>CM077083.1:143448419-144648419 GCA_039513925.1 Platanthera zijinensis | reverse complement strand
AATAAAATGATATTTTATTTCTATATGTTTAGTCATGCTATGTGAGACAGGATTCCTAGCAATAGAAATAACATTTGTAGAATCACAGTAGAGAGGAGTTCTACTTACCTGAAGGTTGTAATCCTTGAGCTGATGTTGGATCCACAGCAGCTGAACACAACAGCTGCCTGCTGATATATATTCTGACTCATCAGCTGATATAGCCACACTAGTTTGCTTCTTGCTGCTCCAAGAAACTAGTCTTCTTCCTAAGAACTGACAGGTTCCAGTAGTGTTTTTCCTGTCTTCTTTGTAACCTGCAAAATCTGCATCTGAAAATCCTGTTAGTTCAAAATCCCTATTTCTAGGGTATCATAGGTCAAGATCTGGTGTGCCCTTAAGATACCTCAAGATTCTCTTTACAGCAGAGTAATGAGATTCTTTAGGGCAGGCTTGATACCTAACACAGACACATGTGACATACATGATGTCAGGCCTACTAGCAGTCAGGTATAAAAGGGAGCCAATTATCCCTCTATATAAAGACTCATCAACAAGTTTCCCTGCCTCATCTTTGCCTATAGGCATACTTGATCCCATGGGAGTTCTCATGGTGGAGGCATTCTCCATACCATACTTTTTTATTAGCTCCCTAGTGAACTTGGACTGGGATATGGACAATCCATCATCAGTCTGTCTTACTTGGAGTCCCAAGAAGAACATGAGCTCACACATGCTTGCTCATTTCAAGCTTCTCTTACATAAGTTTAGCAAACTTCCTGCAAAGGTTGTCATCAGTAGATCCAAAGATAATGTCATCGACATATATCTGGACTAGGATAAGATTGCCCATTGATTCCCTTAGGAATATGGTCTTGTCAATCTTCCCCCTTAGAATTTGTTTTCAATGAGGAAGCTGGACAATGTTTCATACCAAGCCATAGAGTCTTGCTTTAGACCATATAGAGCTTTTCTAAGCTTATAAACAAAATTAAGAGAGTTAGGATCTACAAAACTTGGTGATTGATCCACATATACTTCCTCTTTTAGGTCCCCATTCAGGAATGCTAACTTGACATCCATCTGGTAGACTCTGAATCCTTGATAGGCAGTAAATGCAAGGAAAATCCTTATGGCTTCCAATCTGGCTACTGGATAAAGGTCTGGTCAAATTCTATGCCCTCTTCTTTCTTGTAGCCTTTAGCCACCAGTCTAGCCTTATTATTGACAATAATGTCATCTTGATCCAACTTGTTCCTGTAGATCAACTTAGTCCCTATGACATTTTGTCCTTGTGGTCTGGGGACCAACTTCCAGACTATACATCTCTTAAATTGGTCCAGTTCTTCTTGTATTGCTCCAATCCAGAACTGGTCCTTAATTGCTTCTTCAAACTTCTTTGGCTCTTCTGTAGACAGGAAGCTTGAGTAAAGAGTTGTATTCATACTCCTGCTTCTCGTCTGGACTCCATGATTTACATCACCAATAATTTGGTGTACTAGATGGTCCCTTAGATGCCTGATAGCTGGAGGCAATCTAGTTGCAACTTGTTGATCTTCAGGTTTTTCAGCTAGCTGGCCTTCATTTTCTTCAGGTATGTTTTCCCCTTCTCTTGGAATAGGCAGTCCATCATCATTTTCTTGGACTGTGGGGGTAGCTTCCTTGATGGTTAGCTTGTCCATCATCTGCTCTGTACCTGCAATACTATAAGAGGAGGAGCTTGACAGCTCACAGTTAACCATGTTGGATTCATCAAAAACAACATGCATCTCTTCTACAACTTGGGTAGTTAAGTTATAGATTCTATATGTCTTACTATGAGTGTTGTACCCAACAAAGATCCCATCATGGGACTTGACAGCAAACTTAGTTAAATAGACTTTTCCATTGTTGAGCACATAACACTTGCAACAAAAAAACCTGAAATAGCTCAGTTTTGATTTTCTGCCCTTCAAGATCTCATAGGGAGCATTCTTGTAGCTCTTGGTGATACAAGCCCTATTAAGGACATAACACGCAGTGTTACCTGCCTCAGCCCAAAAGTATTATGGGAGGGATGAGTCACTTAGTAAGGTTCTACCAGCCTTTATGAGAGTCCTATTTTTCCTCTCAGCAATTCCATTTTGTTAGAGTGTTCTAGAAGAGGACAATTCTTGATGAATCCCTAGCTCTTCACAGAACCTTGTCATGCACTCAGTCTGAAACTCAGTGTCATGGTCACTTCTGATTTTGACCACAGTGTTGTTGAATTCATTCTGAATTTGCTTGACAAATGTCTGAAAGACATCAAGGGTTTCAGATTTCTTCCTTAGAAAGAACACCCAGACAAATCTGGAAAAGTCATCAACAACCACAAAGGTGTAGACTTTCCTACCTAGACTTTGAATCGACATAGGACCAAACAGATCCATATGCAAGAGGTATAAGCACCTCACTGAGTCTTTGATGTCAATGCTCTTGAAGGAGGTCTTAGTATATTTGACATTTTGGCATGCAGAGCAGATACCCTCCTTAGTGCATATAGACTTAGGTCCATTCCTAACCAGCTCATTATTGAACAGCTTGCCTATGGTCCTATAATTTAGATGGGATAGCCTCCTGTGCCACTGGACACAGGAAGAGGCTTTCACATCTGTAACTAGGCATACAGGTGAGTCTTTGCTAGAGCATAGGAAATCTAAACAGTACACATTTCCACTCCTAGTGCCTATTAAGATGACCTCTTGGTCACTTAACCTCCTAATTTTGCAGTCATCCTTATGGAAAACTATGTCATAGCCAAGATTACAGAGTTGGTTAATGCTTATCAGGTTATATTGCAACCCTTCCACATAGGCTACTCTAGTGATAATGACTATGTCATTAGAGATCTTACCATAACCTCTAGTCACCCCTTTTTCTGACCCACCAAAGATAACCTTTGGTCCATTCTCTACTGGAGCATAATCCTTCAGCATGCTCCTTGTTACAGTTATGTTCCTGGAACATCCACTGTCCAAGTACCATATAGGGGTATGAGCACTTGGACTAACTATAAAACACAAATCAATTAACCTTAGGACCCCAATTTTTATTGGGTCCTTGGTGCATGTTAGGCTGAAAATAATTCTGCCTGCCTGAAGCTTTTCTGACAGGCAAGCTGACATTTGCTCTCTACACATTATGATTGTGCCAGCAATCAACAGCAAAGTAGCCTACCTTGCCACAACACCAACACTCATGGATGTTGTACCTTCTTTTTGGAGCAGGACTAGTGGTTGTGTTAACATCAGCTCTGAGTCTAGAAGGAGTAGCAACAGTACTGTTCCATGGTTTTCAAGCCCCAGTCTGACAAGTGGTGGGTCTGGCAGTAGAAGTGCTTGGGATATCTTGAGCCCTTCTAGCAGCAGCTTTCTTTTCAGAAAGCATACTCTTGATAAACTCAGAGATGCCTAAGAATGGTCTACTGACAGCCTTGCCCTTTGTCTTAGAGTGGGCTGGAGGAATTGGAGAACAGCCAGCTGTTTTACCCTTGACTTAAGGGGTTGTTGCACCAAACACAAATGGTCCAGGATGGGCCATTTGTATTTTCTCATAGGCACTTGCACCTTTGTTGTAACTACTATTGGATTGTGAGGCGCCCTTAGAGGAGGAGGGGGAATAAGAGTTCGCTAGTTTTTCTTAACCAGACAAACTTTACTTGATGAACAAAACAATGCAAGTAAGAAATAAAGACTAGTTTTTCATAAGCAACCTTTAACTACTCAGAAATGAGTTGAAACCGAAAATCGATCTCTGTGGAGTTCGACCCTTGGGGAAGGGGTGACCGCGCACCTACTGCACTCAAGCGAACAATTTAGGCACAAGACTAGGAACTTAAAGGACAGACCCAAGGTCTCAGCGTGGAGGTCCTGCCGCATACCCGGAAGACTAGCAAATTCTTCCCCTCCCAAGACAAAGGCTGAGCTAAGGCACCTTCGGAGGGCTCTCTTGGCCGACCGGAACCTCTAAGGAGAATCTCAAGACCAACTCTCTCCTAACTAGAGGTGTCTCCTCGGGTCTATGTAAAATGTTCCTCATCTGCCCTACCCATGGCGTGATCTCGACGAACAGTTCTACTTTATGCAGCTCCAATTGGGTCGCAAACAGCGTAACTCCGCTGTCCTGAAAGGCTATGAGCATGCCCTCAAGGGCTTCCCGGTAACTTTACCTCGGGGCCCCCACGGGGCGAGTGGTTCACGAGTACACCACTCTCCTAAGACGGAAGAGATAGTTCACATACACAGAGCATCACAAATATTTAAATTACAGGAATATAAATTCCATACTTCGACACGCAGGCCGGCAACAAAAACAAATTATGCCTTCTAGGGCCGACACAAAACTTGGGCTTAAGCTCCGCTACCTCCCGCTTGGTACTGCAATACCTGTACGCCAACGTCCTTCCAAACGGTGGCAAAATAAATATCGGCTCAACCTCTGCCTCGGGGCGGTGATGCTTATCTCCTAAGAGCAAATAACAAACAAATTCCTCGGAGTTTTCTCTGGGAACCCCAGAACATCACCAATTAGGCTTACACATCAGGATGAGCTTCACACATCATGCCTAAATCCGCACTCACGCTTCCAGATACTAAATGAAACTAGCTGCGGGGATGTACACATCGACCCATCAGAGAGCACCCTTCCCCCACTCGTTATTGGAGAGGGGCTTCCATGCAAATATGATAATTGAGAGCTTCACTTGCCCGAGAAGAAACTTCGTTACCCTTGATACGTATTTTGACGAAGCCGCAACCGCGTATCGTGCTCGGGGTTCGACGTCTAGCAGCCATAGCGGTTGTCCACGCACGGGTCTGACCTCCACTGGTGGGTTGAAAGCTCAAGGTGATTTCTCCTCCATGGCCCAGCCTCTCCAAGGCCGATCGTGCTCCAAGTAGAACCGAGGAAGTCGATCCCGGCCTCCACGACTTCAGGCAGCGTCGGGGAAGCCGATCCCGGCCAGCCTAGCTCCATGAGGCGATCCCAACTCCAGGCGGCCGAGCCGCGCTCCAGGCATCCGATCGGGCCTCTAGGGTTTTTTTCCCTTCCTTGTTTTGCTCCAGGCCGACGGGAGAGAGGCAAGTGGAGGCATTGGGGGCTGCTGCTCCAGGCTGATGGGAGAGAGGGAGGTAGAGACGTCAAGGGTTGCTCCAGGTGGCCGACGGGAGAGAGGAAGGGGGCGACGATGCCGGGCTCCATGTCGGGCTAGGGTTCCAGAAAAAGGGGGGCTGTCGGGGGTTGCTCCAGGCGTCCGACGGGAGGGAGGAAGGGGGCGGCGGCGCCGAGCTCCAGGCCGGTCGGGCTCGGGTTTCCGGCCCCTTCCCGATCCCTCTTCTGCTCCCCTCCTTCTTACCCGATCCCCCCTCTCTCTCCCTCTATATTTCTTCTTTTTTCCCTAATATATATATATATATATTATATATATAATATTATAACACATAAATATAACAATGAGCGCTCGCACGTCCTCGAACAGGGTGACACCAAATCATCCCTCATAGCACGCCCCTAGCCCACCACTTGGGGAGGATCCTACTCGACCGGGGATGGGGTTGTACACAATCCCCGCTCTTTTCGAGGTTGGCACAAGCTTGGAAAGAAATGTCCAACCCCAAAGTATCCGATGAGTGGGAGCCAACCCAAAAAAAAGTTTGAGAGAATCCGAAATTTGATTTAGAACACTAATCTCTCCATGCCCCCTTTGATCTTTTTGAACCACTCAATACCTTTTGTATTCTCTTGTACACGCGGAGCTAATCCTTTCCCACTATGTGAGCCTTCGGACCTTTCAGCTAGTGAGAGCCTGTGCAGAGGGTCTACCTGGGGCCGAGCCAGGCTCGGGGTAGTGCAAAAGTGTCCAAGAACCAAGGACTAAGTCTCCAAGAGCCAAACCTTTCCACCCAGGTGTGCCTACCGCCCTGCCCAGCTAATGAGAGCCTGAGAAGCGAGTCTACCCGAGGACGAGCAGCACTCAGGGTCCCTTACCCCCACAGGCGAGCCTACGGACCTGCCAGCTAGTGAGAGTCTGCGCAGCGGGTCTACCTGGGGCCGAGCCAGGCTCGAGGTTGTGCAAAAGTATCCAAGAACCAAGGACCAAGTCTCAAAGAGCCAAACCTTTCCCCCCAGGTGTGCCTACCGCCCTGCCCAGCTAATGAGAGCCTAAGCAGCGAGTCTACCCGAGGCCGAGCAGCACTCGGGGTCCCTTACCCCCACAGGTGAGCCTACAGACCTGCCAACTAGTGAGAGCCTGCGCGGTGGGTCTACCTGGGGCCGAGCCAGGCTCGGGGTAGTGCAAAAGTCACCAAGAACCAAACCTTTCCCCCCCAGGCGTGCCTACCGCCCTGCCCAGCTAATGAGAGCCTGAGCAGCGAGTCTACCCGGAGTCGAGCAGCACTCGGGGTCCCTTAACCCCACAGGCGAGTCTACGGACCTGCCAACTAGATGGGAGCCTACGCAGCGGGTCTATCTGGGGCCGAGCCAGACTCGGGGTAGTGCAAAAGTCTCAAAGAACCAAGAACCAAGTCACCAGGAGCCAAACTTTCCCCCCAGGTGTGCCTACCGCCCTTCTCAGCTAGTGAGAGCATGAGCAGCGAGTCTACCCGGGGTCGAGCAACACTCGGGGTCCCTTACCCCCACAGGCGAGCCTTCGGACTTGCCAGCTAGTGAGAGCCTGCGCAACAGGTCTACTTGGGGTCAAGCCAGGCTCGGGGTAGTGCAAAAGTCTCCAAGAAAACCAAACCTTTCCCGCCAGGTGTGCCTACCGCCCTGCCCAGCTAATGAGAGCCTGAGCAGCGAGTCTACCCGAGGCCGAGCAACAATAAGGGTCCCTTACCCCCACAGGCGAGCCTTCGGACCTGCCAGAGCTCCTGTTGTCACTTTTTACGACCAACTCCCGAGTGATACCGTCGGTTCAGTCAACTAGGTGAAAGCCTGTCGGCGGGTGTTGAAAATCGTCCGGGTATCAGCTCTAGGGTAATAACGATGTCCATCGAAGATCCCGACCCTGCCAGCTAGATGGAAGCCTGACAGAGGGAGCATCTCAAGACCTAACCCCAGAGCGAGAAGATTCTCCCTCTAATCTTCCATGGTGCTTACAAAATAAAGAGCACTATATCACCATCGAAACCTTAATATAGACTTAAAATAGACTGTCCGAAAATCTTAAATTCAAGGATTTAACGACTCCAGGTATGAGGACCTCACATACAAAGTATCAACGCATGACCCTGATCGCCACTTGGTTCCTCTTCTATAGCCATGACGTTCGCCAGAGTTCTTCTGTGCTGGTCACTCTCCATGCTCACCGCACCATGATGTTGAAACCAAAAATTCGGTCTCGAGGAGTTCACCCATGGGGAAGGGGTGATCGCACATGTACTTCTCTTCCGCGAGCCCGAAAAACCAAGGAAGAAGGACTAGGGACAGACCCAAGGCTCCAACACGGAGGTCCCTCCACACACCCGGAAGATCTTAGAGCGCTTCCCTCCTTAGCCAAGTGCTAAAGCTAAGGTACATATGAAAGCGCTAGAAGACCGGGCGCAAGTAAGCATGCTTTTCTAAGGTAACCCTTGGGTCCTATTTATAGGATTCTGAAAACGGCCTGCAAATAGCCAACCTCCGCTGTTTGGAATAGCTATGTGCAGGCCACTTGGGTCTGCCAAAAGCGAGACTCCGCTATTCTAACTGGCTATGGGCAGGCCCGCAGGGGCAAAATGGTAAAAACATCCCACACAAAACAAGGCGAATAGCCCCCACTACCTCTACTCGGCAAGGGAGGCGAGTGCCTGATGGAGCTGACACTCGCTGCCTCAGCTCGACAAGGGCGACGAGTGCTTGATGGAGCTGGCACTCACTGCCTCAGCTTGGTACCTTGGCGAGTTTGGATCCGACCTGCTCTAGTCGCCTGTCGTGGCCTCAATGAACGGCCCGGAGTTCGTCGAACTGGGCTCAATGAACTTTGCCCTCTGGTCGCTTAAGCGAGCTAGACTAGGCGCCGAGGCGGGCAAAGTTCGCAGAGACGCGAGTGCGAGCAGGGCTCGCGATGCCAGGGAAGGGACGTCGAGTGAACTCGCCGCTCAGGCTGGGGGCGCCGGGTGAACTCGCCGCTCAGGACCCAGTTCACCCAGGGCTTGAGTTGGGCCCGGCAAACCTCACTCGCCGGATACGGGATTGTACAAAATGTATATCAACAAAAACAATAATGATATATTTCAAATGAGATAAATCTGAATACAAAGTATCTCTACAGAGCTAGAGATAAAGGCTTATGAAATAAACAAGTTACTTATGTTTTCACCAGTCCTTCTACAAAGAACCGGCAGGCTAAAGCGTATCTCTTCCTACACCTTGCTTCTAACCTCCCCTAGATCTACCACAACCTAGACGTTGCACACAAGACAACGATTTCTCCCTAAGCCGCAAAAGGACTTGGACGCCACTCACAAGGAAGCGATTTTCCCCTAAGCCACACAAGGACTTAGATGTGCGCACAATGCGGCGATTTCCCCTCTCGATTACAATAAGAAAACAATAGAAATAAGAACAAAACAAATTGAAACTTTAGACTTGAAACTCCCTTCAAACAATGCGCTGAAGATGCCGACGAATCCTTGTCAGGGTGGCTTTGAATGCTGCGAACGTGCCGTCAATCTTTTGCGCTTTGGCCTTCTTGAGAGTAAGGAGTAAATCTGAAATCTGGAGCTCTCTGAATTGTCTGAACAGGAAGGTACACTCCAGGTAATGAAATTCGTGATCCCCACATAAAATGAACAGGCTTTTATACTTTGTCGATATCGCCCAGCGACACTGGGTATCGCCACCTGGCGATATCCGTAGCTGCTGCCACGTGTCCCACAAACTCCTCATTTTCGCATCGCAGATCCGTCGATCGTCAAACGTGCACTATCGCCTGATTACACTGGGTATTGCCACCTGGCAATACCGATAATGGTTGCCACGTGGCCCACGAACTCCTGATTTTCGCATTGCATATTAATCGAACATGATTCGTCAAGCGTCGAACACAGATTCATCGAGCGTCGCTGTCGCCTGTCGGCGATACTCAATATCGCCTAGCAATATCCTTCGTCGAAAGAAATTCGTCGAGCGCGGGGCGGCGATCGTCGAACGCATAGTCGTTGAGCGCGAGTCGACGATCGTTGTTATCGCCTGTTGGCGATACTCAATATCGCATGGCGATATCGCCTAAGCTCAGTTCTGATCCGATTTAGCACCCAAAAGACATTAAAGCTAGACCTGTGATATCTGCACATCAAAAACACCCAAAGATCAAATACAACCAAGATTTGTTATTAGCAAACCAGGAAGCGTGGAATGCATGCTCCAACAATCTCTCCCTTTTGATAATAACAAATCCAGTGAGAAAGAAATCATGAATGTTATATGAAGTGTTGGAAACTATGAGTATCCAGATTAAACATTTGTACGTGCACAAATTTCTCTTGGATGAAACACTCCCCCTACAGGTGTACTCCCCCTAAATCTAAGCATATTGAAAGCTTTTGTTTGTTTGAATGATTTCCTTTGAAAATTCTCCCCCTTTGGTATTGTCAAAAGAGAGAGCAAAGTGGTATGGAAGCTAAAGAAGGAAAAATACAAAGGAGAAATCAAAGATAGTACATGTGAGCAATGTATGATAAATGAAAAAAAATGAGTAAACAGTAACATTGGCAATATTCATCAAGTTATATCACAGATAAATACACTAGCGACTAATATTTTGGAAAAAGTTTCAGTTCAATTCTCATAAGAACTTTTAGAGAAGATAATGTTGTGTATATGTGATAAGTTGATGAAAAACACATATGCAAACCCTTACAAATAAATGAACACATGAAATGTAAAAACAAACAACCTAACATAGAGTTGGACATGATTAGCGGTGCTTGTACCCAAGAATGCAGAGCACAAAAAAAAGATTATCCAGATAGAGACTTTCACAAGACACTTTACAAGTCTTTCCAAGGTGCTCAACCTCACAAAGCTTATTAAGACTTATCAGGAGGGTAAGTATTGCTTGGTGGATGTTCCTTGTCAGCCTTGTTTTTTTTTTGTAATTTGCATTTTGAAACTCATCACCAAAGGTGTGGACCCTTTGTTACCATATTGTATATTTTTGTGTGTGTATGTTTGGCTTGACAAATGAGTCCGAATTCACTTGTGAGAGCATACAGGATAATTAAATATGAGCGGTGCAATGTAGAAACCAGGATAAAGCAAGAGCATGCAATTCTAGCGGTTAGGGTAGAACATTCACAATTCATATATGCAGTAAGGTGAACCCATATGAAAATCTTCACAACCGTGGATGAAGAAACATTATCATAACTAAAAGATTTCTCATACTTAGAGGCATGCGAAAACAATTTCACAAATTTAAAAGCACTAACAAGTAAGTATGTAGAAAAGGATATACAAAGGTTGAACCATTGAATTATGTTATTGGGAACCCAAAAGTAAACAATATACATTAAACTATGCCTAATCCTGAGAAAATGAAGGAAAACATGTTTAATATTGAATTTTCACTATCGCCTGGCGATACTGGATATCGCCGATCGGTGACAGTGTAAAAATACAAAAAGGTGTGCATTAGGTCAAATGCATCAATTCCAGCAGATTTTCCTGAAGATTGGTCGTGGAAGTCGAAGTGGACAACAACGACAACCTTGGATCAAGGTAAGGATCTTGGATTTTTGTTTTGCCTCCTTAGAATTTTGGGATCTAAATGTTTGTAGAGTTTGTTAATGAATTCTTGATGAGAAATTTTCTAAGTTTTGAAGGAGGATTGATCAATGTTAGGGTTTGGTGAAAGAATTTCAATTTATGAAGGCATATACTAGAGATCTAAGTGAGGAGGGAAATGTTTTATTATGTTTAGGTATTTGGAAATCCTAAACTTAGATCTAATGTGCATGAGGTATAGTTTCATAATTTGAGGAAGATGATGAATAGTGTTGTAAGTAACATGTTTTTAAGTAATCATAAGAGAGTTTTGTTAAAAAAATTTGTAAAAAATGCAGATCTGGTATCTGAAGTAATGTAACCCCAGATCTGTAGTCGGAAATTGAGCTAGGGCAATTTCCGCTATCGCCCGGCCACAGTGGGTGTCGTCGAATGGCGATACCTAAAACTTGGTTTCCTTTTCTTTTAAACAAAATCTCTTTTATCTACAGCAATGGCTTCCAGTTCGAAAGCCCGCAGAAGCACAGGCAGTGACTCATATTCCTCCTACCAAACATTTCCTGGGATAGAGAATGCTAATATATGGATTGGACGGGTGATCGAATTCGATCCTGCCCGTCATGCTCACATCCATGACCTATTAGCAATGGCTGGAATAATGTCTATCATTATCCCAGATGCTCTCATCCGTATTAATTATGGAGTTTTATAATTATCTCAAAGATCCGTGGTTCACGGAACTAAATGGTGGAGTACGATCAAGGATAGAAGGTCAACTAGTGTAGACAACCCATTAAGATCTTAGAGAGGAATTTGGGTTGATAGAACATGAAAATACCATAGATGTAGTAGAGAATTATCGGAAGGATAGAGATTGGACACTCTTGAATTTGGTTTTGCATGGAAATTACATGAAAACACTGATTCAATCTACCGCCACTCTCACGGAGGATGCACGACTGGTGCAAGATATATTGAGGCACACTATTTTGCTCAAGTCCGGTGATACACAGAAGATAACGGCTCAATTAAGCTATGTCACATACATGATTTTGGAGCGGGAGCCGTTTGACATGACGGACTTTATCCTATCGATAATACGATATGCATTTAGGCTAAAGAGTCCTACTTGGAAGAAATTAAACACACTACCACTTGGAGCTGTCATCCAACGCATTTTATATAAGAAATATACTTGGATTGACTCGGATTTGTACTTCAATGACTGTATGCCCTCTATATTTTCTACGAGTGGAACACCTTCCACCGGCCGATCAACACGAGCAGGGTCAACAAGGAGTAGTGAACCTGTGTCCACTATCCGTAACCCGCCAATTCAAAGAGATGGATCGTTGCGAGAAGGGTTGGACGAATTGCGAGAGTCATTCGAAGAACATAAGAGGGAGGTGAAGAAGAGCTTTCTGGGAGTTCAGAATATTTTTAAATTTCTGACTAGAAGCCTCAAATTGAAGCCCACTCCAGCAGAAACAGCAGAATGGGAGAATCCGGTCATGGTGCCTCCCCGAACATCTACTCGCCGACCACGCCGGAGGAGGAGGAGTGAGCACAGTTCAGCTGATGATCAAGGGGACACAAGTGCAGGTGACAGCAGGAACTTCTGAAGTTTTTCGGAGTGATTTGAAAAGTTTACGTTATCGCCCGACAATAGTCACTGTCGCCGGCGACAGTAAAGTTTTTAATTTTCACATTATTATCTTAAAATTTTGTGCTGTAATTTTTTTGGGACTCATAATCGTTATGGTTTATGTAATTTTATTATTTTAATTAGCATGTTTGTTCTAGTAACTTTAAGTTTTATTCTTGTTGTTCTTATTATGTTGATTTATTAGCTTGGAATGTCCAGAATTCCTAGTTCTAATCTTAATAATGAAAAATGGAAATCTGGAAGTGGTTTTGTGAAAATATCAGCAAGCTGTGAATCGGTGCTTATAAAACTGACTTTAATCGTGTTTTGCTTAATGTGGTCTCTAATGAAGTGATGACGTACATCAATGTGTTTGGATCTAGAATGATGAACTGGATTATATGTTAAGTCAATTGCACTCTTATTATCACATTTTAACTCAATTGTTTCATGAATAATTCCAAAGTTTTCTAAAGTTTGTTTCATCTAAAGAGCTTGTGTACAACAACTACTCAGAGCAATGTACTCAGCCTCGGTGGTGGATAAGACAACAGAATTTTGTTTCCTACTCGACCACGAGATTAGTGAAGGGTCTAGAAAGTGACAAGTGTCACTCGTGCTTTTACGGTCTAATGAACAGCCAACATAATCAGAATCAGAAAAGATATGTAAAATAAAGGTATTGTTGTAAGGATACCACAAACCTAACTTAGATGTGCCAATAAAATATCTAAAAAAACATTTAACCGTTTTTAAATGAGATTCTTTGGGATTAGATTGAAATCTAGCACATAAACAAACAACAAATATAATATCCGATCTGGATGCAGTCAAATATAATAGTGATCCTATCATTCCTCTATATAACGTTTGATCTATAGAAATACCACTTTCATACTTTCCTAATTTCAATGAAACACTCATGGGGGTATTTGCTTGTTTTAGATTTTCAAATTCAAATCTTTTTAACACATCACGAATATATTTAGTTTGACATATAAATATTCCATCAAACTTTTGAGTAATTTGAAAATCAAGAAAATAAATGAGTTCGCCAACCATGCTCATTTCAAATTCATTTTTCATAATTTCTATAATACTATCACACCATTTTTCATTAGTGGATCCAAAAATAATATCATCAACATATGTTTGCAAAACTATAATGTCATCATGAACATGTTTAATAAATAGAGTACAACCAGTACTACCCATTTTGTAATCATTCTTTAATAAATAAATAGTCAATCTATCATACAATGCACGGGGTGCTTGTTTCAAAGCATAAAAGAGTTTTTTCTAATTTAAAAGCATGATCAGGAAATTTAACATCAACAAAGTCTGTAGGTTGCTCTACGTAAACCTCTTCCTTAATATACCCATTAAGAAAAGCAGTTTTAACATCTATTTGAAATATTTTAAACCTTTTAAAGCTAGCAAAGACAAGAAATATTCTAACTGCTTCTAAACATGCTACGGGTGCAAAGGTTTCATCAAAATCTATTTCCTTCAATTTGTAAATAACCTTCTGCTATGAGTCTAGCTTTGTTCCTAGTGAGCCTAGATTCACTATCTAGTTTATTTTTAAAAATCCACTTAACACCTACAACAGGATGATTCGATGGTCTTTCTACTAATTTCCAAACCTTATTACGTTCAAATTGATTAAGCTCGTCATTCATATCTAAAAACCAAGAATCATCATTTAGAGCGATTTCAACATTTTTAGGTTCTATATCAGAAATAAAACACATATTAGAGAATAAATCATGTACCGTTGAACGAGTACTTACCCCTCTTGACTGTTCTCTAATAACCAAATCTCGTGGATGATCTTTTGAGAATCTTAGTTCACTTAGAGACACATATTCTTACACTTCTTCTTCTTGTTGTTCGTCTCCTTTCTCTTCTTCTTTGTCTCTAAGGATTTTATCATCATCTGACCTTTGTAGAGGGAAGGTCTCTTCATCTTGACTTGTATTATTAGCTTCTACACAAAGAAAAAACTCATCAAATTTAACATGAACAAATTCTTCAACAATTTTAGTCCTTTTGTTATAAACTCTATAAGTCTTACTCGTTGAAGAATAACCAATAAAAATGTCTTTATCGCACTTTTCATCAAATTTGCCTAAATTATCCTTAGTGTTCAAAATAAAACATTTACAATCAAAAACTTTAAAATAAGGCACATTCGGTTTCTTTTGAAAATATAACTCATAAGGGGTTAATTTCAAAAAGTGTCGAAGCATAACACGATTAATAACATAACAAGAAGTACTAACATATTTAGCCCAAAATGATCAAGGTAATTTGTATTCAGATAACATAGTGCGAGCTAGTTCCTGCAAAGTTCTATTTTTCCTCTCTACCACACCATTTTGTTGCGGTGTGCGAGGAGCGAAAAATTCATGCTTAATACCTAACTCATTGCAAAAAGATACAAAATTTTCATTATCAAACTCACCTCCATGATCTGAACGAATGCATTTTCTTTTTAACTCTAGTTCATTTTGAAAACGTATACATAATTTGGAAAATTCTAAAAATGCATCTGATTTAGATGTTAAGAAAATTGTCCAACATAAACGAGAATAATCATTAATCAAAACAAAAGTGTATTTTCTACCACCTAGACTTAGTGTATTAACATGACCAAACAAATGCATATGAATCAACTATAAAGGCCTAGTGGTGAAAACAACATTTTTTGCTCTTAAATGAAGATTTTGAAAATTTTGCTTTTTGACATGGTGAACATAAAACAATAGATTTTCATGCAAAATAGGCAAACCTTTAACTAATTTTATTTGAGACAATTTTACAATTAGCTTGGAACTAGAATGTCCAAGACGCCTATGCCACAAATCTAATTCATCATTTTTAGAAATAAAACATTTTAGAGAAGAATGTGACAAATCATTAAATTTAATCATGTAAATATTTTGAAATCTAGGAACAATAAGAACCGTATCATTTGTTTTGGAATCAATAATTTTGCATAAGTTTGAAGACGAATCAAATAAGACATTTAAGCCAACATCACATAATTGACTTATAGAGATTAGATTATGCTTCAAACCTTCAACATACAAAACATTTGAAATAGTAAATGATTTGTTACCTACTACTCCAATATCGATGATCTTTCCTTTTCCATTATCACCAAACATAACTACTCCTCCTTTCTTCATCTCAAGGCTAAGGAACTTTGATTTGTTGCCCATCATGTGCTTGGAACACCCTGAGTCCAAGTACCACATGTATTCTTTGTCCTTACCTTGCCAACACACCTAGAAAGAGGATGAGAGTAAAGATCCGGTTACCCAAGTGGTTCCTCCCATAGTATAGGTGGAAGCCTTAGGTACCCAGATTTGTTTAACAGAACAATGTCCCGTCTTCTTACAAGTGTGTGTTGTGTGACCAAACTTATTACATTTGTAACACTTGATGAAAGAAGTCGACGGGTTTTTCAAAATAAGTTTTGAACTTTTCCTGGGAGCTACAGTGACAATAGATTTATTATTTTTAATTTGAAAAATATGATTTTTTGGAATTTTCCTTATCATTGGCGACAGTGGTTGTCGCCGAGCGATAGTGCCCTAGTGAGTACCCAAGTCCGAATTTTGCAGAACCATAATACTGATTTGCCAAATCATATTTAGTGATTTTTGGCCCACTCCAAACATGTTAGTGGTCATTTCTAAAGCACGGACTTGTCCTCTCAATGCAGTGTTTTCAGCAACAATGGGGATGCATCTGTTTGCGAAGGACTTTCTGCTACCTTTTACTTGAGATTGAGAAAACTTTAGAGATCTCTCTAAGGCCTCTTTCTCTCTTGTAAGATATTCAACCTGAGACTGAGACTTAGAGAGGTCTTTCTTAAGTTCTAGTATCATTGTCGAAGAGGGGCAATTCTCTTGACAAGTTACTTTCTCCTTCCCAAGTACTTTTACTTCATTTTTAAATTTTTAAATTTCTTTTACTAAAAATTTATTTTCAGATTTGATTAACTGAATTTCATCCAGTTTTTTATCTAAATATTTGCAGGTTCTTAAAAATACAAAATATAAATCATCATGTGTTTCAGGAGTTACCTTAGTGTCGCTCTGGACACTGCTCTCGTCATCATATGATGAAGTGCTCTTTCCCATCAGGCACATGTTGGCCTCCTCTTCAGTTTCTGAACCTGAACTGCTTGATTCCTCAGAAGTGGTGTCATCCCACGTTTCCATCTTCAGAACTTTCCTCTTTTCTTTTTTTTCTGTGTTGCTTCTCCTTCAACTCTTTCAGATACTTTGGGCACTTGCTCTTTATGTGGCCAATTTTTCTGCAGTGATAGCACTCAGGTGGTGGTCTCTCTTCGTCATCCTCTCCATCAGCTTGGGATTTTCCTTTCCTATACCCATATTCTTGCTTCTTGAAAAATTTCCTAAAAGAATTTCTTCTTTCAGGATTTCTCATGAACTTCCTGAATTTCTTCACAAACAGACTCTCTTCGTCTCCATCGTCACACTCATCGGACTCACTTTGCTCTTCCTTCTTGGACTTCAACGCCAAAGCTTTCTTTCTTGGTTCCAGGCTATACTCTTGTTGTTGAATCCTCAACTCTACTTAACGGGTTTTTAGATTGCCAATCATATTCTCAATTTGGAGAGACTTTAGATCGTGTGACTTCGAGATGACAGTCACCTTAGGATTGAACTTCGGGGGAAGCGATCTAAGTATTTTTCTCACTAAATATCCATTTGAGAAACTCTTTCCTAGAATCCTTGAGTCGTTCACTATCTTGCTGAACCTTGTATACATGGAGTCTACATCCTTATCAACCTCCATCTTGAACTTCTCAAATTCTGATTCTAATTGGAAAAGCTTCGAGTCTTTCACCTGCGATGTACCTTCATGAGTAACTTCAAGGAGATTCCATATATCATACGTAGTGTCACATGCACAAACACGATTAAATTCGGTCCTATCTAATGCACAGAATAAGGCGTTCATTGCCTTAGCATTATTTTTACAGCGAAGCTTATCAGCTTCATCCCATTTATCCTTGGGTTTTTCCATTGTGACACTTTCTACTACAGTTATAGGAGAAGTGTAAACGTTTCCACCATGCCCCAAACGTCGATATCTAGTGCTATTAGGAAGCATCACATTCGAGCTTTCCAATAGTTGTAGTCTGTGCCGTGAATAAGGGAGGTCTACTTATACCTTGCCCCTCAAGAAAATGCATGAGTGTTTTGCGCCATTACTCCCGATGGTAAAACCGATTTCGGAGTAACTTGCCTCTGATACCAAGTGTTGGATCGTGCGACACCCTTAGAGGGGGGGTGAATAAGAGTTCGCTAATTTTTCTTAACCAGACAAACTTTACTTGATGAACAAAACAACGCAAGTATGAAATAAAGACTAGTTTTTCATAAACAACTTTAACTACTCAGAAATGTATATCAACAAAAACAATAATGATATATTTCAAATGAGATATATCTGAATACAAAGTATCTCTATAGAGCTACAGACAAAGGCTTATGAAATAAACAAGTTACTTATGTTTTCGCCGGTCCTTCTACCAAGAACCGGCAGGGTAAAGCGTATCTCTTCCTACACATTGCTTCTAGCCTCCCCTAGATCTACCACCACGTAGACGTTGCACACAAGACAACGATTTCTTCCTAAGTCACACAAAGACTTGGACGCCACTCATAAGGCGGTGATTTTCCCCTAAACCACACAAGGACTTAAACGTCACGCACAAGGCGGCGATTTGCCCTCTCGATTACAATAAGAAAACAATCGAAACAAGAACAAAACAAATTGAAACTTTAGACTTGAAACTCCCTTCAAACAATGCACTGAAGATGCCGACGAATCCTTGGCAGGGTGGCTTTGAATGCTGCGAACGTGCCGTCAATCTTTTGCGCTTTGGCCTTCTTGAGAGTAAGGAGTAAATCTGAAATCTGGAGCTCTCTGAATCGTTTGAACAGGAAGGTACACTCCAGGTAATGAAATTCATGATCCCCACAAAAAATGAACAGGCTTTTATACTTTGTCGATATCGCCAGCGACACTGGGTATCGCCACCTGGCGATATCTGTAATTGTTGCCACATGTCCCACGAACTCCTCATTTTCGCATCGCAGATCCGTCGATCGTCAAACGTGCACTGTGCCTGGAGACACTGGGTATCGCCACCTGGCGATAGTGATAACGGTTGCCACGTGGCCCACGAACTCCTGATTTTCACATAGTAGATTTGTCGAGCGTCGAACACAGATTCGTCGAGCGGCGTTGTCGCCTGTCGACGATACTCAATATCGCCTAGCGATATCCTTCATCGAATAAAATTCGTCGAGCGCGAGGCGGCGATCGTGGAACGCATAGTCGTTGAGCGCGAGTCAACGATCGTCGCTATCGCCTGTTTGCGATACTCAATATTGTCTGGCGATATCGCCTAAGCTCAGTTTTGATCCGATTCAGTACCCAAAAGACATTAGAGCTAGACATATGATATCTGCACATCAAAAACACGCAAAGATCAAATACAACCAAGATTTGTTATTAGCAAACCAGGAAGCGTGGAATGCATGCTCCAACAACTACCACCATATTGTAGAACATCTTTGTTCACACAAGATGGTCTAGCATGATTCCAGTTACCATAAATACTCTCATGGTCATTGTTGTTAGAAGGAAATTGCATTCTATTAAATTTAACAGGAGGCTTAGAGGCTAGTGGCTCCACTTGAGCATTGCCCTTTCCCTTGGGATTAGCAGCTCTTGTCCTTCCCTTGAATCCCAACCTTTTTTTTGCCTTTTGGGAGGAGAATGAGTCTATCAAGGGCAACATTGTGCTAGGCTTGGAGTAGCTAGCCACTAGTTCCCTCTCCTTTTGGAGCTTTCCTTCAAGATTCCTGATATGGTTATTCTTCAAGGTTATGGTGCTCATCTGAAGGATTGTTACGTTCTTCAGTTTACTAACTTCTTGAATCTTCAGATTCAGTAATTTTGCTGATTCTGAAGCAGCAAGATTTAAAGAAACAATTTTCTGAGCCTGCTGTTTGGCCAGGAGCTTGCTTTTCTTTAGAGCCTGCAGAAGTGCGCCATAATTATCAATCAATTGATTGATGTCTCCTTCAGATTCTGAGCCATCATCATCACTTGATGTAGAAGCACAAGAATCTGGAACTGATTCATAATCTGAACAAGCAGAGCTAGTAACAGAAATTACCTTGCTTGGACCAGGCTGATCCTGGCTGATTTCTTCATCTGACCTAGCCATCAGCCCAAGGCAGCAACTGTCTTCTTCAGAATCCACCTCTGAATCACCATCAGATTATGATAGAGGGGCCCTATCTTCAATCCTGGCAGCAGGATGAACCTTCTATGCTTCTTCTTCTAAAGGAGCCAAACTTTTGATGTAGTTTGCTTCTACAGCTCCTTTAGTAGAGTACAACCCAATGTAGGCTTCTTCTTCTTCTTCTGACTCTGATGAGGAGGAGTCAGTCCAACTTCTTTGCTTCTTGACAATGAGAGATTTCTCCTTCTTTCCTTTTTGCTGGTGGTATTTTTTCTCACAATGTTCCTTTCTTTTGACTGGGCAGTCGGCTATCATATGCCCAAATTTTCTGCAATGATAACAAGTCATGTTAGAGGAAATCTGTTTACCAGTTTTGGAACCATACCTGTCCTCCTTAGAGGATTTTCTTCTGCCCTTGTATTAGTCATCCTTGGGATGAGAGGAGGTGGAAGGCCTGCCTCTCCAGTGCTTCTTATTTAAGAACTTCTGAAATTGCCTGGTGAAGGCAGCAAAATCTTCATCAGACCATTAGCAATCTGATGTACTTTCCTCTGATCTTCCAGAACCAGATTCAGCATCTCTCCTTAGTGGAGAGGGAGACTTTCTTCTGCTTTTGTTGTAGCCTTCAGCTTTGAAAGTTACAGTCTTGTCTCTTGCCTGAGACTTATTGTTGTTCTCCTCATCTTTCCTTGCAGCCAGCTGCATCTCATATGACAGTGTTTGGAGAAGAGTCTTATCTAACATACTGTTAGAAAGGCAGAGAGGGACAGTGGATGTACTCATGTACTGGGGAACCACTATAAATCTAGTGTGTTGTGTTTTTTGTTGTGCTGTGTTGAATATTGTTTTCTTGAAAGTTGAAACAAGTATACACAGTAGGACATAAGTCATAGTAGATTTTAAAGACTCAAGAAAAGACTGCAATAACCTATTCACCACCCCCCCCCCCCCTCTAGGTGATTAGCTACCCTTGTAATCAAAGCCTTTCAGTAACAATTAAAGATTAGTTATCTAAGCCAAGTTACAGCCATTACCAAAGTTATATCCAGATAAGATTATTCTCAGCATGCTTTTTAATAAACCGAAAGTACATATTTATATAAGTGATATCTCCTTAAGAAGAAATATAAACAAAGTACACTTCAGAATCACATGTTTATCATCCATATGATTTACTACAAAATGATGTTTTACATGATTATATAAGACTAAACTTTTCTTTTCCCTTTCCTATTAACATAACTTTAATCATCTTGCTCCTTTCCATTTCCTCTTGGAGTTGCTCCATTTTTATGCTTCTTAGAATCATGATCCACGATTTCTTGGATAATGAGTGCTCCACTAGAGGATGCTGAAGCACCTCCTTTTTGGAGTCCAGGTCAGAGGGCAACACTACCATCTTCTTCTCCTCTTTACTGTCAGCTTCAATCATCCTTCTAATCTGATCTACCCTGCAAGCCTCTATGTGACGCTCGAGCATGAGCGACAAGTTGTCCACTTTGTTGTTGAGCTCAGAGAGTTGAGTTGTGAACATGTTACGAACATCTTGAATTGCTTTATTAAGAAAAGACTCAATATGGTGCGTCTGGGTTGTGAGTATTGATCCCAGTTCATTGACATCAGTAGGTTAGGTTGTAACAATTCTAAGCTTCGTTGAAGACTCCCCTTCAAAGGATTCCATACTTTCTGATTTGGTGACTGGAGTTTGTTAGGAGGAGGGTCAAAAAAACTTAAGAGTAGCGGGATTTATAGAGAGACTTACAAAAATAATTGTAGAAATTTTCTTGAAAGGAGAACCGTCGCAAGTTTCAATTCGTTGGATAATTCTTGCAAGTTAATTAAGGGACGGGATATATTTATCCTGTTGGGATACACATCTTGATGTGACAACTTTAATATTATTTCTTTTAAAAAATCGGAAGTTGAAGAGCCGCGTACCTTTAGCGAAGATCAATTTCAAGATCAGACGACTGAGAATTAATCTTGAAATGAAATTGATTGTGATAATCTCGTCCTAACAGTATTACGTTGATCAATTGGAAGATCAATCTCAACGATATCGTTGACATAGCCTTAACTAGTCCTCTTTTCTCCTTTTTCAGAGATGCATGCCCAATACCAAGTTTATTATTTGATTTGGACTTAGTACATCCTACACAGACATGTTACTTTACCTTAAGAGCACAATTTAATTTGGTTCCTAGGTTCTTGTTAGTATTAAAAGACACACTTCTGGCTATTACTACCTTAATAAGAATTCTTCTCATTGTATTTAACACATTAAGGTTGTGCCAACAATCAATGGCAAAGTGTCACACTTTATCATAACACCAACAATCATGGATATTGTACTTCTCTTCTGAACACATCTTGATGTAGATGGTGCATCAGAAAGCTAGTGTTCACCAGTCTTGAGTGTCGACACAAGTTTGTCGAGATGTCTTGACATAATTCAAAACACGTCTGTCGAGATGTGTCGACTCAAGTCGACACAGGTTTTGTGTCTCTCTACACATATACCTTAGGGTCTTGACACCCGTATGTCTCGACACTTACTTTAGTGTCTCGACACTTACAGTTATCCTGTGTCGACACTCTTTCATGTGTCTCGACACATTACTATCTATAGTGTCGACACACTTTCTGCTGTCTCGACACAGACTTGTCAAATTTTGATTTTCTTAAGTGTAGATTCTTGACACTTATGAAGTTTAACCTTGAAATCTAAATGAGTAGACTTAGTTACTGACCAAACAGTTTTATTCTTGTGTCACAATTGTTTTACTCAAGATTCAACATTCCATGTTCAAATTTGAAAAAAATTAAATTTCTCTTCTTCCAAAGGCTTAGTAAAAAATATCAGCAATCTGTTTACTTGTTAAAACAAATTCTAAGCTAATATCTTCATTTTTTACATGTTCTTTAATAAAATGATATCTAATTTCAATGTGCTTTGTTCTACTGTGTGACACATGATTGTTTGCAATAGAAATAACACTAGTAGAATCATAGAATAAAGGAATTTTACTTAGCTGTAAGTTGTAGTCTTGTAACTAATGCTTAATCTAAAGCAATTTTGCACAGCAACCACCAGATGAAATGTACTAAGATTCAGCTGTTGATATTGCTACATATGTTTGGTTTTTGTTGCTCCATGATACCAGCCTCCTTCCAAGAAATTGACATGAGACTGATGTGCTTTTCCTGTCTTCCTTACATCCTGCACAATCTACATCTGAAAATCCTGTCAGTTCAAAATCACTATTCTTGGGATACCATATGCCAAGATTAGGTGTTCCCTTTAGATATCTCAATATTCTTTTAACTGTTGTATAGTGAGATTCCTTAGGGCATGCTTGATACCTGACACAGACACATTAGAATACATTATGTCTAGTCTACTAGCTGTTAGATAGAACAGTGATAAGACTATGACCCTATACAAGGTGATATCAATTGGCTTCCCAGCACCATCCTTGTCTAAAGATATACTGGATCCCATGGGAGTTCTCATTGAAGTGGTTGTTTCCTTGTCATACTTCTTGATTAACTTCTTGGTGAACTTAGACTGACTAATAAAAAGTCCATCTAAAGTTTGCTTAACTTGGAGACCCAAAAAAAACTTGAGTTCACCCATGCTATTCATCTCAAACTTTCTTTGCATGAATTTGGCAAACTTAGTGCAAATAGACTCATCAGTTGAACCAAATATAATGTCATTAACATATATTTGTACTAAGATGGTTTTGCCTTTGACTTCCCTTAGGAATAGTGTTTTGTCTATTTTCCCTCTTGAGAATTCATTCTCCAGAAGGATCTTAGATAAAGTCTCATACCAAGCCCTTGGGGCTTATTTTAAACAATAGAGAGCTCTTAACAATAAATAAACATGAGTAGGTTTAGTAGAATCAACAAAACCTGAGGGTTGCTCTACATAGACTTTTTTTAAGGTTACCATTTGGGAAGGCTGACTTCACATCCATTTGGTATACTTTAAAACTTTTATAGGCTGCATATGCTAAGAAGAGTCTTATAGCCTCCGATCTAGCCACAGGTACAAAGGTTTGTTCAAAGTCTATCCCCTCTTCTTGTCTATATTCTTTTGCAATCAATTTAGCTTTGTTTTTGACTATAACACCATTCTCTTCCAGTTTATTTCTATATATTCATTTGGTTCCTATGATGTTACAGTCATCTGGTCTGGGAACTAGCTTCCAGACATTATATCTCTAGAACTGGTTCAATTTTTCCTGCATTGCACATATCCAAAATGGATCCATATTAGCTTCTTCAAATTTCTTTGGTTCTGTTTGGGATAGGAAACTTGACTACATTACAGTGTTTTGATGTCTGCTTCTTGTGGTCACACCCTGTGCAACATCTCCTAGATTTTTGCTTTGTCAATATTGAGGCTTTGACTGCATGAGCATCAGTCGATGCTTTTAGCCTCTCGGCGTTGAGTGAATTGTCTTCACTCAATGCTTCTGTACTTAACCAGTTTTCTGCTTTGGCAATATGCTGTCATAAGTCAATCTGACTTTGTGACTTTGACAACCTGTCAAATCAATTCAACAAATACCAACCTGCATACATTGAACTAATTACATACATCAAATATATTATTATGTATACCATTGTCTTGTGGGCCTTATTCAAATGTGGGACATTGTGATCAATGGATCCAACATGCTACTCATCCTGAGTTGGCATTCCAAGATAACCTGAGAACACCCTTGTCCTGCCTCAAACTGTTGATGATGGAACACCTCATATTTCTAGTATTGCTGAATCCTCAAGCTCCATTCTCATTAACATGAAGGCAATATTAGATGAACAAACTTCCTCTCAGAAAGCTTATATTGATGAACCTGTCAAAGGTGTAAAAGCTTAAATTTTAAAAGAAGTGCAGAAAGTCAAGGCTAAAATAATGGAAGAACTGGATGTTCTAAAAGGTGACACTGCACAATTCAATGAAGAGATTACTAAATGGTTTGACAAAGCTGCCAACACAGTACATGAAAATGTAAAAATCCTAAGATCTATGGATGAAAGTCCGAGGCTGAGCACCCAGGACATCACTAGTGTCAAACAATATGTAAGCCGATCTTAAGAAACTATTAGAAAGGAGTGAATCACATAGTGGAATATGTATACTCCACTCAGATTCAAGTCATACAGCTGGTTGAAGTGGCAAGAGATGCAATTCTTAGGAATAATGAAAATATCTTTCAGACCCTATCAAGTAAGTTTGAGGTAAACACCATTCACCTTAATAACAAAATATTTAAAGAAGTTAGAAAGGGGAGAGTGTACATGTTGACCAATCCCTATGGAATCTTCAAGGGACAAGGCTGACACTCAGCCTTCCCCTACTGGACTTATATGAACCTTCTGTTGAATTCATCAAGGAAAAAGGAAGACATGATCCTCAGAATGAGCAAAGGGCCAAAAAAAGAGAAAGAGATAGAACTATGCATCTAGAGGAATTTATGGCAAAGTAGAGAAAGAAAAATTCCATGGACCCTGACTATGAGTACTGGAGTGATGACTCTAAGACCATCATCATGGATACATGGATAAGTAATGGAAAGCTTAGGTTTGATATTGATAGAGTCTATCCATCTGAAAAATGGGTCAAGCACTTATAAAGAAAGAAACTAAAAGAAAACACTATCAAGGAAAATTTGAATAGGTAGAATCCTATCAGAGTGTCATCAAGATACATTCTAAAACCCCACAAGTATTTTGAATGGAAGGAGGCCAAAAGAAAAAGAGCTGAAAAGAGACCTGTTGAAACTGGTGAAGCATCTCATGCACCTATCCATACAAAGAAGAGTTCAGATTTTAATGGTGACTTCAATCAATTGATTGACAAATTTCCAGTATCTTGATTGGCAGAGAGTAATGCTAAGAATGAAGATGTTCTTTAAAAGATTTGTTGCATATGTTTTAATTAACTTAAACCCTCTGGCTACATATATATACATGTGTATATATTTTGTGTTTACTTATTGTGTAACACCTCATCCGTCAAATGCAATATAACAGAAGGTCCGGTCGGGGCCCCACGCCATATTCCACCGACAGTTAGATGAGTTACATATTAATACCAAAATACTATGATACACTATCGAAACCTAACACAGAGCATTCTAGCGGAAGCTTTTAATCAAGTTAGAAGAACCCATCACAGAACATGAACATCCACTAAAACCCAAACAAGGAATGAAAGTACAAATACACATAGAGTCATGGTCTTATGACCTTACAACATTCAACTTGAATTAAAGTGTTTTACATACATCGGCACGCAAGTCGGCAATACATGAAAATAGTAAAAGTAAACACTTTGCTTTGGCCTTCAAGGGCCAGCACAACATTAAGGGATTTAGCCCTCTACTTGCCACTTGGCTCACCTATTCCTGCATAAGAACAATCCACCGAACGGTGGCAAAATAATGCAACAGTCAGCTACAGCTGAACAAATTATAATGACCCCGCTCCTTACTCGGGGCGGCAGGGCTCCTTCCCTGCAAACTATTAGCAAAACCAAATATAGTAATGAAAGTGCAATTTAAGCACACTTCACCACAGGCGTAGGCACGAACGACCACACACCCCGTGCACTCAGGGCACATTCTCGATGTCCGTATAAAATCCAGGGCCCACCACCGTTCATAAGACGGCATCAAACATGAGCATTTGGTAGTCTTTACGGCCTGCACAAGGCCTAAGACCCGTAACTATGTCTGCGACAGGCATCACTACCCACAGACACACCACAAAGCTACTGGGTAGGTTCAGCCCTTTCCCGTTGCTCACATCGTCGGGCAAAAACTACCGTGACGCGGGTCGGCCTCCCCATTCTCATTTCTCCAATCAACATATAACCCTGTTATGCTACACGGGTGGCTAGCAGGCCACCTGGCTGGGCTCCCAGAGCACCCAACCCCACAACTCAAGCCCCAGGTATCCACGACACAGGCCACAAATAAATCAAGGAGCTACCACCTACGGTAGTACTACCGTCGCGCGGTATTTGGCAGAAATGCGATTCTACCCAATTTTCCGGGTGCTCCTTAGAGTTAGTCTCCAAGGTTCCCTACTGCAATCTACCGTGTAGAAACCCAAAAAACAACCATGACGGAGTCTTCTCCGGTCAATACAAGCATAATAAAAACATCACCAATCAAGACCAACCTATCCAGATGGGATTCACACACCATGCCTATGTTCGTACTTCGATTATAAACTCTATATGCAAAAACTACAAGGATATACTGTATCTACCCGAAGGAAAACCTCACACTCACCGCACAAGTGTCTCGACACTTTCAAGTTTGAAATGAAAATTCTTCCAAGTAGAATTGTGTCGAAACTGCTAAGATGTCTCGACACAAGTGTCGAGACACTTTGGACATCTTGATACTTATGTTTTCAAAAACTGTGCAGAGTTAACACAGAATTTTCAAGACAGGTAAGAACTGTCACATCAGCTACAGGAATATGATATTTCAACAGAAACCGTCTAAGGAAGGATTTGTAGTATGATGTCAGACGATGATGTCATCATTCAGTTACCAACCATCCATGAAAGCTATAAATAGAGGGGTTTTCTTCACTAACAGAATAGTAGGCAGAATCGATCAAACAAACAGATATTCTCATTCTTATTACAATCCCGAGAAGGTTGAAGAAGATGAAGGTCTTCAAGAAAATCTCCAGATCCTTTCACCAAGTTGATCTTAAGATTAAGGTGGATCTGATCTACAATTTCTTCAAGGAAATCAAGCCGATCAACATCAAGAAGATTGCAGATCCAGAAAAGCAACTTTTCAGCAAGTAAATTTATCAAGAAGAAATCTATTGCTGCAGATTTGAAGAATTTGTGCTAACAGATAAGTTAGACTACAAAATTTTTGTTTTCTGAAGATTATTGTTTATATTTTCACCTCTAAATTTTTTAAGATCTCCTTGAGATCTGAGTGGATATGAGATCTTATCTCTGAGTTGTAAGCCTAAGTTATAAAGGCTGAGGTAGGGTTCTTGAGGGACATGAGGTAGGTGATTTGAGTGAATCACTGAGTTGTAAGACTAATTTATAAAGGCTGAGGTAGGGTTCTTGAGGGACCTGAGGTAGGGGATTGGGAAAATCTCTGAGGTAGGACTTGTTGGTTTGAGTGTAGGTTTCTTAATAGAAACTGAGACTGTAGGATCCTTGGATCTGAGTTAAAGAGGAGGAGCTATAACCTTATCTAGCACATTGTTAGTGAGAAAGAAGGGGGAAAGTGGATGTACCCTAGATAGGAGAACCCTTATAAATTCTTTGTGTTGTGTGCTGTGGATTGAATTTTCTTGTGCTGTGATCTGAATTTTGTAACTCCTGAAATAATTGAGTGATAAAGTTTTGCTAAAGTATTTTAAAAAAGGTCACCTATTCACCCCCCCCCCCCCCCCTCTAGGTGATTATCTACCCATAGGATTATCATTCAAGTGGTATAAGATGGAGATTATTCAAGAAAGACCTAACAGTCTGAAAAAAGATCAAAAGGGTATTAGAAAAATTTCAGATCTATAGCTTCTAAATCTCACAGAGAACTCAGTTATATGAAACTGCCAATATGTACTAAGGATAACTTTACTATATGGAAACAGAGAGTGAGATATTTATTGAAAATCTCAGATCCAAGAATCTTTATCACTGTATAAGAAGGACCATATGTACAAATGAAGACATCTGTCTTAGATGCAAATGTTCAATCTCCCAAGAAACTGTCAAAAATGACAAAGGATGAGGTTATACTTGCCACCATGGACAAATGAGCACAGAATATAATAGTCAGTGCAATAGACAATTCAACCTTTCAGAATCTTGTGCACTGAAATACATCCAAGGAGATGTGAGATACTCTCATAGTATACATGGAAGGTACAAGAGAAGTAAGAGATGACAGAAAATCTTTCCTTAATCATCAGTATGAGGCTTTCAGACAAAGAAAAACTGATTATATAGAACAATGTTATGAAAAATTCTTTAGAATAGTAAATGACTTAAGAAACTATGACTGAGATTTCTCAAATTATGAGCTGAATGACAAATTTTTTAGATCCCTAAATAAAGAATGAGACATCAAGATTTGTGTTGTAAGAGAAATGAGGAATCTAAGAAATATGTTACCCCAAGACTTGTATGGGAAGCTAATTTCACATGAGCTTCAGCTAAACTCTAAAAAAGCTGAAGCAGAATCTGCCAGAAGTTCAACTCATACTAAATCTGTTGCCCTCAAAGCAGATACATCTAAGAAAACTAGAAGAGAAATCTCATCATCACCTAGAAGGGATGAAGATACAAATATCACTGGAGTTTGTTCTTCATCAGAAGAGTTTTCAGATGATGAATTGGCATTGTTTACCAGGCAATTTAAGAAAATGCTGAGAAGAAGGAAGCAGTAGAATAAAAAGAAACCTTCTGGATCAAGCTCCAGTAAAAGCAAAGACTATCACAGAGACAAATATGTGGTCAGGTATGACTCTCATCAGAATAAATAATTTAAGACTGATATTATTTGTTTTTGCAGTAACAGGCATGGGCATATCATAGCCGACTGTCTAGTAAAAAGGAAGGAGAACAACAAGTCAAAAGAAAAGAAGTTCTATAAAAATAAAAAATCAGAAAAGGGTCTGATGGCAAAGAAATCAAAGACCTTATCTGATAGTGATACTGATTCAACTGAATCAGAAGAGGAACTTGCCGTACTATTCTCCTATAAAGAAGAATTTATCAGAAAGGCTATACACAAAAGGAAAAGCTCCACAAATTCATCAAACTATGGTGATTCTAAAGAAGATATGAAGATCAATTTAATGGCACTGTTTGATGATCCCGAAACAGAAGCTCTTGAATGTCAGGATACTCAGGTAATCTATGACAATTCAACATGTTCTAAAACTTCTGTATATAAGACTGGGGATGAGATAGACTCATGTGACTCAAAGTTTGATTCACATAAGACTAACTCTATGACTCAACTACAGCAGCTCACAGTCAAATTTGGAAAGCTGTTGGAAGCCCTAGTAAATAATAAGAAGCTTGTCAAAGAACAAGCTATAGAGATAGCTTCACTAAAAGGTTTTGAGTATCATCATAAGATGGATACTCAAAAAATTGGTCTTCAAAGTTCTAAGTTGGCAATGCTGACTAAGATCATTGATGATCAAATTTTATTGCTAAAGCAGAAGGATGCAACTATTCAGGAGATGGAACTCAAACTCCTAAATGAGAAAAGATTATTACAACAATTTTTTAAACCTAAAACTGTATTGCCCATTATAGACACCTTTTCAGGAACACCTTGAAGTGGTCTTAGGTATGTTAAACCCAAGAGAAAAAGAGGCAAAAAAACTAGCAGGACAAAAGGGTCTAGTCATTCCACAGCCTATGATTCAGGCTAAGGGAAAATAAATCCAGAATTCTGGACTAGTTGGACCAAGTTCATATGTGAATAGGAAAGCTATTCCTAATATGTCTGCTCTAAGGAGGATAGTTGTAACTGAGAGATAAAATAACTTGTTTGCTCCCATTAAAAATACAACTGATAAGTGTGCTGACTCTTGTCCTAAGGAATGTCAGCACAAAGTTCCTTCTGTTCCTCCAAAGAGGAGGTACAACAGGTATGAATGCTGGTGTTGTGAAAAGGTAGGACACTTTGCCTTGGACTGTTGGTTCAATTTCACTTTGTCTCATATTCAGAAAAGATCTCCAGTTAAGAAACTCACTGGTGGTGTTAATAGAGCCACAGCTAACAGGAACCTAGGACCCAAAATAACTTGGATTCCTAAGGAAAAATAAATTCTTATTTTGCAGGAATGTTCAAGCACCGGAAATAGACCAATCTGGTACTTGGATAGTGGGTATTCCAGACACATGACTGGAACAAGAGACAATTTGAGGGAATTTGTCCCCATGGAGAATGCACTAAAGGTGATCTTTGGTGGAGCTGACAAAGGAATAATCAAAGGTTATGGTAAGATCACAAATAGCTTAATCACTCCACCAAAGTAGCTTATATGGAAGGGTTGCAACACAACCTCATAAGCATAAGCCAACTTTGTGATCTTGGCTATGACATTTCATTCCATAAAGATGAGTGTCTAATAAAGAAGTCAAGTGACCAAGATGTCGTCTTGACAGTCACTAGATGTGGGAATGTGTATTGTTTGAATTTTCTTTGTTTAAAGTCAGACTCACCCTTATGTCTAGTTGCAAATGAGAAAGCCTCGCACTGTGTCAAATGGCACAAGAGGCTAGCTCATTTGAATTACAAGTCCATAGGCAAACTTTTCAGTAAAGAGCTTGTTAGGAATGACCCTAACATTAAATGCTCTAAGGAGAGAATATGCTCAGCATGTCAAAAAGGTAAGAAAACCAAAGCTTCATTCAAAAGTATTGAATGTAAAGACTCTGTGAGGTATTTATACCTCTTGCATATGAACTTGTTTTGTTCTATGCCAGTTCATAGTTTAGGAAGGAGTGTCTACACCTATGTAATTGTTGATGACTATTTCAGATTCACTTGGATTTTCTTCTTAAGGAAAAAGTCTGAAACCCCTGATATCTTCAAGACTTTTGTCAAACAAATTCAGAATGAATTGAACAGCTCTGTGGTCAGAATTAGAAGTGATCATAGAACTGAGTTTCAATCTGATTATATGACAGTTTTGTGAAGAACTGGGGATTCAGCAAGAGTTTTCCTCACCAAGAATACCCCAGAAGAATGGGATTGTTGAGAGGAAGAATAAGACTCTCATTGAAGTTGGAAGAACCATGCTGAGTGATTCTTCACTCTCAGAATACTTCTGGGCTGAAGCTATTTACACATCATGTCATGTTCTTAATAGAGCTTCAATTAACAAAAGATTGAATAAAACTCCTTATGAACTTTTGAAGGACAGAAAACCAAACATGGTCTATTTCAGAATCTTTGGATGTAGATGTTATGTCCTAAATAATGGGAAAACATATATATCCAAGTTTGCTGAGAAGTCTTATGATGGCATATTTGTTGGTTATAGTGACCACAATAAGGCCTATAGAGTCTACAACTTGAGGGATCAAGTTGTGGAGGAGTCTATTCATGTTATATTTGATGAAAGTACTATGTTTTACAATGATAAGCCAGGTTTATCGAGTACAACAAGTAAAGACTTGAAGCTAAAGGAGCTGACTATAAAAGATATTGTTCCAGCAAGGCAGAATATGCAAGATGGAGTCAACATAGTTGAGGAAGTGCTTGCACAGGAACAACAAGAAGAAGAAACTCAGCAGGATGCAGATGGTCCAGGAGAAGAAGTCACATTACCTGTTGTTATTCGATATCTAAGGGATCATCCAAGGGAATTGTTCATAATTAAGTCTAGATGCATTGAGTGAATGCAGTTCTCTAAACGCCAATAATAAAAAGTGTAAACAGGACAACATGCAGTCAAAGCTGCAGGGTTACTGTCAAAGAAATATGTCTAAGTCCATAAGCGTTGAGTGAAGGCAGTTCACTAAATGCCTCCTTAGCATATAATCCTACTTAGTACAAAAGCGTTGAGTGAAGACAGGTCACTCAATGCCTCATCAAGAAAACATGCAAAATCAGAAAGCGTTGAGTGAAGAAGCCACACTCAACGCCTTCTAGCAGAGTAAATCAACTAAGTCCAGATGCGTCGAGTGATGAAGGTTCACTCAATGCCCAAGCTGTTAGAACAGAATTGTCTACATTAGTTGAGTGATAAAGGATCACACAACGCTCTCAATGCCACCAATCATAATTCAGCTAAGTACTAGTACTTTGAGTGATAAGGCTACACTCAACGCCCAAGCAGAAATACTGGAATTTTGGCTAAGCCCACAGGAGCTGAGTCATGCTGATGTAAGCAAAAATTCAAACAACACGGGATCGTCTTGCTACAGGACAAAAGGCGCCTCTTGCCTGGTGTACAGTAATTAATGCAAAAGTGGCAGTGCAGTTATCTACTCTAGTGGTCCATACTACTCAGAGAGTCGTTGGACTGTGGAATACTTATTCAGAGTTTCGAGGAAAAGGAACTTAACTTTGGGAAATAGGTTTTTGAGCTTCATCATCTTCCTCTCGATAGAGTTGCAGAGCTTGAGGAAAAATTCTCTAACTGTTGTTCTGAAGTTAAACCAGGTTGCTGCTGATAGTCTCCCCTTTAAGAGCTAAGTTCAGGAAGACTCCTTCCTGAGTGGTTTCACAGCACAAACAGAATATCCTTGAAGATCCATTCTTGGTCTTGTGAAAGGTATAGGACTGAGTATTCTCAATTCAGGAAGAGGCATACTCAGAGAACATCTCTTAAGAGTCAAATCATCAACAACAAACAACATTTCTTCTGTAGGATCTTAGCTAATCTGAGTTGGAAGTCTGATTTATAAATGCTGAGTATAGGATCCTTATATGGATCTGAGGTAGGGCCTATGTGCCTGAGCTTTAGGTGAGTTCATTCACTGAGTGCAGGATCCTCTTTTGGATCTGAGTATAGGGCTATCCTCCTAGCCTGAGTTGTAGGACTTTGATTAAAGTCCGAGGTAGGTGATTAGTGGATCATTGAGCTATAGGAGCATCATCTGCTCTGAGTGGTAGTGCCTTGGGCATGAGGTAGGACTTGGAGGAGTCTGAGAGATCCTGAGGGATCTGTGTTGTAAGCTTTTGGAGCCGAGTTTGGAGAAGTTGGCCTTGTCTAACATACTGTTAGAAATGTGGGAGGGACAGTGAATGTACTCAGACCTTAGGAAACCACTATAAATATCCTATGTGTTATTCTGTGATCTTAAAAGCTAACCCAAAACTAAATCACAACTCACCAAATTAAAAAGATTGTTAGAAAAGACATAAAAACCTATTCACCCCCCTTCTAGATGTTTATCTACTCTTGAAATCAAAGACTTTCAAGTGGTATTAGAGAGAGGTTGCTCAAAAAGGACTTAACAGTCTGAGTTGATCTCCAAGAGTAGCTTAAGAATATCCTTATGAGATCTGGAGAGAACCATAAGGAGTTGGGCTCCATGAAGCTTCCAATCCGCAGGAAAGAAAATGTTGGTATTTGGAAAGAAAGGATCAGGTTGTTCATGGAAGCTTCTGACCCTAGGATCTTCATCATTATTTAGAAAGGATCCTTCATCCCTATGCAGATTTCTATCCTAGATGCAAGTGTTCAAACTCCTAAGAAGTATTCTGAGATGACCAAGGATAAGGTCATCCTAGTAACAATGGACAAGAGGGCACGCAATATTATTGTGAGTGTCATTGATGATTCCACATTCCAGAATCTTGTCCACTATAAGACTTCCAAGGAAATGTAGGACACACTGATTGTCTACATGGAGGGAACTGAAAAGGTTAGAGATGATAGAAAATCCCTACTCAATTAGGAATATGAGGCCTTCAGGCAGAGCAAAAAGGACAGTGTGGCTGATTGCTATGAAAAGTTCTTCAGAACAGTCAATGAGCTGAGGACCTATGGGAGGGTCTTCAGTAATTATGAGCTGAATGATAAGTTCCTTAGATCTCTAACCAGAGACTGGGACACGAAAATTTGTGCATTTAAAGAGGTGGCCAAGCTTGCTGAAACTCCTCATCACACTTTGTTTGGAAAGCTGTTGTCATATGAAATGCAGCTAACTGATAGGAAGGAGGAGGAGACCGCCATCAGGCCTCAATCCAAGGAGAGGACAGTGGCCTTCAAGGTTGATAGCTCTAAGAAGAGCAAGGAGAGGATTGCTTCTCCACCAAGAAGTCATGCTGATTTAAACTACTCTGAGTCAAGTTCATCTGACAGCAATATGTCAGATGGGGAGATTGCTGTCTTCTCAAAGCAGTTCCAGAAGATGATGAAGAGAAGATAGTGGAAGAACAAACCTTCCTTCTCTTCACACAACAAGAGGGATCACCACAAATCTGAGAGGAAGTTCTCCAAAGGAGACAGGTATGATTCCAAACCTAGCAAACATAGTTCTTCTTAAACTATTTGTTATTATTGTAGCAAGCTTGAGCATGTCATAGCTGACTGTCATGTCAAGAGAAAAGAGTTTGGTGAGAAGAAACATCACCACCAAAAGGGCAAGTAGGAAAAGACCTTCATTGCCAAGAATGAGAAGAGCTGGAGTCAAAGTGACTCAGCAACATCAGATTCTGAAGAAGAAGATGAAGCCCGCATTGGGTTGTTTGCTATTGTTGCTGCTGATGAGGATGAGGACTATCCAACTGCAAGGATAGGAATCAGGGCCCCTTTATCACACTTAGTGACATTGAGGTGGATGAAGATGATTTGGGCTGTTATGTGCTTATGTCCATGGCAGATGAAGAGTCCAGCCAGGACTAGCCATGTCTAGATAAGGTAAAAATTCATTCTCTTTCCTCCTCTGAATCTAATTATGAAACTAGTCCCAATTCTTACGCTCTTTCATCCTGTGATGAAGGTGGCTCAGCATCTGAGGAAGATGTCAATCAATTAATTGCCAAGTATGATGTCATTCTGGATGATCTGAAAAGGAGCATGTGGCTAGTCAAGAAATAAGCCAAGGAAATTGTCTCCCTACAACTTGCAGCTTCCTTGCAGTCTGACTCAGCACCACTACTTGATTAGATGAGGAGGGAAGTCAGCTAACTGAAGACTATCTCAATCATCCAGATTGAGACCATCAGCCATAAGAACAAGATCATTATGGATCTTGAAGAAAAGCTCCTTAAGGAGAGAAGGTTAGTGGCTAAATTTTCAAAGCCCAAAAGAGTGTTGCCACTGATAGACTCCTTTACTTCTCAAAAGAATAAGAGAGGTTTGGGGTTCACGTGGAATTCCAGAGCTGCCCATGTCAGAGGGAAATGCAAAGCTTCTGTAGTGCCTCAGACAACATTTCATAAGGTAATTCTCCCATCTAACAGGTATGACCAAGATAACATCTATGGTCACTGGAAAATGGGAACTGTACTTGTAAGAATACAAGGGCATCTTACAATGGAGGGAGAAAGGACATGGGTGTGAGTGCACTAAAGGCTCCCCATGAGGAAATCAAGATGGCCCATTATGGATCATTTGTTTTTGGTGCACTAGCCCCCACACTCATGAATAAGGCAGTTGTCAATAGTCAAGCTTTTCCAACAAAGACTCAGACCAAAAGTAAGTCAATCAGTAAGCCTGACTTGGCTATCTCTTATGCAATTAACAACATGTCTTCTGCAAGGAAGTCTTCTATTAGTGGCATTCATAGTAAGCCAAGCACATCTACTATCAGACTCACTTTCAGTCAGATCCTTGCTGAAAGAAATTTGAAGAGGGTTGTTGCACTCCCTTCTAAACAGTCAGCTACTTTCAGCTTGCATTCTACAAGAGCTGTTCAGAAAAGGATATACAATATTCATGAGTGTTGGTGATGTGGCCAAGGAGGACATTTTGCCATAGATTGTTGGCACAACTTCAATGTGCCTAGTGTTAGGGCAAATCAACCTATCAGAAATGCTGCAGGCAGACATGCTCATTTTTAGACTAACAAGAACCTAAGACCCAAATCCTTTTGAGGTCCAAAGGTAAATTGAATTGTGGTTGCAGGATAGTTCAAATACCCATACACCAAAATTATACTCGGATAGTGGATGTTACAGGCATATAACTGGAATAAGAAGCCATCTAAAGGAATACATTCCTGTGAAGAATGGTCCTAAGGTAATCTTTGGAGGCTTAGACAAAGGAGTCACCAAGAGATATGGTATGATCACCAATGACATAGTCACAATCTCAAAAGTGTCTTATGTGGAAGGGCTGCAAAACAACCTGATAAGCATAAGCTAACTCTGTGATCTTGGCTATATCATTGTCTTACACAAGGATGAGTGTCTGATCAAGAGGTCAAGTGACCAAGAGGTCATTTTGACAGACACTAGAAGTGAGAATATCTATTGTTTAAACTTTTTATGCTTAAGTTCTGACACCCATGTGTATCTAGTTGCTAATGTGAAAGTCTCATACTGTGTGCAATGGCACAAGAGACTAGCTCACTTGAACTACAAGTCTATTAACAAGCTCTTTAGTGAAGAGCTAGTCAGAAATGGTCTCAATATTAAATGCACCAAGGAGGGCATTTGCTCTGCATGTCAAAGGGGCAAGCAGACGAAAGCATCCTTTAAGAGCATTGAGGCCAAGGATTCTATGAGGTGTTTGCACCTCTTGCACATGTACTTGTTTGGTCCTATGTCATTTCACAGTCTAGGTATTAAAGTCTACACACTTATGAAAGTTGATGACTTCTCCAGGTTTACTTGAGTGTTCTTCTTGAAGAAAAAGTCAGAAACCCTTGACACTTTTGTGACCTTAGTTAGTCAAGTTCATAATGAAAAAGGCAGTGTTGTGGTCAAAATCAGAAGTGACCATGGTACTGAATTTCAGTTTGAGGGCATGACAAATTTTGTGAAGACCAAGGAATTCACCAGGAATTCTCTTCACCTAGAACTCTCCAACAAAATGGGATAGCTGAGAGGAAAAATAGAACTCTCATTGAGGCTGGCAGGAAACTACACAATGACACTTCTCTCCCAGAATACTTCTGGGCTGTGACAGTGAACAATGATTCTCATGTCCTGAATAAGGACTACATCAACAAGTACCACAAGACGACTCTCTATGAGATTATGAAGGGCAGAAAACCTAATTTAACCTATGTCAGGATCTTTGGCTGTAAATGCTTTATGCTTAATAATGGGAAGTCATGCTTTACCAAGTTTGTTGCCAAGTACTATGAAGGGATATTTGTTGGGTATAATAATAATAGCAAAACACATAGGGTCTACAACTTAAAAAATCAAGTTGTAGAAGAGTCTATTAATGTTGTCTTTGATAAGTCATCAATAATTAACAATGACCTGCCTAGCTCATCTAGATCTGCAGGTGTGGAACTGGAGATGGACAACCAGAACATCAAGGAAACTACTCCAACTATACAAGGAGAAGGTGATGGTGTGTATATTCCAAAAGAAGAACAAGACACTCAAGATATAGCTGAAGACTAGCATGCGCCAGCCACTGAAGTTCAAGTTACTGAGGAAAGAATGCCTCCAAATATAAGGCATCTGAGAGATCATCCCAGAAACCAAATAATAGGAGATGCCAGCCAAGGGCTTACAACCAGGAGAAGAAGCCTAAACATTGCTATGTACTCCAGCTTTCTATCACAGGTTAAACCAAAAAAATTTGAATATGATAACATAGATCCATTTTGGATTGTGGCTATGCAAGAGAAACTGAACAAGTTGAAGAGATGTAAGGTCTGTAAGCTAGTTCCCAGACCACAAGGACATAACATCATTGGAACCAAGTGGATATATAGGAACAAACTTGATGAAAATGGTATTATAATCAAGAACAAAGTCAGATTGGTTACCAAGGGATACAGACAAGGAAAAGTATTGACTTTGATCAAACCTTTACACCAGTGGCAAGATTGGAAGCAATTAGATTGTTCCTTGCATATGCTGCATATAAAGGATTCATGGTCTACCAAATGAATGTGAAGTCATCTTTCCTAAATGGTGACCTGAAAGAAGAGGTCTATGTTAAGCAACTATTAGGTTTTGTTAATCCTAACTCTCCTGATTTTGTATTTGTTGAAATCGAAAAATCGGTCTCTGTGGAGTTCGACCCTTGGGGAAGGGGTGGCCGCGCACCTACTTCGCTCCTGCGAGAAAATGACAAGAAAAAGAAGAACTAAGGACTAGACCAAGGGCCCGGCGTGGAGGTCCCACCACACACCCGAAAGATCTTAGAGCGCTTCCCCTCCTTAGCCAAGTGCCGGGCTAAGGTACCTCAGAAAGCGCTAGTAGACCTGAGAATTAGTAAGCATGCCTTCTGAGGTACCCCTTGGGTCCTATTTATAGGAAAAGATGGTCTGCCAATATACAACCTTCACTATTCTCGAGGACTATAGGCAGACCAAAGGGGGCAACATGGTAAAAGTATATCATGGCCAAGATGCGAGCTGGACCTGAGGTAGCATCCGCTCGGCAAGGGCCTGACTCGCCTCGCCCTGGGCCTAGGCGAGCACGTACTCGGCAGGCTATGCTCGACTATCGCCGAGCTCAGCTCGACTATCGCCGAGTTCCAACAGAAACGGGGCTCGGCACGACGATCGCCGAGCTCCAACAGGAACTGAGCTCGGCGTGGAGATCGTCGAGCTCGGTTCGACTACCATCGAGCCCTGTTCCATTACCCGAGCTCGGTCTCGGCATGTCGGGCTCCGTTCGGCCATCGTCGAGCTCGGCTCGACTATCGCCGAGCTCGGCTCGGCTATTACCGAGCTCGGGCTCGGCACGCCGGGTTCATATTGCGGTCTGAGCCGGCCGGTTTAACTCCTGTCGACCACTCGCTGGATACGGGGTTGTACATAATCCCCACTCTTTGCGAGGTTGGGACAAGCTCGGAAAGAAACATCCAACCCCATAGAATCATGCGAGTGCGACAGGGGCAAAAAGGAATCTTCTGGTAGGCCCTACAGGTAGCTATATATATGTACCCCTGCGCATCTGGCTGACCTTTGCCCTTCCCCAAATTCTATCAAGATGCCGCTCCCCAAGGAAGTCCTAGAGCGGCTCGCACGTTCCCGCGAGGAGATCGCTGCTCAGGCCGCGGGACTGACCAACCTAGAGGCCCCTGCTCGCCGTTTTGCTGATTTCGGCTCGGCCAAGCGGGCGAAACCCTTTCCACCGGGGGCCGAACCCATTCTGGCCGACTTTACTGCTGCCTTGGGGAACGGGGCCGGCTCCTCCAACCAGCCGGTTCTTGGTTCTTCCACTAAAAATCTCGTGGAGCTATCTTCCGACCAGGAGAATAGAGGCGAAGCATCCACCCCGCGGGCCAAAAGTATTCCTGACAGCTCGCCAAAGCGGGATCCCGAGGTCAAGGAGCCGGGCTCGCAGGAACTGGCGTCGCCGAGTCGTCTCCCTTCCCGGCAACCCTCCCCTGGGTCCATAGTCGTGGGGAGAGGCGCCGGGATTATCCCTGTCCCCGGCTACCAACTTGCCCCTCAGGAACTGCAGGGGCGTGGCAAGGACCTGCGCCACTTCTCTCCTCGCGCTAACCCAGAGGAGCCAGGCTCGCGCGGTAAGTTTTCAACTTTACACTTCTGTTCCGGGGGTATTCGCTTTTCTGAACGTCTTTCAGTTCTTCATTCAGAACTTCTCGGCCGGACGGAGGACGGCGAGTCCGTGGATCGACCTCCTTACTCGCCCCTCCCTTCTCCAAGCGCCCTGGACGCCTTCCTGGACTCCGAACTGGGTAGTCCTGAACGTGCAAAACGGGAGCGGAAGGTTCTCAAGAAGCTGGTGCGCGAGCTCCACGACCTGCGGAAGGACAACAACAAGCTGCAGTGGGAGTGCTCGCGTCTCGCGGACGGTGTTGGAGTCAGCTTGGCGTTCGAGGAGGCGTCTTCCTTGGTGCTGATGGATGAGATTGACGAGAACCTGCAGGTGGTAAATAGGAACATGGGGCGACTTCGTGAACTTTACGCGCGGCGACCTGCGACGGCGGGCCGGCGAGACCGGGGAGAATGAAACGGCTCCTCTGTCAGCCGACCGGTACTCGCCCTCGCCCTCGCATGGTCCTCGCGCCCTTATTTTTATTTGCTCTGAATGATCTGCTTGTAATAACTCGAACAACTTTTCTACAACTTTATATATGTAGATGCGTTTTCAATATCCTGGTAAGTCTTTTCGAATTCCTTCTTCTGGGGTCTGGCCAGCTCGCAGGATTTGCGAGGAGAGGGTGGCGAGGTGGCGTGGCGAGACCGGGCCGATCGGCCGACTCGCCTTCCCCCTCGCCCTTCTTTATCTTCTTCTATAAATAGGCCTTCTCACCTACCCCCAGGGTACGCTTTTATTGCTTTCGAATCCCTGTTTCCTCTCTGTCATCCCGAGCTCGCGATTTTCCTTTCCTTTGCGACCATGGTTAAGACCAACCCTGACGTGGATGGCCGGTCTAAGTGCGCCCAGCACTTCATCGACCATTGCTTCTTCGAGGGGCATATTACCGAGGAGGACCTCGTCGAATTCGCGGCTGCATTCGTCCCCCCGGCTTCCAGGCTCGCAGGCCCGCCGAGCATGAAGCCATCAATTCCTTCCCGGAGGGTGAGCTTGCCTTCCCCATCTCGCACTTCGAGGTGGGGCTGCGCCTCCCCCTCTGGCCAGAGATCCGCCAGATCCTGATGTACTTCGGCGCGGTGCCCGCGTAGCTGAATTCCAACGCCATTGCTATGATGGTGGCGTTCGCCTGCTTCCTCCGCCGAGAGCGGATTGAGTTCAACTTTGCGGTGTTCCGTAAGTTGTTCTCCTACAAGGCTACCCCGACGGAGTCGCCTACTTTGGCGGGTCCCTCATCAAGGTTCGCGAGCTCGCGAACAAGAACCATAACTGGATGACCCGGCTTGTCTTTATTAAGGGCGAGCTCGGCAACATCCCCTTTTGTCCCCTGCAGAAAAGCGAGGACATATACTGAAAGTGAAGGGATAGATACAACTACTCTAGAGGGGGGGTGAATAGAGTTATCAAATTTTGCACTAGACAAAACTTAATGGTCTACTCAACTCCCTTGGAGTGAAATGTGAAATGAAAAGATTATAGATATAGAATTAACCCTATAGCCTAACACAAGTGTTGTGCACAAACTCAAGCCAACTGTAATTACAGTTAAGGCTTGGAAAACCTAATCAGCAACTAGCAACCTAGTTATATCTATTCACAGCCACAATGCAGGAATTAAACAAGGCAATCCAGACGACACAAGGAGTTTATAGTGGTTCCCCAAACAACTTGGGTACGTCCACTCTTCTACCCAAACGGTAGGAATCCACTACAGGTTTTTGATCAGGTGCCCTGCCACCACAAGATCTGCTTCAGGTAGATCTAGAAACCCTTTAGACTTTTGATCAGGTGTCTAAAAACCGAACACAGGTTTTTGATCAGGTGCCCTGCCACCAAGGGATACTTTTGAAGGGAGTAATAACCCTGTACAGGAGGGGGAAAGAAGGTTAAGATGTCTTCTCTATTTTACAAAGATTAGAGAAGCACAAGGACTTGCACTGAGCTAGAAAGCTCTAAAGAATCAAGGCTCCCCCTGGCTCAAAGATGTCCAGGTGAAGTCTTGCTTCAGTGCAGAAAACTCTTCAGAAAGATCTGAAGGAAAAAACTACAAGAAGATAATAAATAATAAAATTAGAAATCTTCAAGCAGCTGTCTTCTTCTTCTTCTTCTTCAAAAGAACTCTGAGTTTGAATCTTCCTGGAAGCAGGAGAACTCAGGTTGAAGAAGAGCAGAAGAGCTTAACACTTCTCAGTTGAATGGAAATTGCTGAGAGCAGAAAACTTGAGCTTGATGAAGGCTTGAATGCTTAAATGAATAACTGGTTAGCTAGCTGAAATCCTTCACCAAAGGATTCCTTTTATAACAGCAACAAGCAACGGCTCTCTTCAATTTGAACTGTTTGTCTTCTTCTGAAACTTGAAACCTGGGCTGCAAATATCATAAGGACAAACAATCTCTGCAGCAAAAACATTCTATAAAAGGAATAAAGCTCTTTCGAAGAAGCTGCAGGAAGCAATCTGATAATAAAGTACTAAATAAAATCACATCAGAAATAACCTCTTTATAGCAAAAGGAAGACTTTTCAGTCTAACGGCTATAAAGGACTGACAGCAGATAAAGTAAAATACAATGACAGCTAATAAGACAAACAACTTTATCTGAAAAGATTTTACTCAGGCAAAAGGAATGGAGCATATATTGCCTGGAAATATTATCATAAAACAACTGAAATAACATGCCAGATAATGTATTAATTTATTAAATAAAATAAATAAATACAAAATAAAAAGGCAGACAGAAAGCGTCGAACGACCCTCGGAGATCGTCGACCGACGCACGGAGATCGTCGACCTATCGGGCAGATAGTCGAACGATCCAGATAGTCGACCTATCAAAGAAGATAGTCGAACTACCTCGGCAGATAGTCGACCTATCAGAGCAGATAGTCGAACTATCAGATAGTCGATCTATCCGGACAGATAGTCGAACTATCAAACACAAACAGATAGTCGACCTATCCAGCAGATAGTCGACCTATCACAGAAACCAGATAGTCGACCTATCAACAGATAGTCGACCTATCAAAAACAGAGCAGATAGTCGACCTATCAACAGATAGTCGAGCTATCAACGCAGACAGAGCGTCGACCAACTGATAGACGATAGTCGATCAGCCGATAGACGATAGTCGAGCGGCGTTCGACTATAGTCGAACGAAAAACCTACTTAACCAAATTCTTCATCTGGAAAAGCGGGGACTCTACAGCTAGACCACTAACCAATGACCATAGATATTTCTTGGGTCAAGGGACTAAAAAGACAAGACTGAACTCAAATCAAACTAGGGTACCAACAATCTCCCCCTATTTGAGTTAAGTCTCTTAAAAACTAAAACACAGAGCTAGCTATAGAACACTATAATTAATGCAGGAAATAGATAGCAATTAACTAGCAATTATCAAACAGTCAGATATAAACAGCAGTCAATCAAAATATTAAGAGTCTACAGAATCTGGCATAGGGTCAGAAGAACTTGGAACAAAAGAAATTTTCCTCAGGGGATCAATCGCCTCTTTCTTTGACATCTTCAAGTCCTGCTCACCAATAATCTTTAATTCTGCAGCCCTTGGAACAACTGCTTCAGGGTGCTTTTCCATATACTTTGAAGGGTCAAATACATCAGGGCTAACCTGGAACTTTTCGAATTCCTTCTTTTTGAATGAAGACATTGTAGTTAATCCAGTGGTATCCTTTCCTTCAGCTTTTGCTTTTCTGATTTGAGCTTCTCCAACTAATTCGTGAAAACGAGCCATCCTAAAGTTAGGATCGAGCTCAGGACTTTCATAAACATTCTCAGAAGGAGTAACCTCTGGTTCTTTATCTAGATAAGACATGGGAGCAGACTTAGCAAAGTTCTTGCTAGAATATTTAAACAAAATAAACTACTTACATTTTGAAACAACTTTTTCAGACTGTACTGGCATTGGAGAAGAAACTCTTTTCTTTGGAGAAGGAGGAGGGGAAAAGGTTGGTCTTTGATACACAACCTCCTTCACTTGTTCTCTTACTTCAGTAACATGTCTTTGAGAACCAGAATAAGATCTGCCTTGGGAACTTTGAGAGCTTTTCCTTGTCTGAGGCTGAGAAGGTGCAGATTTTCCAGAAGAGGCAGATGGATTAGCAGAAAGGTTCCCAGAGGCTCCTGCACTGGGAGGTGGAGGAGAAGGACCTCTGGGAGTCCATCTTGAAACAGGACTATCATACCTCTTAGACCTTTTTCTCTCCTTTTGCTGGTTCTTGGAGAACCACATCCAATGTTGAAATTCTTTTGATTTAGGGTCAATTCCTTTAAGAATATAATATGGAGTATCATTTTCTCGATTGGGAGGAGGAGGAGCAACAGCTTTTCTTTTCTTTTGAGCAGCTTTCTTTCTCTTAGCATTCTCAGATAAATCAGACTCATCTTCATCATCAGAGTGAGATGATGGAGGATTATCATAGGGGTCATAGGCTTCAGAAACAGCCATTTCCTTTAATTTCAGATAAGCTTTCTCTTTTTCCTCTTCTATGGCATCCTGAGCCAGAAGGAAATCCAAATCAAGTCCTGGGGAATCATCCCAAACAGACGACTTTTCAACTTGCAAATCTTTTTCTTTCTCTTTTAACAAAGATAGGACTCTTTGATTCCAAGCCTCTCTTGCTTTCTCTTCTTGATTTTCAGATGCATCTTCCATATCATCTAAAAAAGAATCCAGTTCTGGATCTATTTGAACAACAGGAATATTTGGAGCAGCTTCTGAAACTATTACTATAACCTGGGCAGCTAGATCTTCTTTAATATAATCTGTAGATTTATGAACACAAATCTGCTAAATAAGCTAAAATCATTCCTTCTAGGTATTCAAAAGCTAGCAAATTAATTGACTCGTCAACAAAGCGGATAAGTGAATTACCTTCATATTTTACCAACTCCCAGGATTCATCTAGGTAGGATGTAATAATCCCTTCTAGAAAATGGGCAACCAAGGGACTGGTGAGATCTTCTAAACATACTTTCACAGCAAATTCAGATAATATAATAGCATCAGATATTTCTTTGTCAGATAACACTGCAACAGATTGATCTTGAGCTGGAGCTGGAGCAGTCTCTTCTTGAACTGCTAGAAGAACTGCTGGAAGGGAGGCTGGAGGCTCTGAGACATCTTCACAGAACATCTCCCCCTGCCTGATTTCAGTGGAAACTGAAACCAGGCCCCTTGAAGAAGAGGGCTCAGCAGATTTAGAGAGTGATTGGATGGAGGCAGTTAAGGTAGCAATAGAAGAGGCAAGTGGAGCAATTGCCTCTTCAATCATGATTTTGATTGAGGGGGTAATTAGCTCCACTATGCTAGAAATGAAAGCGGGAGTTATCTCAAAAGATGATGGAATTGCAGTGGATGGAGATGCAGCAGAGATGGTTGTAGTGTTAGGATGAGAAGTGGTGTGGACTGGAGATCGAATTGGAGATGGAGCTGGAGAGTTAACAGGAGTGTTAACTGGAGAATGAATAGGGGACTGAATAGGGGACTGAATAGGGGACTGAGGAGGTGTTGGAATCCTCTCAGATCCTAACAGATCAAAACTAGGAGCAGATATCCTAGCCAGATGAGAAGGAAGAGGAGATGCTGGAGGAGAAGGAAGAACAACCGTGGTTGTTTCTCGAACAGGAGAGGGAGAAAGTCGTACTTCAGCTGAAGTTGATGGAACTTCAACTGAAGCAGACTGCATAGCAGAAGAAGATGAGGGAAGGGAAAGATGAGCTGAGCCAGCTTCTTGAGGTTGAGGAGCGACTGAATCAGTCCTAGTGCTCTCTGATGTCGCTGGAGCAACCCCTGTGAGAGCGGGCTTCACAAAAGTCCTCTTCCACTTGGAGAACAGATTCGGGTCCATCTTCTTACTCGCATTTATGGTTGTTGCAACGGAGACCAGCAGCTGAGGATACTTTTCCTTCAGGAAAATCCCAATAACCCTTCCGAGGGTAACTTCCTTCTTACTATTCTTTTTCCTTACCAAATCAAACATTACTCCTGCCCAATCAATCTTTTTCCGATTAACAATTGCACACATCAGTGCAAATTGTTGCCTTGTAACGTTGTCATGAGCAGAGTGCTTTCCAAGGAGCACTTTTCCAACTATCTCAGCAAGAAATTTAATCTTAAAGGGGAAATTAACCTTGAGCAACTTCGTGGGAATGCCCTCCGCATGTCCCAGCTTAATAAGCATTCTTCCAAACTCTTGAGCATCTTGCTCATATTCTTCTTCACCATTTATTAAACCAAAAACATCAGTCAGAACTGCGGGAGTTAAAGTTACCTCTTCTCCGCCAATGGTGTCAGTCATCGAATCGTCAGTGGATGACGAAGTGAAAGCCCATTCCTTAATTTCGGGAACATTTATCTTTATCCTTGTCGACATTAATCTTTCTAGACCTTGATCTCGGCACAACTGAAGAATTTCCACAACTCCTGCTTCACAGCAACTGAATGCGTCAAAATCGACGCTGAAACCTGCATCGAACTTCACGACAGCTAGCACTGCTGGAGAAACCGCCATTGAATTGCTGAAGAAAGCGCGAGAAAGACGGAGAAGACGAAGGAGACGAAGCGGCAGAAAATCGCAAGCGGGAAGACAGAATGCGAAAAGTCACGCTCCGTCGACGATAAAACGAAAGATCTTTTAACCTAGGTCGACTATCGGCTTTATATTAGACCGGAGATGGTCGATCTATTTAAAAGATACTGGACCCGATGGTCGAACGGTCGTTCGACGATCGGCCCAGAAGCAGAGTAGTCGATCAATCGTTCGACTATTTCTGGTTTCTCAAACAACAAGCTGTCGTCATCCAGGGATCGACGATGAGCTCGACTTGTTCGACTATGGTCGAACGCCGGTCGACGATCTTCAATCAGACAAACTTTCATCAACCATAGGTCGACGATGGGCTTGACCCGATCGACTATCTTCGAACGTCGTTCGACTATCTTCAAACAAGTTTCAACATTGGCAGATATAGTCACACTTAGTCTCGTCCATTGATCATGCCTAGTTGAACTAAAAAGAACAGATGCTTCTGTTCATCTAAGGGCTTGGTGAATATATCACCTCTCTGAAACTCAGTGGATATGAACTCAAGACAAATCTTGTTCTTTTCCACACAATCTCTCAGGAAATAGTGCTGAATCTCAATGTGCTTCGTTCTAGAGTGGTGCACTGGATTTTGTGCAATTGAGATAGCACTGGTACTATCACACATGATTTTGGTGTTCTTGTGTGAGTAACCATAATCCACAAGCTGGTTTTGAATCCACAGGATCTGTGAACAACAACTGGCAGCTGCGATATATTCAGCTTCTGCAGTTGAAGTTGAGACAGAAGCCTGCTTCTTACAGAACCAAGAGACCAATCTCTCTCCCAGGAACTGGCAAATTCCTGAGGTGCACTTCCTGTCAATTCTGCAACCAGCATAGTCAGAGTCAGAGCATCCAATTAACTCAAATTCTGATTCTGCTGGGTACTAAAGTCCTAGATTTGGACATTCCTTCAGGTATCTCAGGATTCTCTTGAGAAGAATTAGATGAGATTCCTTGGGGTTGACCTGGAATCTAGCATAAAGGCATGTAGCAAACATTATATCTGGCCTACTTGCAGTTAAATACAATACGGACCAACAATGGCCCTATAATTCTTTTGATCAACTGGCTTGCCGTGATCATCAGAATCAATAACTACATTAGTAGCCATGGGTGTAGGCATTGCTGAAGCATCAGCCATCCCAAATTTCTTTACCAATTCCTTGGCATATTTGGATTGGGATATGAAGATACCATCAGCATCTTGCTTAACTTGGAGACCAAGAAAGTAAGACAGCACACCCATACTACTCATCTCAAACTTGGAATGCATCAAGTTAGAAAACTTTTTGCACAGTTTGGGATCAGTGGAACCAAATATAATATCATCTACATACACCTGAACTAACAGGATTGTGTCCTTGTGGTGCTTGACGAAAAGGGTTCTATCAACTACTCCCCTAGTAAAGTTGTGCTCTAACACGAAACTAGCTAAAGTCTCATACCAGACTCTAGGGGCTTGCTTTAGTCCATAAAGAGCTTTCTGCAACTTGAATACATGTGAGGGCTGAGTTGAAGAAACAAACCCTGGTGGTTGTTCAACAAACACCTCTTCCTTAAGCTCACCATTTAGGAATGCACTTTTGACATCCATCTGAAAGACCTTAAACTTCATGAAGGCTGCATAGGCCAAGAAGATCCTTATTGCTTCTAGCCTTGCAACAGGAGCAAAGGTTTGGTCATAATCTATACCTTCCTCCTGTCTGTAGCCCTGAGCTACAAGCCTAGCTTTATTCCTTACTATAATTCCATTTACATCCAACTTGTTTCTATACACCCACTTGGTGCCTATGATCAGTTGGCCTTTAGGTCTTGGAACCAAAGTCCAAACTTTACATCTCTCAAACTGATTGAGTTCCTCTTGCATAGCAATGATCCAGTGGGGATCTAGCTCTGCGTCTTTAAAGGTGAGGGGCTCAAACTGTGAGAGGAAACAAGCGTGCATCACATCCTGTCTTAATTAGTGTCTTGTTTGCACACCAGCTGATATGTCTCCTATCACTTGAGATGTAGGGTGATCTCTAAGTGTGACAACATCAGCAGGTGGGATGTGATCTTCAGCAACAGTTGGGATTAATTCCTCAAGAGGAATTTGATATACTGTTGGTGGAACAACAACAACTTCTACAATGTCTTCATCACTGTCTGATTCAGTGATCTGAAGAGTTGATAGCTGGAGAATCTCTTGAGTAGCATCAGGTACCTGCAATGAACTGGGGGAAGGAGAACTTTCCTTCTCCTTGTAAAATATCTGAGACTCATCAAAAGATACATGCACAGATTCTTCAATTTTACAGGTTGATTTGTTATAAACCCTATAAGCTTTGCTTACTTGGGAATATCCAAGCATGATTCTCATTGAAGCTTTTGCTTCAAACTTTCTAATATATTCTTTATTATTATTATGAATATACACAATACATCCAAATACTCTAAAATAATTAATTTTAGGTTTCTTTCCTTTAAGCAACTCATAAGGAGTTTTACACTTAAGCTTGTGTATCAAACTTCTATTCAAGACATAATTGGTTGTACTAACTGCTTCTGCCCAATAGGAGAGAGGCATATTAGCATCTGCCAACAATATGCTAGCAGCTTCAATTAGTGTTCTGTTCTTTCTTTCAACTACCCCATTTTATTGGGGAGTTCTAGGAGCTGAGAAGCTATGTTTGATACCTTCTCTTTCACAGAATTCTTGCATGAGAAGAGAGTCAAACTCAGTACCATGATCACTTCTGATCAAGGTCACATGAGTAGAGTACTCAGTCTGCACACATAGTAGAAAATCTGTAAGGGCTTTGAAGTTATCAGTCTTAGTTCTCAAAAAGAAAACCCAACTGAACCTAGAGAAGTCATCTACAATTACTAAGGTGTAATACTTCCCTCCTAAACTCTGTACATTTATTGGGCCAAAAAGGTCCAAATGTAATAGATACAGGATTCTAGGAGAATCACTCTTATTTACTGATTTAAAAGAGTTTTTGGTTTGCTTGCCTAGCTGACAAGCCTTGCATAGGCTCTCCTTCTTGTAGGGGCAAGAAGGTAAACCTCTAACAAGGTTGTGTTTAGATAACCTAGATATATTTTTAAGGTTAACATGACTAAGCCTCTTATGCCACAAAGAATTATTATTAAGTGTTACTTCATTAAACAGGCAGATTTCCGAATGAGATGAATTGAAATCTACTAAGTAAATATTACCTATTCTAATGCCTACTAAAACAACATTATTATTTAAAGTAATATTGCAAGAAGAGTTAGAAAATGAAACCTGGTAGCCAGCATCACATAGCTGGCTGACTGAGATCAAATTGTGCTTCAGTCCTGTCACATATGCAACTCTCTTGAAAGTAACATCTCCAATTGTAATCCTGTCATAGCCTTCTGTCTGACCACAGCTGGAATCTCCAAAGATAACCTTTGGGCCGAGCTTAGCTTTGAATTTTGACAGATGATTTTTATTTCCTGTCATATGCTTGGAGCATCCACTATCCAAATATCACTTATTTTGAGTGATTGGATAGGCCTTCACCTGCAAGACATTTATTTAGACAGTGTGGACCCAGGTAACCTTGGGTCCCTTGTTTTTCACATAAGAAAAGCTAGAAATAAATGAAAATGCAGGCTGAGGGTGATAACCTAATGGGTGAGATCTCCTAGGTGGAATTCTCCATGCAGATGATGGGTCAACAAACCTAGGGTTTCTATTTTCATTTAGGTTTCTATGGTACTGATTATGATTTTGAAAATCATATTGAAAACGTCGATCGACGTTCGACGATGGGCGCTCAGATCGTCGAGCTTCGTTCGACCATTGAGCTTCCGATCTTCGAGCGGCGTTCGACGCTCTTTGCATTTCTTTAAAAAATTTCTTTCTCTTTTCTCTCTTAGTTTTATTTAAAGTTTTATTAACTAGGTTTACTTGCTCAGTGTTCTTCATTCCACTAGCTGAAATGAAGTTCACTGGAGTTGAAAGATTATTTTTAAGAATAACTGGGGGTTCACTGGGAGAAGCTCCTAAGCCTAGTTTGTTATTACCTGACCTGGTGTTAGTCATGCTGGTTATTTCTAATAACTTAAGGCTTCTACCATTAAGTGATTCTTCTAACCTCTTAGACTTAGCTAACTCCATTTTAAGAAATTTAATTTCTTTACTACAAGTAGTGAGATCTTCCTTTAACTTAATATTTTCTGTAGCAATTAATTCTGAGTCAGCTAACTTATTTCTAAGTTCTTTTATCTCATTTTCTGAACTAATTAAGTCTAAGCATAAGGATTTAAAATCTAATTTAAATTCTTCAGAAGTGAAGTCATAAGAAGATAGTACCTCATCTTCTGTTGGCATTTCTTCTTCTGAGTCTGAACTCTCTGCAGCTGAGTGATTGCTGCAGGCATCTATTGCCATCAGGCAAATTTCTTTTGCCTTCTTCTCTTCCTCATCCTCACTGGAGCTTGAGGAGGAGGATTCTTCATCAGAATCACTCTAGGTTTCAGCAATGAAACCTCTCTCCTTTTTCTTGTTCTTGTAGGAGGATGGCTTGGAGTGCTTCCTGTGCTGTTCCTTTTCTTTCCTCTTGTCTTTGTTCTTCTCCTCTGGACACTCAGGTAAAATGTGTCCAGGTTTCCTGCAACCATAACAAATAATTTCTTTAGCAGGTGAACGGTCATACCTTGGTTTGTCTTCATAGCGAGAAGACTTCTTTCTGAATTCCTTTCTCCCCATCTTGAGAAACCTCTTGGCAAATAATGACATTAGTTCCTCATTTGATTGGCTGCCTTCAGAAGCATCAGCAGCCTTAAGAGCTAGAGATTGCTCTTTTCTTGTTGGAGTAGGGGTCTTTGCTTCAGCTTCTGCTTCCCTTGTCTTCAGCACTTGCTCAAAAGACTTGAGCTTGCCGAGAAGGGCTTCAGTTGAAATCTCATTTGTACTTCTGGCTTCCTTGATGGGCCAGATCCTCAGATCCCATGTGCTAGGGAAGCACATAAGAATCTTATCATTGACCTCTGTCAATGATATGTCCTTGTCAAGGGTCCTCAGCTCATTGATGATTGAGCTGAGCCTGGTGTACATGGCTTCAACTGATTCAGCATCAGTTTTCTTGAAGTTCTCATACTGTGAGATAAGGTTGGACCTTCTGTCCTTCCTTTCATCAGCTGAACCAGCTACAATCTGGTTCAGTGTATCCCACATGGCTTTTGCTGAGGAGCAGTCAGCAATCTTCTGGAATACCTCATCAGACATTGTCTGAGCCAGAATGTTCATCGCCTTGGCATCTGCTATTTTTGCCTTCTTGTACTCGTCATTGTAATCTGGAGGAGGCACTGCACTCATATCAGATGATGAGGCAGTAGCAGCAGCAGGTGCTCTTGGGGGTCCTGACAAAATAGAAGCAAAGATGCTTTCATCAATAGAATTCATATATAATTTTATCCTTGCCTTCCAGATGCCAAACTTAGCTAAGTTGCATGCTGGAGGTCTGGTGCTAGAATAATCCTTGGACTGGGCCAAGATAGCGATAGTGATTATCTATAAACTTTTGGTATCTATCAGGATCTTGTGACTTAGGTGTTAGCCTATTCAGTCAGTCAACCTCCCTCTGATACCAATTGAAAGTGAAGGGATAGATACAACTACTCTAGAGGGGGGTGAATAGAGTTATCAAATTTTGCACTAGACAAAACTTAATGGTCTACTCAACTCCCTTGGAGTGAAATGCGGAATGAAAAGATTATAGATATAGAATTAACCCTATAGCCTAACACAAGTGTTGTGCATAAACTCAAGCCAACTGTAATTACAGTTAAGGCTTGGAAAACCTAATCAGCAACTAGCAACCTAGTTATATCTATTCACAGCCACAATGCAGGAATTAAACAAGGCAATCCAGACGACACAAGGAGTTTATAGTGGTTCCCCAAACAACTTGGGTACGTCCACTCTTCTACCCAAACGGTAGGAATCCACTACAGGTTTTTGATCAGGTGCCCTGCCAACACAAGATCTGCTTCAGGTAGATCTAGAAACCCTTTAGACTTTTGATCAGGTGTCTAAAAACCGAACACAGGTTTTTGATCAGGTGCCCTGCCACCAAGGGATACTTTTGAAGGGAGTAATAACCCTGTACAGGAGGGGGAAAGAAGGTTAAGATGTCTTCTCTATTTTACAAAAATTAGAGAAGCACAAGGACTTGCACTGAGCTAGAAAGCTCTAAAGAATTAAGGCTCCCCCTGGCTCAAATATGTCCAGGTGAAGTCTTGCTTCAGTGCAGAAAACTCTTCAGAAAGATTTGAAGGAAAAACTACAAGAAGATAATAAATAATAAAATTAGAAATCTTCAAGCAGCTGTCTTCTTCTTCTTCTTCTTCAAAAGAACTCTGAGTTTGAATCTTCCTGGAAGCAGGAGAACTCAGGTTGAAGAAGAGCAGAAGAGCTTAACACTTCTCAGTTGAATGGAAATTGCTGAGAGCAGAAAACTTGAGCTTGATGAAGGCTTGAATGCTTAAATGAATAACTGGTTAGCTAGCTGAAATCCTTCACCAAAGGATTTCTTTTATAACAGCAACAAGCGACGGCTCTCTTCAATTTGAACTGTTTGTCTTCTTCTGAAACTTGAAACCTGGGCTGCAAATATCACAAGGACAAACAATCTCTGCAGCAAAAACATTCTATAAAAGAAATAAACCTCTTTCGAAGAAGCTGCAGGAAGCAATCTGATAATAAAGTACTAAATAAAATCACATCAGAAATAACCTCTTTATAGCAAAAGGAAGACTTTTCAGTCTAACGGCTATAAAGGACTGACAGCAGATAAAGTAAAATACAATGACAGCTAATAAGACAAACAACTTTATCTGGAAAGATTTTACTCAGGCAAAAGAAATGGAGCATATATTGCCTGGAAATATTATCATAAAACAACTGAAATAACATGCCAGATAATGTATTAATTTATTAAATAAAATAAATAAATACAAAATAAAAAGGCAGACAGAAAGCGTCGAACGACCCTCGGAGATCGTCGACCGACGCACGGAGATCGTCAACCTATCGGGCAGATAGTCGAACGATCCAGATAGTCGACCTATCAAAGAAGATAGTCGAACTACCTCGGCAGATAGTCGACCTATCAGAGCAGATAGTCGAACTATCAGATAGTCGATCTATCCGGACAGATAGTCGAACTATCAAACACAAACAGATAGTCGACCTATCCAGCAGATAGTCGACCTATCACAGAAACCAGATAGTCGACCTATCAACAGATAGTCGACCTATCAAAAACAGAGCAGATAGTCGACCTATCAACAGATAGTCGAGCTATCAACGCAGACAGAGCGTCGACCAACTGATAGACGATAGTCGATCAGCCGATAGACGATAGTCGAGCGGCGTTCGACTATAGTCGAACGAAAAACCTACTTAACCAAATTCTTCATCTGGAAAAGCGGGGACTCTACAGCTAGACCACTAACCAATGACCATAGATATTTCTTGGGTCAAGGGACTAAAAAGACAAGACTGAACTCAAATCAAACTAGGGTACCAACATATACCGTCCTCCTTCCCTGTCTGGTAGCGACGCCGACCTCCACAAGTTTTTCCTCCACAAGGACTTCGAGGTCGCCTTCCTCCGCCGCGGCCTTGATTCGCTTCAACCCGTTCTCCCTGGTGAAGGTATATCTCGCCCTGCCTTTTCGCGAACTCTGTCAAGGTGGATCTCTATATTATATTTTTTTTATCAAGTCTCTCTCTGCAGGGGAACGGGTTCTGCCGGAGCACCCGCCGTTCGCCGACTCGGGGATATTCTCAGATCCCCTGGAGCTGGCCCGGGCGGCGGCAGCGGCTTTTCGCGAGGAACAAGCGCGAGGCCAACTCCTCGGCAAGAAGCGCTTGGAGCCCGGGGGGTCAAGCTCGCGCCCCGATCCTTCGCTCCCCAAGAAGAAGAAGGCGAAGGTGGTCTCACGTGGACGGCTGCACCTTCCTCCGTCGCCTACCAAATTTATGAGCTCGCCGGAGGCTCTGTCCGACGAGCCGCCTTTGAGTCTGTTAAAAGAAGCCTCCTCCCCCCGAAAGGGGAAGAAGAAGAACGGGCCGTCCTCTGATTCTACCGGAGAAGACACCCTCCGCGAGCCGGGCCTGCCGAAGGATCACCCCCACTTCGGCAAGGGGTGTAAAAGCAAAGATGCGGCCGGCGAGCCCATTTTGAAGTGGGACGAGGGGGCTCACCGAGTTTCTGTTTCTACTCGCGCCCCCTCCTGGGGAGCTCGCCGGCCTCCTACCGCCCATGCCTTCGCCTTCGTCTTCGGCCTCTACAGCCGCGACAGCGCCGAATCGTACAAGAAACTCACCCCCAGTCAGCTCGGCCACGAGGGGTTACAAGCCCACCTGCGGGCCTTCGAGCTCCACCACATGATGGTCTGCCGCGGCTTCCAGCTCAGCAATGCCCTGCTGACTACCGAGCAGGAGCGCGACCTGGCGAAGGAGAGCGCGGCCGACGCGGAAAGGCGGTTCGACCTTGCCGACGCTCTACTCGCGAAATCTGCCGGCGGCTTGGTAATCACTGGATATCTCTATTTACCGTACTTAGGATTATTCTTGTGCTTGTTCTGAACTTTTAATCCTACAGGATGCCGAAGCCGCCGACGCGCTGCGAGGCGAGGTGGCTCAGCTGCAGGCTCAGCTTGCCGAGCGGGAAGTCCAGCTCGCCGAGCAAAAGATGTATTCCCGCGAGCAAGAGGCTGTTGCCGCCCAGCTGGGGGTGGAGGTGGAGGAGTTGAAGGAAAAGAACAAGGGGCTCCTGGGTGAGGTCCTCCGCCAGGCCGACGCTCTCCTTCCCCCGGGCGCCAGCGAGCCAGCCTTCCCCTACAAGAGGCCTCGGGTGTTTGGCGAGTCTGATGTCGCGGAGCGGCTGCGAGTCAACTCTATCGAGGCTGCCGAGTACCTCCTGAAGGCCATGAGGGGGACGGGGATTTTGGCGGAAGGCTGCGAGGGGGTCACCGTCCGGGAGCTCCTGCCGACCCTGTTCCCACCTAGCCCGCTCAGCGAGAAGGAGGATAGCTTCGACTCGCTCTTCGCGGGGGTGGGAGAGAAGGGCGCTCGGCTTGGCGGCGAGGAGGACCGTCATTCGAGGGGGGGACGAGAGCTAACTTTTGTTTTCCTTTTCTTTTGTATCCTGCCGAGGCGGGGCTTTCCTTGTACACTTGTAATGATGAATCAAAGATATTTTTCATAATTTCTCTATCTTCTTTTTAAGCTCACTTGCGATATTATACCCGCGCGCTTGATGTCCCAACCTCGCCCGTAGAATGTTTTGAGTTAGGACCAGCCCCCGCGGTGAGATCATAGGCGCCGTCCATGGCTAGACTCGCCGATGTTATCGGTGCTTGCGGCGAATCCCTAGAACACGTGCTCACGCCATATCCTACTTGCGCCACACCTTCCCCCGCCATGTCTCGCTTCCGTTTTTCGACAACTCAGACAAGTGAAAATATGTTTGGGTCGAGATGCTGCCGGCATCCGCCTTAGACACCAGGGCGTGTCTTCTGCCGAGTTAACTAGAGCGAGACTAGGCTCGCTGGAGAGAGCTGTTTCCTCCCCCTGAGTCTGGGACGGGGCCAGGGCTTCCTTAGTAGCGAGCTGGAGGGGGGCAGGGTATTCCGAGCTCGCCATCTTGACTGGCGAGCTTGCACCCTGGTGCTTTTCTCGGGCCAACTCCCAGTCTCAGCTAGGCGGGAAGACTTAGAAACTTTTGCCTCTCCCGGGTGCTACCACCGGGCCAGTCAGCTAGGTGAGAGCCTGAGGGCGGGTGTTGAACATCCTGCGGGCTCAACCCCAGGGTCATAGCGATGTCCATCGAGACTCGGCCGTGCCAGCTAGGTGGGAGCCTGGCAGGGGAGTGACGAGACCTAACCCCAGAGCGAGAAGACTTAGAAACTTTTGCCTCTCCCGGGTGCTACCACCGGGCCAGTCAGCTAGGTGAGAGCCTGAGGGCGGGTGTTGAACATCCTCCGGGCTCAGCCCCAGGGTCATAGCGATGTCCATCGAGACTCGGCCGTGCCAGCTAGGTGGGAGCCTGGCAGGGGAGTGACGAGACCTAACCCCAGAGCGAGAAGACTTAGAAACTTTTGCCTCTCCCGGGTGCTACCACCGGGCCAGTCAGCTAGGTGAGAGCCTGAGGGCGGGTGTTGAACATCCTCCGGGCTCAGCCCCAGGGTCATAGCGATGTCCATCGAGACTCGGCCGTGCCAGCTAGGTGGGAGCCTGACAGGGGAGTGACGAGACCTAACCCCAGAGCGAGAAGACTTAGAAACTTTTGCCTCTCCCGGGTGCTACCACCGGGCCAGTCAGCTAGGTGAGAGCCTGAGGGCGGGTGTTGAACATCCTCCGGGCTCAGCCCCAGGGTCATAGCGATGTCCATCGAGACTCGGCCGTGCCAGCTAGGTGGGAGCCTGGCAGGGGAGTGACGAGACCTAACCCTAGAGCGAGAAGACTTAGAAACTTTTGCCTCTCCCGGGTGCTACCACCGGGCCAGTCAGCTAGGTGAGAGCCTGAGAGCGGGTGTTGAACATCCTCCGGGCTCAGCCCCAAGGTCATAGCGATGTCCATCGAGACTCGGCCGTGCCAGCTAGGTGGGAGCCTGGCAGGGGAGTGACGAGACCTAACACCAGAGCGAGAAGACTTAGAAACTTTTGCCTCTCCCGGGTGCTACCACCGGGCCAGTCAGCTAGGTGAGAGCCTGAGGGCGGGTGTTGAACATTCTCCGGGCTCAGCCCCAGGGTCATAGCGATGTCCATCGAGACTCGGTCGTGCCAGCTAGGTGGGAGCCTGGCAGGGGAGTGACGAGACCTAACCCCAGAGCGAGAAGACTTAGAAACTTTTGCCTCTCCCGGGTGCTACCACCGGGCCAGTCAGCTAGGTGAGAGCCTGAGGGCGGGTGTTGAACATCCTCCGGGCTCAGCCCCAGGGTCATAGCGATGTCCATCGAGACTCGGCCGTGCCAGCTAGGTGGGAGCCTGGCAGGGGAGTGACGAGACCTAACCCCAGAGCGAGAAGACTTAGAAACTTTTGCCTCTCCCGGGTGCTACCACCGGGCCAGTCAACTAGGTGAGAGCCTGAGGGCGGGTGTTGAACATCCTCCGGGCTCAGCCCCAGGGTCATAGCGATGTCCATCGAGACTCGGTCGTGCCAGCTAGGTGGGAGCCTAGCAGGGGAGTGACGAGACCTAACCCCAGAGCGAGAAGACTTAGAAACTTTTGCCTCTCGGGGCTTTAAACTGCGAACCCCTCTACCCTCACTATTCTGCCAAAGCATAAGATATGATAATGAGATTCATTTTTATTCATGGGGCCAGAATATCTACAATATTTTCAAGGGTAAAAACGTTTCAGATCGTCGCCACTCCAAGTGTGGCTGAGGGTATCCCCTTTTACATCTTGGAGGCGATACCCCCCGGATTTCAAGACCTCCTGTACAATGTAGGGGCCCTCCCAATTGGGGTGGAGTTTTCCCACAGCGGCTGATCTCCCTGCCGCGTCCACTTTTTTCAAGACAAGGTCCCCCTCCATGAACTGCTTGACACGGACGTGTTTGTCGAAATACTTGGCCATCCTTCGCTTGGCCTCTTCCTGCCTGACGACGGACAAGTCGCGTAGTTCTTCTACCATATAAAGGGAGAGTCGAAGCTCCTCCTCATTCTCTGACCTCCACTCTTCCCTTCCAGCTCCTGCCTCGACGACTCGAGGTGTCTGGACCTCGAATTCGATAGGTAGAACGGCCTCGCAGCCGTGAGAGAGTTTAAAAGGTGTCTCCCCTGTGGCCGTATTGGGGGTGGTCCTCAAGGCCCAAAGGACTGAGGGAAGTTGTTCTACCCAACTTCCCCTCAAATTTTCCACTTTCTTTTTTAAGAGGTTCACGATGATTTTGTTGGCCGCTTCCACCTGCTCGTTGCTCCTGGGGTGATGGACAGAAGCAAACCGAAGGTCAATCCCCAGCTGTTCGCAGAAGTGAATGAACTCCGTGCTGGCAAACTGAGGTCTGTTATCCGTGACGATAGCCTGTGGTAGCCCATGCATGCAGATGATCTCTCCCCAGATAAAGTTCCTGACTACCTGGGAGGTTACCTTGGCTAGAGCCTTCACCTCCATCCACTTAGAAAAATAGTCGACCATGACCAACAGAAACGTCCTCTGCCCGCAGGCCTGAGGAAAAGGTCCTACGAGGTCCAGTCCCCATATGGCGAAGGGCCATGGTGCCATGATGCTTCTTAACCTCTGAGCCGGCTGGAGCTGGAGCGGGGCATAGAGTTGGCACGTATGACATTTTTTTGCAAATTCGGCTGCATCCTGACCGAGGGTGGGCCAGAAGTACCCTTGCCTGACGATTCTCCCCTCCAGGGTCCGACTCCCCGAATGACTTCCACATTCGCCGGAATGGACCTCCTCCAAAATTTTATGCACCTCCCTTTCGGCCACGCAACGGGCCAACATCCCTGAGAGGGTCTTGCGGTACAACTGCCCCTCGCGTAGGAGGCAATACGCCGCCTTGTGCTTGAGCCCTCTTCGGCCCATTCCCTCCGGGTACTCTCCGGTGGACAAAAAGGTGATAAAGGGATCCATCCATGAGGGGTGTTGTTCCACTTCCATTAGTTCCCCCTCTTCGATGGAAGGTCGGAAGAGATCCGTAATGGTGCCTCCCATCCGGGGGCCGTGCTTTGCTAGCTGGTCGACTGGCTCATTTTCCTCTCGCGGCACGTGCTTGATTGAGAAGGTCTGGAAGGTCCCGATGACTCCCTTTACCTTCATCAAATAGAGTTGCAGGGTGGGCTCCCTCGCCTCAAACTCCCCCTTGACCTGGGAAGCCACCACCATGGAGTCGGTGAGGACCTCCACGTCATGCACCCCCAAGTCTCTCGCCAGGCGCAGACCTGCGATTACGGCTTCGTATTCGGCTTGATTATTGGTGATGGGGAAGTGCACTACCACAGTTTGCTCAATTCTTATCCCCTGGGGGCTTTCCAAGATGACCCCAACCCCTAAAGAATGCCTCCCCGAGGCACCGTCCACCCTGACTTTCCAGGGGAGAGGGCGAGTGAGTCTCTCCTCCGCCACCTCGACCACATACTCTGCCAGGAAGTCAGCCATAGCTTGGGCCTTGATTGAGAGGCGGGGAACGAAGGAGATGTTGAACTCGCTCAGTTCCACCGACCATTTGGCCAACCTACCTGAATGCTCTACCCCCTTGAAGATGTTGCGCAGGGGGTGGTCAATCACTACTCGGATTGAGTGTGCCTGGAAATAAGGCCGAAGCCTCCGAGCTGAGATGATTAAGGCGAAGGCCAGTTTTTCCAGGATGGGGTAGCGGAGCTCGGCCCTCTTTAGTATCCGACTCACATAATAGACGGGGAGTTGCCTCTTCCCTTCTTCCCGAACCAAAACCGAACTCAAGACTCCAGCCCCGACCCCTAGATATAGGAATAAGTCTTCCCCTTCCTTGGGCCCTTGGAGCAGGGGGCCTGAGTCAGTTGTTTCTTTAAAGCCTGGAATGCCTCCTCGCACTCCGAGGTCCATTCAAACTTTCGACCCCCTCTCAAGGTTTTGAAAAATGAGGAGCATCTCTCCCCGGCCCGGGAGAGGAATCTACTCAACCCTGCCAACTTCCCTGTCAGTCGCTGTACTTCCTTGGTATTTTGTGGTGACCTTAGTTCCATGATTGCTCTCACCTTATCTGGATTAGGTTCTACACCGGCGGGGGTGAGGAGATGCCCCAGGAACTTTCCTCGGCTTGCCCCGAAGACACACTTCAAGGGGTTCAGCCTCATCTTAAATCTGCGGAGAGTGGCGAAAGTCTCTTCCAAGTCCTGGATGTGGGAGTCGACATCCAAGCTCTTGACCATGAGGTCATCCACGTACACTTCGAGATTCCTCCCCTTCTGCTCTCGGAAGACCCTATCCATCATTTTTTGGTAGGTGGCTCCCGCATTCTTTAGCCCAAAGGGCATCATTTTGTAACAGTAACATCCGTCTCCCGTGATGAACGAGACATCTTTGACGTCAGGGGGGTGCATTCTGATTTGGTGATAACCTGAAAAAGCATCCAGAAAACTCATTACAGGGAAACTGACGGCTGAGTCAACCAGCGCGTCGATTCGAGGGAAAGGATAACAATCTTTCGGGCATGATTTATTAAGAAGAGAAAAGTCGATACACATCCTCCACCGGCCGTCTCCTTTTTTAACCATTACAACGTTGGAGACCCAGCCGGGGTATTGGATTTTAGATATGAAGCCAGCCTCGAGGAGCTTGGCGACTTCCTCCCTGATTGGCTCGGCGAGCTTGTCCGTGATGGATCTCTTTTTCTGCTGGATGGGGGGAGCCTCCGGGTCCAGGTTGAGGCGATGGCAGGCCACGTCGGGGTCGATCCCTGGCATCTCCGCGGCGCTCCAGGCGAAGATGTCCACGTTCCTCTGGATGCACTCCAGCATCCTGCCTTGAGCTTCCGGGGTCAGGCCTCCGCTGACGCAGACCTTCTCCACCCTGCCTCCAATGGTGAGAACCTCCATCTCCACCACCTCTTCCGCTGCTTCCAGACGGGACTGCTCCCCCCATTCCTCGATACCTCCCCCTCCGGGGGCGAGGACCTCTTCCTCAGCCTCTTCCACGGCCATGGCCTCGGCCGACTCCCGAGTCTCTTCCGTGACCTCCTCCCAAGCGCGGTACTCCACCTCCATCTCTTTGCCAGCTTCCTGCTTCTCCTCCTCCAACCTCCGCCCCATCTCCTCGGCCCCCTCCAGCCAAGAGATGGAGTTTACCGCTGAGACGTAGCACTCCCTTGCCTCCTTAGGGTCTCCTCGGACCCGGATCTGGACCCCCTCGACGTTGAGCTTTAGACACTGGTGGAAGGACGAGGGGACGCAGCGGAAGGCACTGATGAGGGGTCTCCCGAAGATGGCACTGTAGCTGCTAGGGGCGTCCACGATGATAAACTTATAGTTGCGTGACTGCCCCCCCAGAGTGACATGGAGTCCCACTCCTCCCTCGACTTCTTTCCTCTCTCCCGAAAAGCCGAACAGGGGCCCATCCGAGACTAACACCCTCCTGGCCTCTACTTTCATCGCATCGAACTCCTTCTTGAAGATGACGTTGACCGAACTCCCATTGTCCACAAGGATCCGGGAGACGGTAAAATCCTCGATGGCTGTCTGGATGACCAGCGCATCGCAAAAGGGGTCCTCGTGACCCGACAACTCCTCTCTGGAGAAGGTGATTTTCTCCTCCGGGGGAGGGGACTGGGATGTGGAGCCAACGCTCCTTCGGTACATAGTGTGGAGGCTTGACTTACGGGAGGCCTCGATCCCCCCCCCCCCCCGTGGATCGCTCCGATCCTTCCTCGGGTGCCCACATCAACCCGGTCTTCACACCGATCCCCCTCCTCCCGAGGCCGGATCTCCTCTATCCGAACTTCCTGATGGTCTTGCTGTTGCTGTTCCCTTCTCCCTCTCATCTCGAGGAACTCCGGGCACGTGGATGTGAGGTGCCCCTCCTCTCGATGAAAGTCACAATAGGGCAGGTCCACCCTGACCTCCCTCCTTCTCCTCGGTTGTCCTCTCCTCCTCCCCCTCATGGCAATTGCCATTGCCTCCTCCTGATCGGGGAGAGGGGGTCTCTGACCCTGCCTACCCCCTAGGGATTGTACTGCCCTCGGCCACCCTGGCGGTTATCTCCTCCCTGATAACCTCTCCATGGTGCCTGGTCTTGCCACTCGGGTCTCCATCCCAAACGGTGGGTCTGCTCCGGACGCACCCACCTGGGTTGCGGCTGCTGCTGCGGCTGCTCCCTTTGCCGAGGTTCAGCCCTCCTCTCCTCCTGAATCCGGCCACCCCTTAGCCTCTCCTCCTCCACGGCCCACTTGGCCAACCTTCGCGCAAACTCCGGGTGCGCTGCCTCCATATCGGCCTCCCTGGCCGCTCTCTCCAGGAGTGCCTCAAAAGACACTGGAGGTGATCTCTTCAGTTCCATCGCGAAGAACCCGGATTGGAGACCCAGGGTGAAGGCCACCATCATGGTGTGCCCTGACATCTCCTGAACTAGGAACAGTTCCTCTTGGAACCTGTCCAGATAGCTTCCCAGGGTTTCTCCCACCCTCTGCTTGATGCGGAACAAAGACTCCGCCTCCTTCCTCTTCTTGGAAGTGGTGAATCTCAGCATGAAACCCCGTCGCAGATCCTCAAAGCAGTAGATGGACCCGGTCGGGAGTTGGTGGAACCACTCTCTCGCCTTTTCTCTGAGGGTGATGGCGAAGAGTCGGCACTTGAAGCCGTCTGACATCTGTCGAATAGAGACCATGTCCTCGAACCACTGGATGTGGTGGACCGGGTCTCCTCTCCCGGAGTAATAAGTCATCTCTGGCTCGCGAAACCCCTCGGGAACTGGGGCTGAAGAAACGAACTCACTGAAGGGGCTCCCCCCCTCAGCCGGGCGAGACGGGAACTCCCTCCCTGCAGTCTCGCTGAAGTGGTACTCGGCGGCCGAGCCGGGGAACAGAACTCGCCCCTGGAACTCGCGCTAGCCTCTCTCGGCGGGTTCCTTCCCTGGTCGACTGAGCGGCGCGTCGTCGCCGAGTGCGGGAGCGGCGACCACCGGAACTGCCGGTGTCGCACTCTCAGCTCGCATGCCGAGGGCGGTCCTGACGAGCCCGAGGATCTCCTCCCTAAGCTCCGCCGGCACGCTCGCCGCTGGGGGTGGGGGAGGGGGTGGCGAGCTGCCCCTGCCTGATCCTTGTCCTTCTTCTCCAGTCATCGAACCTGCAGAAGGTTTTCTCTGCTGACCACGATCCACGCTCACCGCACCAAAATGTTGAAACCGAAAAATCGGTCTCTGTGGAGTTCGACCCTTGGGGAAGGGGTGGCCGCGCACCTACTTCGCTCCTGCGAGAAAATGACAAGAAAAAGAAGAACCAAGGACTAGACCAAGGGCCCGGCGTGGAGGTCCCACCACACACCCGGAAGATCTTAGAGCGCTTCCCCTCCTTAGCCAATTGACGGGCTAAGGTACCTCAGAAAGCGCTAGTAGACCTGAGAATTAGTAAGCATGCCTTCTGAGGTACCTCTTGGGTCCTATTTATAGGAAAAGATGGCCTGCCAATATACAACCTTCACTATTCTCGAGGACTATAGGCAGACCAAAGGGGGCAACATGGTAAAAGTATATCATGGCCAAGATGCGAGCTGGACCTGAGGTAGCATCCGCTCGGCAGGGGCCTGACTCGCCTCGCCCTGGGCCTAGGCGAGCACGTACTCGGCAGGCTATGCTCGACTATCGCCGAGCTCGGCTCGATTATCGCCGAGTTCCAACAGAAACGGGGCTCGGCACGACGATCGCCGAGCTCCAACAGGAACTGAGCTCGGCGTGGAGATCGTCGAGCTCGGTTCGACTACCATCGAGCCCTGTTCCATTACCCGAGCTCGGTCTCGGCATGCCGGGCTCCGTTCGGCCATCGTCGAGCTCGGCTCGACTATCGCCGAGCTCGGCTCGGCTATTACCGAGCTCGGGCTCGGCACGCCGGGTTCATATTGCGGTCTGAGCCGGCCGGTTTAACTCCTGTCGACCACTCGCTGGATACGGGGTTGTACAGTATTTAAGCTTAGAAAAGCTTTGTATGAGTTGAAGCAAGTCCCCGGGGCATGGTATGAAACCATGTCTAGCTTTCTCATTGAGAACAAATTCTCAGAGGAAAAGATAAACAAGACACTATTCCTAAGGGAGGTCAAGGGTAAGATCATCATAATCCTTATTTATGTAGATGACATAATTTTTGAGTCTACTGAAGATGACCTCTGCAGAAAGTTTGCCAAACTTTATGCAGGGGAAATTTGAGATGAGCAGTAATGGGTGAACTGAAGTACTTCTTGGGCCTCCAAGTAAGACAGTCTAAAAATGGATTATCCATCTCCCAGTCTGAGTTCAACAAGGAGTTAATTAAAAAGTTTGGAATGGAGAGTGCCTCCATAATGAAAACTTCTATGAGGTCAAATGTGTCATTGGACAAGGATGAGACTAGGAAACCTATTGATGAAACCTTCTATAGAGGCATAATTGGCACCCTTCTCTACCTTACTGTTAGTAAGCCAGACATCATGTATGTTATATGTGTTTGTGTTAGATACAAGGCTTGCTCTAAAGAGTCTCACAATTCTACAGCTAAGAGAATCCTGAGATATCTCAAGGGCACACATAATCTTGGCCTATGATACCTTAGAAATAGTGATTTTGAACTAACTGGGTATTCAGATGCAAACTTTGCAGGCTACAGAAAAGACAGGAAAAACACATCAAGCTCTTGTAAATTTTAAGGAAGAAGACTTGTGTCTTGGAGCAGCAAGAAGCAAACCAATGTTGCAATCTCAACTGCAGAATCAGAATACATATCTGTAGGTAGCTGCTGTGCTCAGCTATTGTGGATCCACCACCAGCTCCGGGACTACAACCTCAAGATAAGTAGAACACTAATGTTCTGTTATTCTACTAATACAATCTCTATTATTAGGAATCCTGTCTCTCATAGAAGGACTAAGCATATAAAGATTATGTATCATTTTATTAGAGAGCATGTGGAATATGAGGACATCACACTTGAGTTTGTTCCCACTGACAAGCATGTGGCTGATGTCTTCACTAAGCCACTAGATGAAGCCAAGTTCAGCACCTTCAAATTATAATTATGTATGATGAACTTAGTATACCTTCAGTTTCTCCCCATGAATTGTTGTTGCAGGAATTACCATATCCTGTAGGTTATCAAGACTGTGATGGACTTAGTTTCCAAGCATCGAGTGCACTGAGTATTTGTGCTCAGGCATTGAGTGCGTCGAGATAACATTAGGCGTCGAGAGCATTGAGTGCGTCGAGTTCACTCAACGTATGCTCCCAGGGACGTCTATTTACGACAAATCTAACGGATTATTCACAGTCGTTGATCTCCTCATGATCATCGCAACAGGCATGCGGCTCTCCACATTCTCAAATAAGTGGAATATATAAATAGAACAACGTGTGCTTTGAAGAAAATACACTATTCCTCGCCCTTCTCTGTCCCTTGTGACGAAACGACGAAAGATCAGAAAATCTACAGCAACTCACAGAAGCAATGGCGTCAAGGAGATTAGATTTCCTGTTCGAGGGCTCAGAGCTAGTTAGAAATGGATTCAAGGATTTTCCTGATGAGGTTCAACTAGTTCTCCATGTACTGCAGGTCGCTGACCTAGAATATGTTCTGTTAGAGCCTAGTCTACTTTTGAAGAGAGAAGTACTTGAGTTATACTCAACTACAAAGGTCAACTCTTCATCCATTAAAATCAGGTCCATCATTAGTGGAAATAAGGTCAAGGTTACATCTAAGAGACTGAGCAAGGCACTACAACTGCCCAGGTTCAGGGTATCTGACTAAGAAGATGAATTGGATCAATCTGATGTCAAAGCTACCCTAAAGTGGTGTAGATTGTCAAAGAATTCCACTGGATCAATCTTTCGAAGGGAACTGAACCTGAAACAAAAGTTCCTTGCGGATGTGGCTGGGATGGCATTGTTGTGTAAGTCTGGGTCACATGATAAAATTTCCAAGAAGATGTTTAAGTTAATGGCAAGGATAATTCTTTCTATGAAGACAAATTAGGGAAGAGTTCTTTTTAATATAATAGTAGAATGCATCCCAGAACATAAAATGGGAAGAATTCTGTCTCTATTTGTGCACAACTATGTTCTAGTGATCCTTAATATAAGTCTAGGAACTAAAATCCATCATATGAGGATGGACTCAAAAATGCTTGAGAGGTGGGATAGAGTTCTGTTGTCATATGCACAGACTGTTCCCAAGAAGAATAAAGCTGTTCTGACTACTGAGGAAAGCACAGAGAGCAGTTCCTCTGAGAAAAGTGAGGAAGAGCTAATTATCCCCAATTGTCTGGGTCTACTGAAGAGATCAGAAGGGACATGAGTGCTAAGGTTTCAATCTCTTCTGAACCTACAGCAAGGAGCCAATTGGCTGGGACACAATATGAAGAGAACCAAGCTGAAGCCATGGACACACTGGATGACTAGCAAGTAGAAAATATCTGTGCTGAAGTTGAGGGGGAGACTTCCAAGATACCTGTACCTACTAAGGGGGAGACTGTTCAATCTGTTCAAGAACAATTGGACACCTTCATTGAAAATTTATAGAAAGGGATTGCTGAAACTAAAGAGGGTCCTGAAGTTGTCCTAATTTACCCTCAAGATGAGGGGGAGCAAGTTCTTGAGAGGAAAATGGAAGATGCTCCAATCACTGCAAACTCAGAGACATAGATTTCCATGGGAAATGATGAAGACCAATATGTCCTTCAGGACAAGGCTTAAGCTGAGAGGGAGATTCACATTGAACTCCCTACTCATGATATTATGCATGAGATTGTCTCTTCTACATCTGACAAGGATGTTCCTACTGCCAATGTCCATACAGAAGAATACTCTTTAGAATATTTAATGCCTGATTCCGAAGAAAGGATTACTACCAGAGATAGGGTTAAGGAGATAGGCGACCAAGTAACATCTACAAAGACTGATCATATGTCACCATTATTTCTAGCCCAACTGAAAGGTCTACTGGATGACCAGAGAAGATAGATTGAAAACTTGTGGATGACTCCATCAAGGGAGTGAGACAAGATCTCTCATCTGAGATAAAGTCTATCAGGTTTGAGGTGAATCTGCTGAAAGACAACACTGTGACATTCTTCAAGAGAGCTGCACCTGTTGTAACTTTCACTGAAGATATACTTCAACAGGTCAGAAAAACACAGAATGACATTATGGAGGTCAGAATATTACTTCCGGCAACATGATTGCAATCTGCAATGCATAGAAGGAAGTGATGGAAGCACACAAGACAATTCTTGAGGGAAGAAGGGATGCATGCACCCAAGTTCTAGATGATCACATGATCCAGCTCAAGGATCATGTCACCAAGGGTGTAAACTATCTGGATGTACAACTAACTAAGGCCAACACCTCCTTGAATAAGATCACATCTAAAGAAGTCAGAAAGGGGGAGAAAGCAATAATAAAGGTAAACACTGAGAATGTAGTTTGGACTACAAATGTAATCAAAGGCTCAATGGGCCTTGAGCAACTCTCATATGAAAACATTGAAACTGCACCAATCCCTAAAGATCTGTATGTTGCTCAATATGATGCTGATCAGGGTGGTGACCAATATGTTGCTGATCTGAGTGGTGGCCAGTATGCTGAACCAAGTGGTGCTCAGTGGGTTGAACCCTCAACTGCTGATGTAATTCATACATTCAGCCCCACTATTGAGCAGATTGTCAGGGCCAAAGGCAAGTCTATTGTAGAAGAAGAAGAGGTTCGGCTCAACAAGAAGAGATATAGATATGAGATGGTGTCCATGCCAGACTTTGAGCAGTGGAGTCCTCAATGAAGGACCATAATATTGTCTGCATGAGACCAAGTCAAATCCAAGTAAACTGAAAGACAAAAACTCTACAGCTTCCTAGAATGGGCCAAGCTTGAAAAGAATGAAGAGCTAAGGAGAAGATTTAGAAGTGATAAAAAGACTGGTGTACTGCCACCATATACTTTAGAGCCCAGCAAATATTTCCCCAAGCCCTACAGTTACTTTGAGAGACAGAAGGAAAAGGACAACAAAGACAAAGACAAGGCTGCCAAGAAACAAAATAGGGGGATTGTGATTAAGGAACCTGAAACTTGAAATGTTTCTCTCTTTTCCTAAGGGGCTATAGGAATATGAATATTTTGTATTAAGCACACTGTCTGTTTATGAACATTTCCTTAAATGAAAATCTTAATTATGTGTGTTTAAATCTCATGGCTTTCATTTACATGTTCTGATTTCATATTATGTAGTGTTTATCTGCGTAATTAAGGTAGTGTATATCATTGACTAAGATTCTGACTTCTTCAAATAGGGGGAGATTATTGGGTCCATTGATCACAATGTTCTAGATTTGAAGAAGGCCCACAAGTCAATGGTATACACAAGAATATATTTGATGCATGCCATTAGTTCAATGTTTGTAGATTGGTCTTTGTTGAACTGATTTAATAGGTTGTCAAAGTCATAAAGTCAGATGGACTCATGACAGGATATTGCCAAAGTAGAAAACTTGTTAAATCCAGAAGCGTTGAGTGAAGGCAGTTCACTCAACGCTAAGAAACTAAAAGCGTCGAGTGATGCTTAAGCAGTCAAAGCCTTAATATTGCCAAAGCAGAAATCTGGTTAAGTCCAGATGCATTCAGTGAAGGTAGTTCACTCAACGCCAAGAATAAAAAGCATCGATAGGCCAACATGCAGTCAAAGCCGCAGGGTTACTGTCAAAGAAATCTGTCTAAGTTCAGAAGCATTGAGTGAAGGTTGTTCACTCAATGCCTCCTTATCAGATAATTCTACTAAGTAGAAAAGCATTGAGTGAAGACATGTCACTCAACACCTCATCAAGAAAACAAGCAAAGTCAGAAAGTACTGAGTGAAGAAGCCACACTCAACGCCTTCTAACAGAGTAAATCAACTAAGTCCAGATGCGCCGAGTGATAAAGGTTCACTCGACACCCAAGCTGTAAGACCAGAATTATCTACATTTGTTGAGTGATAAAGGATCACTCAACGCTCTCAACGCCACCAGTCAGAATTCAGCTAAGTACCAGTGCATTGAGTGATAAGGCTTCACTCAATGCCCAAGCAGAATTACTGGAATTTTGGCTAAGTCCACGGGACCTGAGTCTTGCTGATGTCAGCAGAAATTCAAACAACGCGGGATTGACTTGCTACAGGAAAAAGGCGCTGCTTGCCTGATGTACAGTAATTAAGGCAAAAGTGGTGGTGCAACTATCTACTTTAGTGGTCCATACTGCTCAGCAAGCCTTTGGACGACAGAATACTTATTCAGAGTTCCGAGGAAAAGGAACTAAACTTTTGAGAAAAAGGTTTTTGAGCTTCATCTTCTTCCTCTCGACAGAGTTGCAGAACTTGAGGAAAAACTCTCTAACTGTTGTTCTGAAGTTCTACTAGGTAACTGTTGATAGTCTCACCTTCAACAGCTAAAAACAGGAAGACTTCTTCCTGAGTGGTTTCACATAACAAGCAGAATATTCTTGAAGATCCATTCTTGGTGTTGTGAAAGGTATATGACTGAGTATTCTCAATTCAGGAAGAGGCAGACTCATAGAACATCTCTTTGGAGTCAAATCATCAACAACAATTAACATTTCTTCTGTAGGATCTTAGCTGATCTGAGTTGTTAGCCTGATTTATAATGGCTGAGTGTAGGATCCTTCTGTGGATCTGAGGTAGGACCTGTGTTCCTGAGTTATAGGTGAGTTCAATCACTGAGTGTAGGATCCTCCTATAGATCTGAGTGTAGGGCTATCCTCCTATCCTGAGTTGTAGGACTTTGATTAAAGTCTGAGGTAGGTGATCAGTGGATCACTGAGCTGTAGGGGAATCATTTACTCTGAGTGATAGGGCCTTGGTCCTGAGGTAGGACTTGGAGGAGTCAGAGAGAACCAGAGGGATCTGTGCTGTAAGCTCTTGGAGCCGAGTTTGAAGAAGTTGGCCTTGTCTAACACACTGTTAGAAAGGTGGGAGGGATAATGGATATACCCAGACCTTGAGAAACCACTGTAAATATCATTTGTGTTGTGTGATCTTGAAAGCTAACCCAAAACTAAATCACAACTCACCAAATTAAAAAGATTGTTAGAAAAGACATAAAAACCTATTCCCTCCTCCAGGTGTTTAGCAAATCTTGAAAACAAAGACTTTCATAGCATCCTTAGCCTCTTGAGATAAGGGCAGACCACCACATAGAGCTAGGAGCTCAGGTTGAGCCTCTCCCTCACTAACATCATCACTACCTAAGAATTGATCTAGAGAGTCAACTCTTTCATCTTCTGCACACTCCCCCTTAGTTGGGGCACCTGTCTTTACTAGACCAACAGTCTCCCCCTCAGCCGATGCTTCCATTTCTTTAGGAGTGAAGCTATCTTCAACATGGTAATTTGAGTAAAACTAAACTCGGACACTTTCATCCGTGTTACATTCTTCTTTCTCAGCCGAGGAAGATAAGTTCGGGTCATGAATAGGTTCACTGACCTCCTTTTCACCAGTATCCTCTGAGTATGAACTATTTACAGTAACTGTCTTCTTCCCTTTCTTCTTTTTCTGACACTGCTTCTTAATTGGAGCCTTGGTCAGAACCTTTTCATATCTTTCCAAAGTCTTGACATCCATCTTTTTCATGTAATGTATCTTTGTACCTTGCTTCTTGTTGAAGTGCTCAGGATAAGCATTCAGAAGGTATAGAGATAAGATCCATCCCATGTTGGGAACTTGAAGACTATCTAGAATTCTTTGGAAGACCACTTGAGCCCAGTTGATCTTTTTCTTTAGAATTACACTGCTCATGAGTTCAAACATGAACTTAGAAATTCTATCATGAGATCCTACTTTGCACACTAGGGATTTTCCAATAATATCTACAAGAAGTTTTCCTTTTTATTTGAAGAATTTCCTTTCCAAGGACCCATATCTCTCACCTAAGAATTCACACTAATCCAGAGCATCAAATATGTCCTACTCTGTTGTTTCCTGAAGTTCTTCTTCAACTGGGGGTGGAAGGCGCAGTGCCTTGGCGATTCTCTTATGGTTGATCTTGATTTTTACCTCACCAATCTTGCTTTTGATTGACTGACCTGCAGGAGGTACTTTGGCATTTGAATATAGTTCAAGTACTTCCTTCTTTAGAATCTGACATGGCTCTGATAAAATGTACTCTAGGACGTCGTCATTCAGCTGTCTGATTGCTGACATGATCTCTTCAGAAGCTGATTAAAATCTAGATTTAAAAACCTAACTTCCTTCATAAAGTGATTTTTCAGATTTGGGTGCCATTTGATTGAAGGCCTGTCATTGTGAGTTGTTGTGTGAGATGGAGAGTTGAAGAGGTTTTTTAGGGAAAGAGAGTTTATGTTCTAAACTTAACTCTTTGTCTCATTTATATATTTTAATATATCTCAAAAATACGTAAATTGAAGAATAGTGTACCTGTATTGCTGATCTATTTAAGATCTGATGGCTGAGATTTAATTTGAAGAAAATGATCGATAACATCTCGTCAATACAATATCGCTTTGATAAAGCAGTATCATTCAAAACGATATAGAAGATATCGCTTTGACAGATCGATATCAATTTGAGTCCTCAAAACCATCTAGATGATATCGTCGACATAGATTCAATCAGTCTTCTTTTCATCGTTCTGAAACCTCTTTGAATCAAGATGACCCATTCACTACAATGAGTGAGAGTCAAGTGTCTCGTACTTAGTTGTCCCTACAATCATGATTAGTGGCCTAACATCTAATAGATGTCATTCAATTGATAGTAAACTAGTATAACGTAATGATAGACTAAATTGAGCTGGAGAGGCTATTGTAGGTTAAGCATACCCAATTCAATAAAGAAATTAAAATTAGCTTCATCTAGAGGCTTGGTGAAGATATCAACCACATGTTTGTTTATGGGAACAAACTCAAGACGGATATCCTCCTTTTCAACATGCTCTCTGATGAAATTGTAACACCCCAGGTTTTGCCATAGTTGAAAAACAACAAAATGCATTTTGGAGCTATCGCTGGTGATAACAATATCGCCCGACGATAGTGTTCAGGCCAACGTAATTGATAAAACAATGAAGTTGATATGATATCGCTTGGCGATAACTTTATATCGCTGGCGGTAGTGTGCCACGTGGCAGGATACTACATGTCAATTGGCTGTGAAGCGGTCATTGAGCAGTGCTGACTTGGTCAAGCGGCCACCGCTAGAGATATCACCCCGCGATAGTGAGATATCGCCCGACAATAGCATTAAATTAAAATTCTCATCTAAAATTGCGGCCATCCATTTGTTTTAGCCCGATGATTAGATGAATAGGTTTAATCTTGTGGGTGATCAGGAGGCTGATGAGAAATTGCTTCTCATTTGTACTTTCACACACACTCTCTTCCAATTTGAGAAATCAAGAGAAGGAAAAGGAGAGGAAGAAGAAGGTTATTCTCAGCCTTTAGAAGAGTTTTGGAGGAGTCCTTACGGTCGGAATCGTAAGTCGAGACTAGATCCGCGAAGAGGAAAGCATTACGAGCGGTTCCATCTGGATCAAGTACAAGATCATGAATCTGAAACGTGCTTTGAGGGTAATGACTCTCCTTCTGAATACTAGGACATACTAGTCCTTTTGTTTGGCATGTTTGCATGAAAGCGCCTCCACTAATTAGTGTGAGGTGAAGCTTCAATGGTTTGATTTGGTTATCCCCGTTATGTTTTCCATATAGAGCTCAGATCCGGGCATAGACATGTTGTGTGAATATTATCTAGACAAGTTGCTCTGGATTGGTGATGTTTGATTTGCGTGTCGGATAAGACTCTGTGGAAAAAGAGTAGTTTATGGGGTATTGTAGGTTGTTGTAGAAGTACTGGAGGGTGTCTCCAGGAAACACCCAAGTTTGCAATAGAAACTATGTTCTGTTGCTATCGCCCGCGATAGCGATATTACTGGCGATAGCTCTGCTGGTAGAGACCAGTGAACAGTGGCATGTTCTGGGTGTGAACCCGAACTTGAGACAGATTTGTGGTTCTGTCGATATTGCATAACGATAGCCATATAACTGGCGATAACTCCCAGTGAGCTGATTTGTAATTGCAAAGCCCATGTCCTAGGGATAAGGTGGATAACATGTCAAACTGTGAGGCCTGCAGTGCCTAGCTTGGTGGCCATATGTGCCAAACATAATGGATAACAATGGTTATCTTTTTATTAACGGGGCGAGGTGAAGTTGTACCCGCGTCGTTCTAGTCTGATGCCGACGATTTGAGCATGAGCAAAGCTGATTCAAACCCGTCCCTTATTTATAGGTGAAGAGGTCGCTCCTTGGTGCACCTTTTGATTTTGGGTGAGTATATAAGGCAAGGTGGGCTTGACGGTAAAAGCTCAATGACCGTCTAAGTGGTTTATACTAAGGATGGAGGTGGGACTTGAATTTCAGTACACCGATAATGTGCCATGAGTGTACGAGACATATGGCCAGGCATGCCAACGTCTGTGATAGATGTGCAATTATATAAACTGTCATACTACTTGTTTGCATGGAAGGAGTACCGTCATCCCAAGAATGGGGTTGGGTAATTATAATTGTGGTCAGCTAAAGCTGACCGTTGCTTTATTTTGTTACGTCTTTGTGGTTTGGATTTGTGCAGGTACTGGCAAGCCGAGCGGGAAGTAGTGGGTTGAAGCCCTTTTTGCTATGCTGTCCCTCAAAGACCTAAGTGCGTGTTTACTACTTTCATGTGTTGCCGAGCAACGTGTCGATGTATGCAAATCACTCTTTTTGTATAATCATGTAAGGCCTTAAAACCAAATGTTGAGTATATACTCATTCCAAGTTATATCAATATTATGGACATTCTGTGTTGTGGGTTATTGTTACTCCTTTGCTTCCGCTAGAATGCAACTATGTGTTAGACTTAAATGGGGTTTGGTATTTCAATTTCGTACCGATCTCGTCTGTTCATAGTGTAACACCCCAAAAATGAGAAAACAAAACTTAAAGGTGGCTATCGTCGGGCGACAGTGGGTATCGCTAGCGATAGCAATAACACTCAACGAAGCATTGAGTAGACTCGACGCTCTCAACGAACTCAACGCACTCGTCGCTCTCAACGCACTCGGCGAGGCTTTGAGTGAGCTATCAGAGTGGCGTTAGTGGGTATCGTCGGGAGATACTTCCACGTATGGCTGGACACGTGTCAGATGGCCGGACGGCGACTGAAGAGCGGTGGTTGACTGGGGTCAAAGCGTCTACTGACGATATCGCCCAGGTAATAGCGGATATCGCCAGGAGATAGTGTTAAATTTGACTTGTCAGCTAAAATAATGGCCATTGCTTTCTCTGTATGGCATGATCCTGTGGCTGGGATTAATCTCGAGACCACTTAAGCAGAGGAGTTGAGAAAAGAGAAGCCATTCCTCTTGTCTCACTCACTCTCTCCATTTTCATTACTCTCTTGAAAGAAAGAGTTAAGGAAGAAGAAGGTTGAAGGCTTAAGCTTTGCTAGCTAGGGGAATGAGATCCCAGCTATTGGCCATGAGTGCCATGATTGAGAAGCTGTGAGCTTGGAGAGCCTAGCTATTGGCCATGAGTTCCATGATTGTGAAGCTATGAGCTATCGTTGTGAAGCCTGTGTCCTTGTGACAAGGTGTGTGACATGAGAAGCTGTGAGCTGGAGAGCCCAGCTATTGTCCATGAGTGCCATGATTGAGCACTGCCGGCTCAGGTCTTGGGGACATGTGAGCGACAAGTGATGTTCAGAGCCTGTTGTGCCCAGCAAAAAGGCCAGTGAGCCGAACAGAAAATGTGAAGAAAACCTGCTTCTTGTCGGTTGTCATGATGGTTGTGACTGTCGGCGTTGACCTGACGACTTGAGCAACGAGAAATAGCTGAACTGTACCCGCGTTTTTCCCGTTCGAATAGAGTGCATAAAGTAATTGGCATCATTGGAGCACGTAATGAGAGTCTTAGGCATGGAGCCGGAAAGACTAGAAATGCTCAAACTTGACCGTCAAGTCTCGGACCTTTGAACGGTGGTGGCTCCCTGGTAATACGATACACCGAGAATGTGCCATGAGTGTACGAAACGTTTTGCCGCTGAGGCACTCGTTTGTGATATATTGAATGGTGCTTGAGTGTGCCTTTTTGTGATATATCTGTTGTGTTAATACTATGCCTGCAGGGAAGGAATACCGCTGCCCCAGGTATGGGGTAGGGTCGTTATAAATTGGTCAGCCAAAAGATGACCATTGCCTTGCTTGTCTCCCTTGTGGTGGATTGTCCCTGTGCAGGTGCTGAAGAGCCGAGCGGGAAATAGCGGGTTACAACCCTTTGATGCTATACCGACCCTCGAATGCCAAGCAAGGCTTTTTAATATTTTCTTGTGTGGCCGGCCTGCGCGCCAATGTTTACAAACCACTCTTTTTGGGAAGAACATTTGTAAGGCCTTAAAGACCGCGACTTTTGTGTATTTTTGTAAACATTCCTGAGATATATTGATATATATTTATAGTGGACATTCGTATGTATTGAGTTCAAGTGAACCCTGAAGCTTCCGCTAGAATGCTCTAAGTTAGGATTCGATTAGCCTTTGACATTAATACATAACTCCGCCGACTATTTGTGGGATATGGCGTGGGGCCCTAGTCGGACCCTTTGTTATATTTCATGTGACTGATATAGGTCTTATAATTTTGGTATCAGTTTGTCTTGGTCTTCCTCCTGCGAATTCGTGATCGTATTCTTTTGAGGGGTGGCGAGGACGTGTCTGTGCTTACCGTTATAACACAAATGAACTCAAGAATGTCCACTTAGGAATGAAAATACACATGTTTAAGGAACCTGCGCGTTCCTATTAGTCATTGTTTGTTGTTGAGTAGTCGCTAAATTGTGTATTTTACACTTATAGGTGACTAGAAGTGGTGCGGGGCAGTCTGAACCCCAACGTTCTGTTGAGAGTGCGGCACCAGCTGATGTTCCCACACCTCCTTCTGCTGAAACAGTACGCTTAGTTGTTGAGGCAGTATTTACAATGATTAATGCACAGTCGACTGGGCAGGTGAGACTTGCGATGGCGCCAGTTCAGGTTGGTGTAGTCGAGGTTGTCGCTGCTAGGCAAGTGTCTGCTGAGGCTTTGGTGGATAAGCAAGCGACTGAGCGGCAGCTGAAGCAATTTATGAGCTTTAGTCCTCCTACATTTACGGGTGCAAGATCCCCAACACAAGCAGAGGACTGTCTTTCGCGAGTCAAGAGGGTATTGACGGCGATTGAGATAGAGGAGGGACAGAATGTCACCTTGGCCACTTTCCTGTTGGAAGAAGAGGCTCAGCTTTGGTGGGATGAGTTGGAGTTACACCACTTCGCGGGCAGACGACTATCAGAGATCTCGATGGAAGAGTTTTCGAGATTGTTTTTGGCAAAGCATCTACCGTCGTCCCAGCGGATTGCTATGAAGAACTAGTTCCAGCGTTTGACTCAGGGCGAGGGTAGTGTGGATGACTACCTCCATGAGTTTACCGGGTTGGGACGTTAAGCAGGGTCTATTTTTGCTGACAAAGAGCGTAAGACCAATAGGTTCTACGAGGGACTGCGAGATGAGCTGAGGTTACTGCTCTCGGGTCCGATGAACCAAGGATTCCAAGTGTTGGTGAATATGGTTCGATCGTTAGAGAAAGACATGAAGAGGCTGCAGGGCAAGAGGGACTTGGCTGTGATAAAGCCCGAGTTCAAAACGCCGCATCCTGGAAAGTCTGACTACCGCAAGAGATGGGGTAAGAAGTCCAAGTCTTCTAGACAGGCTCCTTCTATTGGTACTTCTGGAGCAACATCAGGGCGAGGTCCGCCCACATGTTTTATATGAAGCAGGTGGGACACATAGCCCGAACCTGTTGGAGTGGCCCTCCAAAAGCGGAGAATAGGGCAGGAGCATCGTATGCTGAGAAGAGAAAGACAGTGGAGTCTACTGCATCCCAATATGTTCCAGCTCAGGCAAGGGTGTACAATCTTGGCCAATAGGAGGCCATCAAACATGCGGATGCCATCAAAGGCACGAGTACTATATAGTTTTCATGCTTTATATACTTTATACCTTGTGAATTACTTGTGTATAACCTGATAAGTCTAGGCTTTATAATTATTCGACACTATCCGGCGAGAGCACTGTTCGATACAGGTGCTTCTCATTCGTTTCTATCTGAGGACTTCGTATCACGGATCAGAGTGCCTAATCTTATGTCGACAGATAGAGTAGAGGTGATGTTACCTAACGGATCCATGATGCATGCGGATAAGTCTTGTTGTCTTGAGGTACAGATTGGAAGTCAGGATTTCAGATTGGAAGCGTCTGTGCTGCCGATATCTGAGTATGATGTAATCTTTGGCATGGACTGACTCTCGAAGCAACATGCCTATATAGATTGCAACTCTAAGGAAGTCACACTAGGATAGAACACCGAATGAGAGACTAAGTTCGCTGGTATGCGAGGATCGAGCAAGATATTGATGTCTGCTCTCCAGGTAGTCAAGGCTGTTCGGAAGGGCGCAGAGTTGTTCTTTACGTTGTTGGAGGTTGTTGAGCCGAAGTCCAGTTTGAGTGACATTACTATTATATCGGAGTACGCATATGTGTTTCCTAAGGATCTCCCTGGATTACTGCCCCAGCGGGAGAATCACTTCACTATAGAGTTGGTGTCAGGTGCGAAATCTGTGGCCCGCTCGCCGTACCGTGTTGCGCCAAAGGAGATGTCAGAATTGAAAGTTTAATTGCAAGAATTGCTAGAGCAAGGCTATATACGTCCAAGTATGTTACCTTGGAGCGCACCGGTTCTTTTTGTGAAGAAGAAGGACAAAATCTTGTGTCAATGAATTGATTATCGAGAGCTGAATAAGCTGACGGAAAAGAACAAGTATCTGATACCACAGAATGATGACTTGTTCGATTAGCTGGTGGGATCAACTGTCTACTCGAAGCTGGATTTAAAGTCTGGCTATTATCAGTTGAGGATTCGGGAAGATGATATTCCCAAGACAATATTTGGTACACTTTATGACCATTATGAGTTCACTGTAATGCCATTTGGGCTAAAAAATGCGTCATCGGTATTCATGAACTTAATGCATCGAATGTTTAGAGAGTACTTGGACCTATTTGTAATCGTCTTTATTGACGACATATTGGTGTACTCTCAGTCTGAAGAAGATCATGCAAATCATTTGCGGATGGTTTTACACACCCTGAGGAGAAACAATCTCTATGTCAAGTTCTCAAAGTGCAAGTTTTGGCTATCGTTAGTGGCTTTTCTTGGCAATATGGTTAGTGGAGAAGGTATTGCGGTGGATCTGGCGAAGATAGTTGCGATACGGGAGTGGCATGTGTTTACTGCAGCAGAAGTCAAGAGTTTCCTTGGACTTGTTGGCTACTACAAGCGCTTCGTAAAGAACTTTTCGCGAATAGCCTTACCTCTCACTATGCTGACGATGAAAGATCAGAAGTTCTTTTGGATGCTTGAGTCCGCGCGAGCTTTTGAGGAGTTAAAGAGTCGTTTGACCACGACGCATATTTTGAGTTCGTCATGTGGTACAGATGGCTATGAGATTTATAGTGATGCTTCAGGGAGCGACTTAGGCTGCGTTCTTCTTTAGTTCGAAAAGGTTATTGCTTATGGATCATGCCAGTTGAAAATGCACGAGAGAAATTATCCAGTCCACGACATGGAATTAGCGGATGTGATGTTTGCACTTAAACTGTGGCTCATTATTTATATGGCGTGAATGTTGACATCTTCACGGAACATAAGAGCCTTAACTACTTAATAGATCAGAAGGATCTGAATATACGACAACGGAGGTGGATGAAGTTCCTCAGGGACTACACCTTCTAGATACACTATACTCCCGGAAAGGGAAATGTGGTTGCAGATGCCTTGAGTCGGCGGACTCGGTAAGGACAAGTTGGTTGCAGATGCATGATGAGCGTCCGATCTAAGAGTTGGAGGCCTTAGATATTTCTTGTGTTGACAAGAATACTACTGCAAATGCATGCCTGAACTGGATAGAGGTACAAAATTACCTTGCAGACAGGGTTCGACGAGCAACGGAACTCAATGAGAGTATGATGGGTCAAACGCTATACAGCCGATGGGTCAAATTTCCAATTCTCCTTGGATGACAGTCTTTTGAGAAAAGATGGTCATTTGTGCGTCCTGAATGTGGGTAAGCTACAAGAGGAACTGATGTATGAAGCACACTTCACGAAGTACTCAATTCACCCAGGGAGCACAAAGATGTACAAGGACTTGAAAAGGATGATCTGGTGGCCGGGTTTGAAGAAAGACATAGCTCTTTACGTAACAAAGTGCCAAACTTGTGACTTGGTAAAAGCAGAATGTCAGAAGCATGGATATTTCCTGAAGTCGTTGTCAGTTCCGGTATGGAAGTTCGATGATATCTCTATGGATTTCATGTATGGGTTGCCGAGATCACAGAGCAGAAACGATGTCGTGTGGGTGATCGTTGACCGATTGACAAAGGTATCACACTTCATACTGAACAAGAAGGACGATTCAGTGGAAAAGTTAGCTAAGTTGTACGTGGACAACATAGTACGATTGCACGATGTGCCTCATAGCATCGTCAGTGACCGAGACAGATGCTTTACTTTAAATTATTGGAGACTAATCCACCAGTGGTTGGGTACGAAACTACAGTTCAGTACGACCATTCATTCACAGACGGATGGTCAGATCGAGAGGACCAACAGAATAATGGAGGATATGCTCCAGATGTGCGCCTCGGAATTCAGGAAGAGATGGGAGGACCATCTCTATAAGATCGAGTTTGCCTATAATAATAGCTATTAAGCTAGCATTCAAATGGCGCCCTTCGAAGCTTTATATGGTAGAAAGTGTCACACTCCTTTAGCTTGGGTAGAAACCGGCGAATCAAAATTGTTTAAGAGTAAAGAGGTCGAAGATGCAAATTAGACTATACGCTTGATACGAGAGCGGATATTGGTAGCCCAGGATAAGCAGGCAAAGTACTACAATGTCAAGCACTGAAACATGAAGTTTGTGGTGGGCGATTGGGTATATTTGAAGATAAAGCCATTCAAAGGCATGTCCAGGATTCGATGCTTGAAAAAGTTGAGTATGAGGTATCTTGGTCTGTTTGAAGTGGTTGAGCGGATTTGAGAAGTTGCCTATCGATTAGCTCTTTCGGCGGAGCTAAGTGATTTGCCCGATGTGTTTCACATATTGGTGCTGCGGAAAGGCTTGAAAGAGCTGACACAACCAGTGGTTGATGATCAAGTACCAGTCGATGGTGGGCCGACGATGAAGGTTAGACCCATTCGAATCGAGGATACTGAGGTCAGGTAGCTACAAAACAAGACAATTGGAATGGTCAAAGTCCGTTGGGACAATTGTGGCCGTGAAGAATTGACATGGGAGCGTGAGCAAACCATGCGAGATGAGTTTCCCGAGTTGTTTTTATAAAAGTAACATTGTAATAGTTTTGTACTATTTTCCTTCAGATGAATAAAATTTCGGGACGAAATTTATGTAAGGAGGGGAGGTTGGTAACACCCCAAAAATGAGAAAACAGAACTTAATGGTGGCTATCGCCGGGCAACAATGGGTATCGTTGGCGATAGCGATAGCACTCAACGAAGCATTGAGTAGACTCGATGCTCTCAACGCATTCAACGCTCTCAACGCCCTCGACGCTCTCAACGCATTTGACACTCTCAACGCACTCGACGCTCTCAACGCACTCGATGAGGCGTTGAGTGAGCTATCAGAGTGGCGTTAGTGGGTATCGCCGGGCGATACTACCACGTATGGTTGGACATGTGTAAGATGGCTAGACGGAGGCCGAAGAGCCATGGTTTACTGGGGTCAAAGAGGCTACCGACGATATCGCCCAAGTGATATCGGATATCGCCAGGAGATAACGTTAACTTTGACTTATCAGCTGAAATTATCGCCATTGCTTTCTCTGGATGGCATGATCTTGTGGCTGGGATAAATCCTGAGACCACTTAAGAAGAGGAGTGGAGAAAATAGAAGCCATTCCTCTTCTCTCACTCTCTCACTCCCTTTTCATTACTCTCTTGAAAGAAAGAGTTAAGGAAGAAGGCTGAAGCTTTGCTAGCTAGGGGAAGGAGATTCTGTGGTCAGATTCGAGAGCCAATGTTAGATCCGTGAAGGGGAAAGCTAGGCGCTCCTTTTCATCCAGAGAAAAGGCTTATTCATGGCTCTGAAATGAGTTCCAATTGTAAAGATATTCCTTCTTGGACAAGTGAAGTCCTCCTTTTGCATATGCATGGAATCCCCCACCAAAAGATGGAGAATTGAGGGAATTCTGATGGGTTGATACGTGTTATCCCCAAGTGATTTTGCATATAGAATCCAGAAATCATAGTACGGAATAGCCATGCTGTATAAAGCCTATTCAGATGGGTTGATTTGGATTGATGATGTTTTATTTTGCATGCCGGAGAAGACTCCGAGTATAAACGAGTAGTTTACGGGGTCTGTGGGTTGTACCTGTGAAATGAGAGTAGTAGGAAGTATTGGAGTTGTTCTCTAGGAAAATAACCAGAAAATACCACAGTTTGCATAATTGTTAGATATCGTCGGGCGACAGCGAGTATCGCTGGCAATAGCTCTTAGTGAGCTATGATTGTTGTGAAAGACTAGTTTTTTGGCATTGCAGGATGCTATAGAGTTTTGACTGGAAAGATGTTCCAGTTGTGGCTGAGTCTAGAGATATAAGAAAGTTCTGTCGCTAACGCCAAGCGATTGTGACTATCGCTGGCGATAGCTTCCAGATAGCTTTTATTGTTGCGAAGCCTGTGTCCTTGCGATAACGTGTGTAGCATGAGAAGTTGTAAGCCTGGAGAGCCCAGCTATTGTCCATGAGTGCCATGATTGAGCACTGTCGGCTCAGGTCCTGGGGACATGAGAGCGCCAAGTGATGTTGAGAGACTGTTGTGCCCAGCAAAAAGGCCAGTGAGACGATCAGGAAAGGGGATGTTGACCTGCGTCTTGTCGTTCGCCATGAAGGTTGTGACCTTCGGCGTTGACCTGGCGATTTGAGCAACGTGAAATAGCTGAATTGTACCCGCTTTATGACCATCCGATTAAAGTGCCTAAAGTAATTGACGTCATTGGAGCGCATAATGAGAGTCTTAGGCCTAGAGCCAGAAAGACTAGAAATGCTCAAAGTTGATCGTCAAGTCTCGGACCTCTAAATGGTGGTGGGACCCTGATAATCCGGTACGCCGAGAATGTGCCCTGAGTGCACGGAACGTTTGGCCGCTGAGGCACTCGTTTGCGATATATTGAATGGTGCTTGAGTGTGTCTTCTTGTGATATATTTGTTGTGTTAATGCTATGCCTGCAGGGAAGGAATACAGCTGCACTGGGTATGGGGTAGGGTCATTATAAATTGGTCAGCTGAAAGCTGACCGTTGCCTTGTTTGCCTCCCTTGTGGTGGATTGTCCCTACAGGTGCTGAAGAGCCGAGCGGGAAATAGCGGGTTGCAGCCCTTTGTTGCTATGCCGGCCCTCGAAGGCCAAGCGAAGGTTTTTTAATGTTTTCATGTGTGGCCGGCCTGCGTGCCGATGTCTGTAAACCACTCTTTTTGGGAAGAACATTTGTAAGGCCTTAAGGCAGTGACTTTTGTGTATTTTTGTAAACATTCCTGAGATATACTGATATATATTTATAGTTGACATTCGTATGTATTGAGTTCAAGATAACCATAAAGCTTCCACTAGAATGCTTTGAGTTAGGATTCGATGTCTTTGATATTAATACGTAACTCCGCCGATTGTCTTTGGGATATGGCGTGGGGCCCCAGCCGGACCCTCTGTTACATTTCATGTGATCGATAGAGGTGTTACACATAGAATATGATGTGGGGCCCCGACCGGACCTTCTATTATATTCTTCATGACGTGCAGGGTGTCACAATTTAGTATCAGCTTCTGGTGTTGATCCCTTCTTTTTCGAATTCGTGGCCGAATTCTTTTATGGGGTAGTAAGCACGTATGTGCATTACTGTTACAGTGTCCAATAACCCATGAATGTCCACTTCTGAATGAAAAATACACATGTTTAAAGAACCTGTGTGTTCCTATACATGTTGTTTGCAATGTTAATGGTCTCTTAATTTTGTGTTTCACGATTATAGGTGACTAGGAGTTGTGCGGGGAAGTCTCTATTCCAACACTCTACTGAGAGTAGTGCATTAGTTGATGTGCCTACACCTCCTCCTTCTGCTGAGACTATTCGCTTAGTTGTTGAACCTATCTTTACGATAATAAATGCGCAACCAGGAAGGCTAGTACAACCTCCTACTCCTGCAGTAGCCCCGACACCGGTTGGCATAGTTGAGCTTGTGATGGTGAGACAAGTGGCTGAAGAGACATTGACAGTAAGACGAGCGATGGATAATCAACTGAAGCACTTTCTGAGCTTTAATCCTCGTGTGTTTATGGGTACTAGAACCCTAACTCAAGCAGACGATTCACTCTCTCGGATAAAGAGAACCTTAAAGACAACGAAGATGGAGGAAGGGAAGAAAGACACTTTAGCAACTTTTCTATTGGACGGAGAGGCGAGGCTTTGGTGCGACGAGATAGAGCTACATCTGTTTGCGGGCAGGCAACTAACTGATGTCATGATGGATGAGTTCTCGAGATTGTTTCTGTCTAGGTATCTCCCTTCTACGTAGCGGATTGTGATGGAGAACCAGTTCTAGAGGTTTACTCAGGGTGAAATTTTGGTAGATGACTATCTGTATGAGTTTACCATACTTGGTCAATATGTAGGCTCCACATTTACTGATGCAGAGCGTAAGACCAATAGGCTTTATGATGGTTTGCGAGATATTTTTATCAAGTTCGATGACGTAGAGCTTTCTAACCTTGGTGAATACAGCTCGATCCCTGTAGCATGATATAAAGAGGGTCCAATGTAAGAAGGACTTGGCGGTGAAAAAGGCAGAGTTCAAAGTTCCAAACTCTGTGAAGTCTGGGCAGAGTAGATGAAGGAAGAAGTCTAGGTCTTCTAGGCCAGCTTATTCTGATGCTTTTGGAGAGACCACTGGACAAGGTCCGCTCACTTGCTATACTTGTGGCAAGCCATGACATTTTGCTCGAGACTGTCGAGTTGGTCCTCCAAAGGTGGAGAAAAAGGCGGGTGTGTCATATGCAGAGAAAGAGAAAGCAGTGGAGTCAACTGCATCTTATTATGCTCTAACGCAGCCCCGAGTTTATAATATTGAACAATAGGAGGACATTAAACAAAGCAATATGGTGACAGGTATTATTTAGTATACATGTTTTACTGCTTTATATACTAGACTTGTGCATTGCTTGCGTAACTTGTTTGTATTAGGCTTTGTCCTAATTTTGGACTATCCGACGAGAGCATTATTCGATACATGCGCTTCTCATTCCTTTCTGTCTGGAGATTTCGTATTGCGAATTGGAGTGCCTTTATTTATGTCGATAAATAGACTTGATGTGTTGATGCCAAATGGGTGCATGATGCGTGCAGATAGAGTTTGTTGCGTTAAGTGCTGATAAGAAGTCATGAGTTTCGATTGGAAGCATTTGTGCTACCGATATCAGAGTTTGATGTGATCTTTGGCATGTACTAAATTTTGGAGCAGTATGCATGCATTGATTGCAACTCGAAGGAAGTCACACTGAGGCAAAACACCAAATGCAAGACTAAGTTTGCTGGTATGCAAGGATTGAGTAAAATATTGATGTCTGTTATCCAAGTGGTCAATGCGGTTTGGAAGGGCGTGGAGTCATTCTTCACGCTATATAAGGCTTCAAGGCCAAAGCCCATTTTGTGTGATGTTCCTATTGTGTCAAAGTTTGCGAATGTGTTTCCTAAAGATCTCCCTGGATTCCACCTCAGCGAGTGATCGACTTTACTATTGATTTGGTGTTGTTGGATTTTGTTATATGTCACAACACTTGTGCACAGCGGAATTAGGAACAAGAAAACCCAAAAAAATACGGATATAGCGATGAACATTGATCAAGAAGTAACATAGCTATAAATAAATTATACCTTTGAGGGATTGAGTTAATACTCAACCAAGGTACTCTGAAGAAGTCCAACGAATGCTAACGGCCGGAGTTCCGAGCGTAGAATAGTGTCCACGCCGCTACGGATATCCACACGAGCATGGAGAACCCTTAGACTCTTGTCACATAAAAGTCTAGGTTGGAAGAAGGGGTGCCCTCAACATCTCCACAATTTGCTAGAACCGTTAAGGGAGAGGCGAAAATGACGAAGATGAAGCCTCAACAAACACTATCCGGCGGCAACGGTAGATCAGTGAACGTTCGACGGCAAGAAGAAGCGATCACGTCCTAGACAGAACAGTTCCGTCAGGAAGAAAAGATCGACTTGCTCGATTAGGTCAGAAGGGGAAAACGTACATATCTCACGATTTATTGTTTACATCGTATATATACAGTAGACCGAAGCTTCTGATACCTGCAGACCACGCCGAACCAGACTTAAAGGAATTAAACCGGAGGTAACAACATTCGTCGAGTTTACACGTATATATCTGATGAATCAAAACTATTCGTCAAAATAACTCGGACATACTCGACGAATCGAGACAGAGCAAACCGTCCAAGTATTAAGGCGATATTTGACGAATCGACGATACTCGACAAATCGACGATACTCGACGAATTGACGACATTCGACGAATAAGTCTAATTCATCGAAACTGTCATTACGATACTCGACAAATCCAAGACAGATTCATTGAGTTTATCATGACGATACTCGACGAATTCCAACCCATTCGTTGATACCATAAGCGATACTCGATCAATTTCCCATAGGGTCCGTTCGTTTGCACGTAATTGAGCTTCTGGAATTGGAATTGAAGGTCTAATTCCAATTCCATCGTTCGTCTGCACACTTGACATTGGAATTTTAATTTTAATGAATTTCGTAGAATTTATTTTGAACTAAAGACAATTCTTTCCAATCTATATAATAACTAGACAATTCCGGTCGAGACACATTTTTAAGCCCGGACGCGATTTTTTCGCCCGGACGCGAATTTTTTCTCCTGGGCGCAATTTTTTCGTGCAGGAGCGATTTTTTCGCCCGGGCGCGATTTTTTCCGCGCTGGACCGTTTTTTCGCCGGGGCGCGTTTTTTTCTCCTGGGCGCGATTTTTTCGACCGGTCGCTATTTTTTCGCCCGGGCGCAATTTTTTCGCCCGGGCGCAATTTTTTCGCCCGAGCACTTTTTTTCACCTTTTGCGCCCGGACGCGATTTTTTCGCCCGACGAGTTTTTTTAACTCGGCGCAATTTTTTTCACTCGGGCGCGATTTTTTCGCCCAGGCGAGATTTTTCAACCGGGAGAGATTTTTTCGCAGGGACCCGATTTTTTCGCCTGACGCTTTTTTTTCGCCATGCGCAATTTTTTCACCCGGGCGCAATTTTTTCCCCCGGGCGCGATTTTTTCGCCCTGCGCGTTTTTTTTGCCCGACGCGTCTTTTTCGTCCAAGCGCGTTTTTTCCGTCCGACGCGTTTTTCTCGCACAGCGAGATTTTTTTGCCCGGGAGCGATTTTTTGACCGGACGCGATTTTTTCCGCCCGGACGCGATTTTTTTCGCCCGGGCCTGATATTTTCGCCCGTGCGCTTTTTTTTTCGCCCGGGCGCAATTTTTTCGCCCGGGCCCGCTTTTATTGCCCGGGCGCGAGCGCGATTTTTTCTCTCGAGCAGGTTTTTTTTTGCCCGGGCGCGATTTTTTGCTCGCGCGCGTTTTTTTGCCTCCAGCCGAAAAAATCACGCCCAAGCGACAAAAACGGGCCCGTGCGACATAATCGCGACCGAGCGAAAAATAATCGAGGCCACGTGAAAAATCCCACCCGTGAGAAAAAATCACGGCTAGGTGAAAAAAATTTCGCCCGGACCAAAAAATCGCGTCCAAGCGAAAAAATCGAATTCCATTTCCACAGTATTCGTCAATATTCTTTATTAGGCGAACATTAAAATTGGAATTCGTCACCAATATTTAATTCAACAATATTCACAAATATTCAATTCCAATATCGAATTCCAATTCCGTGCAAACGAACGGACCCTTAGAGTCTTCCGACCACTTACTTAATGACCCATATTCACAATATAGGTCCCGGAATGAAAATCCTTCAAATCCAGAACGAGGCTTGGTCTTCACTCATATCACATATGAGCAAGGCCAACACAAACATTTCCAACTTCTCTAATGCTCTTTTGGTAGACCTCATAGGCTTATATTGCGTTGGCAGTGAGACCAAATGCTTGATCACTTCCAGATCACCATGGTAACACCAACAGGTGCTAGTTGCGAAACCTGTATTACGCTCACCATACTGGATAGCTCCAAAAGAGATGGTGGAATTGAAAGTTTAATTACAAGAGTTACTAGAGCAAGGCTATATACTTCCAAGTATGTCTCCTTAGAGTGCACTGGTCCTCTTTGTGAAGAAAAATGACGGAAGCTTGCATCTATGTATCGACTATCGTGAACTGAATAAGTTGATGGAGAAGAACAAGTATCTGATTCCGAGAATCGATGATTTCTTTGACCAGCTGGTTGGATCGACTGTGTATTCGAAGCTGGATTTGAATTCCGGTTACTATCAATTGAGGATTCGAGAAATTGATATTCCCAAGACAACATTTAGTACACACTATGAACATTATGAGTTTCCCGTGATGCCGTTTGGGCTAACAAATGCGCCATCAGTATTCATGGATTTGATGCACAGAACCTTTTGGGAGTACTTAGATTGGTTTGTGATCGTCATTATAGATCATATCCTGGTGTACTCTCAGTCGGAAGAAGATCATGCGAACTGTTTGCGGCTTGTTTTGCATACCCTGAGAAGGAATCGACTCTATACCAAGTTCTCTAAGTGTGAGTTTTGACTGTCATCTATTGCATTTCTTGGTCATGTGGTTAGTGGAGAGTGTATTACAGAGGATCCGACCCATATTCACAATAATAGGTCCCGGAATGAAAATCCTTCAAATCCAGAACGTCATAGGCTTGGTCTTCACTCATATCACATATGAGCAAGGCCAACACAAACATTTCCAACTTCTCTAATGCTCTTTTGGTTGACCTCATAGGCTTATATTGTGTTGGCAGTGAGACCACATGCTTGATCACTTCCAGATCACCATGGTAACACCAACAGGTGCTAGTTGCGAAACCTGTGTTACGCTCACCATACCGGATAGCTCCAAAAGAGATGGTGGAATTGAAAGTTTAATTACAAGAGTTACTAAAGCAAGGCTATATACTTCCAAGTATGTCTCCTTGGAGTGCACTAGTCCTCTTTGTGAAGAAGAATGACGGAAGCTTGAATCTATGTATCGACTATCGTGAACTGAATAAGTTGATGGAGAAGAACAAGTATCTGATTCCGAGAATTGATGATTTCTTTGACCAGCTGGTTGGATCGACTGTGTATTCGAAGCTCGATTTGAATTCCGGTTACTATCAATTGAGGATTCGAGAAATTGATATTCCCAAGATAACATTTAGTACACACTATGAACATTATGAGTTTCCCGTGATGCCGTTTCGGCTAATAAATGCGCCATCAGTATTCATGGATTTGATGCACATAACCTTTTGGGAGTACTTAGATTGGTTTGTGATCGTCATTATAGATCATATCATTGTGTACTCTCAGTCGGAAGAGAATCATGTGAACTGTTTGTGGCTTGTTTTGCATACCCTGAGAAGGAATCGACTCTATACCAAGTTCTGTAAGTGTGAGTTTTGACTGTCATCTATTGAATTTCTTGGTCATGTGGTTAGTGGATAGTGTATTACAGAGGATCCGATAAAGATAATTGCGATACTAGAGTGGCTTGTTTTGACTACTATGGCGGGAGTCAGTAGTTTTCTTGGACTTTCTGGCTACTATAGGTACTTCGTAGAGAATTTTTTGCATATAGCTCTACCTCTCACTACGTTGATAAGGAAGGATCAGAAGTTTATTTAGATGCCAGAGTGTGCGCGAGCTTTCGAAGAGTTGAAGAGTCATCTCACCGCAATGCCTATTTTGTGTTCGCCATGTAATACTAAAGGCTATGAGATCTATAGCGATGCCTCAGGGAGCGGCATAGACTGGATTTTGCTTTAGTTTGGAAAGGTTATAGCTTATGGCTCTCGCCATCTGAAGGTGCACGAGAGAAACTATCTAGTTCATGACTTGGAATTGGCGGCTGTGATATTTGCCCTTAAGCTGTGATGACATCACTTGTATGATATGAAGATTGACATCTTTACAGAACATAAGAGCCTAAAGTATCTTTTGAATCAGAAGGATTTGAATCTACGATAAAGGAGGTGGATGGAGTTCCTTGGGGACTACACTTTCGAGATAAATTATACTCCTGAGAAGGGAAATATTATCGCGGATGCGTTAAGTCGCAGGGCTCCAACATTGTCCAATTGGATACAAATGCATGATGAGCATCTTATTCATGACTTGGAGGCCTTTGAAATCTCTTGTGTGGATAGGAGAACAAATGCGAATGCAAGTTTAAACTGAACGGAGGTGCATTATGACCTTGCGAACAGGATTCGACATGCATTGAAGCTTGATGAAAGTATGAAATGCTACATATTAGAGATTATGGATGAGTCAAATTCCCAGTTTTTTGTTGATAATGGTCTTTTATGAAAAGATAGTTGATTGTGCATCCCAAATATTGACAAATTATGATAGGAATTGATGCACAGGACACATTTCACAAAGTACTAAATCCACCCAGGGAGCACAAAGATGTTCAATGATATGAAAAAGTTATTATGGTGCCCTGGTATGAAGAAATACATATCTCTCTATGTGGCGATGTGTCATACTTGCAGACTAGTAAAAGCTGAATGTTAGAAGCCTGGCGGTTTCCTGAAGTCATGACCAATTCCGAAATGAAAGTTTGATGATACATTGATGGATTTCGTGTATGGTTTGTCGAGATCGCAACACGAGAATGTTGTTGCATTGGTAATCGCAGACCGATTGACAAAGGTATCACACTTCATTCCGAACAGAAGGGACAATTTAGTGGAAAAATTGGCAAAACTCTATGTTGACAACATAGTACGATTGCACGGTGTGCCCTATAGCAACGCTAGCAATCGAGATGGGTGATTTTCATTGAATGATTGGAGGTTAATCCTCCAACTCTTGGGTACCAAGCTAAAGTTCAACATAACCTTTCATCCTCAAATGGATGGTCAGACCGAGAGGGTAAATAGGACAATGGAGGATATGCTCTGAATGCGCGCCTTGGATTTCGGTAAGAGGTGAGAGGACCATCTATATATGATTGAGTTTATCTGCAACAATAGTTACCAAGCAAGTATTCAAATGGCGCCCTTCGAGGCTTTATATGGTAGGAAGTGTCGTACTCCATTAGCTTCGGCAGAAACAGGCAAAACAAAGTTGTTAAGAGAAAAGTCGTCAATGAGGCAAACTCGACGATATGTTTGATACGAGAGAGATTGATGAGTACTATGGATAGGCAAGCTAAGTATTACAACACTAAGCACCGTGATTTTAAACTCGATGTTGGCAACTAGGTGTATCTCAAAATCTAGCCTTTCAAGGGTGTATCAAGGATTCAACGCTTGAAAAAGCTAAGTTTGAGATACCTTGGACCATTTGAGATTGTGGAATGTGTTGGTGAAGCTGCCTATAGGCTTTCTCTTTCTTCATAGTTGAGCGAGTAGCATGATGTATTTCATATATCAGTGCCGAGGAAGGCTGTCCAAGAGAATGCTCAAGTGATTATTGTAGATCAGGTGTCGGTTGATGGTGGGTTAAAGATGAAAGTCAAGCACATTCATATCGAAGACACGAAGGTAAAAAAATTGTGGAACAAGACGATCAAGATGGTTAAAGTACGCCGAGACAATTGTGGTCACAGGGAACTTTCATGGGAGCACGAGCAAACCATGAGAGAGGAGTTCCCTAAATTGTTCTATTAAGGTACATTTTGTATAATTTGTACTTGTGTTGTTTTTCTGTACTAAATAATTTCGGGTTGAAATTTCTTAAAGGGCGGGGGGGGGGGGGGGGATTTGTAACACCCCAGGTTTCCCACAATTGAAAAACAACAAATACAATTTTGTAGGTATCGTTAGCGATAGCGATATCGCCCGACGATATTGTTCAGGACGATATAGTCGACAAAGTGATGAAGTCTATATGATATTTCCTGGCGTTAACTTGATATCGTTGGCGGTAGTGTACCATGTGTCGGGCTGCTATGTGTTAGTTGGCTGTGAAGTGATCATTGAGCAGTGCTGGCTTGGTCAAGAGGCCGCCGATGGAGCTATCGCCCTATGATAACGAGATATCACTCAGCGATAACATTAAATTAAAATTCTCATTTGAAATCACAACCATCCATTTTTTGGCCTTAATATTAAATGGCGGAGTTTAAACACGTGGGTGATATGGAGGCTGATGAGAAATTGTTTCTCATTTATACTTTCACACTCTCTCTTTTCTAATTTGAGAAATCAAGAGAAGGAAAAAGAGAGGAAGAAGAAGGCTATTATCAGCCTTTGGAAGAGTTTTTGGAGTAGTTCTTATGGTCGGAATCACAAGTGAAGGCTAGATCCGCGAAGAGGAAAGCATTGCAAGTGATTCCATCCAGATAAAGTACAAGTTCATGGCTTTGAAACGTGCTTTGAGGGTAACGACTCTCCTTCTAAATACTAGTACATGCGAGTCCTTTTGTTTGTCATGTTTGCATGAAAGTGTCTCCACTAATTAATGGGAGGTGAAGCTTTCAATGGGTTGATTTGGTTATCCCAGTTATGTTTTGCATATAAATCTCAGATCATTGTACAAGCATCAACATGTTATGTGAAGCCCATCTAGACAAGTTGGTATTGATTTGTGATGTTTGACTTATGTGCCAGAGAAGACTCCGTGGAAAATGAGTAGTTTATGGGGTTTTGGGGTACTGTAGGTTGTTGCAGAAGTACTGAAGGGTGTCTCCAGGAAACACCCAAGTTTGCAAAAAAAACGATGTTCTGTTATTATCGAGAGACCAGTGAGCAGTGGTATGTTCTGGGTGTGAACCTGAACTTGAGACGGATCTGTGATTATGTGGATATTACACAGCAATAGCGATATCGCTGGCGATAGCTCCCAGTGAGCTGATTTGTGATTGCAAAGCCCATGTCCTGTGGATAAGGTGGGTATCATGTTAAGCTGTGAGGCCTGCAGTGCCTAGCTTGGTTGCCTTGAGTGTCGACCATAATGGATAATGTTGGTTATTTTTTGTTAACGGGTCGAGGTAAAGACGTACACGCATCGTGCCAGTTTTATGCCGACGATTTGATCACGGGCAAAGCTGATCCGAACTCGTCCCTTACTGGTAGGTGAAGAGGTTGCTCCTCGGTGCATCTTTTGATTTTGTGAGAATCCATAAGGCAGGGTGGCCTTGATGGTAAAAGCTCAATGACCGTCTAAGAGGTTGATACTTAGGATAGAGGTGTGACTTGAATTTAAGTACACCGATAATGTGCCCTGAGTGCATGAGACGTGTGGTCGGGTGTGCCAACGACTGTGATGGATGTGCAATTATATAAATTTTCATACAGCTTGCTTGCAGAGGAGTACCGCCGCCTCAGAAATGGGGCGGGATCGTCATAATTATGGTTAGTTAAAGCAGACTGTTGCTTTATTTTGTCACGTCTTTGTGGACTGGACTTGTGCAGGTACTAGTGAGCCGAGTGGGAAGTAGTGGGCTGAATCCATTTTTACTATGCCGGCCCTCGAAGGCCTAAGTGCTTGTTTACTACTTTCATGTGTTGCCGACCTGCGTGCTGATGTAAGCAAATCACTCTTTTTCTATAATCATGTAAGAGCTTAAGCCCAAACATTGAGTATACACTCATTCCATGTTATATTAATATAGTGGACATTTCGTGTTGTGGGTTATTGTTACTCATTTGCTTCCGCTAGAATACAGCTCTGTGTTAGGCTGCGATGAGATTTGGTATTTCAATTTCTTACCGCTTTCGTTTGTTTGTGGAATATGGCGTGGGGCTTTGATCGGACCTTCTGTTATATTCTTTGTGACGGGCAGGGTGTTACATAAGTGATACATTATCTCTATATATTTTATCCTGTTGTGTGAGACAAGATTCTTAACAATAGAGATGACACTAAATGAGTCACATAAAATAGAGGTTTTATATATCTGGAGATTATAGTTCTGCAAGTGATGCTAAATCCACAATAATTGTGCACAACTGCTGCCAGTTGAGATATTCTCTGACTCAATTGTGGGAATAACCACACTAGTTTACTTATTGCTGCTCTAGGAGACCAATCTTCTTCTTAGGAGCTGGCATGCCCCAGAGGTACTTTTCTTGTATTCTTTATAACCTACAAAATCTGCATCTGAATAGCCAATTAGTTGAAAATGATTATTCCTAGGGTACCATATGTCAAGTTGTTGAGTGCCCTTAAAGGATCTCAAAGTTCTTTTTGCAGCTGAGTAGTGAGTTCATTGGGGCATGCCTGGTACCTAGGACAAACACAGGTTGCATACATTATATCTTGTCCACTAGCAGTTAAGTACATCAAAGAACCAATTATACACTTATACAAGGATTCATCAAAAGATTTCCCTTTTTTATCCTTGTCCAAAGATATATTTGACCCCATGAGAGTTTTCATTATGGTGGCAGACTCCATACCAAACTTTTTAATTAACTCTCTAGTGTACTCGGTCTGAGAGATGATGATTCCATCCTCTGGTTGTTTCACTTGGAGACCTAAGAAATACTTAAGCTCTCCTATACTGCTCTTCTCAAACTCCCCCTGCGTCAAGTTGGCAAATCTCTTGCAAAGGTCATCATCAGTAGACCCAAATATGATTTCATCAACATATATTGGGACTGGGAGAAACTTGCTCTTTGTTTATGTTTTATCTTCCCCCCCCCCTTGAGAATTTATTCTTAATGAAGAAGGCAGATGAGATATCATACCATGCCCTTGGGGCTTACTTTAACCCATATAGAGCTTTTTTAAGAAAGTAAACATGATTAGGAAGAGTAGGATGTACAAAAGCTGAGGGCTGCTCTACATAAACCTCTTCCTTGAGATTGCCATTAAAAAGGATGACTTTACAATTATTTGAGTACCTTTGCTGGGTATTGTATCCACAATAACCCTGATTTAAAAAAGGGTCTCATTAGGCTAAGATGAATTGAGTGTGTATTTGATGCTTTTTTTAGGTATGTACTTGCATGTCTACATTGCTAAGTACACACCAATATCAGGTTATAGTGAGTTAATAAACACATGACTATACAATTTAATCCTTCATTGTGTAGGCCAATGTGTTGACTCAGGTGTAATCTCTCTATTGGGGTGTACTTCTATCCCAGGTGCATGAGGAGGATCTAGGAAGGATAAGGACTTAGATTAAGAAGATCAGAAATTTTACCCAAGTAAAATTCATTGAGTATTGTAAGGGATACCCGTCGAATTTGAAAGTCTTTGATTTTAAGGATTGATAAATCACTTAGAGGGGGGAGGTGAATAGATTTCTTAGTCCTTAGTGACTATCTTTTATTTTCCTTGAGTTGATGATTTATTAGTAAATTAAGCTCTGCTTTCAAGACATGCAACCTGCACAAAGGAAACAACACACAAAAGCACACACAAATTTATAGTGGTTCCCCTAACAAGGGTACATTCACTTTCCCTCCCACCTATCCAACTATCTTATTGGACTAGTCACTTCTCTAAAACTCTGGTCCAAAGAGCTTACACCTCAGATCTCTCAGGATCTCCCAGTCTCCTCCAAGACTTACAACTCAACCACAATGACCTACAACTCAGTGATCAGCTGATCACCTACCTCAGGCCAAAGGCCCTACACTCAGGCTGGGAGGATAGCCCTACCTCAGATCCACTAAGGATCCTATCTCAGAGCAGACTTGCTTCTACCACTCAGATCCAAGAGGATCCTACAAGATGGAAATGGATTGGTGAGTCTTGTTGGACACAAGAGAAATTTCTCCGTGCTAATCTACCTTGACTGAGAAAGACTCAGCCCAACTATGACTCTAGGAATATATTCCTGAGTCTACCATTACTTGAACTGAGATATACTCAGTCTTAACTTCTTCTTCACAGCACCAGGGATTCTTCCTGCTGGAACTGTGAAGTGACTGCACCAAAACTAGCTGCTAACTGAGTTGAAGCATTCTCAGCTTAACTTCTTCACAGCAATAAGGATACAAAACTTGTTTTAGCTTGTGCTGGAAGTAACTGGAAGAAAACAATTCTGCTTCTTCTTTCTTTCCTGGGCTGAGGATGTTCAGCCCTAACTTCTTCTTCACAGCCTCCAGTAGATGTTCTTCAGTGTTATGCTGCTGGATCTGTGAAGAACCTGCTGGTGTAGATAGGAAATTGCACCAGCTAACTTTCTTTTCCTATTCAAAGATTTTCTCTGTTCTTGCTGTAGTCGAAGATGAAGACAAACAACTAATTTGTTGAGCCTTTAGACCTCCAGCCTTTTTGCTCTCTGTTCTTCTCTTTACAGCAACAATAGTGATGAAGAAGAACTAACTCAACATCCTTCTTTTCCGTAAAAAGCTTCTCCTTTTATTGAATGCAACTCAACGGCTCTTTTAGCAGTGGGCCCCACACATTTAATGCCAGATGCATCCTTGCTTTAACGTCAACTATCGTACAGTAGCTCAGTGACGCCTTTTGTCTTGTACTGTAGCTTTCCCGCTATCAATTTGAATAAGGTTGACTTGTTGACTTGCTGACGTCACCAGCTGTACAATTAACCAAAATCAAGCAACATTAGCATAGACATTGAGTGAGTGAGGTTCACTCAATGCCAAAATACTTAGACAGAAGTCTGTCTAACTAGGCGTTGACAGCGTTGAGTGAGCAAGTCCCACTCAACGCTTTTTGCCTTAGCATATTCTTCAGTCGCTTCTGCATGTTTGGCATTGAGAGCATTGGGAGCGTTGAGAGCGTTGAGTGAGCATGCTTGACTCAATGCTTTTTGTCTTAGCGATTTTTTCGCGTCTGCAACATCTTAAGCGCTGAGAGCGTTGAGTGAGCATGCCTCACTCAATTTTTTTGCCTTAGTCAGTTTTACTGCTTCTTGGCGTAGAGTGAGTAAGCTCCACTCAATGTCAAACTACTTAATAGACACTTCTGTTAAATGGCATTGAGTGAGTGAGCCACGCTCAACGCATTTGTACTTAGCCAAATTTCTATATCTAAAAAAAAGAACACTTCCTTTTAGAATTAGTCAACGCATTATCACATGACGTTGAGTGAGCTTGCCTCACACAACGCCCGTGGACTTGGTAAATATTCACAGTTTTTCTGTGGCATTGACTGACTGAGCTCAACAATTATGAAGCTATGGCGTTGAGTGAGTGAGCTACACTCAATGCCTGTGAAATTAGCCATATTTCTGCTCATTTCTACTTAGGCTATTACAGCATCATCCTGTCTCACAGCCTTTTGTTGTATGACGTTGAGTGAGTTAACTTCACTCAACGCATATGGACTTAGCCACATTTCCAGCCTGCCATTACTTTGGCTTTGACTATATAGGCTCCACTCAGTGCTATAAGTCATCTGGTATTGAGTGAGTAACCTTCACTCAACGCATGTGGACTTAGACAGATTTCTGTCAATCCACAACTTAGGCAAGTGTTTTACCTAACTTAGCCACTTAGGCTATCTGTCCCATCAATGTTATAGGACAACCTACAATCATTAAACTTGAGCACAAGTTAGATCACCACATGTGTATACTTTGTTTGTTATGCCTTCTTCAAATCCAGGATATTGAGATCAATGGACCCAATAGAATTCATCGAGTATACTCGTCGAATTCGTCGGATATACTTACTAGCACCGGTCGAATTCATCACATGTACTTGTGGTAGAATATCTGAGAGTGGAAAAATAGTTAAGTAAAATTCATCGGGTATCATCAAGTATACTCATCGAATTCGTCGAATGTATCTAACAATACTCGCAGAATTTGTCGAATATACATGTCAATACACGCCGAATTCGTCGAATCATCTCGACGCTACTTCTCTGGTTTTGCCAAGGCATTTTCGTTGAGTGCGTCGACTGCGTCGATGGCAACGAGTGCGTCGATGGGGTCGATTCTGTCGACTGTGTTGATGGCGTTGAGTGCGTCGATAGCGTCGAGCCCGTCATGTCAGCTAGTCGATACTCGTCGAATTCGTTGAGTATACTAGTCGATACTCGTCGAATTTGTCGATTATGACTTCAACATGGCATTGAGTGGCAAGCTGGTTTGAGCTGAATTTCTCTAAGTAAATTTCGTCGAATATCACTATTAGTTCGGCGAGTATACTCAGCTATACTCCACGATACTCGACGAAAAGGACTTGGGTTATTTTTCAGTCTGTTTTTCAAATTTCGGCTCGGGTTGAATGACGTCCATGCATAGTAATTTTGCAAGTCATGTTTTGGAATTTCTTTTATAGCCTTTGCTATTGAGGATGCCTATAAATACCTATGGTGGATTTTTCATCAACCTTAATCGTGCTAATTTTCCAAAATTCAAAATCATAAAAGATTCCAAAAAGAGAAACTGTCGGCTCCTGCACGATACACAACTTCCATTCAACCGACGCAAGCAATGCACGATTCGATCTCCTTCTTCTGATTTGACTGTATCTTTGTAATCTGAAGGCCTCTATTCTCCTAGATCTAGTCGATTCAAGATTTAAAGTATTCAAGGTTTCTGATTTAACCGAGTTCTCCAAGTTATTCAAGTTCAACCTAAACGAAGAACGACGGAAATAAGACTTCATATCTTGTCAAGTTTTTATTTGTAAAACTTTTGAGTAATTTCCTTTTACAATTACAATTGTAGGAGATTCAACTCCGAGTTGTAGATCCATTTGTGGATTGAGTTGTAGATCCGTTTGTGGATCGAGTTGTAGATCCGGTTGTGGATCGAGTGGTAGGAGAGTTGTCTCCGAGTTGTAGGAGTTGCGGCACCGAGGGGTGAAATTTGTTGAAATCTGAGAAAGGTGACGTAGCCGAATCTAGCCCTTCGTGGTAGATAGGCGAGGTGGGACAATGGACGTACCCAACTTGGAGAACCGCTAAATATCTTTGTGTTTGTGTGCTCTTATATTTACAGTATTTTTATTCCGCAAAAAGACACAGACATCACATAGTCACCCCCCCCCCCCTCTAGATGATTTAGGTAGACACTAGATACTTTCAATTGGTATCAGAGGGGTGATGTTCGGTATAAGGTTAACACCTTGAACAAGATCCTATATCTAGCGTTAATAGAAGCCGCTCAGTAGTCATGGACATAAGCAAGGACATGTCTTCTATGAAGTTATCGGTGTGCACCAAAGAAAACTTTCCCATGTGGAAAGAACAAGTCCGATTCTTCATGGAAGCAGCAGATCCGAGGATTTTTCAGATTGTGCAAGAAGGACCTCATATTCCGACATAAGCCTCTGCCCTGAATCCAGCAATCATGATCCTTAAGAAGATGATGGATTTAACTAAGGATGAAATTGCTTTGGTCTCCCTGGATAAGAAGGCGAAGAACATTATCGTGAGTGCATTGGATGATGGTATGTTTAAAAATTTATTCCACTACAAATCTGCCAAGGAGATGTGGGACTGTCTAGTTATTCAATTGGAAGGAACCGAAAAAGTCAAAGACGACCGCAGATCATTGTTGAATCAAGAGTACGAAGCATTCAAGCAAGGATCAAGTGATACTATTGTAGACAGCTTCGAAAAATTCTTCAAGATAGTCAACAGTCTCAGAAACTACGGTCGCACCTTCACTAATGGTGAATTAAACGACAAATTCCTCAGATCCTTGACAAAGGACTGGGATACTAAAGTTGTAGCCATTAGGGAGTTTGGAAAGTTGCCGTAGATTAACCCCCAGAACCTCTTCGGAAAGATGCTCTACTACGAGCTTCAAATGAATACTAGAAAGAATGAGGAGCAAAGCAACATGACTTCAAGCAGAGAGAAGTCAGTTACTCTAAAGGCTGAAGGTTCGAGAAAATCCAAAGTTGTGTCACCAGTAAGGACACGAGCTCCAGATACTCCAGAAGACTCTGAGTCAAGCACTTCAAGCTCCGAGCTATCTGTTGGAGAGTTTTCACTCATCTCCAAGCAGTTCAAGAGACTGCTCAACAAGAGAAGACAAATGAAGAACCAGTCTTCCTCATTCGACTTCAGAAGATCACATCGTGATGGTGATCGCTCCAAGAAAAGCTATAATAAAGTTGACAGGTATAAATCTAAACCGAACAAACATTTTTCCTCAAACGCTGTGTGTTATTGTTGTAATAAGACAGGACACATAATTGCAGAGTGTCCGTACAAAAAGAAAGAAGGATCCGAGAAAGAGGAGAAATGATACTTCAAGGGCAAGTGGAAAGAAGAAAAGAGCTTCGTTGTCAAGAAGTCCAAGACACTCAATGACAGTGACTCGAGTGAGTCTAGTTTAGAGAACGAGGAAGGTTACTTCGGGCTTATGGCTCGATTAGATGAGGAATTTGGCGACTCTGAGTATCACGGGAAGGTAAAATCGCACACGATACTCTCTGAATCGGAAACGTCAACTAATGGTCATGAAGGCTATTCTTCTGAGGAAGTCGATTCCGACTTGATGGCTCAACATCAGGAACTTTTGAAAGCTTTTTTGACAAATGCCGCAAGGTAGTCAAAAAGCAAGAAAAAGAGATTGCCTCCCTCAAGGAAGTGGAAACAAGTCTGGAGGAGGAACTTGCAAAATTACTTCCTCTAGAGATGAATTCCACTCCTTGAAAGATGAATTGAAAAGCTCAGCTGAGAAATTAAGGCAGAAGGAGAAATACCTAGATGAGCTAGAAGAAAAGCTCGTGGTGGAAATGAAGCTAGTTGAAAGCTACTCGAAGCAATAGATTGTTCTCCCTCTCATCGATGAATTCTCTGCTCCAAAGAAGCGTAGTGGTCTTGGCCACATAGCTGAAAAAGGCAAGGCTGCTAAGAGAGCCGCCTCCAAAGGTAAAGGGAAGGCACCTCAGAGTAAACCCACTTTTAAGAAGGTTATTTTCCCCACGAACAAATATGACTCAGAGACGTCATATGGGCACTTCGCTAGGCCTACTATGTAGAGCCTAAGAAGCGACATTAAGGATGGACCCGTCCCCGAGACTTTGGGGCAACTGTTTTTAAGGCTCCTTACGAAGAGATAATCCTAAAAGAGTATTGTCCTTATGTTCATGGACATAATTTTAAGAAGGCACCAAAATCCAAAACTATTGTACTTAAGGCTAAGGTAACTGAGAAGCCTTGTGTGTGCTGCAATCAGGAGGCTTCCACCTCCAAGTTTGTAGCCCCTGCTAGACCTCTCGTATAAAAGGTAAAGCAGGAATACAAGAGAAGGTACAATAAGTTTGACTATTGGTGCTGCGACAAAATTGGTCATTTTGGCACAGATTGTTTGTTTAACCCTGCCAATTTTGAAGCTCTACGAGTTAACAGTGCGAGACCGACCACTCACAACATTAATATTTCTAGTGGTGTCAAACTAACGAAGAACTCAGGACCTAAATATGTTTGGGTTCCTAATATAAAATGATTTATAGTTGTATGTATGTCCAAAGGCCAATAAAACTTCGATCTGGTATTTAGATAGTGGATGCTCTCGGCACATGACCGGGACAAGTAGCCTACTGCGAGAATTTACCCTAGTTGAAGATGGTCCAAAGGTTATCTTTGGAGGGTAAGAAAGGATAATAACTAAAGGCTATGGTATTATTTCCAACAGCATAGTCTCATTTAAAGACGTGGCTTATGTTGAAGGATTACAACATAATTTGATAAGCATAAGTCAACTATGTGACAAAGGATATATCGTTAAGTTCTACAAGGATAAGTGTTTGATAAAATCGTTTGCAAATTTGGAGATGATCTTAATAGGAACTCGGAGTAGAAATATCTTTTGCTTAAATTTTCTATGTCTAGACAACTCTACACCAGTGTGCTTTTTGGCTAAAAGTAGTGCGTCTCTTTGTGACCAATGGTACAAGAGATTAGCACAAACTAATTTCAAAACAATAAACATGTTATTTTCTCACAGCTTAGTGCGTGATGACCCCAACATTAAGTGCCTCAAAGAGAGTTCATGTCATGTATGCCAGATGGGTAAGCAAACAAGGGCTAACCTTCAAGGGCATTTCTGAAAAAAATTCTTCAAGAAGTTTATACTTACTTCATATGGACTTATTCGGTCCTATGCCAATTTACAGTTTAGGAGGTAAAGTATATACGTTGGTAATTGTTGATGACTACTCTCGTTTACATGGGTGTTCTTTCTGAAACATATGTCAAACACCTTTGATTCTTTCACTAACTTTGTTAGGCAAATTTAGAAGGAATTAAACTGCTCGGTGAACAAAATCAGAAGTGACCAAAGAACAGAATTTGAGTCTGGTATCATGACAGAATTCTGTGGAAGTTAAGATATCTTTTATGAGTTTTCCTCCTCGCGTACTCCATAGCAAAATGGAGTTACTGAGAGAAGGAATAGAACCCTAATTGAAGCGTGTACAACTATGTTGAATGATACTTCACTACCAGAGTACTTCTGAGCTAAAGTAGTTAACACACCTTGTCACATGCAAAACAGAGCACTAGTCAACAAACACCATTGTATGAATCCCTATTAACTATTGAATGGTAGGAAATCGACAATGTCCTACTTTAGAATATTTGGAAGTAAATGTTTCGTACTTAATAATGAGAAGTATTACCGCACGAAGTTTAGTGACAAATATTTTGAAGGTATTTTCGTAAGTTATAGTAGTCATAGTAAGACATATAGGATTTTTAATAAGAAAACCATAATGGTAGAGGAGTCTCTTAATGTTGTAATTGATGAGACAAGCATGCTCCATAATAGCTCGTCTAGTGTTGTTGGTGCAAATGTAGGTACCAGGTTTGAAGAACTAAGTTTGGAAGAAGACAAGGAAGACGCTCCAAGCTCTGTCAAGGCCGTCGATTTAAGTATGGTGGATGAAGAACAACTAGATGAACCAACCACAGAGGATGCGCCTGATGCGGCAGAACCTACTGGTGGAAGAGGAAGAAACCTAGTGTTCAGACACCTCAGAGATCACCCTGTTGATCAAATCATTGGAGAGACAGGTGATGGTGTTAGAACTAGAAGAGGTATAGCTAACGAGATATTGCATCTTAGTTTTTTATCTCAGGTTGAGCCAAAGAAGTTTGAAGAAGCAAACAAGGATGCCTCTTGGATCATGGCAATACAAGAAGAGCTCAACTAGTTTGAAAGGTGCAAAGTCTGGGAGTTGGTGCTCAGGTCCAAAGGACAGAACGTGGTCGACACCAAATGGATTTTCAGAAACAAGCTGGACGAGAATGGAATCATTATAAAAAACAAAGTCAGGTTTGTAGCTCAAGGATATAGATAAGAAGAGGGGATCGACTTTGACTAGACCTTTGCTCCAGTGGCCAGGATCGAGGCGATCAGGTTGTTTCTTGTGTATGCTGCCTTCAAAGGCTTCAAGGTTTATCAAATGGACGTGAAGTCAACATTCCTCAACGGGAATGTGAAAAAGGAAGTATACGTAGCTCAACCTTCAAGTTTTGTCAACTCTACTTTCCCTAAATACGTTTATTTTCTTAAAAAAGCTCTTTACGGCTTAAAACAAGCTCCCCGAGCTTGGTATGAGACGTTGTCTAGCTTTCTTCTTGAGAACAAGTTCACAAGAGGAAAGATAGACAAGACATTATTTCTTAGGGAAGTAAAATGCAAGATTTTGCTAGTGAAAATCTATGTCGATGACATTATTTTTGGCTCTACGGAAGACAACTTTTGCAAAAAGTTTTCCAAACTTATGTAAGGGAAGTTTGAAATGAGCAGTATGAGAGAGCTGAAGTATTTCTTAAGATTTTAGGTGAAACAATCTGAAGATGAAATTTTCATCTCTCAGACGAAGTTCATCAAGTAGTTACTAAAGAAATTCGGAATGGAGAACGCAACCTCGATGATGACTCCAATGGGTTCAACTATGTCTCTAAACAAGGATGAGAAAGGGAAACCTTTTGAGGAAATCAAGTACAAAAGCATAATTGGATCCTTACTCTACCTTACTGTCAATAGACCTGACATAATGTTCTCGACCTGTGTGTGCGCTAGATTTCAGGTGAACACGAAGGAATCTCATTACGTCGCTACAAAACGAATTTTAAGATACCTTAAGGGTACACCCAATCTTGATTTATGGTACCTAAGAAGTAATGATGTCGAGCTAATTGGATTTTCAATTGCAGATTTTGCAGGTAGCAGGGATGACAAGAAAAGCACTTCTGAGACGTGTCAATTCCTCGAGAGAAGGCTTATCTCATGGAGCAGTAAGAAGAAAAATTGTGTGGCAACTTCCACTATCGAGTCAGAGTATATCTCTGCGGGTAGTTGTTACACACAACTTCTATGGATCAGGAATAAGCTCGAGGACTACAACCTGAAGTTTAAAGAGATTCCAATGTATCGTGACTTCTCTAGTGCAATAGCAATCGCAAATAATCCAGTCTCTAACAGCCGGATAAAGCACATCGAAGTTCGATATCACTTCATCCGGGAGCATGCGGAGAACAAGGACATAGCCCTTAGCTACGTCCTGACGGATAAGCAAGTCGTAGATATTTTCACGAAGCCGCTGGACGAGGCCAAGTTCTTGTTTTTCAAAATGGAACTGGGCATGCTAAACAAAGACTCTTGAAGATGACCAAGGAGACAGAAATTCTCTCGGGAAATTCTTCAGAAAGCAGAAAAAATGTTCCAAGGAAAATTCATCGAATATCGGTCAGTAGAACTCGGCGATTCGTCGGATATACACAGCTAATTTCGACGAATCTGACTCTGCGTCCGGTTAATATCGACGAATTGTACATAGGTCAAAAATCTCTTTCCTATATTGGATCTGAAGAGTCACGACTTATCAGGTACGCGCCTTTCCTATGTCAAATTTAAATTATATATATACTATAAGGGTTAGGGGCAAACCGTCACATTTCGTCGAAGCCAGAAAGCCGTCTTGCCAAACTGCCTTCCTCCCGATGATTCGTTTTCCTGGTACTATTCATCATCTTCCTCCTGTCGCACTGGTTTCGTTCTTCTTCAATTAGGTCAGTACAAGTGTAACGCCTCCATTCGTCACATGGAATATAACAGAGGGTCCGGCCGGGGACCCACGCCATATTTCACAGACAGACGAGAGAGTCACTTGAGAGTATCAAAAACCTTTATACACGCATCCTAACTCAGAGCATTCTAGCGGAAGATTTTAAGTTACAGAACTCATATCAATGAATGTCCACACTATATAAATATCACATTTATATATATAACACCAGGAATGTTTACACGAGTACACCGCACATAGCCTTAAGGCCTTACAGGTTTCTCTTTACAAATATATAAGTTCATACATCGGCACGCAGGCCGGCCACACATGAAATCCAAAACTTCGCACGGCCTTCAAGGGCCTACCAGCAGCATGGGCTTCTGCCCGCTCAATCCAATCAGCCCGCAACACCTGCATATGGACGTCCACCCCCAAGGGTGATAAACAAAGCAACGGTCAGCATTCAGCTGACCAATTATAACGACCCTACCCCTTACCCGGGGCAGTGGTTCCTTCCCTGCATGTATAGCAATCACAATATATATAGCACATACAACATCACAAACGCCGGCCTCAATGCCAGGCGCTCCGTGCACTCAGGGCACCTTTATGGTTTGTACTTGGTAGGCGGGCATAAGCCTCCAAACCCCTGTTGAAGACCTCACGCACCCGTCTCACTCAGAGGTACGCACCTCATCAAAACCCGTGAGCACTACCAGTCGACCTACCCCCGTAGTGTAACAAGCCTAGGGAATTCGCCCTGCTGCTTTGCTACCAATCGACCGCTCACCCGATCTTAACCTTGCCACTTGGTGGAATGGGCATAAGCCTCCAAACCCCTGTTGAAGACCTCTCGTGCCCACCCACTCAGAGGTGTCCGTACATAGCCACTTGGTGGAATGGGCATAAGCCTCCAAACCCCTGTTGAAGACCTCACGCGCCCACCCACTCAGAGGTGTCCGCACTCTAACAACCAGCTCTTAACAAGCATGCAACCAAAGGAGCTATGCAAAGCATCCTTCACACCAAGCACATCGTCCTCACCATCTCCGTAGGCTAAACGATGAATACACGGAGTCTTCTCCGGTTCGCAATATAAACATCACCAATCCCGACATACGTCTGGATGGGCTTCACACAGCATGCCTATGCCGTACTACATACTTCCGGCTCTAGATGCAGACTCACCTGCTGGAATCGCTTACGCTTTTCCATCTCTTGATGGAGGATCCCATGCACATGCATAAACAAAGGGCTTCACCTGCCCAAGGAAGAAAGACCGTTACCCTTGACGATCGCTTCGGCGCCATGGAAGAACTAGCCGGATGGAAATCACCGCAGCGGCCTTGCCTCCGCAACGCTGAACTCCGCTCTCGATCCGGACCAACGAAGCTCCACCGGCGGCCGGAAAGCTCCTCCTCCTCCTCCTCCAAGCTCTCCTCTCTTTCTTCTCTTTAGAAAGAGAATGGCTAAGTGAGAATGAGATTTTATCTCAATCCACGGCCATATAGAAGCTGGAAAGGCTTTGGACCACAAGATCCAAATAGAAGGAAACGAACGGCCGAGATCTGCTCTGAAAAACATTTCAGAAGGCCTGACACGCCCTGTGACACGCCCGTGTCACAGGCCGTGTACCCCCAGTCGGTTAGCAACCGACTCAAAAGATACCAGAACACGGGCTTGGGCACGCCCGTGTCGGACCTGACACGCCCGTGTCAGTCAATCGACACGCCCGTGTCACCCCTGTAACACGGCCACACTCAAATGCCAAAACATCCCGAGAAGTACACGGCCAAGGCACACGCCCGTGTCCAAGGCCGTGTCCCTCAAGCTCGACTATCGTCGACGTCGACCGCTGCCCCACTCTCGTCGACCAAGCCTGGACACGCCCTGGAACACGCCCGTGTTCCAGGCCGTGTCACCGCTTGTCGACCGCCAACCGCCAGGTCGACAACTCGACACGCCTAAGATGGATACGTGTCGAACACGCCCCAGACACGCCCTGGGACACGCCCGTGTCCCAGGCCGTGTCAAGCGACACGCCGCCCGACCTTGCCTCCTGCAAGTCGCTGGCCAACACACGACACCTGGTTGGACACGCCCCCCGACACGCCCGTGTCGCCGGGCGTGTCAGCCCCCCCCCCCCCCCCCCCCCTCAACAATTGTCGAGAATAATTTGTTGAGTAAACGATCCCGAGCAACCCAAGTAAGACACGCCCTGGGACACGCCCGTGTCCCAGGCCGTGTCAGCCTACAAAATCTCCTTTTTGTCATTGGGGATATTTGGGGTGTTACAACAAGTCATTCAAGTAAGTTCATATATTCTAGCAACGACTCCCGGTGATTTCATCCAGAGCTTGATCCCGCCATCGACTTGTTCTCATCTTTTCTATCAGTAGAAGAAATCTAGAGCCGAAACCTCAATGCTCAGACTTCTATTCTCCATGGATACTAGAAGCACCAGCGGTTTGCTATGTGGTGGAGAACTAGTTCGAACAGGATTTGCGTCAGCTTCAGATGAGTTTAGGAATGTCATTCTCATGTTGGAAACAACAAGCCTTTCTTTCGTGCTAGAGCACCCATGCAAGGTTTTGGACAAAGACGTTCTGAGTTCCTTCAGAATGCCAAGCTTCGTAGGGAAGAAACTGTTATCAATAGCAAAGTTTGTTTGACCAATGTCAAAGTGAAGGCTTCCCTCCTGACAAGGTACTTGCGACTTCCTGCTTATGAAGAGGTCGATTACCTCGAAGAGGACTTTACTAGAGCTCTATTGTTCTGTGGACTGCCCAGAGGCACAAAAGCAGTTAAAAGAAAAGGGATGAACGAGGAAGGAAAGCTATTATCTGACATCATTGGTAAAGTTCTGCTCTCCAAGACCGGTTCTCATGACTACCTCTCTTTAGAGATGTTCAAGATTTTTGTGGCGATTATCTGCAAAAAGAGAATTGATTGGGGTGCACTGTTGTTTGAAAAGATCAAGGATAGTTTGCGCACACTCAATTTTGTACAGATTCTCAGCTTATATCTAAACTAGATGGACAGGGACAAATTTGATATGTCCAAGGGACTACCTATCTACCGCTTGAAGAAATTCGATTCTTCAATCTTCTTGAGGTGGGATAGGAGGATCTTGAGGTCAGGGGGAGCAAGAGATTTGCCGGAGGAGGAGGAAGAACATGTTCCTGAGGATAGGATTCCTTCTCCAACCCCCAAGGAAACTCCCGAGAGATTGAGTGCATGAGCTGAGGGGGAGCCAGCTGAAACACAAGTGGCAACTGAACAAGTGCCCTTGAGTGTTCCTTTCGAGACAGTTACAGGCCATGTTGTTGTTGATGAGATAGTTCCTGATGAGGCCGAGGTTGATGCTGTTGTTGAGGATGATTTGAATGTTGATGATTATGAGGTAGAGACTGATGAGGTAATGGTTGTTACTGATAAGCACAAAGCTGCTGATATTTCTAATGATGTTTCTACGCAGGTATTAGTAGACAACATGATTGTCCCTCTCCCAGAGATTACTCCTGCTTCAGCTTCTGAGGGAGAGGTGACTCAGTCCTTGATATCCATCTCTAGTCAGGTTGACAGGTTTATCCGCAACCTTGAGAAGAGGATTGGCAAGATGTCAGATGCACCTCCAGCTATTCAAAAGGAGGTAGTGAATATTTATAATGATGAAGGAGATGTAGAGGAACATGCTCATGTCCTACCTTCTGCTGAATATCTCGGTCAGATTTCTAAAGCTCGATTATCTCTGATAGATGAGTCCTTAAGTAAGTCAGAAATCCATCAAGATCTGCCCTCTCTTCCCAATATTCCGACTCCAGATGTTCCCAGTTTTAGTGCTGACAGTTCTATTTTGAAGACCATAATACCCCTATTGGTCAAGCAGCAACAACAGTTTGAAGCCTTAATGCAAAAAGTTTTGAAAAAGGTCCACAAAATAAAGAAAGATATGAACAACGGACTTGCAGCTATCAAGGTGTGTTTTGACAAATTAGATGAAAAGTTGGACTCCTGGTTTGTGCAGGGTCGTGAAGCTCTCATTCAAAACATGGCCAGGCTAAACAGTAATGTGGAAGTTCTTCAAAATGTTGATAAGAACATTGTAACCATGATTGATGCTCACAATCGATCAATGGCTCATTTTGACAAGACAATGGAATCTTATGCCAATGCAGTTGCTGATGAAGTCAGAAAGGGGGAGGATGCCCTTAAAGCTAAGGTGGATGTTGTTGAGGCCGCAATGCTTGCAAACTTCCAACAAGTCAATGACTACAGTTATGACAATTTTGTTTGGCTACATGGTCAGATGTTTGGAAGGCCAGGTAAGGATAATATAAGCGTTCAAGTACCTGATGCGCCTGCTCTAGTAAATGATGAGGTTCATCCTACTCAGGATTACTCTCAATGCAGGACATACACACTGGATTTGTCTCAGGATAGGTCTGTTGCTGTTGCTGTTGTGTTTTCAGATGTTCAAGTAACTGAAGATATACCTCCTCCTGTGGACAAAAGAAGAAGATATGGTGAAGGCCCGTATGCAGTAAGGACTGATCCCAACAGTGAAATGTCTAAGGTTTGGAGTCCAACGTCCAAAGGCATCATCCTCGATACCTTTACATTAGTGGACCTGACCAAAGAGAGCAAATGAGACCATTACAGTGCTGATGAATGGCACAAGCATGAGGTAGCTAACGTTAAACGTAGAATACATTTCAGGAAATAAAGATCTGATGATCCTAATGCACCTCCAGCTCCGTCAAGATATTACCCGAAGCCAAAAGCATACTTTGAAAGGCAAAGTCAGAAAAGCAAGGGGAAGCAGACCTAATACTTATTCTATGTTATATATTTGTAGACAATGGTTGCCCCTATATAGAACTATTTTTATTTATATATATATATATATATATATATATATATATATATATATATATATATATATATATATATATACGAGTGACAAGAACGGGCCTCCGACCCGATGACCCTGCGCCACAGTACCCGGGCCTCCGGTCCGATGGCCATGCACCACATAACCCGTCCGGCGACGGCGGGCTTCGCCCACCCTCTAACGACAGTACCCCCGGCGTTGCCCCCCGGCGGGCTTCGCCCGCATCCGGCTCTACGGCTCCGCACGACTGTACCCGGCCTACGGCGGTCGGCTCCGCCCTCCCCGACGTCGTGGCTGGTTTTTTTTATATAAATTTGTTTTTGTAATTTTTTAAAATTCTATATTTATTAAATTAAACAAAATTTAATAAAAAAAACTCGTTGGCTCGCTACAAGCTCACGAGTACCGCATGTTGCAGGATGATGAAGAGTCGAGTGGCTTGGGTAGAGCACTCCAGACTCAGCTTAATTTTGATGAAAGCTCGGGAAGAGGAGGAGGCCAGCGCGGCCGAGGCTACCAAGGTAGAGGTAGAGGAAGAAGAAGTGGAAGAGATTTTAGTAGAAACCAGTTCAACCAGAGAGAGGTGGAGCAACCTCAAGGTTGGAGGCAAGATGCAGGAGGAAGAGGAAGAGGCCAGGGTAGAGGCCAAGGAAGGGACCAAGGAAGAGGTCAAGGAAGAAGAAGAGGCGATATGTCTCAAATCCAATGTTACAATTGTAATAAGTTTGGGAATATGAGCTACGACTGTTGGGCTCCAAGGAAAGGATGAGAAGCCAACCACTATGCTGAAGTAAGCAACACGGGTGGCGACCCGATGATGTTCCTAACCGTCCAAGGAGCAGGAGGTGGGAGGAACGGAGTGTGGGACTTGGATATAGGCGCAAGTAACCACATGTGTGGAAAGAAAGAGCTGTTCACTAGCCTCGAACCAAATGGTGGTGAGGTAAGTTTTGGCGACGCTTCGAAGATTTCAGTGGAAGGAAGAGGAGTGATAGCAGTCATTTTGAATGGAAAGGAGGTGCATCTCAATGATGTTTTCTATGTACCATGTTTGAGGAGTAACATCCTAAGCCTTGGGCAGTTAGTGGAAAAGGGATATTGTGTCATGTTGAGGGATGACACCTTAGCTATGAAAAGGATCATCAAGGAAGGGAAATAGTGAGGGTGAAGATGACGACGAATTGTCTTTTTACTCTAAGGATGGATGTCAAGGAGACGGCGTGTCTCGCGAGGACGGAGGAAGAAGAGGAAGCTTGGCTGTGCCACCACCGGATGGGCCATCTGGGGTTCACAGGCCTAAAGTTGTTATCTCATTCCAAGATGGTAGATGGACTGCCAATGATCTCGCCCCCACAGAAGGTCTGTGAGGCATGCACCAAGGGGAAGCAGAAGAGACAAAATTTCGAGGGTGGCAAGTCCCGGAGAGCGACAAGGCAGCTTGAGCTAGTTCACTCAGACATAGCTGGTACGATTGAGACTACCTCAGTCGGTGGGAGCAAATACTACCTCAGCTGGAAGTGTTGGGTGTATTTCCTGAGGGAGAAGGTTGAGGCCCTTGTCAAGTTCAGGGAATTCAAGGCGATGGCTGAGAAGGAGAGTAGGCAGTCATTAAAGGTGCTTAGGACAGATAGAGGTGGGGAGTACACCTCTAGGCTGTTTGATGACTTCTGTAGAGAGTAGGGGATCTATCATCAGCTGACGGCGGCGTACTCACCTCAGCAGAATGGAGTAGCGGAAAGGAAGAACTTGACCATCATGAATATGGCAAGGAGCATGGTGAAAGGCAAAGGGTTGCCGAAGAAGTTTTGGGCGGAAGCAATACAGGTGGTTGTGTACTTGTTAAACCGATGTCCGACGAAGAGTGTGAAGTTCAAGACTCCGTTCGAAGCATGGTGTGGGTGGAAGCCAAGTGTGAAGCACCTAAGGGTCTTCAGGTGTGTGGCTTATGCCCATGTCCCGGACAAGAGGAGGAAGAAGCTGGATGACAGAAGTGAGAAGTGCATCTTCGTAGGCTACGCTCCAGCTAGCAAAGCTTACAAGTTGTACAACCCGATGACAGAGAAGGCTATCATCTTAAGAGATGTTGTGTTTGAGGAAGGTAGCAACTGGAGCTGGGATGAAGAAGTGAGGAGCATCAAGGGGATGTTCTTTGATGATGAGGAAGAAGGGGGTGGTCAGGAAGCAGAAGCTGAGATAGGTGGAGCTGAGCCCACCATCACCACCCAACAGAGAGTCAGGGTGAGCTCTCACCCCCTACTCGAGTGGAGCGAGTACAAGTAGAGGTGGATCTGGTGGAGCAAGCACCAGTGGAACCAAAGATGATCGTCCTCAACCGAGGATGAGGAGGCTGGATGATATCTATGAGGAGACGGCTCCAACACTTAACAATTTTTCTTTATATTGCCTCTTTGTAGATGTTGAGCCGTACTCATATGATGAAGCCTCCCAAGAAAAAACTTGGAGAAAGGCAATGGATGTGGAGATCGCCTCCATCAAGAAAAATGACACCTGGAAGCTGGTGGATCCACCTGTAGGCCACAAACCCCTCGGGATGAAGTGGGTGTATAAGGTGAAGAAGAACAAAGATGGGGGCGTGGAGAAGCATAAGGCGCGGCTAGTCGTGAAGGGCTACCGGCAAATCCAAGGGGTGGACTATGATGAAATCTTTGCCCCAGTGGCGAGGATCGACACTATCAGGTTGATCATCGCACTGACAGTTCATCACGGATGGAAGATCATGCAGATGGACGCGGTCTCTGCCTACCTGAATGGTTACCTGGAGGAGGATGTGTACATCGAGCAGCCTCCAGGATATGTGGTGAAGGGGCAGGAGAGAAAAGTATGCAAGCTGGACAAGGCTCTGTACGGGATGAAGCAGGAAGCTCGAGCCTGGAATGGGAGAATATATGCTTACCTGCAGAAGCATTGCTACATGAAGAGCCCCCATGAATATGCCTTCTACACGAAGGTTGATAAGAATGGCGATATGATGATCGTATGTCTATACATAGACGATATGATCTTCACTGGCAACAACACTTCGATGTACGAGGTGTTCAAAAGAATGATGAAGAAGGAGTTCGAGATGATGGACTTGGGAGAGCTAAATTACTTCTTGGGAGTGGAGGTGAAGCAGAGTGAGGACGGGATCTTCATCTCACAGAAGAAGTATGCTGAGGAGATCCTGAAGAAGTTCAGGATGGAGAACAGCAAGCCTATCTCTACTCCTACCGACCCTGGACTGAAGTTGAGCAAGGATTCGAAGGAGGGAGCGGTAGACTTCACTTTATTCAAAAGCTTGGTGGGGAGTCTAAGCTACTTAACCTTCACCCGACCTGACATCATGTATGCAGTCAGGGTGGTAAGCAAACACATGGAGGAACTAAAGGAGGATCACTTCACAGCTGCAAAGAGAATCCTAGGGTATGTGAACGGAACAAGAGGCCACGGTCTGAAGTATTCAACATGGGAGGAGCTGAAGCTGGTAAGTTACTCGGATAGTGACTACGGCGGAGATGTGAACGATCTGAAGAGCACTTTCAGATACGCTTTCCATGTGGGAACGAGAGTGTTCTCATGGAGTTCAAAGAAACAGGCAACGATTGCCTTATCTTCATGCGAAGCGAAGTACATAGCATCAGCGGTCTGTACCTGCCAGGCGATCTAGCTGGGGAACATCATGGAGGAGCTACATCATCCGTATGATGGGCCAATGACAATGTATGTTGATAACATGTCGGCCATCCAACTCGCGAAGAACCCTATGCTACATAGGCGTAGCAAGCATATCGAGACGAAGTACCACTTCCTCCGCGAGCAGGTGGAGCTGAAGACGGTTGAAGTGGTGTATTGCCCCACCGGAGAGCAGGTTGCGGATATTTTCACCAAGACATTGAAGGTGGAGACGTTCCTACGGCTCAAAGGCAAACTCAGCATGTGCTGCCAAGTTTGAGGGGGAGTTTGTTGGGATTTTGAATATGTTGACCCGGTCAATAAGTCAGAGTTTGGGTCTTGATATTATTTTATGTTTTATGTTTTGGTGCATTTAATATGAGAGAGAGAGAGGTCGTATTTATTAAGAGAGAGAATTTTGTTTGTTTTGCTTTGCCTATATAAAGGCTCCTCATGTACTTATTTCATTAAGTTCATCTACCGCCATCACGGTGAGATACTTCGACTCCTCAATGGCCACTACCACATGTCTGAACTTCTTAGACATAGATCGCAGGAGCTTCTCCATGAAGCTGACATCGTCTATCGTCTCTCCATTCCTCTTCATCTCGTTTGTGAGCGTCCGTAGACGGGTCACATAATCACCAACTTTCTCCACACTCTACATCTTCATCACTTCATATTGGGCACGAAGGGATTGCAGCTTCACCTTCTTAGCTTTGTCAATCCCTTGCATAGAGTGTTGCAGTATCTCTCATGCTTCCCTCGATGTCCCCGCATCAGAGATCTTCTCAAAGGTTGCCTCATCGACGCCTTGATATAATAGGAATAGAGCCTTCTTGTCCCGCTTCTTCGATTCTCTCAACGTCGTCTTCTGAGCGTTAGTCAAAGCTGCCTCCGCTTCAACAGTAAGCACCTTGACGCCTTCTTCCACCATCTCCCACAACTCTTTGGAGGCGAGTAGTACTCGCATTTGTATACTCCAATTCCCATAGTTGGTTTTGGTCAACTTGGGGACTTGCCCCAGCATTCCACTTCTCATCTCCATCTCACTTCTTCACTTAACACTTCCAAGCAAACTTCCAGGGGGTCGAACCTCCCTCTGATAGCACTTGTTGGAAACGCGAAAGGGTCCACGGACAACCACAACTGCCGACAACTCCACTTCACTTGTAAACGCAGCACAAACCAGGCCGGCGAGATCCACACGCGAGACCGCCTAGACAGCGCGGTCAAGGACCCGGCGAGAGCAACCCTGCCGAACTCGCTCTACACTCGCGACTAGACCACCCCGGCGAGTACCAACCCGCTCTCGCACGCGCGATCCTTCACCCGCTCGGCGACCACTTGCTTGCTCGACACACACTTGCGAGCACCTTCTCGCTCGCGAGACCACACCCACTTGGCGAGATCTCCTCTTCACGCGAGCTCCACTCGCGTGAGCTCCTTCACGGCGAGAAACACTCACTCGCCGGCGAGACAACCTACACGCCTGGCTACCCTTTTACCCGCTCGGCAAGGTGGGCAACCTTTTCTCGGCAACACTCCTGCTCGCTCGGCAACCAGCGCTGCAGCGCTCTCTCAAACTCACGCTTAAACTGGCCCATCCCGTGTGTTAATTTTGACTACGAAGGCTTGTGTTAATTATGACGCGTCAACATGCGGAAATTATTTTACTTGCAATTGTCGTAGGGTGCGGCAATCGCCCCACGTTTTCTGTGCCTTGCTCGCAGCACTCACGCATTGTTGCCCGCAAATCCGTGCGAGTTTCTCCTAATTTCATTTACCCATCTTCCTCCTCTCTCAATGCAACTCCTATGACTAATTTTTTGCTCATCTCAGCGACTCTAATTTTTTGCTTGCCTCCGCAACTCTATTTTTTGCTCATCTCCACAACTCTTATTTTTGCTCATGTTCACAATTCATTGCCAACACTCAGAATCATAGAGTATCACTGATCTAATTGCAAGATGGATACAATTTCATAAAAAAAAGTAAATCAAAATAAACTTGTATCCTTTGACCAGTCAACGTAGCGTAAGAGAAATAATAAGAAGCAGCAGCAGAAAAATATCCACAAAAATCTACAACAGCCTTGTGTTAATTATGACTCGTCAACATGCGGAAATTATTTTACTTGCATTTCCACCATTGTTTTCAGAATCTTCACAAATTTCTCTTCTTCACACTCTAGTTCTATAAACTTGTATTATTTGATCATTCAACCTAGCGTAACAGTAATAATAAAAAACACCAGCAGAAAAATCCCTCCCCCCCCTCCTATAATGCAAGGCTGGAGTTATGTGGAAGGACCGGGAGAGTGAAGTAGATTACCTAAGTCTGACGAAGCAGCGAGCCCTGGAGATGGTAGCACCACCAGCAACAATGAATCCGTGGAAGAAATTTGAGCGGTGTCCTGCAACAGCGAGAGGAACGTAGGAGGAGATGTAGACGTGCAGAAGGTAGAAGTGCGCTGTGTGTGTCGGGTTTATTTCCAGGTGTTACCTGAATGAAGATGGGAGGCGTGAATATTTCCAATCGTTGGGGTTGTCTCGGTGAGGGGAAGCGTCAGTTGCGGGCCTGCGGCTGTTTGTCCGATCGGGATAAAGAACAATGTTGCCGGCGGCTGGTGTTACGGGCGGGGTAGGGTTTGGGGGAGCGAGGGCATGGAGTGCGCGACTTTTTACGCGAGGGGGTGCGGGGTTTGAGTGTGGGTGAGTAGGTTTGAGTGTTTTAATCGAAGGGTTAGCATTTTATGTGGCGAAATCTGATGGCGTGGGTTTTTTAAGGATTTTTGTTGAAAGGCTATTTGCAGATCATGATAAATCTTTTTAATATCATATAGGAATATATAATTTAGAAAAATAGACTAGAAAAAAATAATAGATTAGAATAATTATTTTCAGAATTTAATATATCTATACTATGAACTATCTATATCTATTATAAAAGTTATATAGCGGTCTCTCAATAGCCTGAGTTCAAAATTACGGGAAAAAATAATGGTCGTCCGATTGAAACTGCTTGGATCCAAAACCCTTCGTTCAAAACATACGGAGTAATAAATCCGCTGCTTTACAATACTAATAACCCTAACCCGCAGAATCCCGCAGTCAAGCCCGCGACGCATTCCTCCCGCTCTGGATCCCGCTCCCGCTCTGCAGAGAAACTCCTCCGCCTCAGACGACAACAACGAAGGGCTACCCGCCTCTTCAAGCCTACCTCAATTTCTACTGATTTCTACGGCGAAATCCCGCAATCAAGCCCGCGACGCATTCCTCCCTCCCGCTCCCGCTCCCTCCCGCTCCGGGTCCCGCTCCCGCCTTGCAGAGAAACTCCTCTGCCTCGGACGACATCAACGACGGGCTACCCGCCTCTTCAAGCGCCAACGCCGGCGACAACGGTAAATAATACTCCTCAATTTCTACTGGTTTTTTCCTGATTTTACAGATCCAGTTTCGATTTCCACTTCCCGATTTCTGATTTACAGATCTCAAACTTCCTCCTGTTTGCGCTACGCATCATCGATCGGCGCCTCCGCCTGTGGACGCTAGGCATCATCGATCGGCGTCTCTGGTAACCTCGATCTCTTCTCCAACCGACTCACCTCAAGTTTTACTGCAACTGACTCACCATTTCATTTCCTAGCTAGCTTCTCGGATCACTACTGATTTATAATAATTATTCAGCGTTATTTCTGATTTTTAATCAAAGTTCCACATATTTCTTTCATTCTTTTAGACATTTTAGTGAACAACGCATTCTCTGTCTAATTTCTTCATCTTGTTTATTTCCAGAAAAGTAATCTCCACCAATATTCACGGATCACATAACTTTCAAACCAGACCCGAAAAAAAATACCAAGGCATTCTCACTGTTCCAGGTATTCTCACTTCTCTTTCCAGTTATTCAAACATATTTGGGTTTGTTGTCCTCTCATACTTCTACATTACATGTTTTTCAAAATAATATATATGTTACAACCTCCTCACAGTTCAGACATTGTTCAGATGTTGTTCAGATGTTTGGCTCAAATAGATGAATGTTTAACTCAAATAGATCGACGTTTCACATGAGCTATTATAAACTGTGTCTGATGATCTTTGGTTCATTTGTAGTTTATCCACAGGTTTTGATAAACTGTGTCTGATAATTTATACTCATTCCTGATTATATTTTGTTGCTTTCTCAAGTGATTTAAGGATTTACATCTACTTACCAATTATATTCTGTTGTTGTTTTAGAAATAAGGGTTTGGACATTCATGAAAAGGCTTTATATATAAGGATTATGTTTGGCTCAAATAGATATGTTTAACTCAAATAGATCGACGTTTCACATGAGCTATTATATACTGTGTCTGATGAGGTTTGGCTCATTTGTAGTTTATCCAAAGGTTTTGATAAACTGTGTCTGACAATTTATACGCATTCCTGATTATATTTTGTTGCTTTCTCAAGTGATTTAAGGATTTACATCTACTTACCTATTATATTTTGTTGTTGTTTTAGAAATAAGGATTTGGACATTCATGAAAACGCTTTACATATAAGGATTTAGATCTATGCATTTAGATCTAGGGATTATAATAATGAAATCGTTTTGTCATTTATATTTTGTTGTTCGTTCCATCTCTGATTTACGCTTTTAGATCTACTAATTTAGATTGGGAAGCATGCAATGACTAGGCACAGAAAATGCATTTATTCAAGGCAAAAAATTGTGTTAGATATTTTTAAACAACAATTTTTTAATGCCCCCACGACATATGTCGCACCCACGACAAATGTCGTCCCCACGACATGTGTCGTCACCACGACATGCGTCGCCCTCATGACATGTGTCGCTCCCACGACATGTGTCGCCCCCACGACATGTGTCGCCCCCACGACATGTGTCGCCCCCACGACACGTGTCGCACCCATGACGTTTGTCGCACGCACGACAAATGTCGCACGCACGACAAATGTCGCACGCGCGACAAATGTCGCCCCCACGACAAATGTCGCACCGCGACAAATATCACACCCACGACATATGTCGCACCCACGACAAATGCCCTCCGGGCCGAAGGCCCGTGCCTGTCACTCGTATATATATGTAATAATAATTTAAAAAATTATACAATAAAAATATTTATAAAATGACACAGCTATTTTGTCAAACGGTTCTCTGTTTTGAACATGTCTGCAAATACAGACAACCCAAATAGATCTCAATTTTCTGTAACCAGTTTCCATCAGCTCTATTTATAAACCTGTATTTACAACAGCTCATTTTACAACTACAACCACTCTCCTAAATGAAGCCTTAGTCTCAAGTTTTCTCTCTCTCTCTCTCTCTCTCTCTCTCTCTCTCTCTCTCTCTCTCTCTCTCTATATATATATATATATATATATATATATATTTGTTGCGGACAAACTCGACGCCCCGGTCGGACAAGATTAACTTGGACTGTCTTAGTCCACGGAGTGGTCGAGCGCGCACACAGTCACAGAGAAAGAAAAACTGAAAAGACAATTTTTTACGTGAAAAACCCGTCAACTTGGTGAAAACCATGTGATCGGATCTGTGCCGACCAAACCTCCACAAATATGAGTGTTGTTACTGGGCTTTTCCAAGAACTCTTGGGTGACAGGACGCCTCTCGTTACAATTATTAGGGTGAGAAAGAAAAGCTCGGGGGGTGACATACCACCATTCGTAGAGCTAATCATTTATCTGTGTGCTGCGGGGAGTTATGCACTCGTTGTATTTTGGAGTCCTTTGATAGTTCTCGGAGGTGGGAGCAGCTTGTTGCACTTATTCTGATGTCTGTGGCTTGGAATCTCGTGTGATGCGCTAGGCATGTCCTATCCTCGATCTGTGGATTATCTCATGTTGTACTTAGAGGAGGCGAGAATTGCTGACTTGTTGACGCTTGGTGGGCTCGTTGTTGAGCTGAAGGCGTTGAATACTTGTAGCGGTTTTTAGAGCGGAGAACATGGAGGTGCGCTTGGTGCGGACTTGATGGCAGAGCACACGGAGAGCTGGCTAATGGATAGCGCATGAGGTGCTTGCTGAAGGAGAACATGCGGGGAGCTCGTTGAAGAAGAGCGCGTGGGTCGCTATCTAGAGGAGAGAGCACGGGGTGTTTGCCGGAGGAGAGCGCGCGGGGCGTTTGCCAGAGCAGAGCGGGTGAAGCACTTGTTGGTAGAGAGCACGCGGGGAGTTGATTGGTAGAGAGCACGCAGGGCGCTTTTTGGCAGAGAGCGCATGGGGCGCTTGTTGCCAGAGAGCGCGCGGGGCGCTTGTTGGTAGAGAGAGCGCTGGAAGCTTATTGGAAGAGAGCCGCAGCGCGCGGGGCGCTTGTTGCCAGAGAGCGCGCGGGGCGCTTGTTGCCAGAGAGCATGTAGGGCGTTTGTTGGCAGAGAGCGTGTTGGGAGCTTGTTGGCAAAGAGCGTGTGGGGAGCTTGTTGGGAGAGAGCGTGCGGGGTACTTGTTGCCAAAGAGCGCGCGGGGCGCTTGTCGCCAGAGAGCGCGAGGGGTGCTTGTTGCCAGAGAGCGTGCGGGGCGCTTGTTGCCAGAGAGCGCGCGGGGCGCTTGTTGCCAGAGAGCGCGCGGGGCGCTTGTTGTCAGAGAGCGCGCGGGGCGCTTCTTGAAAGAGAGCGCGCGGGGCGCTTCTTGCCAAAGAGCGCGCGGGGTGCTTGTTGGCAGAGAGCGCGCGGGGCGCTTATTGCTAGAGAGCGCGCGGGGTGTTTGTTGGTAGATAGAGTGTGAAGCGCCTATTGGAAAAGAGCACGTGGAGTGCTTGTTATTGGAGCGCGCAGAGCGCATCTTGGCAAAGAGCATGTGGAGCGCTAGTTTGGAGAGAGCGCTCGAAGAGCTTGTTGGCAGAGGGCGCACGGAGCGCTTGTTGGCAGAGGGAGCACAGAGCGCTTGTTGGTAGAGAATGTACAGAGCGCTTTTCAGAGGAGAGCGCACGGAGAGCTTGTTGGCAGAGGGAGCACAGAGCGCTTGTTGGTAGAGAATGTACAGAGCGCTTTTCGGAGGAGAGCGCGTTGAGGGCTTGTTGGAGGTGAATGTGCGGGGCTCTTATTTGCGGGGAGCGTGCGGGGAAATAGAGCGTGCAGGGGAATGCAAGGAAGAGACGCACGCGAGAGAGCACTAGGACGCGATGAGCGTGAGAGCACGCAAGGAGGCGGAGCACACGAGGGCGCGCTGGGAGGCGGAACGCGCGAGGGCGCGCAATTAAGAGACGCACACGAGAGTGCACAAGGAGGCGGAGTGCGCGAGGGCACGTAGGGAAATAGAGTGCATGGGGGAATTTAGGAAGAGATGCGTGCGTGAGCGCACAAGGAGGCGGTGCACGTGAGTGCGCGCTGGGTAACAGAGCACGCAAGGGCACACAAGGAAGAGACGCGCGCGAGAGCGTGCATGGAGGAGAAGCGCGCAAGGCCTTGCACGGAAGAGACGCGCGCGAGAGCGCGCAAGAAGGCGGAGCGTGTGAGTTCGCGGTGGGAAACTGAGTGCGCAGGGGCGCACAAGAAAGAGACGCGCATGAAAGCCTGAAAGGAGGCGACGCACACGAAGGTGCACAAGGAATAGATGCGCTTGAGAGCACGCAGCAAGGCGGCATGCATGGGAGATTATAAAGAAGAGAAGGGGAGGTGAGAGAGAGATTCTGTAGAAGGATTTTTCGGACGGAGAATACGAAGATCTTCGAAGGAGGCTTCAAAGATGAAGGAGATCATCAAGTAATGCTTGAAGATATTCGAAGGGAGGAGAAGGAAACGAAGAAGATGAAGGAAGAAAGAGAGATAAAATCTGTAGAAGGATTTTCTAGTTCTTGAGAGAATGAGAATAAATGAGGATCTTGGGCTCTATTTATAGGCTTCATGGGTGGTTATGGCGGTTATGCAGCTATCCGCAACCCATAACCACCACGATCGTTATTAATAGACTTATTCCAAGATGCATTATGTGCATATTATTTCATAATTATATTAACTGCAAAACAATTCTATTTTTGGCAATACACTTTCCCCATAACAGGAGATCATGTGGGCAGTTACGTAGGTGGTTACCCACGTAATTAACGGCGGCGAACGTTGGAGTGTGATCATACGGTAGAAAATCAGTGACGAGCAATAATCCGGCCGGCGGGGCCAGCCGTTGACCGAGGAAGAGAGGAGTGATGGTGTGGCGGCTATGGGAAAGAGGAGCAACGGTGGCAGCGTCCGAGGAAAAGCGGAGAGACAGCGGCGGTGGCTGCTGGAGAGAAGAGCGACGATGACGATGTCTGAGGAAGAGAGGGGCGGAGGTCGTGGAAGTTAGGCCCGACGGCGGCGGTAACCAAGGAAGAGAGGAGTGATGACGATAGAGGCTGCGGGAGAAAGAAGAGATGGCGGTGGCTGCCGCGGGAGAGAGGAGCAACAGTGGCGGCATCCGAGGAAGAGAGGAGTGATGGAAGCAGCGTCCGAGGGAGAGAGCGGTGTCTGCGGTGGAGGAAGAGAAGGGCTAAGGAGACGGCGACAGTGAATGAGAAGGGCGATGGCGGCAGAGTCGGTGGATGAGAAGAGCGACGGCGGCGGTTCCACAGCATTGGCGGTGACAGCTGCGGTGAATAAAATGATGACGGTGATGGTGGCGGTTGTCGCGATGATGGTGGCGGTTGACGCGGCGATGGTGGCGGTTTCTGCGGTGACCACAACGGTGCTGAAGACAATGACAGTGATGGCAGCGGTTGTCGCGATGATGGCGGCGATGGTGGCAGTGATGAAGACGATGTCGACGATGGTAGTGGCGATGGCGGTAGCAATGGCGACAGCGATGTCAGTTTCGACTCTAGTGGGGTTGACTTTGACAACCCCACATCCACCATCAAAGGAGGTGTACAGTTTGGCTACCTGCAACCCGGATCATTTCAGGAGGACCCTATCATTTGACCCCAAGACCTCACAGCTTCGATCCAAAAGTGAATGAAGGGCGGGGCCTTCTACTCGAAAGCCTGTCTTGGTGTGTAACGGTTTGCAGTGTCGTGCACTTGGCAAAATGTGCGTGAGGTGCGAAAGGTTGAATGTGTGAAGGGCGCTTTGTACGCTAGGTTGGCACGCACAATTGGAGCAGCGCGCGCAAAGCGCGTCCCATGCGTAATATGAATGCGACGTTGAGTGCACAATTTGTGGAGTGGGTGTGATGAGTGCGCAGGGCGCAATGTGTGCAATGTGCGCGTGGGGTGCAATGTGCTTGGTGTGCGCGCAAGGAGCAATGTGCATTGTGCATGTGAGGTGAAATGCTCGTGATGTGCGCGACGTTTCATGGGATTTGTTGTGTGCATTCATTGCTTTTATGTTAGCGAAGATTTGAGTGAATCGCAGACTTACTAGTATGCGAGACGCTTTTTATAAAGGAGGTTGATGTAGTGGCCTCCCTGTCGATCGTGGAGCAGGTTAATGTTTGAAGGGGAGGTATGAGATACCTACAAGATTGGAGATGATGATTTTGCACATGGTGGGGCACACACGTTGTTGCAGAATAGCCAAATTTGGTAGTTGAGATACCACCAAGAATAATAGCAGGGGCTCTGATGTCGACGCAGATATGTCGTAACTATGCTTTTGTTGTATAGATGTCAGTAACCGGTGGAATGTAGGCTTGTGGTCTTGTCGGAGAGTGTAACGACTCAATCTGATAGTCGGAGAATGCAACGATTCAATCTGATTGTGCGGCCTAGCCTGGACAAAAGAGGGCTGCCAGAGAATGTAAGTATTCGATCCGGGTGTCGTAGAATGTAAGGATTCAATCTGACATGCGCTTGTTGCCAGAGAGCATGTAGGGCGTTTGTTGGCAGAGAGCGTGTGGGGAGCTTGTTGGCAAAGAGTGCATGGGGAGCTTGTTGGGAGAGAGCGTGTGGGGTACTTGTTGCCAAAGAGCGCGCGGGGCGTTTGTCGCCAGAGAGCGCGAGTGGTGCTTGTTGCCAGAGAGCGTGCGGGGCGCTTGTTGCCAGAGAGCGTGCGGGGCGCTTGTTGCCAGAGAGCGTGTGGGGTGTTTGTTGTCAGAGAGCGCGCGGGGCGCTTGTTGTCAGAGAGCGCGCGGGGCGCTTCTTGAAAGAGAGCGCGCGGGGCGCTTCTTGCCAAAGAGCGCGCGGGGTGCTTGTTGGCAGAGAGCGCGCGGGGCGCTTATTGCTAGAGAGCGCGCGGGGTGTTTGTTGATAGAGAGAGCGCGGAGCGCCTATTGGAAAAGAGCACGTGGAGTGCTTGTTGTTGGAGCGCGCAGAGCGCATCTTGGCAAAGAGCATGTGGAGCGCTAGTTTGGAGAGAGCACTCGAAGAGCTTGTTGGCAGAGGGCGCACGGAGCGCTTGTTGGCAGAGGGAGCACAGAGCGCTTGTTGGTAGAGAATGTACAGAGCGCTTTTCAGAGGAGAGCGCACGGAGAGCTTGTTGGCAGAGGGAGCACAGAGCGCTTGTTGGTAGAGAATGTACAGAGCGCTTTTCGGAGGAGAGCGCGCTGAGGGCTTGTTGGAGGTGAATGTGCGGGGCGCTTGTTTGTGGGGAGCGTGCGGGGAAACAGAGTGTGCAGGGGAATGCAAGGAAGAGACGCACGCGAGAGAGCACTAGGACGCGATGAGCGTGAGAGCACGCAAGGAGGCGGAGCACACGAGGGCGTGCTGGGAGGCAGAGCGCGCGAGGGCGCGCAATTAAGAGACGCACACGAGAGTGCACAAGGAGGCGGAGTGCGCGAGGGCACGTAGGTAAATAGAGTGCATGGGGGAATTTAGGAAGAGATGCGTGCGTGAGCGCACAAGGAGGCGGTGTACGTGAGTGCGCGCTGGGTAACAGAGCACGCAAGGGCACACAAGGAAGAGACGCGCGCGAGAGCGTGCATGGAGGAGAAGGCGCAAGGCCTTGCACGGAAGAGACGCGCGCAAGAGCGCGCAAGAAGGCGGAGCGCGTGAGTTCGCGGTGGGAAACTGAGTGCGCAGGGGCGCACAAGAAAGAGACGTGCATGAAAGCCCGAAAGGAGGCGACGCACACGAAGGTGCACAAGGAATAGATGCGCTTGAGAGCACGCAGCAAGGCAGCATGCATGGGAGATTATAAAGAAGAGAAGGGGAGGTGAGAGAGAGATTCTGTAGAAGGATTTTTCGGACGGAGAATACGAAGATCTTCGAAGGAGGCTTCAAAGATGAAGGAGATCATCAAGTAATGCTTGAAGATATTCGAAGGGAGGAGAAGGAAACGAAGAAGATGAAGGAAGAAAGAGAGATAAAATCTGTAGGAGGATTTTCTGGTTCTTGAGAGAATGAGAATAAATGAGGATCTTGGGCCCTATTTATAAGCTTCATGGGTGGTTATGGCGGTTATGCGTCTATCCGCAACCCATAACCACCACGATCGTTATTAATAGACTTATTCCAAGATGCATTATGTGCATATTATTTCATAATTATATTAACTGCAGAATAATTCTATTTTTGGCAATACACTTTCCCCATAACAGGAGATCATGTGGGCAGTTACGTAGGTGGTTACCCACGTAACTGACGGCGGCGAACGTTGGAGTGTGATCATACGGTGGAAAATCAGTGACGAGCAATAATCCGGCCGGCAGGGCCAGCCGTTGACCGAGGAAGAGAGGAGTGATGGTGTGGCGGCTATGGGAAAGAGGAGCAACGGTGGCAGCGTCCGAGGAAAAGCGGAGAGACAGCGGCGGTGGCTGCTAGAGAGAAGAGCGACGATGACGACGTCTGAGGAAGAGAGGGGCGGAGGTCGTGGGAGTTAGGACCGATTGCGGCGGCATCCAAGGAAGAGAGGAGTGATGACGATAGAGGCTGCGGGAGAAAGGAGAGATGGCGGTGGCTGCTGCGGGAGAGAGGAGCAACAGTGACGGCATCCGAGGAAGAGAGGAGTGATGGAAGCAGCGTCCGAGGGAGAGAGTGGTGTCTGCGGTGGAGGAAGAGAAGGGCTAAGGAGACGACGACAGTGAATGAGAAGGGCGACGGCGGCAGAGTCGGTGGATGAGAAGAGCGACGGCAGCGGTTCCGCAGCATTGGCGGTGACAGCTGCGGTGAATAAAATGATGACGGTGATGGTGGCGGTTGTCGCGATGATGGTGGCGGTTGACGCGGCGATGGTGGCGGTTGACGCGGTGACCACAACGGTGATGAAGACAATGACAGTGATGGCAGCGGTTGTCGCGATGATGGCGGCGATGGTGGCAGTGATGAAGACGATGTCGACGATGGTAGTGGCGATGACGGTAGCAATGGCAGTTTCGACTCTAGTGGGGTTGACTTTGATAACCCCACATCCTCCATCAAAGGAGGTGTACAGTTTGGCTACCCGCAACCCGGATCATTTCAGGAGGACCCTATCATTTGACCCCAAGACCTCACAGCTTCGAGCCAAAAGCGAATGAAGGGCGGGGACTTCTACTCGAAAGCCTGTCTTGGTGTGTAACGGTTTGCAGTGCCGTGCACTTGGCAAGATGTGCGTGAGGTGCGAAAGGTTGAATGTGTGAAGGGCGATTTGTACGCTAGGTTGGCATGCACAATTAGAGCAGCGCGCGCGAAGCGCGTACCATGCGTAATATGAATGCGGCGTTGAGTGCACAATTTGTGGAGTGGGTGTGATGAGTGCGCAGGGCGCAATGTGTGCAATGTGCGCGTGGGGTGCAATGTGCTTGGTGTGCGCGCAAGGATCAATGTGCACTGTGCATGTGAGGTGAAATGCTCGTGATGTGCGCGACGTTTCATGGGATTTGTTGTGTGCATTCGTCGCTTTTATGTTAGCGAAGATTTGAGTGAATCGCAGACTTACTAGTATGCGAGACGCTTTTTATAAAGGAGGTTGATGTAGTGGCCCTCCCTGTCGATCGTGGAGCAGGTTAATGTTTGAAGGGGAGGTATGAGATACCTACAAGATTGGAGATGATGATTTTGCACATGGTGGGGCACACACGTTGTTGCAGAATAGCCGAATTTGGTAGTTGAGATACCACCAAGAATAATAGCATGGGCTCTGATGTCGACGCAGATATGTCGTAACTATGCTTTTGTTGTATAGATGTCAGTAACCGGCGGAATGTAGGCTTGTGGTCTTGTCGGAGAGTGTAACGACTCAATCTGATAGTCGGAGAATGCAATGATTCAATCTGATTGTGCGGCCTAGCCTGGACAAAAGAGGGCTGCCAGAGAATGTAAGTATTCGATCCGGATGTCGTAGAAATTCACACGAAGAATTCATATGAAAGTAAAATTGGTAAACATTATAATGGGCAGAGCCCCGCTAAAAGGTATGAAGCCTTCTCTTGGGCTGGTAGACTATTGGGAATTGTGCTCTCCAATGTTCCTCAGGATTTGAAGAGGCATCACCAATCATGCTAAGTAACATAATGTATTGGATGTATGCTTAATTTCATGCATGCAGTTTGTCCTTGATTGGATAGGTGAACAAAAAGAGTTAGCTAGAAGTTAGATAATTTGACTAAGGCAAAAACATCAAGACAGCTGAGATAGTTGAGAAGAAGGTCTCAGCATAATCGCTGAGACAACTGAGTAGCTCAATGCAAAGCATTGAGAGAAGTGTTGGTCTCAGAACAACCGCTGAGACATGAGATAATCTCAGCTGTGAAGAAGAAAGTGATGAGACCGTTGAGAAAAAACCGTTGAGATAATTGAGAAGGAACCGTTGAGACAAAGCCAACAAAAATTAACTAAGTCTAGAAGCGGTGACTGAAGCAGGTTCACTCAACGCTTCTAATGAAGAGCCAAGTCAGCGCACGTTGAGTGATTCAACATCACTCAATGCTTAATAAGTTCTGGAATTTTCTAAGTTTAGAAAGTGATGACCACTGCTGACGTCTCTAGAGGTCAACAAGTCAAAGTATTTCATGTCATTGCGGGAAAGCTACAGAAGCGCTAGATGACCACTACTAACGTCACTAGAAGTCAACAAACCAAAGTATTTCATGTCATTGCGGGAAAGATACAGTAGCGTTGGATGCTACTATTTGTCTTCTTTTGGGGAAGGTGGCGCTCACCATCCATGGCTGAGCCCATACTCAAATAGTGTCATTGATTCAAATCAACAGATATAAAAAGGGAAAATTGAATCGAGAAGTGAGGGGATTAGGGTTACGGAAAATAGAGGCAGCTAGACTTCATCTTCTCCAGCGAGCTTGAAAGCCAAGTCCAGCATTTCAATCCAGCAGGCAGAGAAAGATAGCTGAAGCTTTTTCAGTTCAGCAAGTTTGTTCTCTGTAGAATAAGTTGGATGATTCATCTAATTAGCAAGAAGAGATAGCTGTGTGAAGGGCCGTCCGCCTTCAACAACAGATAGCTGTTCTTTAGTGTAACATAGAAGCAGTTAGTTGTAGAAGACGACTAATTTCTTCTACAGCAAGAGGGCTGGACTGATACCTGCTCAGTCCAGCAAGGTAGACTCTGAGATTTATCTCTAAGTCAGCGTTTTAATTTATTTCAATTTTTGATTAATTTCCTGTAGGATTCAGGTTGTCTGAATCTGAGCTGTATGGCCTTTTGTGCCTGAGTCGGAGGTGATTAATTAGTCACAGAGGTAGGTGCCCTGCTGGGGTACTAAAGTAGGATCCAAGTGTGGATCTGAGAGTAGGGTTGTCCTCCCAGCCTGAGTAGTAGGGCCTAGTGCCTGAGGTAGGTGACTGTTGAGTCACTGTGCTATAGGTGATAAGTGTGTCACTGAGTTGTAGGTCTTGGAGAAGACTAAGTGTAGGGCCTTTTGGCCTGAGATTGGTGACAAGTGTGTCACTGAGCTATAGGTTCCTAGAAGGGCACTAAGGTAGGTACCTGGAAGGGTACTGAGCTGTAGGAGTGTTGTAGCACTCTGAGAGTAGGGCCTTGTGCCTGAAGTTGTAGGGCTGAAAAGCCTGTGCTATAGGCCTTAGAGATAAGGCTGAGGTAGGTGGTTTGAGGACCACTGAGTTATAGGAATACTGCAGGGCTCTGAGGTAGGAACCTTTGTGGTTCTGAGGTAGGATTTTGAAGAGAAACTGAGTGTAAGGCTGAGGGCCTGAGGTGTATGCTCTAAGGAGCATTTTGGAGGAGTTTGTGCCTTGTCTAACATAAGTGAAAAAGGTGGGAGGGAAAGTGGATGTACCCAATTAGGGAACCACTATAAATATCTGTGTGCTTTGCTGTGTTTTTTTGTTCTTATTTTATATTACAGGTACTAAGGACAAGCTCTAAGATCACCTTAGGAAGAAAGTAAAAGAAAGCTAAACACTTAGTAAGAAAACAACAAAAAGACTTAGGAATTTCAAAGACCTATTCACCCCCCCCCCCCCTCTAGGTGACTAGCTAACCTTGAATTAATAACTTTCATTGACTTAGGGGTTTACCCCCAGTCTATTCTAGCAAGCAGTTGGCCGATTTACTATTAACGGAGTTGGAGCCTAGCCCCGTAAGAATCTCCCTAGGAGGCCTTGTTTGGCGAGATACTCGATTTCCTCCTTAAGCTTTGAGCAATCTTCTGTGGCATGTACTCATACCTGGTGGAACTCACAGTACTTTGTCTGGTCCCCTGTATTTTTAGCGAAGGGATGGGCTTGCGGAGCGCCTCGCTGCCTTGGATTGCGTGAAGTACATTTGTCCTGGAGGTATTGAGGGGAGTGTATTTCAGGTGATGTCGAGGTCATAGGTTGCCACGACATTCGTTATTCTTCCCCAGGTCTGATGAAGCTTCTTGCTCCCTTCTCCTTTTTATGCCTCTATCAAACTATTGTTGATGTGTCTCAATTGCTTCATCGATAAGAATCTGGGCTTCGACTCATCATATTAGATCATGCTAACTTGATGTTGTTTCTTTCATTAATATTGAATAGAAGTTGTCAGGACGGAGTCCTCCTAAGAGTATGCCTCTTAAGAGCTCGGGGCTGACGTCCGAGATCAGTCGTGCCTCTATAGTGAAATGATGAAAAAAAACTCTGACAGTTTCCCCCTTACTTTGGTGGATCACAAACAAGTGGGAGAGATCTTGGACTATCCAACGGCTGGCGATGAATTGGTCCGTAAATTATTATTCGAGTTCTGCGAAATTTATGATCTCTCCTTATTTTAAAGAAAGGAATTATTTGCAAGCTTGTCCTTTTAGGGTCGTTGGAAATGCTTGACACAATAGAGGATCAGAAGCATTGCACAGTTGCATCATGGTTTCGAAGTGTCTGACATGCTCTGATGGGTCGTCTACTTCGTCGAATGTGTAGGACCTCCTTTTTTTTTCTTTTTAAAATCCGGGGTCTTAGGCCCAGAATCGCCGCTTTGTGGTGACACCTTCAAGTCCTGAAGGGTCATCACCACAAGGCGCCGATTCTGCCGGCCAAATTTGATCACAGAAAAGTAGCACAACAATTGAAGTAAGAGCAAGTCCATTGAAAGTAAATCACATATATAGAATAAAATCTCCACGAAGGGAGTGTCCACAGAATAACAATAATCAGAGTACTATAAATGCGGGCTTATGCCCGGTACATCATGTCCTCACTACAATCTCTCATGTAGAAGCAAACAAACAGAAACTTCTCAGGGTCGAGACTCATGGTCCCGTCTGTATGAACTCCGGAGCTAGACTGCCCCATCTCCAAGCGCACCAGCCTCTGGGGCTGCTCCTCCATGCTGGGCTCCGCGATCCCCTAAATGATGCGGTTCGAAAACCGTTAGTCATAAAGACTAAGCCCTATCATCACCTACCCCTTTCCCCATGGCTCCTAGGTACCGAGCGGAGAGGAAGAAAGGAAAGGACATGAAGGTGGAGATTTAATCAAGAAACAGATGACAGCGGAACTAATCTAGCAATTCTATAATAAATATGACAGGAACAGAAAGTAGGAAAGGTAACCTTAATTTATGTGCGAAAGCGCATAAGCCAAGGGATCTTCTGCAAGGCTCCCATCGTATAGAGTGTCCCATACCACTTATACGTTGGGGTGTCGGTTATCAAACAGCAACATATATTTATATTGAAATTAACCTTAATTTATAAACTTGCCCACACAAGCTTATAGACCAAGGGGTCGTTTCGCAGTTCCTAATGTATAAGCGTCCCATACCACTTATACTTTAGGTGTCAGGGTTAAATGAATCGATTATGCTCTGACATGCAAGTGGGTATGATGAAACATGTAAGTGCAACTCACACACCTGACTCTGTGCACACAGACCTTTAGTTCCCCCTTTCGGAGCCGTTACCTCCCAGGATACCTCCGTAGTGGCAGACGGAAGCGGTGGGTTGGGCCTCGCCCACCTCTAAACCAGTAAAGCACTACCGGTCAGACCTATCGTACGCCTCAATGCTTGGTGCACTAAGCGGACGCCTGCGTACTCTTGCCGGTTGGCGCACCGAAATTCTATTGGCGAAGTGCTAACCACACTTGCCGAGTCAGCGTATTGGCGTCGGTGCATCGACCCTCCAATACCGAAGACCCACCACCTTAATTTTCATTCCTTTTTATGCACATGCAAGTTTAATCGTGAACACACAAAAACCGAGCCGAAGCTCCTCGGACCAAAACGTCCGTCTCTTAACCAACCGAGTCGAAGCTCTCATCAATCTTCCTGTGTCAACAGTATTTGTGAAAGGTGCAGCCCTAATTGCTAAGTTACTCTTGTCAATTTTTTCTTACAGTTTACGTTAACCCAGGACTGCCCCCGGTATTCCCCTTGAAGGGCTCTCAAAGGGCACTAGGAACTATGATGGTAGCTGAAGCTCATCGTTCCCTTTCGCAAGGCACTTATTGTTATTGGTTGATCCCCTTTACCCATTCCCTTCTCATATTACGATAGACTATCCTAGGGTGATTTTTAACCTTCCTCTCTTCGGGAAAGACGATCTTTCGTCGAACCCGAGCACCTTTTAACTTTAGCTATCACTACTTCTCTCTACTGTTCATATCATCATATTGTGATATCATCCACAATTGTCCACCCAGACAAAATGACTAACTCCAACGACTTTATCAGACCATGTCCTATTGCAATTCACAAATTTGCTATTTGCAGACCAACCTAGACTATATGTCGAACCGGTTATGCAATGATCCCAAAACTCATCCAAATGCCCTAAATTATTTACTGGAGACTTATCATGATGAAAATAGCCTAAGTTCAGAATGTGGTAATTTTCCTAATTTATCTGGTATTCAATTAATTTCCTCGAATATCCCAAGGGCTACCGGTTTGAACATGAACTACCCTAAGTTCTCATGCAAGATGTCCAGCAAATTTATGATAAATAGTAGGTTATCTCAATAGGGTAAATCCAAAGTATCATAATTTTTCTATGATCAAAAGGGCAACAAAACTATTTTAGTAATATTTACTATCTTCCATTATTTATGAACGAAGTACAGAGAATATTCTTCCAAAAATTATAAATAATTTATAATATGTAGATAAAAGCTTAAAAATAGCACTGGCCCAGTTTCATAATTTTTCAGTAAGAGAATCATCCCTAAATAATTTTCAAAGCATAGAACCCCTTTTTAACATTTGTGAAGGAAGTACTGGATTTACTCAACTAAAAATTATACAAAAATTCAAGGGTAACCACTCTGTCCTAAAACCTCTATTTCCAAGATTTCATGAGATTTCCATAAACAGAAAGGTACAAATAATTAAAACATCAATTGAGGTTATAATCAACTTTATAAACGAAGTGCTGGAAATAAACATCATAAAATTCCAGTAAAATTTCTATAAATTCTACCCACTTCAAAACTAACTCTACCCGAGTTTCACAGCCTTTAGATAATTGTTAGTGATGGATTGTGCTTAATTAGTATTTTAACCTAAAGCTAAGATTAAGGTTTTGAGGCATCTACTTGACTCCAAATTCTCCAAGATTCCATCCAGACGATTATTATCATGCTAATATCAACTCTACAGAGTTTCAAAGCAATACGAGAGCAATTGCCTCCATATCCTTCACAACCCTCAAAACCCTCCATTTAGGGTTTGAGTTTGGATCCTAGGGTAAACCAACCCTAAATCACACCATTTACTCCAAGTGGGTTATAATAACCCTTCCAAGTCAGTGGTCAAGATATCAGCCTCATTTGAGGTGATATGACCGTTCTAACTTCTAGTGCACTTTTTACTCAAAAATGCCTCACTATTGCCTAGTTAAGAATATGTGACTCCCTATCCAAAACTCATCCAAGTGAGTTGAAAATTTGTACAGAGCTAAGTTATATATCCACGGACTACTCACCAAAATTTGGGAGGGTTTGGAGGTCATTTGACTACTTAAATAATTTCCTCTAAGTTTATTAAATTAAAACAAAAACTTTAGGCAAAGTGTCTCCAAAAATTCCCATTTTTGGACTGCCTTTAGATATAGCTAAGTTTAACCCCCTGCCCAAATTTCAGGTCATTTGGACAAGGGATGAAGCGTGGGCATCCATTTTAGTTTCTGCCCAACCCTAGGTACATCCCCCATTAAAACGGGTGCTACGGTCAAACCGCTTACCCAAACGAGTTGAAACTAATTTTAAATTAATCTAGACTTAAAGGGCTACGACTTCCGTGACAGGTCATTTTTCCTAAATCGGCCTCTAAGTACCTCAATTTGCAGCCTCAAAATATACTCAAATAATTTAACTTTTCATTATGTACCATTTACATAATTTACATATTTTAAATTGATTTTACTGTTCATCTTCTACAGAAACCCGAAAACCAGAACACAGAAAACCCATATTTCTTGTAGCTCTTTCGTGATCCGTCGCCGGCTATCCGGTCACTTCCCTGGCCAACCTCCACCACCACCACCTCCGTTGAGGCGATGGCTATCAGTCGGCAGTGGTTTGGCCGCCGGAGGTGGCGGTTTCCGGCGAACTCAAAACGATATTTTTCCATGGTTTTCCATGAAAACACGAGGTTGGTCCGGCTCCTTTGAGCACGTACTTCATTTCTAAGAACCTAAGATCTACCCATAAGAGAAGAAGTAGAGGAGGACCTTGTTCGCGGTTTGGAGGCAAGATGAATGACGGGGTGCCATGACGTAGTGGTGGCGTTGCCGAACTTCTCCTATAGCAAGAGCAAAAGTCTAAATTTGTTTGATCGAGCGTGTAACCTTCTCCTCTTGCTCCAAGGGGTCTTTTATAGATCAACAAGTGGGGAGGGGAAAGAGGTAAGCAATTATGGTCATGAGGGCTCCTCTTAATGGTGTTTCGGTTATGGTAGAGGCAGTTGAAACGCTTGAAACGAAGAGGTGTTTGCCAGGTGGCGATTTCCTATTTGACCAACATTTCCTTATTTTATTAAATAATTAGAGTAGGAAACGGCCCATAAATTCTCCTGGTGTACATTCCCATAACCAGAATTGATTATTACGCCGGTTACCGAAATTTCCAGTCTGGCTGACATTTCGGCCCTTGTCACGGGCGTGACACATAGATCACGGGCGTGACAGGCCCGAGTGGCAAATTCTGAGGTCGACGATCGTCGAACTGAGATCGACGGTCGTCGAAGGGTGGTCACGCCCTAGGTCACGGGCGTGACATATGGGCCACGGGCGTGACAGAGTCAAGATGCAAAGTCCGTGCTCGGCGATCGTCTCGCTTAGATCGACGATCGACGAAGGGGGTCACGCCCTAGGTCACGGGCGTGACACCTAGGTCATGGGCGTGACACCTGGGTCACGGGCGTGACATGGCCATGACACAAATTCTGCGCTTCGACGATCGGCCCGCTGAGATCGACGATCGTCGAAGGGGTCACGCCCTAGGTCACGGGCGTGACAATTAGGTCACGGGCGTGACAGGCCCGGGTTGCAAGTTCGAAGATCGTCCCACGGAGATCGACGATCGTTGAAGGGGTCACGCCCTAGGTCACGGGCGTGACACATAGGTCACGGGCATGACAGGCCCGGGTTTCAAATTCGACGATTGTCTCACGGAGATCGACGATCGTCGAAGGAGTCACGCCCCATGTCACGGGCGTGACACATAGGTCACGGGCGTGACCAACCCGTGACCTGAAGTCTCAGTCGTTGTACTTCAATTCTTGGGCTTCTGGGGTTCTCTCACGACAGACCGACTCCTAGGGGTCTAGCCGGAAATGGGATGTTACAAATCCCAATAAACAAAACAAAAATTTCATCCCCGAAATTGAGGTTGAGCCTACGGGGATTTCTACCGAAATAAATTAAACTTGTAACATCTCATACAGTTTTTTTTATTGGGTTCAATCGACTACTTGTTTGATAAACGAAGACAGTCTCCCCAATAAATAAAAGATTAGCCCCTACTTTCCTGGGCATGCCTAGGTTCTAAATTTTTCCTTATCTAGTCCTACCGGTTTTGTACAAAAAGGTAATTTATAGTACACCAAGAGGTGGTGAGGTATACCTGACTGAACAACTCCGGATATTTTTGCCTCATCAGGTCCTGCGGTTCCCAGGTGTGCTCCTCCTGACCGTGGTTTCTCCACAGAACCTTGACTAAGGGGATCTTCTTGCGGCGCAAGATCCGTACTCTTTTGTCATCGATCCGAACCGGCTCCAAGTGAACAGATCGGTCTGAAGCTACTAGCCCTTCGGTGGTCAAAATCCGCTGCTCCGGGCGTAGTAGAGCCCTTCTCAGTGAAGAAATATGGAAGACGTCGTGTAGAGCTGCCAGCTCTGGTGGCAACTCTAGCCTGTAGGCTAGGGGCCCGATCTGCTCCAGGATCCGGTAAGGGCACATATACCTAGGGCTGAGCTTCTTCCTCCGATCGCGCACCCATGAGACTCTGTGCATGGGCCGGATCTTCAAGAACACTCGGTCCCCTACCTGAAACTCCACCTGACGATGCCGGGCGTCATGGTACTTAGCCTGTCTGCTCTGCTCCTCCAACATCCTATCTCTGATCAGTCTCACCTGTGCCTCGGTATCTTCAACAAAATCCGATCCCAACACCTTTGGATCCTCGTCCTGAACCCAAGAAAGCGGGGTCCTACATTTTCTTCCATACAAGGCTTCATAAGGCGCCATCCTGATGCTGGACTGGTAGCTATTGTTATAGGCGAACTCTACCAATGACAACATCTTCTCCCACGGCTCCCCTCGGTCCAGTATACACAGTCGTAGTAGATCCTCCAACGTCCTGTTGGTGCGCTCTGTCTGCCCGTCCGTTTGAGGGTGGAAGGCCATGCTAAAAGTCAATCGGGTGCCCAGGTATGCCTACACTGACCGCCACTCCCTGGATGTAAGCCGTCCATCGCGGTCCGACACTATCGTCCGAGGCACGCCATGATATCGGATATACTGCTCCACGAACTTCCATACCAGCACTCCCACCGAGTCATCCTTCCTGATTGGTATAAAGCGGGCCACCTTCGTCAACCGATCAACAATCACCCAGATCGAGTCATTCCCCGTCCGAGACCGGGGAAGACCATGTATAAAATCCATAGCTATATCATCAAACTTCCACTCCGGCACCGGGAGTGGCTGCAACAATCCTGCGGGGTTCCTGCACTCCGCCTTCACCAACTGACACGCCTCGCAATGGGTCACGAAGTACGTAATGTCCTTCTTCATGCCCAGCCAAAACATCGTCTTCTTCAGATCAGCGGTCATCTTTGTGATCCCCAGGTGCACAGAGTACCGGTTGCAATGCGCCTCCGTCATAATATCCTCTCGGATCTGCCCTCCTGCGGGTATATATACTCTGCCTCTGAAATGTAGCAATCCATCTCTCAGGGAATAATCTCCTGTCAAACCCTCCTCCAAGGCTCGGAACATCGGCTCTGCCCACGCATCTGTCCTCTATCCGTCCCGAATGCGATCCCGAATATCATCTATGGCCACCATCGATGTCAGATACTCCCAATACAGCTCTGGATCATCCTCGGACACTAGGGATATCTGCATATCTCTGAATGACCGGACTAGCTCCATGGACATCACCTGAGGCCCAGCTTCGGAAGTGGCAGCTCTCCGACTCAACGCGTCGGCCACCACGTTTGCCTTCCCTGGATGGTAGTGCATCTCATACTGATAGTCTGCTAAGAACTCCACCCAACGCCTCTGCCTGATATTTTGTGCAGGAATAGCCCTATGATCCTCCAAAAATTCACAAGACTTTTGTTCACCTTCTTTTTGATCATGTCAAAGAAAATATCTCCCCAGTTTAAATGTTTCTTATCCACAATTGTTCCCATCAAGCAGAATTGATACCTAGAGATGGTATCATGTGCAGAGTGCTTTGCCAATAACACTTTCCCCACAATATTAGCAAGAAATCTATACTCAATTAATAAATTCTTTTTCAGCAATTTGTTAGGGTTAGCGGCAGAATGTCCCATTCTATCTAACATAGTTGCAAACTCCTCTCTAGATAGCTCAATAGAATCATTTCCAGTACTTAATTGAAAGACATCAGTCAGTAGAGCAGGTGTTAGGGATACCTGAGTCCCGGCTATAGTACCAAAAATTGTATTCTGATCCAGATTGTGCGCCGTATATACCCATTCCTTGATCTCATCGGCAGCAATTTTCATCCTTGTGGTCATTATCTGCACAAACTGTTATTATCTATATAAGTCCAGAATATCTTTGAAAACCTGGTCACTGCCCTCGAATGAGTCCATGTCTATGTCAAAGCCTGTGTCGAATTTCATCTTGGCAAGGGCGGTGACGGACACTTCCATTGAATACCTGCAAAAATGAACAAACACGACCAAGTGCAAAAGAGTTTGGAGGGAAAGAAAAAGTTTGCAGAGAGTATGAAAGCGCAAAAGGAGAACGATGGCCGAAGAATTATTTTTATATTGCAAATCAGTTGAGATATATTGAATTTCAATTTTATTTTTCTCAACATTGTCTCTTAAGAAGTGAAGCCTAATCTCTATATGTTTTGTCCTACTATGCAGAACTGGATTTTGTGCTATAGAAATAGCACTAGTATTATCAAAAATTTTTTTTGACCCTTCTAAGTTGTAACCATAGTCTAGGAGCTGGTTTTGAATCCACAAAATCTGTGAGCAACAACTGCCTGCTGCCATGTATTGAGCTTCAGCAGTTGAAGTGGACACAGATGTCTGTTTCTTACAGAACTAGGAGACAAGTCTGTCACCAAGAAACTGGCAGTTTCCACTGGTGCTTTTCCTGTCTACTCTACATCCAACATAATAAGCATCTGAAAATCCAGTTAGTTCAAATCTTGAGTCTTTTGGATACCAGAGACCAAGATTTGGACAACTTTTTACATACCTAAGAATCCTCTTAACTAATGTAAGGTGTGACTCTCTAGGGCTTACTTGGAACCTAGCACATATACATGTAGCAAACATTATATCAGGTTGTAACGACCCCATCCGTTAAATGACGTATAGTAGAAGGTCCGGCCGGGGCCCCACACTATATGCCACAAACAGACGGTGAGGTCACAGGATAATACCAAACCATACGAATCCTAACTCAGAGCATTCTAGCGGAAGCTTTAAGTTAAAACTTTGAACTCTAATCCGGAATGTCCAATATATAAAACCACCTTTATATATAAATACCATGGAATGTACACAACCACAAGAGTTTGGCCTTAAGGCCTTACAGTTCCTCTGAACATACATCATGTTTTACAAACCTCGGCGCGCAGGCCGGCCATACATGAGTAAAAAGAGAAAACAAAACAAAGCCATTCGCTTAGCCTTCCAGGCTAGCCGCAGAAGCAGCAGCAACAACAGTAGGGCTTCAGCCCATCATTTACCACTTGGCTCTCCAGCACTTGCACGGGAACAATCCACCCAACCGGTGGCAAACAATGCAACGGTCAGCATTCAGCTGACCCAATTATAACAATCCTACCCCTTTCTCGGGGCATGAGCATTCTTTCCCTGCAAGCATGGCATCATCAAATAGCAATTATGTGCGCGCAGGCACATTCAAGCCATCACAACTATCGGCCACACGGCCCGACAGTCCGTGCACTCTGGGCACATTCTCGGTGTACCGGAATACCAGGGTCAACACCACCGTCTACACAGTATTTGAGCATTCTAGTCTTTCCGGCGCGCGGGCCTAAGACTCTCATTAGGCGCTCCAACAAAACCTATACCAGGCTTCCAAGTCGGACGGACCTAACGCAGGTACGGATCAGCCACCCCCCGTTGCTCAAGTCGCCGAGCCACCTCGAATACGGAAGTATCCATGGCTTTTTATAGGCGCGGGTCGGTTTCACCTTTCCTGTTCGGCAATCTGCCTTTTCATCGAGTTGCAGCCCAACGGCTCAACCACTCACAAAGTGGCAACACACGGCCACCAGAGTTGCATCCAACCCTCTTCATTTCCTGGACATCGTCCAGTACTTCCTGCCGCACCAAGCAACAGGTAGGAACAAGGCATCACAAGCCATAATCACGGAGCCTTCTCCGATATGCAAACAAGCATCACCAATCCAGACCATGTCCAGATGGGCTTCACACAGCATGCCTAGAGCCGTACTCCAATTCCGGCCTCTAACAAGGGGGACTTCACATATCTACCCCAAGGGACACCACAACCCACCGCACACTCGCGGGGAAGGGTTTTCCCTATGCAATGCAGAAAAGAAGGACTTCACATGTCCAAGGAGGGAGATCGTTACCCTTGTCGATCTCTTCGGTGCCATCGAAAACGAGCCGGTTAGAAAGAACCGCAGCAGCCTTGCCTTCACAACGCCGGCTTCGGATCACGAATCGGACCACGGGAACTCTGTCGGTGGCTTGCTCTCCTCCTCCTTCTTCTTCCACTCTCTTTCTCTCTTTCTTAAGCATACATGAAGAATGACCTTTCATCCTTACATTACGTAATAACCCAGCCAGGAAACCACCTGGACCCTTGGATCAAAAGAGAGAAAACTGAACGGCCAAGATTTTCCCAAAAATTCACTTTTTGGCCGACACGGCCTGTGACACGCCCGTGTCACAGGCCGTGTACCCTTTAAGCGGCACACACAGCTTGAACCGACTGAACAACACGGGTCATCAACACGCCCGTGTCGAACCTGACACGCCCGTGTCATTCTTGAGACACGCCCGTGTCTCCTGCTACACGGTACTCACCGATTTCCAAAACCAGTACACGGGTCGGAACACGGCAGCTGACACGCCCGTGTCCAGCCTCACACGCCCGTGTTCGAGGCCGTGTTCAAGGCCGTGTTTGGCTCGGACTCGAATAGGCCAATTTCGAAAAATAATTCGAACACGCCCTGGGACACGCCCGTGTCGAAGGCCGTGTCCCAGGCTCAACGCTCGTCGACTCTCAAACGTCGACTAGCCTGAACACGCCCTGGGACACGCCCGTGTCCCAGGCCGTGTACACCCGACACGCCCTGGGACACGCCCGTGTCCCAGGCCGTGTCAAACAGCCTGCTACTCAAACTTCATGTTGAGTCTTTTTGGGGCCTTTTTGGGGTGTTACAACCCTCCCCCCCTTAACAAAATTTCGTCCCGAAATTTGCACGGTAAGGAAACAAGAACCAGCAAAGCTATAACTATGATATAACAAAAAGTACACGGTCTACAGTTTATACAAATAACTCGGGAAACTCAGCTCGCATGGTCTGCTCTCGCTCCCATGTTAGCTCTTCACGGCCACAATTGTCCCATCGGACCTTGACCATCCCGATCACTTTGTTCCGCAACTGTTTCTCGGCTCGATCCTCGATCCGAATGGGTCTAACCCTCGTCGTTAGCCCATACTCGACCGGTACTCGATCATTCTCCACTACTTGAGCTGGATCCTTCACCGCCTTACGAAGGACTGAGGTGTGAAACACATCATGTAATCCACCCAAGTCCGCTGAAAGTGCTAGTCGATAAGCAGCTTCCCCAACTCGCTCCACCACCTCAAATGGACCAAGATACCTCGGACTTAGCTTTTTCAAACGCCGAATCCTGGACACACCTTTGAAGGGTTTGATCTTCAAATATACCCAATCACCCACCGCAAACTCCACGTTCCGGTGCTTGGCATTGTAGTACTTTGCTTGACGATCTTGGGCTATCAATAGCCTCTCCCGAATAGAGCGTATGAGCGAAGTAGCTTCTTCGACTTCCTTTTTCCCACTCAGCTTAGATTCGCCTGCTTCTGCCCAAGCTAACGGTGTACGGCATTTACGCCCATACAACGCCTCAAATGGTGCCATACCAATACTCGCTTGGTAGCTATTATTATAGGCAAATTCGACAAGGAATATATAATCTTCCCATCTCTTCCCAAAGTCTAGGGCGCACATGCGGAGCATATCCTCCATCGTCCTGTTGGTTCGTTCAGTCTGGCCATCCGTTTGGGGATGAAAGGCCGTACTAAACGCCAATTTTGTACCCAACATTTGATGAACGAGCCGTCAATCATTCGATGTGAACCGCCCATCACGGTCACTAACGATGCTCCGAGGAACACCGTGCAGTCGAACAACTTGATCCACATAAAGCTTGGCCAATGTTTCCACTGAATCGTCTCTTCTGTTTGGAAGGAAGTGCGCCACTTTTGTCAACCGGTCCACAATCACCCAGATTGAATCATGACCGCGTTGAGATCTCGGCAACCCATGCACGAAATCCATCGAAATGTCATCGAACTTCCATTCCGGAATAGGTAACGACTTCAGGAAACCGCCAGGCTTCTGGCATTCTGCTTTCACCAACGCACAGGTAGTGCATTCAGCCACATAACGTGCGACATCTTTCTTTAGTCCGGGCCACCAGAATAACTTTTTCAGATCTCTGTACATCTTTGTGCTCCCTGGGTGAACTGAGTACTTTGCAAAGTGAGCTTCGTACATCAACTCTTCCCTCAATTTACCCACACTTGGGACGCACACTCGACCATTTCTCCTTAACAACCCGTTATCCCAAGAGAATTGGTCATCCGGCCCATCTTTTGCATAGCGCTGGAGACTTTCATCAAGCTCCGTTGCTCGCCGAACTCGGTCCGCAAGGTCATATTGCACCTCCGTCCAGTTCAAACATGCATCGGTTGACGCACCCTTGTCAACACACGATATCTCCATTGCTTCCAATTCCTGGATCAAACGCTGATCATGCCTCTGCAACCAGCTTGCCCGTACCGGAGTCTTCCGACTCAAAGCATCAGCGACCACATTTCCCTTCCCGGGGGTATAGTGAATCTCGAAGGTGTAGTCCCCAAGGAACTCCATCCATCTTCGTTGTCGCATATTCAGATCCTTCTGATCCAACAAATACTTTAGGCTCTTGTGATCCGTATAGATATCCACTTTCACGCCATATAGATAGTGCCGCCACAACTTGAGCGCAAAGATTACCGCCGCCAATTCCAAATCATGGACGGGGTAATTCCGCTCATGCACTTTCAACTGACGCGAGCCATAAGCAATCACTTTACCAAACTACAGAAGGACGCAGCCTAAGCCGTTCCCTGATGCATCACTATAGATCTCATACCCATCGGTACCACATGGCGATGTCAACACAGGCGCCGTGGTCAAACGACTCTTCAAGTCTTCAAAAGCTCGCGCGCACTCCGGCGTCCACATGAACTTTTGATCTTTTCTCGTCAGCGTGGTCAGAGGTAAAGCAATCCGTGAGAAGTTTTCCACAAACCGTCTATAGTAGCCCGCAAGTCCAAGGAAGCTCCTGACCTCGGCCACTGAAGACATCACTGGCCAATCTCGGATGACACTTATCTTCAACGGATCCACCGCGATACCCTCTCCGCTTACCACATGGCCTAAAAAGGCTACTGAAGAGAGCCAGAACTCACACTTTGTGAACTTGGCAAAAAGCTTATTCCTCCGCAGGGTATGCAAGACCAACCGCAAATGGTTTGCGTGATCCTCTTCCGACTGAGAGTATACCAAGATGTCATCGATAAACACAATAACAAACAAATCCAAATACTCTCGGAACGTTCGATGCATTAGGTCCATAAATACCGAAGGCGCATTACATAGGCCAAACGGCATTACCGTGAACTCATAATGCCCGTAGCGTGTTCCAAACGCCGTCTTGGGAATGTCACCTTCCCTAATCCTTAGCTGATAATATCCCGATTTCAAATCCAACTTGGAATAGACCGTTGATCCTGCCAGCTGATCAAAGAGGTCATCAATCCGCGGAATCGGATATTTATTTTTCTCCGTCAGCTTATTCAACTCGCGGTAGTCAATACACAATCGTAAGCTACCGTCTTTCTTCTTCACAAAGAGAACAGGCGCGCTCCAAGGTGACATACTTGGGCGTATATATCCCTGCTCCAACAACTCTTGCAATTGGACTTTCAACTCAGCCATCTCTTTTGGCGCGACGCGATATGGAGAGCGGGCCACAGGTTTCGCACCTGGCACCAACTCAATAGAAAAGTCAATCTCCCGCTGGGGTGGTAACCCAGGAAGATCTTTAGGAAACACATCGACAAACTCTGACACAACTGGCACCTCACCGACACTGGCCTTAGGCTCAACAGCCTGAATTAGCGTGAAGAATAACTCCGCGCCCTTCCGAACAGCATTTACGACTTGGAGTGCAGACAACAGAGTCCCGCCAACTCCTCGCATACCAGCGAACTTCGTCACAAGCCCGGTATTCTGGCCCAGTGTAATCTCTTTGGAGTTGCAATCAATAAAGGCACGCTGCTCCGAGAGCCAGTCCATACCAAAGATCACATCAAACTCCGATAACGGTAGCACAGCTGCACTCAAACCGAAATCCCGACTTCCTATTTGCACATCCACATCGCAAGCCCTATCCGCAAGCATCATACAGCCATTCGGCAATAGCACCCTTGTACTATCCACCGTCACATGACTTGGTACCCCAATGCGAGATACGAAATCCTCAGACAGAAAAGAATGCGAAGCACCCGTATCAAACAGGGCTCTCGCCAAATTATTCCGAATCAGGACAAAGCCTGCAGCACACACATCATGCACAAGCTAAACAAAACCAAAACCAAAAGCACCAGCAAGTAAACTAAATCAACTCGTACCTGTGACGACGTCACTTTGCTTAATCGCTTCCTGTTGGCCAAGTTGATAGATTCGGGGCTGCGCCTGGGAAGCAGAGGAATCCACCACCGCTTTGCCCTTCTCAGCATAAGACGCACCCATCTTCTTTTCCCCTTTGGGCTGCACCACCCGACAGTCACGAGCAATATGCCCCACCCGGCCACAGTTATAGCATGTACGAGAATCCGGCCTTGATGTCGCTCCCGACACAACGGTCGTAGTCACTTGCCCCGATGGCTTGGACCTCTTGCCCCCTTTCTTCTGGTAAAACGACTTGCTCGGGCGAGGTGTTTGAAACTCTGGCTTCGACGCAACCAAGCCCTTATTCCCTTGCACTCGCTTCATGTCCTTCTCCAACGCGCACGCAGTATCAACCAACGCCTGAAACCCTTGGCTCACAGAACTCGAAAGCAGGAATCTCAACTCATCCCGCAATCCTTCATAGAACCGATTCGTTTTCCTTTGGTCATCCGCGAAGATTGTTCCCGCATATCGTCCCAACCTGGTAAACTCGTGCAAGTAGATATCCACACTATCTTCCCCTTGCTTTAACCGTTGGAACTCATTCTCCATAGCAATGCGTTGCGCCGCTGGGACATGTTTCGCCAGAAATATCCGGGAGAACTCCTCAATCGACACTTGTGTTAATTGCCTGCCCGCCAACTGGTGTAACTCAACCTCGTCCCACTACAACCGCGCCTCCCCTTCCAGCATGAAGGTGGCTAAGGTGACCTTGAGAGTTTCCTCCGCCCTGATCGCTGTCATTATCCTCTTGACACGCGATAACCAATCTTCCGCCTGCGTTGGGGATCCCATTCCCGCAAACGTAGGAGGACTGAAGCTCATGAATTGCTTCAACTGTCGGTCAGCTGCGCGTGGATCTACAGCCTCAGCCGGCTCGGGTCTTACATCAACACGAACTGGCACTACTGCCGGCTGCGCTTGCCCGGTCGGCTGAATCATGGCAAATAGCGCCTCAGCAACTAAGCGAACAGTTTCCGCAGATGGAGGAGGTGTTGGCACCTCAGCTGGTGCCGCACTCTCATCAGAACGCTGGGGCTCAGACTGCCCAGCACCACTACGTGTCACCTATAGGTGGACAAGACACACATTAGCGAACGTATGCAAGCAAAACAACACAAAGAGGAACGCGCAGATTCCTCAAACAAGAGTTTGTACATTCCTTCATGGACATTCCAGAGTTCATTAACGTTACAGCAGGTCGCACAAACACGTGCTCGCCACCCCACAAAAGAATTCGACCACGAATTCGAAAGAGGAAGACCGAGGAAAGCTGATACCAAAATGTAACGACCCCATCCGTTAAATGACGTATAGTAGAAGGTCCGGCCGGGGCCCCACACTATATGCCACAAACAGACGGTGAGGTCACAGGATAATACCAAACCATACGAATCCTAACTCAGAGCATTCTAGCGGAAGCTTTAAGTTACAACTTTGAACTCTAATCCGGAATGTCCAATATATAAAACCACCTTTATATATAAATACCACGGAATGTACACAACCACAAGAGTTTGGCCTTAAGGCCTTACAGTTCCTCTGAATATACATCATGTTTTACAAACCTCGGCGCGCAGGCCGGCCATACATGAGTAAAAAGAGAAAACAAAACAAAGCCATTCGCTTAGCCTTCCAGGCTAGCCGCAGCAGCAGCAGCAACAGCAGTAGGGCTTCAGCCCATCATTTACCACTTGGCTCTCCAGCACCTGCACGGGAACAATCCACCCAACCGGTGGCAAACAATGCAACGGTCAGCATTCAGCTGACCCAATTATAACAATCCTACCCCTTTCTCGGGGCATGAGCATTCTTTCCCTGCAAGCATGGCATCATCAAATAGCAATTATGTGCGCGCAGGCACATTCAAGCCATCACAACTATCGGCCACACGGCCCGACAGTCCGTGCACTCAGGGCACATTCTCGGTGTACCGGAATACCAGGGTCAACACCACCGTCTACACGGTATTTGAGCATTCTAGTCTTTCCGGCGCGCGGGCCTAAGACTCTCATTAGGCGCTCCAACAAAACCTATACCAGGCTTCCAAGTCGGACGGACCTAACGCAGGTACGGATCAGCCACCCCCCGTTGCTCAAGTCGCCGAGCCACCTCGAATACGGAAGTATCCATGGCTTTTTATAGGCGCGGGTCGGTTTCACCTTTCCTGTTCGGCAATCTGCCTTTTCATCGAGTTGCAGCCCAACGGCTCAACCACTCACAAAGTGGCAACACACGGCCACCAGAGTTGCATCCAACCCTCTTCATTTCCTGGACATCGTCCAGTACTTCCTGCCGCACCAAGCAACAGGTAGGAACAAGGCATCACAAGCCATAATCACGGAGCCTTCTCCGATATGCAAACAAGCATCACCAATCCAGACCATGTCCAGATGGGCTTCACACAGCATGCCTAGAGCCGTACTCCAATTCCGGCCTCTAACAAGGGGGACTTCACATATCTACCCCAAGGGACACCACAACCCACCGCACACTCGCGGGGAAGGGTTTTCCCTATGCAATGCAGAAAAGAAGGACTTCACATGTCCGAGGAGGGAGATCGTTACCCTTGTCGATCTCTTCGGTGCCATCGAAAACGAGCCGGTTAGAAAGAACCGCAGCAGCCTTGCCTTCACAACGCCGGCTTCGGATCACGAATCGGACCACGGGAACTCTGTCGGTGGCTTGCTCTCCTCCTCCTTCTTCTTCCACTCTCTTTCTCTCTTTCTTAAGCATACATGAAGAATGACCTTTCATCCTTACATTACGTAATAACCCAGCCAGGAAACCACCTGGACCCTTGGATCAAAAGAGAGAAAACTGAACGGCCAAGATTTTCCCAAAAATTCACTTTTTGGCCGACACGGCCTGTGACACGCCCGTGTCACAGGCCGTGTACCCTTTAAGCGGCACACACAGCTTGAACCGACTGAACAACACGGGTCATCAACACGCCCGTGTCGAACCTGACACGCCCGTGTCATTCTTGAGACACGCCCGTGTCTCCTGCTACACGGTACTCACCGATTTCCAAAACCAGTACACGGGTCGGAACACGGCAGCTGACACGCCCGTGTCCAGCCTCACACGCCCGTGTTCGAGGCCGTGTTCAAGGCCGTGTTTGGCTCGGACTCGAATAGGCCAATTTCGAAAAATAATTCGAACACGCCCTGGGACACGCCCGTGTCGAAGGCCGTGTCCCAGGCTCAACGCTCGTCGACTCTCAAACGTCGACTAGCCTGAACACGCCCTGGGACACGCCCGTGTCCCAGGCCGTGTACACCCGACACGCCCTGGGACACGCCCGTGTCCCAGGCCGTGTCAAACAGCCTGCTACTCAAACTTCATGTTGAGTCTTTTTGGGGCCTTTTTGGGGTGTTACAACCCTCCCCCCTTAACAAAATTTCGTCCCGAAATTTGCACGGTAAGGAAACAAGAACCAGCAAAGCTATAACTATGATATAACAAAAAGTACACGGTCTACAGTTTATACAAATAACTCGGGAAACTCAGCTCGCATGGTCTGCTCTCGCTCCCATGTTAGCTCTTCACGGCCACAATTGTCCCATCGGACCTTGACCATCCCGATCACTTTGTTCCGCAACTGTTTCTCGGCTCGATCCTCGATCCGAATGGGTCTAACCCTCGTCGTTAGCCCATACTCGACCGGTACTCGATCATTCTCCACTACTTGAGCTGGATCCTTCACCGCCTTACGAAGGACTGAGGTGTGAAACACATCATGTAATCCACCCAAGTCCGCTGAAAGTGCTAGTCGATAAGCAGCTTCCCCAACTCGCTCCACCACCTCAAATGGACCAAGATACCTCGGACTTAGCTTTTTCAAACGCCGAATCCTGGACACACCTTTGAAGGGTTTGATCTTCAAATATACCCAATCACCCACCGCAAACTCCACGTTCCGGTGCTTGGCATTGTAGTACTTTGCTTGACGATCTTGGGCTATCAATAGCCTCTCCCGAATAGAGCGTATGAGCGAAGTAGCTTCTTCGACTTCCTTTTTCCCACTCAGCTTAGATTCGCCTGCTTCTGCCCAAGCTAACGGTGTACGGCATTTACGCCCATACAACGCCTCAAATGGTGTCATACCAATACTCGCTTGGTAGCTATTATTATAGGCAAATTCGACAAGGAATATATAATCTTCCCATCTCTTCCCAAAGTCTAGGGCGCACATGCGGAGCATATCCTCCATCGTCCTGTTGGTTCGTTCAGTCTGGCCATCCGTTTGGGGATGAAAGGCCGTACTAAACGCCAATTTTGTACCCAACATTTGATGAACGAGCCGCCAATCATTCGATGTGAACCGCCCATCACGGTCACTAACGATGCTCCGAGGAACACCGTGCAGTCGAACAACTTGATCCACATAAAGCTTGGCCAATGTTTCCACTGAATCGTCTCTTCTGTTTGGAAGGAAGTGCGCCACTTTTGTCAACCGGTCCACAATCACCCAGATTGAATCATGACCGCGTTGAGATCTCGGCAACCCATGCACGAAATCCATCGAAATGTCATCGAACTTCCATTCCGGAATAGGTAACGACTTCAGGAAACCGCCAGGCTTCTGGCATTCTGCTTTCACCAACGCACAGGTAGTGCATTCAGCCACATAACGTGCGACATCTTTCTTTAGTCCGGGCCACCAGAATAACTTTTTCAGATCTCTGTACATCTTTGTGCTCCCTGGGTGAACTGAGTACTTTGCAAAGTGAGCTTCGTACATCAACTCTTCCCTCAATTTACCCACACTTGGGACGCACACTCGACCATTTCTCCTTAACAACCCGTTATCCCAAGAGAATTGGTCATCCGGCCCATCTTTTGCATAGCGCTGGAGACTTTCATCAAGCTCCGTTGCTCGCCGAACTCGGTCCGCAAGGTCATATTGCACCTCCGTCCAGTTCAAACATGCATCGGTTGACGCACCCTTGTCAACACACGATATCTCCATTGCTTCCAATTCCTGGATCAAACGCTGATCATGCCTCTGCAACCAGCTTGCCCGTACCGGAGTCTTCCGACTCAAAGCATCAGCGACCACATTTCCCTTCCCGGGGGTATAGTGAATCTCGAAGGTGTAGTCCCCAAGGAACTCCATCCATCTTCGTTGTCGCATATTCAGATCCTTCTGATCCAACAAATACTTTAGGCTCTTGTGATCCGTATAGATATCCACTTTCACGCCATATAGATAGTGCCGCCACAACTTGAGCGCAAAGATTACCGCCGCCAATTCCAAATCATGGACGGGGTAATTCCGCTCATGCACTTTCAACTGACGCGAGCCATAAGCAATCACTTTACCAAACTGCAGAAGGACGCAGCCTAAGCCGTTCCCTGATGCATCACTATAGATCTCATACCCATCGGTACCACATGGCGATGTCAACACAGGCGCCGTGGTCAAACGACTCTTCAAGTCTTCAAAAGCTCGCGCGCACTCCGGCGTCCACATGAACTTTTGATCTTTTCTCGTCAGCGTGGTCAGAGGTAAAGCAATCCGTGAGAAGTTTTCCACAAACCGTCTATAGTAGCCCGCAAGTCCAAGGAAGCTCCTGACCTCGGCCACTGAAGACATCACTGGCCAATCTCGGATGGCACTTATCTTCAACGGATCCACCGCGATACCCTCTCCGCTTACCACATGGCCTAAAAAGGCTACTGAAGAGAGCCAGAACTCACACTTTGTGAACTTGGCAAAAAGCTTATTCCTCCGCAGGCTATGCAAGACCAACCGCAAATGGTTTGCGTGATCCTCTTCCGACTGAGAGTATACCAAGATGTCATCGATAAACACAATAACAAACAAATCCAAATACTCTCGGAACGTTCGATGCATTAGGTCCATAAATACCGAAGGCGCATTACATAGGCCAAACGGCATTACCGTGAACTCATAATGCCCGTAGCGTGTTCCAAACGCCGTCTTGGGAATGTCACCTTCCCTAATCCTTAGCTGATAATATCCCGATTTCAAATCCAACTTGGAATAGACCGTTGATCCTGCCAGCTGATCAAAGAGGTCATCAATCCGCGGAATCGGATATTTATTTTTCTCCGTCAGCTTATTCAACTCGCGGTAGTCAATACACAATCGTAAGCTACCGTCTTTCTTCTTCACAAAGAGAACAGGCGCGCTCCAAGGTGACATACTTGGGCGTATATATCCCTGCTCCAACAACTCTTGCAATTGGACTTTCAACTCAGCCATCTCTTTTGGCGCGACGCGATATGGAGAGCGGGCCACAGGTTTCGCACCTGGCACCAACTCAATAGAAAAGTCAATCTCCCGCTGGGGTGGTAACCCAGGAAGATCTTTAGGAAACACATCGGCAAACTCTGACACAACTGGCACCTCACCGACACTGGCCTTAGGCTCAACAGCCTGAATTAGCGTGAAGAATAACTCCGCGCCCTTCCGAACAGCATTTACGACTTGGAGTGCAGACAACAGAGTCCCGCCAACTCCTCGCATACCAGCGAACTTCGTCACAAGCCCGGTATTCTGGCCCAGTGTAATCTCTTTGGAGTTGCAATCAATAAAGGCACGCTGCTCCGAGAGCCAGTCCATACCAAAGATCACATCAAACTCCGATAACGGTAGCACAGCTGCACTCAAACCGAAATCCCGACTTCCTATTTGCACATCCACATCGCAAGCCCTATCCGCAAGCATCATACAGCCATTCGGCAATAGCACCCTTGTACTATCCACCGTCACATGACTTGGTACCCCAATGCGAGATACGAAATCCTCAGACAGAAAAGAATGCGAAGCACCCGTATCAAACAGGGCTCTCGCCAAATTATTCCGAATCAGGACAAAGCCTGCAGCACACACATCATGCACAAGCTAAACAAAACCAAAACCAAAAGCACCAGCAAGTAAACTAAATCAACTCGTACCTGTGACGACGTCACTTTGCTTAATCGCTTCCTGTTGGCCAAGTTGATAGATTCGGGGCTGCGCCTGGGAAGCAGAGGAATCCACCACCGCTTTGCCCTTCTCAGCATAAGACGCACCCATCTTCTTTTCCCCTTTGGGCTGCACCACCCGACAGTCACGAGCAATATGCCCCACCCGGCCACAGTTATAGCATGTACGAGAATCCGGCCTTGATGTCGCTCCCGACACAACGGTCGTAGTCACTTGCCCCGATGGCTTGGACCTCTTGCCCCCTTTCTTCTGGTAAAACGACTTGCTCGGGCGAGGTGTTTGAAACTCTGGCTTCGACGCAACCAAGCCCTTATTCCCTTGCACTCGCTTCATGTCCTTCTCCAACGCGCACGCAGTATCAACCAACGCCTGAAACCCTTGGCTCACAGAACTCGAAAGCAGGAATCTCAACTCATCCCGCAATCCTTCATAGAACCGATTCGTTTTCCTTTGGTCATCCGCGAAGATTGTTCCCGCATATCGTCCCAACCTGGTAAACTCGTGCAAGTAGATATCCACACTATCTTCCCCTTGCTTTAACCGTTGGAACTCATTCTCCATAGCAATGCGTTGCGCCGCTGGGACATGTTTCGCCAGAAATATCCGGGAGAACTCCTCAATCGACACTTGTGTTAATTGCCTGCCCGCCAACTGGTGTAACTCAACCTCGTCCCACTACAACCGCGCCTCCCCTTCCAGCATGAAGGTGGCTAAGGTGACCTTGAGAGTTTCCTCCGCCCTGATCGCTGTCATTATCCTCTTGACACGCGATAACCAATCTTCCGCCTGCGTTGGGGATCCCATTCCCGCAAACGTAGGAGGACTGAAGCTCATGAATTGCTTCAACTGTCGGTCAGCTGCGCGTGGATCTACAGCCTCAGCCGGCTCGGGTCTTACATCAACACGAACTGGCACTACTGCCGGCTGCGCTTGCCCGGTCGGCTGAATCATGGCAAATAGCGCCTCAGCAACTAAGCGAACAGTTTCCGCAGATGGAGGAGGTGTTGGCACCTCAGCTGGTGCCGCACTCTCATCAGAACGCTGGGGCTCAGACTGCCCAGCACCACTACGTGTCACCTATAGGTGGACAAGACACACATTAGCGAACGTATGCAAGCAAAACAACACAAAGAGGAACGCGCAGATTCCTCAAACAAGAGTTTGTACATTCCTTCATGGACATTCCAGAGTTCATTAACGTTACAGCAGGTCGCACAAACACGTGCTCGCCACCCCACAAAAGAATTCGACCACGAATTCGAAAGAGGAAGACCGAGGAAAGCTGATACCAAAATGTAACGACCCCATCCGTTAAATGACGTATAGTAGAAGGTCCGGCCGGGGCCCCACACTATATGCCACAAACAGACGGTGAGGTCACAGGATAATACCAAACCATACGAATCCTAACTCAGAGCATTCTAGCGGAAGCTTTAAGTTACAACTTTGAACTCTAATCCGGAATGTCCAATATATAAAACCACCTTTATATATAAATACCACGGAATGTACACAACCACAAGAGTTTGGCCTTAAGGCCTTACAGTTCCTCTGAATATACATCATGTTTTACAAACCTCGGCGCGCAGGCCGGCCATACATGAGTAAAAAGAGAAAACAAAACAAAGCCATTCGCTTAGCCTTCCAGGCTAGCCGCAGCAGCAGCAGCAACAGCAGTAGGGCTTCAGCCCATCATTTACCACTTGGCTCTCCAGCACCTGCACGGGAACAATCCACCCAACCGGTGGCAAACAATGCAACGGTCAGCATTCAGCTGACCCAATTATAACAATCCTACCCCTTTCTCGGGGCATGAGCATTCTTTCCCTGCAAGCATGGCATCATCAAATAGCAATTATGTGCGCGCAGGCACATTCAAGCCATCACAACTATCGGCCACACGGCCCGACAGTCCGTGCACTCAGGGCACATTCTCGGTGTACCGGAATACCAGGGTCAACACCACCGTCTACACGGTATTTGAGCATTCTAGTCTTTCCGGCGCGCGGGCCTAAGACTCTCATTAGGCGCTCCAACAAAACCTATACCAGGCTTCCAAGTCGGACGGACCTAACGCAGGTACGGATCAGCCACCCCCCGTTGCTCAAGTCGCCGAGCCACCTCGAATACGGAAGTATCCATGGCTTTTTATAGGCGCGGGTCGGTTTCACCTTTCCTGTTCGGCAATCTGCCTTTTCATCGAGTTGCAGCCCAACGGCTCAACCACTCACAAAGTGGCAACACACGGCCACCAGAGTTGCATCCAACCCTCTTCATTTCCTGGACATCGTCCAGTACTTCCTGCCGCACCAAGCAACAGGTAGGAACAAGGCATCACAAGCCATAGGCATCACAAGCCATAATCACGGAGCCTTCTCCGATATGCAAACAAGCATCACCAATCCAGACCATGTCCAGATGGGCTTCACACAGCATGCCTAGAGCCGTACTCCAATTCCGGCCTCTAACAAGGGGGACTTCACATATCTACCCCAAGGGACACCACAACCCACCGCACACTCGCGGGGAAGGGTTTTCCCTATGCAATGCAGAAAAGAAGGACTTCACATGTCCAAGGAGGGAGATCGTTACCCTTGTCGATCTCTTCGGTGCCATCGAAAACGAGCCGGTTAGAAAGAACCGCAGCAGCCTTGCCTTCACAACGCCGGCTTCGGATCACGAATCGGACCACGGGAACTCCGCCGGTGGCTTGCTCTCCTCCTCCTTCTTCTTCCACTCTCTTTCTCTCTTTCTTAAGCATACATGAAGAATGACCTTTCATCCTTACATTACGTAATAACCCAGCCAGGAAACCACCTGGACCCTTGGATCAAAAGAGAGAAAACTGAACGGCCAAGATTTTCCCAAAAATTCACTTTTTGGCCGACACGGCCTGTGACACGCCCGTGTCACAGGCCGTGTACCCTTTAAGCGGCACACACAGCTTGAACCGACTGAACAACACGGGTCATCGACACGCCCGTGTCGAACCTGACACGCCCGTGTCATTCTTGAGACACGCCCGTGTCTCCTGCTACACGGTACTCACCGATTTCCAAAACCAGTACACGGGTCAGAACACGGCAGCTGACACGGCCGTGTCCAGCCTCACACGCCCGTGTTCGAGGCCGTGTTCAAGGCCGTGTTCGGCTCGGACTCGAATAGGCCAATTTCGAAAAATAATTCGAACATGCCCTGGGACACGCCCGTGTCGAAGGCCGTGTCCCAGGCTCGACGCTCGTCGACTCTCAAACGTCGACTAGCCTGAACACGCCCTGGGACACGCCCGTGTCCCAGGCCGTGTACACCCGACACGCCCTGGGACACGCCCGTGTCCCAGGCCGTGTCAAACAGCCTGCTACTCAAACTTCATGTTGAGTCTTTTTGGGGCCTTTTTGGGGTGTTACACAGGTCTACTAGCTGTAAGGTACAATAGAGAGCCAATCATTGCTCTATATGTAGTCTGATCAACATGTTTTCCATGTTCATCAACATCTAATACATCATTAGTTGGCATATGTGTTTTCATACAAGATGCTTCAGACATACCAAATTTCTTAACCAGTTCTTTTGCATACTTGGTTTGAGAAATAAATATGTCTTCAGCATGTTGTTTGACTTGTAATCCTAGAAAGAAGGAAAGCTCACCCATGCTACTCATTTCAAATTTTGAATGCATTAGTTTAGAGAACTTTTTGCACAAATTTGAATCAGTAGATCCAAATATAATATCATCTACATATATTTACACTAGTAGGGTATGAGACTTATTGGTTCTAATGAAAAGAGTTTGGTCTACTCTACCCCTTATAAAATCATTTTTCAAAAGAAAACATACTAAGGTCTCATACCATGCTCTAGCAGCTTGCTTGAGACCATATAATGCTTTATGCAATTTGAAAACATGGTAATGATAAGTTGAAGAGATAAAACCTGGGGGTTGTCTAACATAGACTTCTTCTTTGATGTCTCCATTGAGAAATGCACTCTTCACATCCATTTGGTAGACCTTGAATCCTTTGTGAGTTGAATAAGCTAGGAATATTCTTATGGCCTCTAACCTTGCAACTGGTGCAAAGGTCTGGTCATAGTCTATTCCTTCCTCTTGAGAGTATCCTTGAGCAACTAGCCTTACCTTATTTCTTACAATAACTCCTTGATCATCCAATTTGTTCCTGAACACCCACTTAGTTCCAACAATGGAGTGATCCTTAGGCCTTGTCACTAGTTCCCAAACTTTATTCCTCTCAAATTGATGTAGTTCCTCTTGCATAGCAATGATCCAATGTGGATCTTGTTCTGCATCTTGAATGGATTGAGGCTCAACTTGAGATAGAAAGCAGGTGTGCATCAGGTTTTGGTTGACCTGATTTCTAGTTTGCACACCAGCAGAGATGTTTCCAATCACTTGGGAGATTGGATGATCTCTTGTTGTTACTAAATCAACAGGGGGTGTTGATTGTTCACCAACCTGTGTTGTTGTTTCCTCTTGTGGAACAATAACTGGCTCTTCAAGATGGTTCTCCTCAAGATATTGAGTACAAAGATGTTGAGTATCCTCTTCATCTTGACTGATTTCTCCTCTCTATTGGGTAGGTGAATGTGTTGAATCCTTCTCTGCAATATGCAACCTGTCCAAATTTTCTAAAAGAGAGTTTACCTGCAAGAGTTCTATGGTAGAAGTATTCTTCTCCTTATAAAACATGTTAGTCTCATCAAAAGATACATGAACAGATTCTTCAATTTTAAGAGAAGTTTTATTATAAACCCTATAAGCTTTACTGATCATGGAGTATCCCAGAAACACTCCTTCATCAGCTTTAGCTTGAAATTTTGCTATATACTTCTTGTCATTATTGTGAATATAACAAATGCAACCAAAAATTTTAAAATAGTCTACTTTAGGTTTCTTCCCTTTGAGCAATTCATAGAGAGTCTTGCCCTTCAGTTTATGTATCACACTTCTGTTCAACACATAGTTGGAGGTGTTCACTGCCTCTGCCCAAAAAGATAGAGGGAGGTGAGCATCTGTCAACAATGTGGTGGTAGATTCAATAAGGGTTCTATTTTTCCTTTCAGCTACCCCATTTTGTTGAGGAGTTCTAGGAGCTGAGAAAGTGTGTCTGATCCCTTCACTCTGACAGAACTCTTGCATAAGAAGAGAATCAAACTCTGTCCAATGATCACTTCTGATCAAGGCAATGTGATTATTGAACTCAATCTGTATGCATATGAGAAAATCTGTCAAACATTTAAAGTTATTAGAATTCTTCCTCAGAAAGAATACCCAAGTGAATATAGAGAAGTCATCTACAATCACTAAAGTGTAAGATTTCCCTCCTAAGCTTTGTACTGTAATGGGTCCAAAAAGATCCATGTGTAACAGATACAAAATCCTAGGTGAATCACTCTTATTAAGTGACTTAAAACTATTTTTAGTTTTCTTTTCTAGTTGACAAGCCCTGCAGAGTCCTTCCTTCTTGTAGGGGCCAGAAGGTAGTCCTCAAACAAGGTTGTCCTTGGATTGCCTAGCAATGGTTCTAAGGTTTATATGTCATAGTCTCTTATGCCAAAGATAATTTGGTTTGCAAACTGAATTTAATAAACAGATATCTATATTTGTTGAAAAGAAATCTACAAGATAAATGTTACCTTTCCTTTTACCTGTTAGCACTGTTGTGTTATCCTCTGACTTGATATTGCATAAGGATTTTTTGAATATCACTTGATAGCCTTCATCACAGAGTTGACTGATGCTGATTAAATTGTGCTTCAGTCCTTCCACATAAGCCGCCTTCTTGAATGTGACTGAGCCAATCTGAACAGCACCATATCCTTTTGTTTGACCAAAGTTTGAATCACCAAATATCACTTTGGGTCCAAGTTTGGTTTTGAAGGATGTTAGATTCTCCTTGTTCCCTGTCATGTGCTTTGAGCACCCACTATCCAGATACCATTTTTGGTTCATTGCTGGATAGGTCTTCACCTGCACATAAACAATTTATATGTTTTTGACCCAGTTTACCTTGGGTCTAGGTTGATAACCTTTAAACTCAGAAATAAAAGACATCCCTGGCCGACTCTTATATCCTTTAGGATGGTATCTCCTAGGAGGTACTACCCATTCAGTATAAGGGTTGAAGCTTTGGGATGTAGGAATTCTAGGATTGATTGTAGATTTACCTCTGAAAGATTGTTAAAAACTCCGAGCTCCGTTCGACGACCGTCGAGCTGAGTTCAACGATCTTGGGTCAGATCGTCGAGCTCCGTTCGAAGATCGACTATGCCAGAGTTCAGAGTTCGATGATTCAGCCTGAGATCACCGAGCTCTGTTCGACGATCATCGACCTCTGTTCGATGTTTTCTTTTGAACTTTGGTTTTCTTAGGTAAATCAGGATTCTTCCTAGCCACCTCTACAACTTCCTTTCCTTTATCTGAAATAAATTTAATTGAAGTTGTTAATACTATAGGTTGGTTGGATGAAGCACCCAAGCCCAGTGTACTATTAAATCTTGAGTTCATTGTATTTGTGATGTCCATCAGTCTTATGCTTCTCCCATTAAGGGATTCTTCAAACTTCTTTCCCTGGGAAAGTTCACTTTTCAGTGAAGCTATCTCCTCCCTACAGCATTCTAGCTCCTCAGAAAGTTTGAGGTTATCTGACTTTAAAGTGCTATGTTCAGATAATTGATTTCTGAGAGAGATGATCTCTTTCTCAGACTTCAGCAGGTCTAAACAAAGTGCTTTAAATTCAAATTTAAAGTCCTCTGAATTAAAATCAAAGGAATCTATTACCTTGTCTTCTTCATCTTCATGTTCAGATTCAGATTCTTATTCATATTCTGCATCAGAATTATGTTGGGAGGCATTGATAGCCATCATGCAGAACTCCTTCTCTTCAGCATCATCTTCATCATCACTTGAGCTTGATGAAGCCTCTGACTCTTCTTCAGTTTCACTCCATGTTTCTGCTACAAATCCCTTCCTTGTATGTTTAATTTTGCTGGAGGAGGATTTGTTGTAATTGTTTCCCCTGGAGTCCTTATCTCTTCTCCTATCTTTGCTGTCCTTTTTGTCCTTATTCTGGTTTTCTGGACAATCAGGCACAATGTGGCCTTGTTTCCTGCATCCAAAATAGATTATTTCTTTGTTATTTGACTTGTCATACCTTTGCTTCTCATGCCCTCTGGATGACCTCTTTCTGAAATCTTTCCTGGCCATCTTATAGAATCTTTTGGCCAGTAAGCTCATCAATTCTTCATTGCCTGTGACCTTGTCTTCAGGCAGATCTTCTGTAGCTTTGAATGCTATTGTCTTCTCCTTCCTGATGGCTGGAGAAGCAGTCTTTTGCTCTTCTTCCCTATTCTTGATGAGCAGCTCATAAGATTTGAGCTTGCCCAAAAGAGCCTCTATGGTGATCTCACTTAGGCTTCTGGCATCCTTGATTGGCCAGATTCTTGAATCCCAAGTGCTGGGGAAGCATATTAGCATTTTGTCATTTAGTTCAGTGAGTGAGATCTCCTTGTCCAATGTTCTTAATTCACTGACAATTTAACTGAGCCTGTTGTACACATCAGTAACTGGTTAAGTTTCTCCTTTCTTGAAGTTCTCATACTGGGATATGAGATGGGATCTTCTGTCCTTCCTTTCATCAGCAGATCCAGATACAATCTCAGAAAGCTTATCCCATATATCTTTTGTTGAACTGCATTCAACCACCTTTTGGAATATCTCATCAGACATAGTCTGAGCAAGGATATTCATAGCCTTTGCATCTGCAACTTTCCATTTCTTTATTTCTGCATCTGTTCTTGAGGGAGGTGGAACAACACTTGTACTTATAATTACTAGGGGTCTTGGACACACTGTCAAAACAGAATTAAATATGTCCTCATCAATAAGATTCACGTAAAGCCTAATCCTTGCCTTCCAAAGTGCAAACTTAGAAAGGTTGTACACTAGAGGTCTGGTGCTAGCATAATCTTTGTTATGTGCCATGGTTTTGTAAGAAAATAAATATAATACAAATAATAATAACCTTCTATAAGATTGATCTTATCAGAGATCTTTTGGTTCAGGTGTTAGCATGTTCAACAAATCTGTTGAAGATTCAGTTGTTGAGTAACCAACCTCGCTTTGATACCAATTGAAAGTGAGGATAAGATCTAGCTTACTCTAGACGGGGGTGAATAGAGTATATTAAAATAATTTACAATTTAAAACTGTAAAGCAGTGGGAGACTTGATTTACTTATATGTGTAATGTGCTAGCAGAAAAGTAAACACTAAGAAGCTATAGTGGTTCCCCAACAACCTGGGTACATCCACTCTTCTACCACCCTAGGTAGGAATCCACTACAGGAATAGTTGATCAGGTTTCCTGGGCACCAATGAGCTTTGTATAAGGTGCTCAAAAACCAAACCTAGATTTTTTGATAAGGTGTCTTGCCATCTCTGAGTTTTGACAAGGTCTCAGAAACCAGCCACAAAACTTTTGAAGGGAGTTTTGAGAAACCCTTTTACAGGAGAGAAAGGAAAAAAATGAGTTGAGTTGTTCTTCTCTGTCAACAATCTTAGAGAAGGCAAGTGGAAGATGTTGTCAAAGCTCCCCCTGAGATCTGTAAGGGTTCAGGAAGATGAGCTTTGCTTAGGGTGATAGGCCTTCAGTTGCTTCAGATCTCCAGCAATAGATGATTTCAGCAGATGCTGAAATGTGTGATGTCTGGAGTCCTTGATGAAGCAGCTTTTGAACACTTTATGCTTGAAGGAGTAGAATAGCAGATGATCTCCTTCACAATAATGTTCCTTGTGTTCTTGAAGAATTCCGACTAAGTAATTCTGTAAACTTTTGTTTACTTAGTCTATTCCAGAAGATGAATTCTTGATGAACCAATATTTCTTATTCTCTCTTCTATAATATTTTTTCAAAACTTATCAGTTCTCTATCTTTTTCAAAATGACTCTCTAGTGAGTATATCAGATTATGACTTCTTGATAGCCGTTAATCTTTCATAAATGACTACCTTAACTGATATCTGCCTCTAGAGGAAAGTTCTTAAGAAACATTCCAATTAGTCTTCCTTGAAACTTGCTCCAGATTGATTGAAACGGCTACAAAATCCTTTGCCATAAATGCTGAAAATAAGTCTGAATGAATTCCATAACTGTCCTGAATTTGAATCCTGAAATCATCGATCTCTTCAGAAAAGCATCGATCTGAGCTCAACGATCGTCGACCTGAGCTCAGATATTGAACTTAGACTTAAAACAGAAATCGTCGATCTGAGCTCTACGATCGTCGACCTGAGCTCAGAGATTGAACTTAGTCTTCAGCACTTGAATTCTGATCTTTAGAAGGTCTTGAGGGCAGCTTTCAAACCTAAGTACTAACCCTAAGACTCATTCTAGTTGACCTATATGACTATACAACAAGGTCAAAATAAATTCCTAAGCATATAGTGATCCTTACCTAAATTAGTAATAAGGTGTTCCAACACAAACATCTTTAGTATAAGTGTTGAGTGAGTAAGCATCACTCAACACCAAATCACGTAGACAGATTTTCTGTCACTAGGCATTGAGTGAGCAACCTTTACTCAACGCCAACACACTTAGAAAAATTTCTCTGTCATTAGGCATTGAGTGAGAAACCTTCACCCAATGCCAAAACACTTAGAAAATATTTAAGTCATTAGGAATTGAGTGCGTAAGCTTCACTCAATGCCAAAATACTTAGAAAATTTTCTATGTCTCTAGACGTTGAGTGATTGAGCTTCACTCAACACCAAACTGCTTTACTGGAGTTTTATCACTTGCCGTTGAGTGAGTAAGCTTCACTCAATGCCATAACACTTAGATTTTATTCTAGTGGCTTGGCGTTGAATCAGTATGCTTCACTCAACGCAATTGGACTTAGCCAAATTTCTGTGAAATCAAAGTCTCTGACTGATTGAGGTTCAGTCAACGCTGTTTATCACATGGCATTTAGTGAGTAAGCTTCACTCAACGCCTGTGGACTTCGTAAAATATCTACACATATTTTCTGTGCTGTTGACTGTCTGAGTTATACTCAATGATTTAGGTTGTATGGAGTTGAGTGAGTAGACTTCACTCAATTTCTGTGGACTTAGCCACATTTCTGCTTATTTCTTCTTAGACATTCATTGGCTTAGCCTGTATCATAGCTTTTTGTTATATGGCATTGAGTGAGTAAACTTCACTCAACGACTATGGACTTAGCCACATTTTCAGCTTGCCAATTGTTTGGCTTTGACTATCCAAGCTATACTCAATGCTTTTACTCACCTGACGTTGAGTGAATAGACTTCACTCAATGTCTGTGGACTTAGGTGATTTTCAACTTATCCAACATCTTCACTTTGTTACCACCTGTCACATCACTTGGAATACTTGTCCTATCAATGTTTCAAGGACTAACCTGCATGCATGAACTTAAGCATACTGTAACACCCCAAAAAATCCCTAAGTCCCAAAATGAGTCAGGATGGGTGACACGTAATGGGACACGGGCGTGTCCCAGGGCGTATCGAGTGAACATGGCCTGGGACACAGGCGTTTCCCAGGGCGTGTCCTGCTCGGGTGAATACCCGAGTGGCATTGAGTGGCGTTGAGTATGGTGACACGGCCTTGGACACGTGCATATCCAAGGGCGTGTCCTGCTCGGGTGAATACCCAGGTGGCATTGAGTGGCGTTGAGTGTGGAACACGGCCTGTGACACGGGCATGTCACAGGGGCGTGTTTGGCACACGGCTAAGGACACGGGCGTGTGCCTTAGCCGTGTCCTTCTTGGGTGATCTGGTCTTGTTTTGAAAGAGTGACACGGCTAGTCACACGGCCATGTGCTTTCTGACACGGGCGTGTCAGGGGTTTGACACGGGTGTGTCTAAGCCCATGTTGTGGACTGAGTGAGTCGTTTCTGTAGCCCCTTCAGGAACACGGCCTGTGATACGGGCGTGTCACAACCCGTGTTCAGTACAAGAAATCAGTTTAAGGGCTGATCTGATCCGTTCATTTTCTTTAACTAAGATCGAATGGTCTAGGCTCATCCCTGGGGTGATAAGGTCGGCCTTGAGAAGGAAGAAGATCATGTTTGAGTTGTGCCTTACTTTTTCTTAAGTAAGAGAGAGAGGTGAGCTTGAGGAGGAAGAAGAAGAGGAAGTCGGTTGCCGGTGGTGCTACAGTGGTTCAAATCGCGAGCTGAGTTCAAATTTGCGAAGGAAAAGCTGCTGCGAGGACGTTCATCCGTTTGCTTTTCTCCCCATGGCTCCGAAGCGTCTTCCAAGGGTAATGATTTCCTTCTTGGACAAGTGAAGTCCTTCTTACCTGCATTTGCATAGGAATCCTCCACCAAAAGGTGGATGGCGAAGAGATTCCCTTGGGATTGGTGGTTCGTCCCTTGTTGTAGTGCATTAGAACCGGAAGTGTGAGTACGGTTAGGCATGTTATGTGAAGCCCATCCGGACATGTTGGTCTGGATTGATGATGCTTGTTTGCACATTAGAGAAGACTCCGTGATTATTGCTAGTATGCATGAAATATGTGGTGGATGTCTGTGGCTTGGTGCCACAGGAAGTATTGGAGGAAGTCTAGGAAATTGTGAGAGTTGGGTTCAACTCTTGTGGCCGTGAGTTCCATGTTGTATAAAGGACTTAGTGCCGAACAGGAAAGGTGAAACCGACCCGCGCCTGTAAGTTGACCATGAGTACTTCGGTATTCCTTTGTGGCATGGCGATTTGAGTAGCGGGGGATGGCTTATCTGTACCTGTGTTATGCCAGCTGTATAAGAGAGTGTCAAGGCATTTGGCTTTCATCAGGGGCATAATGAGTCTTTGGCCTGGGCGCCATAAAGACTAATCATACTCAAGTTTGACCGTCATGTCTGGGACCTCTTAACAGTGGTGGGATCCGGTGTTTCCGGTACACCTGAATGTGCCCTGAGTGTACGGAATGTCGGGCCGCCGTGTCGGCATTTGTGATATGTATGGCCTTGGTGGCTGAATATATATATGTGCCTGATGTAAATTGCTATGCAGGGAAGGAATTCCGCTGCCCCGTGCCAGGGGCAGGGTCGATATAATTAGTCAGCTAAATGCTGACCGTTGCCCTGTTTGCCACCGGTTGGTGGATTGGTTCTTGCAGGTGCAGGTGGTGCTTGTCCAAGCGGGACTTAGCGGGCTGAAGCCCAAGCTGCGTTGCTGCCCTCGAAGGCTTTGTTTTGCTTAGACTTGTTCATGTGTGGCCGGCTTGCATGCCGATGTTTGTAAACCACACCTTATGTTCAGAGAAACTTATAAAAGCCATAAGGCGGTGTACCTATTGTGTATGGTTGTATACATTCCTATTTTGTTATAGAAGTTGACAAGTCCTGTATTATTGAGTTCATATTTTCAACCCTGAAGCTTCTGCTAGAATCCTCTGTGTTAGGGTGCGATGGTTCTTGGTATTATTTCGTGACGTCTCCGCATGTTTGTGGAATATGGTGTTGGGCCCCTGCCAGACCCTCTATTATATCCTACGTGACTGGTAGAGGTGTTACAATTTGGTATCATCTTGTTGGTCGATCTCTTCCGAATTCGCGGACGAATTCTTTTGTGGGGTGGCGAGCACGTGTCAGTGCTGCCATTATAACGCATATATTGAACTCAATAATGACCACTTAGGAATGTACATACACTTGTTTGGTGAATCTATGTATTCATTTTTGGTTTGTTTGCCGTTTGTTTAGTCGCTAAATTGTGTTCTACACATATAGGTGACTAAAAGTGTTGTGGGTCAGTTAGAACCTCAGCACTCTGTTGAAAGTGCGGCACCGGCTGAGGTGACCACACCTCCTCCATCTGCTGAAACTATCCATTTGATTACAGAGACAGTGCTTGCGGTTATAAATGCTCAGAAAGTTGGGCAGGCTCGGCCTGCAGTGGTGCAAATTCATGCTGAGATAAGACAAGAACCAGTAGAGGTTGTAGTTGATCCGCGGGCGACAGATCAACAATTGAAGCTATTCATGAGCTTCAATCCTCCTAATTTACTGAGGCTGGTTCCCCAGCCCAAGCGGAGGATTGGCTCTCAAGGATTAAGAGGCTCTGGATCGCTATCATAGTAGAGGAGGAACAGAAAGTCACACTAACCACTTTCCTGCTTGAGGGAGAGGCTCGGTTGTGGTGGGACGAGGTAGAACTGCATCACTTGGTGGTCAAACGTTGGACGGGAGTCTCGATGGAAGAGTTCTCTCGATTGTTTTTAGCAAAGCATCTCCCGATGCAGCAAAGAATTTCCATGGAGTTGGAGTTCCAACGTTTAACTCAAGGGGAGCTTAGTGTGGATGAGTATCTGCATGAATTTACACATTTGGGACGGTACGTGGGAAATATCTTCGCCAAAGAGGAGCGTAAGAACAGTCAGTTTTTTGGGGGACTATGAGATGAGCTGCGGTATTTTCTCTCGAGTTCTGTGAATCAGGGATTCCAAACATTGGTCTGTATGGCTCGGTCTTTGGAAAAGGATATGAAAAGAGGACAAGCAAGGGGGACCTTGGCTATTGCGAAACCAGAGTTTTAGCCGCCGCGTCCGGAGAAGTCTGGATATCGAAGGAGGTAGAATAAGAAGTCCAAATCTACGGGACAAGCTCCTTCAGTGAATATGACGGAAGCATCTTCTGGGTATGGATCTCGCGCTTGTTTTACGTGTGGGAAGTTGGGACACTTCGCACGTGATTGCCGAGTTGGCCCTCCGAAGGGTGAAAAGAAGACGAGAGCGTCTTATGCGGAGAAAGGGAAGACTGTGGTGGAGTCTTCTGCAACGCACGAGCAGCCCCGATTCTTCAACCTTGGGCAACAGGAGGCCATTAAACAGGCCGATGTCATCACAGGTGCGTACAGTTTTAAATTTTATTGTATGTTGTGTGTTGTGGTTGTTTTAAATTTGGTGTTATAGGTTTTGTCCTTATACGGGACTCTCCGGTACGAGCACTGTTCGATACAGGTGCTTCACATTCGTTTCTATCGGAAGATTTTATCTTGCGAATCGGGGTTCCTATACGGACCGCGACAGACATTCTGAAGGTATTACTACCTAATGGATGTTTGATGTGTGCAGATAAGTCTTGTTGTGTTGAGGTCAAGATAGGGAGTCGGGATTTCAAGGTGGAAACGTTAGTATTGCCGATATCAGAGTTTGATATAATCTTTGGTATGGACTGGCTATCAGAGCAGCATGATTGTATAGATTGCACCTCAAAAGAGGTTACACTGGGAAAAAATACTGAACAAGAGGCCAAGTTCAGTGGCATGCGGGGGATGAGTAGGGTATTGATATCTGCTCTCCAAGTCGTTAAGGCAGTTCGGAAGGATGCAGAGTTATTCTTCACACTCATTGAGGCGGTGGAGCCGAAGGCCAGTGTAAGTGAGGTTCCGATTGTATCGGAATACGTTGATGTGTTTCCAAAAGACCTTTAGGGGTTACCACCCCAAAGGGAAATCGACTTCGCTATCGAGCTGGTGCTAGGTGCGAAACCTGTGGCCCGCTCGCCTTATCAAGTAGCGCAAAAGGAGATGGTGGAACTAAAGGTTCAGTTGCAAGAATTGCTAGAGCAAGGCTATATATGCCCAAGTCACTCGCCTTGGTGCGCGCCGGTTCTCTTTGTGAAAAAGAAGGACGGCAGCTTGCGTCTATGCATTGATTATTGAGAACTGAACAAACTAACAGAAAAGAACAAGTATCCAATTCCACGGATCGACGACTTGTTTGATCAGTTATTTGGCTCGACTGTATACTCCAAGTTGGATTTGAAGTCAAGCTACTATCAGTTGAGATTTCGTGAAAGTGACATACCCAAAATAGCGTTTGGAACACGCTATGGTCACTATGAGTTCACGGTAATGCTCTTTGGGCTGTCTAATGCGCCATCGGTATTCATGGACTTGATGTATCGAACATTTAGGGAATACTTGGACCTCTTTGTGATCGTCTTTATTGGCGATATCCTCGTATATTCCCAATCCGAAGAAGATCATGCAAATCACTTGCGGATGGTGTTGCACACTCTTAGGAAGAATAAGCTCTACGCCAAGTTCTCTAAGTGTGAGTTTTGGTTGTCGTCAGAGGCTTTCCTTGGCCATGTGATTAGTGGAGAGGGCATTACGGTGGATCCTTCCAAGATAGTTGCTATATGGGAGTGGCCTGTTCTCTTTTCAGTAGCAGAAGTCAGGAGTTTTCTTGGGCTTGCGGGCTACTACAGGCGCTTCGTAGAGAATTTCTCGAGAATAGCTTTGCCTCTCACCACACTGACGAGAAAGGATCAGAAGTTCATTTGGACGCCGGAGTGTGCTCGAGCTTTTGAAGAGTTAAAGAGTCGTTTGACCGCGGAGCCAATCTTAACATCGCAATGTGGTCAAGACGGTTTTGAGGTCTATAGTGATGCATCAGGGAGCGGCTTAGGCTGCGTTCTTCTGCAATTCGGAAAAGTGATTGCTTATGGCTCTCGCCAGTCTAAGGTGCATGAACGGAATTACCCCGTCCATGATTTGGAATTGGCGGCGGTAATATTTGCACTCAAACTGTGGCGTCATTATTTATATGGCGTGAAAATAGATATATTCACAGACCATAAGAGCTTGAAATATCTGTTGGATCCGAAAGATCTTAATATACGACAGGGAAAATGATTGAGTTTTTGGTGACTACACCTTCCAGATTCATTATACTCCCGGTAAAGGGAATGTAGTTGCGGATGCCTTGAGTCGTCGGACTCCGGCAAGGGCAAGTTGGCTGTTACAGCATGATGAAAGCCTAATTCGAGAACTGGAGGCATTAAATATTTCTTGTGCTGAAAGGAATGCCACTGTAGATGCGTGCTTAAACTGGATGGAGGTACAGTGTGACCTGGCGGACAGAGTTCGGCAAGCAACAGAACTTGATGAAAGTCTACAACGCTATGCAGCGGAAAGTGCGGACTCTATATTTTCGTTTATTGACGGTTTTTTCCGGAAGGATGGTCGTCTGTGTGTCCCAAGTAAGGTTAAGCTTCGTAAAGAGGTGATGTATGAAGGCCACTTCACCAAATATTACGTTCACCCTGGGAGCACGAATATGTATAAAGGTATGAAGAAGCTATTCTGGTGCCCTGGAATGAAGAAGGACATAGCACACTATGTCGCTAAGTGTCAAACGTGTGCTTTGGTAAAGGCGGAATGCCAAAAACCGGGTGGTTTACTAAAGCCGTTACCTATTCCTGAATGGAAATTTGATGATATTTCCATGGATTTCGTGCATGGATTGCCGAGATCACGGCATGGAAATGATGCGGTATGGGTGGTTGTGGACCGGTTAACCAAGGTGTCACACTTCATCCCGAACCGTAAGGACGATTCAGTTGAGAAGTTTGCAAAGATGTACGTGGATACTATTGTACGATTGCACGGTGTGCCCCGTAGCATCATTAGTGATCGAGATGGGCATTTCACTTCGGGTGATTGGATATTAGTCCACGAACTGTTGGGTACAAAATTACTTTTTAGTACGGCCTTCCACCCTCAAACGGAAGGTCAGACCAAGAGGACCAATAGGACGTTTGAGGATATGCTCCGAATGTGTGCGCTGGATTTCGGGAAGAAATGGGAATATCATCTCGGTGTGGTTGAATTTGCTCAACAATAGCTACCAAGCGAGTATCCAGATGGCGCCCTTTGAGGATTTATACGGTAGAAAATGTTGTACACCTTTGGCTTGGGCGGAGACTGGCGAAAAGAGTTAGATGATGTCAACTCAGTTATACATTTGATACGTGAAAGACTGATGGTGGCTCAAGATAGGCAAGCTAAGTATTATAATGCCAAGCACCGAAACGTGGAGTTTGCGGTGGGCGATTGGGTGTACTTGAAAATCAAACCATTCAAAGGTGTGTCCAGGATACGGCGTCTGAAAAAGTTGAGCCCGAGGTATCTGGCACCGTTTGAAGTTGTCAAGCGTATTGGTGTAGCTGCCTATCGGTTAGCACTTTCAGAAGAGTTGAGTGGTTTACATGATGTGTTACATGTCTCGGTGTTGCGGAAGGTGCTAAGATTTCCAGTCCAAGTGGTTGTTGCAGATCAAGTATCGGTCGACAGTGGGCTAACGATTTGTTAGTTGAATAGCATTATAATGTTTGTTCCCTTGCTGCGTACAAATTTTGGGACGAAATTTATTTTAAGGGGGTGGGAGGATTGTAACACCCCAAAAAATTCCTAAGTCCCAAAATGAGTCAGGCTGGGTGACACGGCCTGGGACACGGGTGTGTCCCAGGGCGTGTCCAGTGTATACGTCCTGGGACACGGGCATATCCCAGGGCGTGTCCTGCTCGGTTGAATACCCGGGTGGCGTTGATTGGCGTTGAGTGTGGTGACACGGCCTTGGACACGGGCGTGTCCAAGGGCGTGTCCTTCTTGGGTGAATACCCGGGTGGCGTTGAGTGGCGTTGAGTGGAGTTGAGTGTGGAACACGGCCTGTGACACGGGCGTGTCACAGGGGCATATTTGGCAAACGGCTAAGGACACGGGCGTGTGCCTTAGCCGTGTCCTTCTCGGGTGATCTGGTCTTGTGTTGAAAGAGTGACACAGCTAGTCACACGGCCGTGTGCTTTCTGACACGGGCGTGTCAGGGGTTTGACACGGGCGTGTCTAAGCCCATGTTCTAGACTGAGTGAGTCGGTTCTATAGCTGCTTGAGGAACACGGCCTATGACACGGGTGTGTCACAACCCGTGTTCAGTCCAGGAAATCAGTTTAAGGGCTGATCTGATCTGTTCATTTTCTTTAACCAAGATCCAATGGTCTAGGCTCATCCCTGGGGTGATAAGGCCGGCCTTGAGAAGGAAGAAGCTCATGTTTGAGTTGTTCTACTTTTTCTTAAGTAAGAGAGAGAGGAGAGCTTGAAGAGGAAGAAGAAGAGGAAGTCGGCTGCCGGTGGTGCTATGGTGGTTCAAATCGCGAGCCGAGTTCGGATTTGCAAAGGCAAAGCTGCTGCGAGGACGTTCATCCATTTGCTTTTCTCCCATGGCTCCAAATCATCTTCCAAGGGTAACGATTTCATTCATGGACAAGTGAAGTCCTTCTTTCTTACATTTGCATAGGAATCCTCTACCAAAAGGTGGATGGCGAAGAGATTCCCTTGGGATTGGTAGTTCGTCCCTTGTTGTAGTGCATTAGAACCGGAAGTGTGAGTACGATTAGGCATGTTGTGTGAAGCCTATCCGGACATGTTGGTCTGGATTGGTGATGCTTGTTTGCACATCAGAGAAGACTCCGTGATTATTGCTAGTATGCATGAAATATGTGGTGGATGTCTGTGGCTTGGTACCACAGGAAGTACTGGAGGAAGTCTAGGAAATTGTGAGAGTTGGGTTCAACTTTTGTGGCTGTGAGTGCCATGTGGTATAAAGGACTTAGTGCCGAACAGGAAAGGTGAAACCGACCCGCGCTTGTAAGTTGACCATGAGTACTTTGGTATTCCTTTGTGGCAAGGCGATTTGAGCAGCGGGGGTGGCTGATCTGTACCTGTGTTATTCCAGCTTTACAAGAGAGCGTCAAGGCATTGGGCTTTCGTCAGGGGCATAATGAGAGTCTTTGGTCTGGGCTCCATAAAGACTAATCATGCTCAAATTTGACCGTCATGTCTGGGACCTCTGAATGGTGGTGGGATTCGGTGTTTCCGGTACACCTGAATGTGCCCTGAGTGCACAGAATATCGGGTCGTCATGCCGGAATTTGTGATATGTATGGCCTTGGTAGCTGAAAATATATATGTGTGTGATGTAAATTTCTGTGTAGGGAAGGAATTCCGCTGCCCCGTGTCAGGGGCAGGGTCGTTATAATTGGTCAGCTGAATGCTGACCGTTGCCCTATTTTCCACCGATTGGTGGATTGGTTCTTGCAGGTGCAGGTGGTGCTGGTCCAAGCGGGACTTAGCGGGCTGAAGCCCAAGCTGCGTTGCTGCCCTCGAAGGCTTTGTTTTGCTTAGACTTGTTCATATGTGGCTGGTCTGCGTGCCGATGTTTGTAAACCACACCTTATGTTCAGAGAAACTTGTAAAAGCCATAAGGCGGTGTACCTGTTGTGTATGGTTGTATACATTCCTATTTTGTTATATAAGTGGACAAGTCCTGTATTATTGAGTTCATATTTTCAACCATGAAGCTTCCGCTAGAATGCTCTGTGTTAGGGTGCGATAGTTGTTGGTATTATTTTATGACGTCTCCGCTTGTTTGTGGAATATGGTGTGGGGCCCCGGCCGGACCCTCTATTATATCCTACTTTACGGGTAGAGGTGTTACACATACATCAAATACAATTTCATATATATCATTGACATGATTGACTTCTTCAAATCTGGGACGTTATGGGCAATGGATCCAATAATCTCCCCCTATTTGCAGAATTCAAAACCTTCAATCAATATAGTCAATGACATACACTAACATATGTAGCAGTAGAACATTAGCTTGGAAAACTTAAAGCAAGAAAGGAAGTTTTAGTTACCACACTTCCTTGTCTGCAGGGTGATCATCATCATACCTGCTCCCCCTGAATTGCAGCTACCTGGCCTTGATCAAATTGATCATATCCTTCTCATAGTTCTGATACCATTTGTATCCTTCTCCTCCTGTCCTCTACTACCAGATCATATCCTTATCCTCCCACTTTTTGACTTCTGTAAATAGGAAGGCTCTAATTATCTGCTCCCCCTTTTGAGTATAGATAAGCAGCAGTTGAACCACTTGAGAGTGCTGGAGCAGTGTTGCACTTGCTCCCTCTCAACTGAAGCATCATCTATCATGCTTCTTGATGGACACTTTAGTCTATACCATCTGGATAGTACTTCAACCAGCATAATACCACTCAAGATATACCACTTGACAAATCTTTAACTCACTGAAGTACTTGTCCACCTACAAGAAGAAATACAACCTGCAAAGATATGAGGAGCAACTTAAGCTATACCGATTTCAACATACCCAATTCAAACTTAAAGGTGTTGAACTCTGCTTCATCTAGTGGCTTAGTGAAGATGTCAGCCACTTACTTGTCTGTAGGGACAAACTCAAGGTTGATATCTTCACATTCCACATGATCCTTAATGAAATGATATCTTATCTCAATATGCTTAGTCCTGCTGTGTGAGACAGGATTCTTAGGAATTGAGATGGCACTACTAGAATCACAATATAAGGGACTGCTACTTATTTAGAGGTTATAATCCTGGAGCTGATGTTGGATCACAGCAGCTGAGAACAGCAGCTACCTGCTAAGATATACTCTGACTCTGCAGTTGAGATTACAATACTTGTTTGCTTCTTGCTGCTCCAAGACACCAGTCTTCTTCCCAAGAATTGACAGGTGCCAGAAGTGCTTTTCTTGTCCTCTTTGCAGGCTGCAAAATCTGCATTTGAATAGCCTATTAGTTCAAACTCCCCATTCTTAGGGTACCATAGGCCAAGATCTGGTGTGCCCTTAAGATACCTCAAAATCCTCTTTACAGCTGAGAAGTGAGATTCTTTAGGGCAAGCTTGATACCTAGCACAAACACATGTAACATACATTATGTCTGGACTACTTGCAGTTAGATATAGAAGGGAGCCAATTATCCCTTTATACAAAGTTTCATCAATAGGTTTCCCTACCTCATATTTGCTTATAGACATACTTGACCTCATGGGAGTTTTCATGGTGGAGGAATTCTCCATACCAAACTTTTTGATTAACTTACTTGTAAACTTAGACTGAGATATGGACAAACCATCATTAGTCTATCTAACTTGGAGACCCAAGCAGAACTTGAGTTCACCCATACTTCTCATCTCAAACTTCCCTTGCATAAGTTTGGAAAACTTTCTGCAAAGGTTGTCATCAGTAGATCCAAAGATAATATCATCTATATATCTGGATTAGGATGATCTTACCCTTAGATTCCCTTAGGAATAGGGTCTTGTCTATCTTCCCCCTTGAGAATTTTTTCTCAATAAGGAAGCTAGACAAAGTCTCATACCATGCTTTAGGGGCCTACTTTAGACCATATAGAGCTTTCCTAAATCTATAAACAGAATCAGGTGAGTTAGGAACAACAAAATCATGAGGCTGCTCAACATAGACTTCTTCTTTAAGTCACCATTTAGGAAGGATGACTTCACATCCATCTGGTAGACCTTGAATCCCTTTTGTGCAACATATGCAAGGAATAGTCTGATGGCCTCCAGTCTTGTTATAGGGGCAAAGGTTTGATTAAAATCAATACCTTCTTCTTTCTTGTACCCCTTAGCTACTAGTCTTGCCTTATTCTTGATTATAATTCCATTATCATCAAGTTTATTTCTGTAAATCAACTATACTCCAATGATATTATGTCCTTGTGGTCTGGGAACCAGCTTCCAGATCTTACATCTCTTAAACTTGTTCAGTTCTTCTTGTATAGTAATAATCCAGAACTGATCTATGTTTGCCTCTTCAAATTTCTTTGGCTCAACCTGTGATAGGAAGCTTGAGTATAGTGCTGTGTTGACACTTCTTCTCCTGTTCACTACTCCTTGGCTTGCATCACCAATAATCCGGTGTCTTAGATGATCCCTTAGATGCCTCACTGTAGGAGGTAGTCTGGCTTCACCATTAGCTATAGGGGAAGCTTCATGCTGATCTTCATGCACCTCACTTGTGTTTTGTAGTCCTTCTACTGGAATTTTCAGTCCATCTTGGATAACTGGAGCTGCTCTCTTGATGGTCAGCTTATCCATCTTCTGTTCTTTACCTGTAGTACTAGAAAAGGAGCTTGGCTGCTTACTGTTAATCAGAGTAGACTCATCAAAGACTACATGAACATATTCTTCTACAACTTGGCTCTTCAAGTTGTAGATCCTATAGTCTTTGCTAAGATTGTTGTACCCAATAAAAATTCCATCAAAGGACTTGGCGACAAACTTAGTCACATAGGATTTCCCATTGTGAAGTACATAACACTTACTACCAAAGATTCTGAGATAGCCCTTGGTTGGTTTTTTTCCTTTAAAGATCTCATAGGGAGTCTTCTTGTGGCTCTTGGTGATAGAGGCCTTGTTGAGGACATGACATGCAGTGTTCACTGCCTCTGTGAAAGGAGGGGTTAGATCTGACTTACTCTAGAGGGGGGGGGGGGGGGTGAATAGAGTATTAAAAATTTCTGTTGTTTTAAACTTTTATATCATAGTAAAAGTAGGTGATACAATAATATGTAAAGAAAAGAAAAATAGGCTAAGTTATTCTATCTATCACAGCCATAACAAGAACAAATAAAATATGAGCACAACTAGATAACACAAGAATTTTATAGTGGTTCCCCAACTGGGTACATCCACTCTTCTACCACCCTGGTAGGAATCCACTAGCAAGTTTTGATCAGGTGTCTGCCACCATAATATCTATTTGCAGGGAGAAATCACAACCCTTTAGGCTTTTGATCAGGTGCCCAAAAACCAACCCAAGTCTTTTGATCAAAAGACTTGATAACCAAGTGGTTAACTTTTGAAGGGAGTTAAAACCCTTTTACATGATCTGAAAGGAGGTGATGGTGTCTTCTCTTTCTCTAATTAACAGAGAAGACTAGTGGATCTTTGATGTTGACAAAGCTCTCCTTGAGATATTGAATGGTTCAGGAAGACTGGAGCTTTGCTTCAGGGTGTAGCTCTTCAGTCTTGTTCTATCAATGTCCAGGAATCCAGTAGACTGATGTTGAATGGATGTCTCTGAAGATTCCAGGCTCTGAGGATGAAGAAGACTCTTGATTTGTGATGAATGTTCTTCAGATTTCAGGATTGACAAGGAAAAAAGCAGAAATATTTTTAGCACATAGAAGAAAGTTCTGAATGATCAGGATCTGTTTTAGTGCTCTGGATTTTCTTCTATGTGATGCTCTGTGTGTATGTTGTTCTCTATTATTCTTTTATATTCCCCTTGTCTATACTAAAAAGATAGAATCTCTTTTATATTCTGCAGTCAATTTCTCCTTTGAATTTTGAATTCTGGCATTAATTGCTGACTAATCCTGAGAATACAAACGGCTAGAATGTCTGTCATAAATGAGTTTCCCCAACTGTCCCTAATAAAATAAGCAAGTAATTTCCCTGATGAATACCATAATTAATGTTGCCAATAACGAATATATTCAAAGGAATATGAGCATTAATTACTCAGGAATATTACTGCTAATTAATATAGAAAGTAGGGGACAGAAGGAAGAAAAGTTTTCATTCTGGAGCGGGATAGAAATTGTCAACCTCAGAACAGAATTTGTCGACCTGAGATCCAAGATCGTCGACCAGAGATTTCAAGTTCGTTGACTTGAGCTCTGCGAACTACGTACTTAGAATGACTTGTCAAATCTGCACTCTGAGTTTGTCGAGCTGAGAATCTGTCTGAAGATAACTAATCGTCGGCCTGAGCTCGAATATTGTAGAGCTCAGCTTAGAGAAATAACTCTGAGTTCGTCGATCTGAGATCGACGTTCGTCGAGCTGAGTTCGAAGAACTTTGAACTGAACAATCTGTTCTCTGAAATCTTCTAAGTTTGAGTCTTCTGAGGTCCTCTGTTGGTTGGTTCAAGAAGGTTGAACTTAAAGACTTAGCCTAAACTCTAGGACTACTTGACTTGACCCTGGCAATATAAGGTGGGTCAGACTAGGCCTAAATTAGTGAACCTAGACCAAATCCAACTAGGGATCCAACAATCTCCCCCTATTTGGGTGAGGTCACTATATACAAAGCATAAGACAAGAAAATACAAATATTCAACATGAAAGAGAATATCTGATAGAATGAAAAACAATTCAGCAGATAAAAAGAATACTCACAGAGAATGAAATTGTTTTAGAGCCTGTCTAGAGGAGGGGCAGAAGAAGATTTAGTGAACATGATTGTTCTAAAAGGATCTTCTACTTCTTGCTTATACATCTTCAGGTCTTGAGCTCTCAGAAGTGTTATAGCAGAAGCTCTAGGTACAATAGCTTCTGGTTGAACCTACATATAAGCATTAGGATCAAATAATTCTTTGTCTACCTCAAACTTTTCAAGCTCTTTTTGTCTATAAGTAGACATAGTAGTAAACTGTGATGGATCAGTTCCTTCTGTCTTTGCTTTGTTTATCTGGGATAAGCCTATCAGCTCATAGAATCTAGCCATCCTGAAATTTGGATCAAGCTCTGGTTCATATCTTGGAAATGAAGGTCTCTATGTATCAGTTGAAACATCCTGCCTGAGCAGTCATTTGTGGCTTCCTAAAAATAACAGACTGTTGCTGAAAATTTATTGAAGGATAATTCTTTTCAGATTGTTCAGCGTGATAAAAACTTGGGGGTCTGCATTCACTGTATTTTCTTACAGGAATGGAAGATTGTATTTGAGCTGGCCTGGAAGATTGTCTTGAGTGAGAAGGAGCTGGTTTAGAAGATTGTCTTGAAGACTGATAAGGAGCTGGCTTAGGAGGTTGAGAAGCACTGGAAGCAGGCCTTGGAAGATTGCCTGAAGCTCCTACAGCAGCAGTAGGAGGAGGAGGTGGATCTTTCCTGAATCTCTTTACTGGAGAAGATCCAGACCTCTTCTTCTTCTTCTTCTGTGCTTTTGCCTGGTTCCTTGACAGCATCATCCAATGAGTAGTTGTTGGAGTAAGAGGAATATTGTGCAAGATGTAGTATGGAACATCATTGTCTGTATTGGGCTTGAGAATAGCCTTTCCTGGAGCCTTCCTCTTCTTTGATTTAGATCTTTTGGGATTGTTAGAGTCAGAATCATCAACTGTGTCATCTTAGAAAGAACTTTGAGGATTATCATACAAATAATCTATTTCTTCTATAGTTTCCTTTGAAATCTGCTTATCATCCTGAGGAGGAGCTGGAGGTAGAATAACTGCAGGAGGAGCAACAATCTCTGTAATCATCTGTGAATCTTCTATGTCTTTATCAGTCAATAGAAAATCATTTTGTTCTGGATCATTTTACATCTATGCAATCTCTTGTGCAACATCTTGTGCAATTAAATCATCTAAGCTGGGTATAGGACTATCATCCATTACATAGGTTGGGCATACAGGTTCCACAACCATGTTAGTAGCAAACCATGCCTTCAGTTGACTAACAACTTCAGGACTTACAGAAGGAGTATAACATACTATTGCCAAAGATGGCCTGACAGATGGAAGAAAAGAATATTGATGAATTGTATTGAAAGAATGTAACAAATCTAAAATGTCTATTGAGGGATTGATACAACAATCACCATCAGTCACAATCTTTGCAATCAGCATATCTGCATTTACTATATCTGCCTTTAGAACCATATCTACATCTGTTAACACAGATATTTGCAAAACTATTTCTACTGCTTCTACTACTACTAGAGATGCTTCTTCATTGAGTATCTCCCCTCGCCTGGTTTCAGTAGGCACAGGAGTCAGGCCCCTAACTGAAGAAGGAGGGACAGAGGAGGCATAAAGTTGGGCAGCTAGAGAAGAAATGAAAGCAGCAATAGGTGAAATAGCCTCTACTATAAGTTGTTGTAGAAGAGGTGTGATGGATTGCAGAATAGATGAAATGGAGGGGGAATCTATGTCCATGAATTCAGGAGGGGTTTGAGTGGATACAGATGGGTTGAAGGAGGATGATGATGGATGTAAGGGTGAAGAGTCTGGCATTGGTTCATCTATTGATGATGGGGAATGAAGGGGTGATGATAGATTGAATGATAACAGATTGAATGTTGGTAAGGAGAATATATTGTGAAGGGGGATGTCAGTAAGATCTAAAGGAGGAGGAGATAGAGGAGGAGTAACATGCTCTGGTGTATTAGCATGTACTGGAGATTGAATAGGTGGATATTGATGTTGAGGGGCTTGATGTGGTGAAGGTTGATGTACTAGAGAATGAACTGGTGAATGAACTGGTGAATGAACTGGTGAATGAACTGGTGAATGAACTTGTGAATGAACTGGTGAATGAACTGGTGAATGAACTGGTGAAGAAATATGGATTGGGGAAGCAGGAGGTGCTGGTTGATGTTCTTGAGATGTGGAAGAATTCTGGAGGTTTGTTGAGGGAGTTTGAATAAGATGAGGTGGAGGGGGAATGGAAACATCCTCAGCAGAGTGGGGAGTGGCTGGAGCAGCCCTTGTACCCTCAGAAGGTTTGGAAGAGGAAGCCTTCGATGTCTTAGGGATATTCCTCTCCCAACATCCAAATAAGGCGCAGGTAAGCTTCTTGGAGGTATTAATGAATATGGTCTGGGATACCGGTGATTCAGCAGACTTGGCCTGAAGGAAGATTCCCAGAATTCTTCCAAAACACACCTCCTTTTTGGTATTTTTCTTCCTAGTCATTTCAAACAAGATTCTACCCCAATTTACGGGCTTCTTGTTTACAACAACACACATCACAAGTAATTTCTATCGAGTGATGTAATCATGGGCTGTGTGCTTGCCCAGCAGTACCTTGCCTACAACATCTGCTAGAAACTCGTAGTTAGCAGATAAATGTTTCTTCAGCAGTTTATGGGGGGTGTCTCCAGAATACCCCATCATAACCAACATCTCATCAAATACAACACTATCGATCTCTATCTCTTCTTCTCCATTAACTAATCCAAGAATATCAGTTAATACGGCGGGGGTAAGAGAGATGATATTACCTGATATGGTTCCCACCATAGTATCATCATCTGGAGAGGAAGAAGTGAAAACTAATACCCGATTTTCTATTGCATCTATCTTCATTCTGGTGGTCATTAGATTCTTTAACTGTTGATCTTCAAATAATTTCAGAATTTCCAAGAAGATCTTGTCAGAATGTTGAAATGATTCAAAATCTATATCAAAACCCATGTCAAACTTCATAGCTACAAGAGCGCTTGCTGAATTGCCATTGACCACCTGCAAAGGAAACACAGAGAGATCAAGTGTAAGGGGAACAGAAAATGCAGGATGGAGCTCGAAGAAAACCTAGATATATGGTTTTTTATAATATGAAATGACAAACTCTGTCCTGCAAAAAGAAAAATTCTTCGATCTGAGGTCGACAAAAGAGTTCGTCGATCGCAGTCTGAAGAAGGGAAAACTTTTCGTCGTCCTCAGGTCGACGAAAATTTTCTTAAGCCAGATCGTCGATCTCCGGTCGACGAAAATGACTCACACAGAGAGTTCGTCAATCTCAGGTCGACGAATTATCTCAAGAACTTTTCTCAGTTCGTCGATCTCAGGTCGACGAACTATTGCAAATTCTTCAACCACAGATAGAAAGTTAAATTAAATCTTCTCCATTAATCATACCAAGCTGATTTAGAAATAAAAGATGGTTTCTTTCATCCAAGGGTTTGGTGAAGATGTCTGCTCTTTGCAAATCAGTGTATATATAGACAAAATTAATTTTCTTTTTGTCCACACACTCTCTAATGAAATGATGTCTTATCTCTATATTCTTTGTTCTACTATGATGAACTTGATTCTGAGCAATAGAAATTGAACTTGTATTATCACAGAGTAAGTTTGAATTATTTAAGTTGTATCCATAATCTAGGAGTTCGTTTTGAATCCACAGCATCTGTAAACAGCAACTACCAGCTGTTATGTACTCAACTTCTGTTATTGATGTAGACCCAGATGTTTGTTTTTTTGCAAAACCAGGAGACAAGTCTAGCACCAAGGAACTGGCATGTTCCTGATATGCTCTTCCAGTCCACTCTACATCCAGCAAAGTCAGCATCTGAGTATCCATTCAACTAAAATTCTGACTCAGTTGGATACAGAGTCCTAGATTTGGGCAACCCTTTATATATCATAAAATTCTTTTAAGGAAAATAAGATGAGATTCTTTAGGGTTCACTTGGAACCTAGCACAAAGTCATGTGGCAAACATTATTTCTGGCCTACTTGCTGTGAGATACAATAGGGACCCAACAATGCCCCTATATAATTTCTGATCAACAGGCTTTCCATGTTCATCAGAGTCAACCACAACATTGGTAGCCATGGCTGTTTTCTTTACTGAGGCATCTGACATCCCAAACCTTTTGATTAACTCCTTAGTATACTTGGATTGGGATATGAAGATGTCATCAGGCAATTGCTTCACTTGGAGGCCAAGGAAGTATGAAAGTTAACCCATGCTACTCATCTCAAACTTTGAATGCATGAGGTCAGAAAACCTTTTGCATAGTTTGGGATCAATAGAGCCAAAAATAATATCATCTACATAAATTTGTACTTACAAGATTTTATCTTTATGATGCTTAATAAAAAGAGTCCTATCTACAATGTCTCTAGAAAATTTATGCTCTAACAAGAAGCTAGCTAAGGTCTCATACCAAGTGTTGGGTATACTGAAAACTATGTACCAAATTTGGAGAAGCCTCCCCTTACTCAATGATATACATCAATTTGTATTTGACGGGTGTTTTGAGTTCCAATGTGCAGATTTAAGAAATGCAGGAAAATTTCTAAGTACAAGTATCGACACTTGTATGGAATTGTGTCGACACCTGAAGTAGGAGATGTTTCGACACCCAGGAGTTATGTCGACACCAGAATCAAGGCATGTGTCGACACCGAGGAATTGTGTCGACACCTGAAGAAGGCTTGTGTCGACACACAGGACTTGTGTTGACACACACTCAACGCCATCTATCATCAATAGTTATACTGAGTCTAAAAGGCTTGTGTCGACACACAGGACTTATGTCGACACACACTCAACAATGTCTGGACATACACTCAACGCCATCTGTCAGCATCATCTATGTCGAGACCAGGAGCAGTTGTGTCGACACACAGGACTTGTGTCGAGACACACTCAATGATGTCTGGATAGATACTCAATGCCATCTGTCTACAACAGCTATGTCGAGACCAGGAGCAGATGTGTTGACACACAGGACTTGTGTTGACACATACAACAGTAGCTATGTCGAGAAGCAGAAGAATGACTGTGTCGACATATTGAGTGTTGTGTCGACATCATCAAGACTTGTTTCGACACTTAGTCTATTTGTGTCGACACATATGAAGTAATTTGCTGAGTGTTTCCTATTGAGATATAAATTCATTACAGAATCAACTATCGCGGCTGTAGACTTGACAGTTGTCATAAAAAATAAGTCTGGCACCTTTGTCAAAACTGTCAGAAGGATGTTACAAACCGGATCAGCTGGTAATCATTGAGAAACTCTATATAAAGGACTGATCCATGACAACAAAGAGAAGCAATTAAGCAATTATGAGGGAACAAACCAACACAGAACCAGAGAGAGAATTAAACAATAAGAAAGGGGGAACCCTTAAGAAGGCAGATCCTGAACAGACTGCAAGAAAGATTCAGATCTAATTCTGAATCTAAGAAGGGAGCTATCTAAAGATCAACTTCTACACCAAGTCAAGATCAACCTCATTTTGTTCAATCAAGAAGCTTTAAAAAAACTAAGTCAGGTTGGATCTGAAGTATATTGTTTATTCAAGAACTGATCAAGAAGCTCACACCAATTGAGAGTTCTATCTTGGTGAAATTTTTGTACAACTAAATATTCTTTTTCCTTGCAAGATCTTTTATAGATCTGAGTTGTAAGCCTATGTTTATAAAGGCTGAGGTAGGGCTTAGAGCCTGAGGTATAGGACTTATGAAAGTCTGAGTTGTAAGCCTGGTGATAAAGGCTGAGGTAGGGCTGTTGCCTGAGATAGGGTTCTTGGGAAGAATCTGAGGTAGGACTTGTATAAGTCTGAGCTATAGGAACCTATCAGGTTCTGAGTTATAAGATCTATGGATCTGATTTAGTGGAAGAAAGTTGGGCTGAATCCAGTTCTCTACTGGATAGGCGAAGGGGGAAAGTGGATGTACTCATAACTTGGGAAACCACTATAAATCTGGTGTACTGTGTTGTGCTGTGAATGTTATGCTGTGAATTGTATATTCTATGTTGTGATAGATCTAGTTACTTGCCTAAAATTAATAAAGAAAATTAGAACCTATTCACCCCCCCCTCTAGGTGTCTAGGCTCTTGAAATCAAGTCTTTCAAATGGTATCAAAGGGAGGTTGCTCAAAGATAGACCTAATAGTCCTAGTGAATCTCCAAGGCAATTAATAGATAGCAAGAATGGGTTCAAATGAGAATCAGAAGGAATTTGGATCCATGAAACTGCCCATCTGCAGGAAAGAACGTTTTGGGATATGGAAGGAAAGGGTTAGGTTGTTCATGCAAGCATCTGATCAAAGAATTTATATCACAGTATAAGAAGGTCCATTCATTTCAATGAAGGTATAAGCTCTTGATGCAAATCTATAAACCCCAAAGAGCTTTTCTGAAATGACTAAGGATGAGATCATCCTGGCAATATTAGACAAGAGAGAACAAAACATTATTGTGAGTGCTATTGATGATGCCACATTTCAGAACTTGGTACATTGCAAAAACTCTAAGGAGATGTGGGACACCTTGATTGTCTGCATGGAGGGAATTGAAGAAGTTAGAGAGGATAGGAAATCTATGCTGAATAAGGAATATGAAAGCTTTAGACAAGCCAAGTCTGACAACATAGCAGAATGTTACAAGAAGTTCTTCATAATAGTAAATGAGCTGATGACTTATGGAAGAGTCTTCATCACATATGAATTCAATGACAAGTTTCTCAGGTCACTAACCAAGGACTGGGATATAAAGATATGTGCCATCAGAGAGGTGGCCAGGCTTGCTGATACACCTCCACCCACATTGTTTGGAAAGCTGCTATCTTATGAAATGCAGCTCACTGTCAGAAAGGAGGAAGAGAAAAGCATCAGGTCTGAGTTTAAAGATAAGTCAGTAGCCTTCACGGCTGAAGGCACAAGGAAGGGTAATAGAAAGTCTCCTTCTCCATCCAGAAGAAGTGTTGAGGCAGAAGAAGAAAATCCTGACATCAGTACATCAGATAGCCACACCTCTGATGAGGACTTTGCTGCCTTTACAAGGCAGTTTCAGAGGTTTATGAAAAATAAGAAATGGAGAACCAAGCCTTCAACATCCTTTTCCAAGGATGATTATTACAAGAAAAAGAAGACTTCTAAGGAGGACTGGTATGCCTCAAATCCTGGTAAACAAACTAATTCTAAGATTATTTGTTATTTATACAATAGGCCTGGACATGTCATAGCTGACTGTCGTGACAAGAGGAAGGAGTCTAAGGACAAGAAGAAGCATCAAGTAAAAGGAAAGAAGGAGAAATCCTTTGTTGCTCAGAAGCAGAAGAGTTGGACAGACTCTTCATCCTCAAAATCTAGAGAAGAAGATGATGCAGAAGAATATGTTGGGCTGTTCTCTACAGAAGAGGATTCTAGGGAATCAGAATTCTTATAAATGCTGGACTCCATAAATGGAGTTGAAGACTATTGATGTAAAGGGCTGATGGCTCTATCAGAAGATGATCAGTGTCAGGATCAGCCTAGTCCAAGTAAGGTATACAGTTCTCCCTTAGCTTCTGTTTACTATACTGGATCAGAATCAGAAGTATCTGCATCAAGAGGTGTGGATGGTTCTGAATCTGAGGGGGATGTACATCAACTCATTGATGAGTATGGTAGTTTGTTGCAAGCTCTAAAGAGGAGCAAGTTCCTTGTCAAGAAGTAGGCCAAGGAAATTGAATCTCTTAGCAGGTTGCATCAGATTCAGCAAAGATGTTGGATTTGAAATTGAATGAGGTTGCCAAATTGAAAAACATAATGGTTATTCATATGGGCACAATCTCCTTCAAGGAAAATCACATCAAGAATCTGGAGGTAAAAATTCAGAAAGAAAAGGAGTTAGTGGCAAAATTCTCTAAGCCAAAGTATATCTTGCCCTTAATAGACAATTTCATTTCTCATAAAGGAAAGACAGATCTAGGCTTTAAGGGAAGAACAAGGGCCACCAATTCTCATAGAAAAGGCAAAGCCCCAGTTCAGCCACTAGCCTCAAAGCCCCCTATCTTTTTTAGGAAAGTGATGCAACCTACAAACAGGTATGATCATGATATTACTCATGGTCACTATGAGTATGGAGATCTCATTAGCAAGGGTGTATATGCCAATAGGCCACTCTATAAGCAAACTCATCAGGTTCTTAAGGAATCCTTGGGGTTTGTTGCTCCAGCACCTATACTTAAAAGGACTACTGACAACCAAGTTATGCAATTTATACCTAAGAGAAGGTACAACAGATTTGAGGGTTGGTGTTGTGGCAAGGTGGGCCACTTTGTCATGGATTGTTGGTTCAACACAAGTGTTAAAAACAAGAACAGATTACCTGTCAGAAAAGCTGCAGGTAAGCATGATAAATTTCAAACTAACAAAAACCTAGGACCCAATAACAATTTGGGTTCTGAGAATAGGTAAATCTTTATTTGATGCAAGTGAATCCAAGTCGTCATACCCCTATATGGTACTTGGATAGTTGATGTTCCAGGCACATGACTGGAACAAGAAGAATGTTGAGGGACTATGCACCCATAGAGAATGGATCCAAAGTAATCTTTGGTAGATCTGAAAAAGGAATCATCAAAAGATTTGGTAACATTTCTAGTAATTCTATTACTATCACTCAAGTGGCTTATGTGAAGGGTCTGAAATATAATCTGATTAGCATAAGTCAACTTAGTGATCTAGGTTATGACATCTTTTTCCTCAAAGGGGAATGCTAAATAATGAGGTCAAGTGATCAAGAGATCATTCTGACTGGCACTAGAAAAGGGAATGTACATTGTCTTAACCTTGATTATGAGTATAACATCTCACCCATTTGTCTAGTTGCAGGTGAGAAAGCATCACAGTGTGTCTAATGGCACAAGAGGCTGGCTCATCTGAACTATAAGTCAATAGGACAGCTATTTAGTATGGGGTTAGTGAGGAATGGTCCTCAGGTCAAGTGCATTAAAGAGGGTGTTTGTTCAGCTTGCCAAAAGGGCAAACAGACTAAGTCCTCTTTCCAAGTACTTGATACCAAAGATTCAATGATATGTTTATATCTCTTGCATATGGATTTGTTTGGTCCTATGCCAGTTCATAGTCTAGGTAGGAAAGTATACACATTAGTTATTGTGGATGACTATTCTAGATTCACATGGGTTTTCTTCTTGAGGCAGAAATCTGAAACTCCTACTGTCTTCCAAACTTTTGTTAGACAAATTCAGAATGAGTTTTACATTTCAGTGGTCAAAATCAGAAGTGACCATGGAACTGAATTTCAGTCTGAGTGTATGACAAAGTTCTGTGAAGAACTTGGGATTCATCAGGAGTTCTCCTCACGTAGAACTCCCTAGTAAAATGGAGTTGCTGAAAGAAAGAATAGGACTCTAATTGAGGCAAGTAAAACACTACTTAGTGACACTACTCTCCCTGAGTACTTCTGGGTTGAGGCAGTAAATACTGTATGTCATGTACTCAATAGAGCTTCCATCAATAAAAAACATAAGAAGACTCCCTATGAGATTTTGAATTGATGAAAACCAAACATTTCCTACTTCAGAATCTTTGGAAGCAAGTGTTATGTCCTAGTTAATGGTAAGCACTACTAAACTAAGTTTGTTGCCAAATCCCTAGAAGGGATACTTGTTGGGTACACCAATAATTGTAGGGCATACAGAATCTACAACTTAACTACACAAGTTGTAGAAGAATCTGTCCATGTAGTATTTGAAGATTCTAAGTTGATTAACAGTGTTGGGTACATTGGAAAATGTGTACCTGATTTGAAGAAGTCCAACTTAGCTCAATGATATACATCAAGGTGTATTTGATGTTGTTTTAAGTTGACATGTGCAGGTGAAGAAGTATTAAAGAATGCAGAAAAATATTCTAAGTCCATGTGTCGACTCCTGAAGAAATAGTGTCGACACTTCAGAATATTTGTGTCGACACTTGACAGAAGCTGTGTCGACACAGAGAAAGATAGTCGACACAGAGAAAGATAGTCGACCTCGAAACAGAGAAAGATAGTCGACCTCGACACAAAGAAAGATAGTCGACCTCGACACAGAGAAAGATAGTCGACCTCGACACAGAAGGAGATAGTCGACCACATTAATGTCGACACTGAGAAGCAGCGTCGACTCACAGAAAGATAGTCGACCACATTTGTGTCGACACTGGGAGGCTGTGTCGACACAATGAGACAGAGTCGACACACATTGGCAGAAGTCGACAATACTTGTGTCGACACCAGAAGACTAAGTCGACACATTTTGGCAGAGTCGACAATTGCTGTGTCGACACTTGAAGGCAGTGTCGACACATACTGAGTTCTGAATCTACAACAACTGTATCGACACACAGGACTTGTGTCAACACACTGCAGAGTCAAGACCAAGTTATTTTCTGAAGAAGTTGTGTCGAATTAATGGCAAACTTGTCGACATCTTCAAAGACTGTGTCGACACCAAAGTCACTTGTGTTGACACATATAAACAGTTGGTCTCGATACTTTCTGACAGACTGTCTCGACACTTTGCTGTCCAAGACTAAGGCACAAGATTTGTTTGAAGACTTGACAGCTGTGGGTTGCCACCGGTTAACTGATGCTGTCAGACTTGTCAGAAAACAGTTAGAAATCGGATCAGCCGGTTACCATGAAGAAGGTCTATAAATAGACAGATTCAGAAGGAAGTAACAGGGGATAGAGATACATAAAAAAAGGTGAAGAAGGATTACAATCCAATTGAAGTATCAATTCAAGAAAGTGCTAGGCACTAAAGAAGATCTTCATCAGAAGATCTAAGTAGACGATCTCAGGATCGATCTAAGAAGAGTTCTAACAAGAATTCAGAAGTATCATCAAAGGTGTTGGATAGAGAGGGATCCACCCATTTGAAGAAGAAGAAGGAAGCCTTTAGTGATTTCTCAAGAAGCTGTTTGGAAATCAACTCAGCTAAGTTCAGATTCAAGAAGCTTTGAAGAAAGCTCAGTTTCAGTTGATTTCATCAGCTGATCAAGAATTGTCTTATCCTCTTCTCTCTCAACAAAGGCAAGACATTAAAACTTCTTTTCTAAAATTCTGTAGGATCTGTTTTACATAGATCTGAGTTGTAAGCCTGTGATATAAAGGCTGAGTGTAGGAGAGTTGATCTCTGAGTGGTAGGGCTGTTTGCCTGAGTGTAGGAGAAGGTTCTTCTCTGAGTTGTAGGCCTTGTGGCAAGGCTGAGGTAGGGCTGTTGTGCCAGAGTTATAGGAACCTATCCAGGTTCTGAGCTGTAGGATCTGTAGATCTGAGAATAGTGGAAGTTTGGCCGAATCTAGCATACTGCTAGATAGGTGAAGGGGGAAGTGGATGTACCCAAACCTTGGGGAACCACTATAAAACATTGTGCAATCTGTGATGATTAAATTTCTGTGATTGCTGTGCTGGATGTTTTAATTCTGTAATTGAATTCTGCCTAAAAGTATAAACAAGCAATTAGAACCTATTCACCCCCCCTCTAGGTGTTTAGGTTGTCTTGAAAGTAAAACTATCAAACAGTGAATTGTCTAGCTCTTCAGGTAGTTCTACAGGTTTAAAGGACAGCCTGAACAAGCTGACTATTAATGAAGAAGCACCTGCTAGACTGGATGAAGAAAAGGATGCATGTTGTCCAGGGGGAGAACAAGATTCACTGGATGAAGAAGAAAATAGTGAAGTGCATCTGGATGAGGAAAATGAAGAAGTCCAAGAGGTTGGAAGATTTCCTCCTGCAAGAAGACACTTGAAGGATCATCCATCTCACCAAATCATTGGTGATGCAATTCAAGGTGTTCTAACCAGGAATAAGAGCATGAACACTGTTCTATGTTCAAGCTTCTTGTCACAGATAGAACCTAAGAAGTTTGAAGAAGCCATGCTAGACACAAACTGGATTGATGTTATGCAAGAAGAGCTGAATCAGTTCAGAATATGTAAAGTCTGGGAACTGGTTCCTAAACCAAAGGATCACAATGTTATAGGAACCAAGTGGATCTACAGAAATAAACTTGATGAGAATGGCACCATAATCAAGAATAAGGTAAGGCTGGTAGCAAAAGACTACAAGCAAGAAGAAGGGATTGAATTTGATCAAACCTTTTCCCCAGTGGCAAGGCTGGAAGCTATAAGGTTGTTCTTGGCTTATGCTGCATATCAAGGTTTCAAGGTATATCAGATGGATGTAAAGTCAGCATTTCTGAATGGTGACTTAAAAGAGGAAGTCTATGTTGAACAACCCTCAGGTTTTGTAGTCTCTCACTATCCTAACTATGTATATAGGCTTAGGAAAGATCTATATTGTTTGAAACAAGCCTCTAGGGCTTGATATGAAACCTTATCTGCTTTTCTTATTAAGAATAAATTCTCTAGAGGAAAGATAGACAAAACTCTATTCTTTAGGGAATCTAAAGGCAAGATCATCCTAGTCCAGATATATGTTGATGACATTATCTTTGGATCTACTCAAAATAACCTTTGTAGAAAGTTTGCCAAACTTATGCAAGGGAAGTTTGAAATGAGTAGTATGGGTGAGCTGAAGTTCTTCTTGGGACTTCAGGTTAGATAGACTGATGATGGATTGTCCATATCTCAGTCTAAGTTCACCAAGGAGTTGATTAATAAATATGGAATGGACTCAGCCTCCACCATGAAAACTCCAATGGGAACAAGTATGTATATAGGCAAAGATGAGGCAGGGAAACCTGTTGATGAGTCTTTATATAGAGGGATAATTGGATCTCTACTCTACTTGACTGCTAGTAGACCTGACATCATGTATTCAACATGCGTCTGTGCTAGGTACCAAGCATGCCTAAAAGAATCTCATTACACTGCTATCAAGAGAATTTTGAGATATCTTAAGGGCATACCTAATCTAGGTCTTTGGTACCCTAAGAATAGAGATTTCTTACTAACAGGCTTCTTAGATGCAGACTTTGCAGGATGTAAAGAAGATAGGAAGAGTACCACAGGAACTTATCAATTCCTAGGTGGAAGGCTGGTGTCATGGATCAGCAAGAAGCAAACAAGTGTAGCTATCTTAACTGCTGAGTCAGAATATATAGCTGCAAGCAGCTGCTGTACACAGTTGATGTGGATAAAGCATCAACTTGAAGACTATGACATCAAGGTAAGTAGAATTCCACTATTTTGTGATTCTACTAGTGTTATTTCTATTGCTAAAAACTTTATTTCATACAGTAGAACTAAGCATATAGAAATTAAGTTTCATTTCATCAGAGAACATGTGGAGAAGGAAGATATTAGTCTAAAATTTGTGAACACAAATAATCAAATTGTTGATATTTTTACAAAACCTCTTGATGAAATTAAATTCAATTATTTTAAAATTGAATTAGGTATGTTGAACCTAGAATAGGTAAGTACAAGCTTTCCTAAGTAAAATATATAAGCGCAAAATTTCTCAGGAAATTTGGATAAGTAAGAAAGTTTATGTCGACACAAGCAAATTGTGTCAACACTCTCAGTATTATATGTCAACACAGAAACAGTATTTATGTCGACACAAGAATTGGTGTCGACACACTCTATCGAGACTTAACTAGCCCGTTTCGACACTGACACAAGTATGTCGATACATAGACATGTCGACTAAAAATAAGTTTTGTTGAGATCTAGGTCTTTTATGTCGACACATGTAAAATTTTGTCGACTAGTATTATTACTAAGTAAGGCGTGTCTTTTGACCTACCCTTTGCCAGTACTCTATAAATAGAAGAAGATAAAATCTGGTCGACTACGCTTTCAGAATTCTCGACCCTAGACCTTGTGTCGACATAGATATTCACTTCTTTTCTCTTCTTTCTTCTCTCTCTCGTCAATGGCGCCACACCAGGACGACAAGGTGAATGAAGGATACGAGCTGGTTTGTGGGGGATTCGAGACAGCTTCTCAGGACATCAAGGGTGTGATTACCCTAATTTCCAAAAATGGCTTGGAGTTTTTGGTCTCTAAACCTTCAAGAATTTGGAAAAAGGAAGTGCTTGAATTCTACTCGTCTGCAACTGTGGATTATGAAGGAAAGAAGATCGAAGCCACAGTCCAGGATTCAAGAGTGAAACTCACACTTAAGACGATCAGGAAGTCGCTTCAACTTCCTCGGGTTAAAGAAGATGATGGCGTACTTCCATCTATGATAAAGGATGCACTAAATTGGTATGGATTGAATCCAAATACCAAAGTAGGATTGTCAATTACCAGAAAGGGGATGAATTCCAAAGGTAAGTTCCTTTCAGAAATCATAGGCAAGGTGATTCTCTGCAAGACTGGTGGACATGATAGGATATCTGTCTTCATGTTCAACCTAATGACCAGAGTCATATACAATGTAAAAACAGATTGGTCATCAGTAGTGTTTGACAAGATCCAAGAAGAAATTAAGAAGCAAAATCTGGGTAGAATCCTAAGATTGTGTTTAGTTTCAACTATCCCAGATATTATGAATCAACTATCAGGATCCAAAATCAATCATATGAGGAGGATGGACATGAGAATTCTATCAAGATGGGATAGAGTCTTGACCAAAGAGGTTTCTACTCCACAGAAACAGGTCAAGAAGGATAGGAAGAAGAAAGCAATTGTTCAGGAAGCAGAATCCTCCAGTGATTCTGAAGAAGAAGTAGTCTTCAGTTTATATGAAGACCAATAGGAAAAAGAAGCCCAAGCTAAAGTGGAGAGCAGTCAGCAACTAAAGCATTAGATGGCCTCCACTTTAGGGGGAGAGAACACTGAATTAACAATACAAGACACTGAACAACCTGAGCTACCTGCCCAAGGGAGAGGCATTGCTGAAGCTACTCTGGAGAGTGAGTATGTTGTTGATACAGTGATGGACATTGTATCAGACATAAACAAATAAGCACTGATCACTAATGAGAATGAAGCACCAGATGTGCAGATGATAGATACAGCTCAAGATGAGCAAGTAAGCATCTCCTGTATATAGAAGGCCCTAGATAAAGATCTGGATGTCCAGGGAGAACCTTTTGCTTCACAAGCCAACATTGTTCCTCCTATTCAGATGCAGCAGGAGATAACTTTTGAGGAACTGTTCCCTGATATATCTACAACAAGGACTGAGGGGGAGCAGCAAAGAGTAGAAAAGGAACTACCAGGAACTGAGGGGGAGGATCTACTAGATGCCCTAGTTAATAAAGAAACTGTAGATATAGAAAGCTCATCTCAATCTTCTGATGATGAAGAAGCCTTCATGGCTAAAAAGAGAAAACTGGTTTCTCTCAGGAAAAGGAGCACAGGCTATAAGAAAGCCTTACAAACAGTCACTCCACCACCTTCTCAAGGCATGGACTTCAGTTCACTACTGGTCCAACTGCAAGTCAAGTTGGATGAGCAAAGGCAGTCTTTGGAGAAATATGTGGATAAGTCACATAAAGAACTGCAATTCCAACTGGCTCAAGACATTAAATCAATCAGATTTGAAGTCAATTTGAATAAGAAAGAGATGACAGATTGCTTCCATAAGGGAGGTAATGCTATAGTATATTTGCCTGAGCAACAACAACTGCTAAAGACTGAAGTTGAGGACACTGCAGTCAAGCAAGGATATATTTTAGAAAATCAATTCAGATCAAATGAAAATCTCATGGACTCCCATGATTAAATTCTCAAAAAACTGGGAAGTATTACTACTGATTTGAAAACTGAAGTATCCAAGCAAATACAAGCAGATCTAGTTGTTGTCCAAACAGCCATTAAAGCTTCTCAAAAGACTATTTCAGATCACCTGACTAAATTCCAAGCCTACTACAAAGAAGGTACAAAATATCTGGCTGATCAAGTAAGGTTTCAGAAGAATGATCTGAGAGATCATATAGCTAGAGAAGTCATAAAGGGGGCGAGAATATTAGTCAAAGCCAGCTCTGATCATGTAAAATGGGTATCTTAATACCATCAGAGCTACACTTGGATTTCCACCCCTATGTGAGGATGATAATACTGCTGAGTCTGGTGTTCAACCTACCTACATTGAAGGGGATCAGCCAGAGGTTGCACAGGTCATTTATCCTCCAGCTGATTTTGACATAGTCCAGCAAGAAGTTTAGCAAATGTATAGCCCTCTACAGGAGGCACTGAATATTATTATTGAAAAGGTAGAAATTTCAGAGGCTACACAGGAAGCTCAGAGGGAGGCACAGCTTTTCAATAAAAGGTTTGGAGTACAGGCAGATCTGAAGCCTGATTTTGAGCAGTGGAGTCCTACCTCCAGGAACATTATTTTAACTGCCTGGAAAGCTATAAAGGACAAGACATATGATAGAGGCAAATGGTACTCTAAGCAAGAGTGGAACAAGTATCAAGCAAGGCAAGAGGCTATACTTTAGTATAGGAGGAGTGTTAAAGCTGGTAAGTTACTTGCTAACTCTATGGAACCTAGCAAGTACTTTCCAAAGCCTTTTCACTATTTTGAAAGGCAAAGGATCAAGGCTGAAGAACTGAAGAAGAAAGACCTGAAAGGAAAGAAACCAGCTGATGATATTGAACCTAATGTGCAGGCTAAGATCAGATCTAGAAAAGGAATAGTAATCAAGGAGCCTAGTCCATCTTAGGATAGATAGGCTAATAGTAGAACAATGTAATCTTTTGATTTTTGTTCTTTAAAGAAACTTGTAAACATAAACAATTTTCTGATTAATGAATGACATCATTTTTCAGTATTGAGTTTAGCTATTATCTATGTTTATATGTTACCCTGTAGTGAAATGTATGAACATCTATTATTCTTTGATTTATTATATGTGGTGTATATCTTTGACTAAGGGTTATGACTTCTCCAAATAGGGGGAGATTGTTGGGTACACTAGAAACTATGTACCAGATTTGGAGAAGCCTCTCCTTACTCAATGATATACACCAATTTGTATTTGATGGGATGTTTGAGTTCCAGTGTGCAGGTTTAAGAAATGCAGGAAAATTTCTAAGGACAAGTGTCGACACTTGTAAGGAATTGTGTCGACACCTGAAGCAGGAGCTGTGTCGACACCCAGGAGTTATGTCGACACCAGAAGCAAGGCATGTGTCGAAACCCATGAATTGTGTCGACACCTAAAGAAGGCTTGTGTCAACACACACTCAATGCCATCTATCATCAACAGCTATACTGAGTCTTAAAGGCTTGTGTCGACACACAGGACTTGTGTCGACACACACTCAATGATGTCTGTACATACACTCAACGTCATCTGTCAGCATCAACTATGTCAAGACCAGGAGTAGTTGTGTCAAAACACAGGACTTGTGTCGACACACACTCAACGACATCTGGACATACACTCAATGTCATCTGTCTGCATCAGCTATGCCGAGACCAGGAGAAGTTGTGTCGACACATAAGACTTGTGTCGACACATACAACAGTAGCTATGTCGAGAAGCAGAAGAATGGTTGTGTCGACACATTGAGTGCTGTGTCGACATCATCAAGACTTGTGTCGACACTTAGTCTATTTGTGTCCATAAATGTGAAGTAATTTATTGAGTGTTCCCTGCTGAGATATAAAGTCATTGTAGAATCAACTGTCATGGTTATAGACTTGATAGTTGTCATAAACAACAAGTCTGACGCCTTTGTCAGAACTGTCAGAAGGTTGTTACAAACCGGATCAACTAGTAATCATTGAGAAACTCTATATAAAGGACTGGTCCATGACAACAAAGAGAAGCAATTAAGCAATTACGGGGGAACAAACCAACACAGAAACAGAGAGAGAATTCAACAACAAGAAAGGGGGAACCCTTAAGAAGGCAGATCCTGAACAGTCTGCAAGAAAGATTTAGATCTAATTCTTAATCTAAAAAGGGAGTTGTCTGAAGATCAACTTCTACACCAAGTAAAGATCAACCTCATTTTGTTCAATCAAGAAGCTTTGAAAAAGCTAAGTCAGGTTGGATCTGAAGTATACAGTTTTTTCAAGAACTGATCAAGAAGCTCACACCAATTGAGAGTTCTATCTGGGTGAAATTTTTGTACAACTAAATATTCTTTTTCCTTGTAAGATCTTTTATAGATCTGAGTTGTAAGCCTGTGTTTATAAAGGCTGAGGTAGGGCTGAGAGCCTGAGGTATAGGACTTGTGAAAGTCTGAGTTGTAAGCCTGGTGATAAAGGCTGAGGTAGGGTTGTTGCCTGAGGTAGGGTTCTTGGGAATAATCTGAGGTTGGACTTGTATAAGTCTGAGTTGTAGGAACCTATCAGGTTCTGAGTTATAAGATCTGTAGATCTGATTTAGTGGAAGGAAGTTGAGATAAATCCAGTTCTCTACTGGATAGGCGAAGGGGGAAAGTGGATGTACCTATAACTTGGGGAACCACTATGAATCTGGTGTACTGTGCTCTGCTTTGAATGTTATGCTGTGGATTGTATATTCTATGCTATGATAGATCTAGTTAATTGCCTAAAATTAATAAAGAAAATTAGAACCTATTCCCCCCCCCCTCTAGGTGTCTAGGCTCTTGAAATCAAGTCTTTCACCAAGCTCTAGGAGCTTGCTTTAAACCATAGAGAGCTTTATGCAATCTAAAGACAAAGGAGGGATGAGTTGGAGAGGTAAAACCTGGTGGTTGCTCCACATATACTTCTTATTTGAGTTCTCCATTCAGAAATGCACTCTTGATATCCATTTGATAGACCTTGAACTTTTTGAAGGTAGCATATGCAAGGAAGATTCTCATAGCCTAAAGCCTTGCAATAGGGGCAAATGTTTGATCATAGTAAATGTCTTCCTCTTGCCTATAGCCTTGAGCTACTAGCCATGCCTTGTTCCTTATGATTATTTCTGAATACCCACTTAGTTCCAATGAATGGGTAGTCTTTGGGTCTTGGAACTAAGTCCCAAACTCTACATCTCTCAAATTGGTTGAGCTCCTCTTGCATTGCCATAATCCAGAGTGGATCTTGCTCTGCATCTTTTATAGATTGGGGCTCAATTTGTGATATGAAGCAGGCATGCATTAAGTCTTGGTTTAGTTGATGTCTTGTCTGCACACCTACTGATATGTCTCCTATTAATTGAGATACAGGATTATCTCTAAGTATGACAAGATCAGTTGGTGGAGTTTGTTCAGCAAAAGCTTGGGGAGTTAATTCCTCTTATGGAATTATGTGCGCTATTGTTGGTTTATTAGCTGTTTCTGTGAAATCATCTTCACTATCTTCAGAGTTTTGTGGAGAGGTATGGGCATTAGCCTCGTTGGTGAGGTTCAACTCATTCAACTGCTTACATCAATATGGTACCTACAAAGATTCACTGATAGAAGAGTTCTTCTCCTTATAAAACATGTTAGTCTCATCAAAGGAATTGTGTCTAGACTCTTCTATTTTCATTGTAGATTGATTATAAACCCTATATGCCTTACTGACTTGGGAATATCCTAGAAAAATTCTCATTGTAGCCTTGGCTTCAAACTTTCTAATGTATTTCTTGTCATTATTGTGAATGTAACACATACAACCAAAAATCTTAAAGAAATCTACTTTAGGTTTCTTCCCTTTAAGTAATTCATAGGGATTCTTGCCCTTAAGCTTATGTATCAAACTCCTGTTCAGGACATTATTTGTTGTGCTTACAGCCTTTGCCTAAAAAGATAGTGGCAAGTAAGCATCTGCAAGCAATGTACCTGCAGCTTCAATTAGTGTTTTGTTTTTCCTTTTAGCTTCCCAATTTTGTTGAGGAGTTCAAGGAGAAGAGAAACAATGTCTGATACCTTCCTCCTCACAGAATGGAAGAGACTCAAACTCAGTACCATGATCAATTATGATCAATGCAACTGGAATAGAGTACTAAATCCTTATTCTATTAAGAAAATATCTAAGAACCTTGAAGTTATCTGACTTGTTCCTCAAGAAGAACACCCAAGTGAACCTTGAGAAGTCATCTACAATCACTAAGGTATAAGATTTCCCTCCTAGGCTTTATACAGCAATGGGTCCAAAAAGATCCATGTGGAGAAAATACAAAATCCTAGGTGAATCACTTTTATTAATGGCTTTGAAACTATTTTTTGTTTGCTTGCCTAATTGACAAGCCCTGCAGAGGCCTTCCATCTTATAGGCACCAGAAGGCAATCCTCTAACAATGTTGTCTTTAGATAACCTGGCAATGTTTTTTAGATTAACATGACCTAATCTTTTATGTCAAAGTTCATTATTATTATTAATTTGGTTGAACAGACATATTTCAGACCTAGCAGACTTAAAATTTACTATGTAAATATTTCATACTCTAGATCCAGTTAAGACAATCTTGTTATCAACAGAAGAGATAGTGCAAGAGAATTTATCAAAAGATACCTGAAACCCTTCATCACAGAGTTGACTAATAGAAATCAGGTTGTGCTTTAATCCACTTACATAAGCCACTTTCTTGAATTTGACCACTTCATTCTTTACATATCCATAGTCTTTAGTCTGGCCACAGTTGGAGTCACCAAAAACAACTTTAGGACCTCGCTTGGACTTGTAGTTGGATAGATTGTCCTTGCTGCCAGTCATATATTTTGAACAACGACTATCCAGAAACCATTGTTCCTCTATGGTAGGATAGTCTTTCACCTGCACAAAAACAGATTAGATATTCTTGACCCAGGTTACCTTGGGCCCTTGTTGATTTACATAACTAAAGCTGGTAATATATGAATATTCAGGTTGACTTTTGTAACCTAAAGGATGGTAATTTCTTGGTGGAATTATCCATTGTTTAAAAGGATTAATGTTCTTTCTAGGTTGATTAAAAATCCTGTAGGAATTAAAATTTCTGTTATTATAAACTGGGGTCGACGAATTCTGGTACGTTTGTCGATCTGAGTTCGACGAACGGGGATGAGTTCGTCGAACTCCACTCAGAGAATGAAGGTATTAATTTTCTAGGCCCCAATTTCGGCGATCTCTGGTCGACGAACCATACTGGTTTCGTCGATCGCAGTTCAGAGAATAGTTATAGTAGAACTTTGCGTTCGGAGTTCGTCGACTTGAGCTCGATGAACTGGACACATTTCGTCGATCTGAGTTCGACGAAATCTGCTGAACTTTGTTATGGTTAAGATTTTTCTTATTCTTTCTTCTTTTCTTATTCTTTTGTTTTAATACTATTTGTTTAACATGATTATTTTCTATTTTCTCTTTACCCTTTTCAAAAACAAATTTTATGGGGGTAGATAAAATGTTTTTCTGAATAAGTGGGGGTTGGCTTGATGAAGCACCTAAGCCCAGCTTGCCATTAAGTCTGGCATTCACTATGCTTGTGATGTTCATCAACTTGATACTTCTCCCATTCAAGTATTCTTCAAGTTGCCTAGCCTCAAATAATTCAGTCTTTAATTTAATGATTTGTTCATTAGCTAAGGTGATTTCATCATTTAATTTGTTGTTTTCTGACAACAGGTTTTCTTGTTCATTTACTTTCTCTCTAAGTTTCTTAATTTCTTTTTCAGAATTTATTAAATTAAAACGCAAGGACTTGAATTCATTTTTAAATTCGTCTGAATCAAAATCAAAAGAAGATAATACATGATCCTCTTCAGATTGAGGTTCTTCAGTGTCTGATTGGTCAGCTTTAGAATGGGTTCTTGATGCATCAATAGACATCAAGCATATTTGCTTGGCCTTTGCTTCCTCTTCATCTTCACTGGAGCTGGAAGATGAATATTCTTCTTCAGTGTCACTCCAGGTTTCAGCAATGAAATCTTTCTCCTTCCTTTTGTGCTTGCTGGAGGAGGGCTTATTGTAATGTTGTTTCCTGGTTTCCTTTTTTCTTCTCCTCTCCTTATTTTGACTCTATGGACACTCTGAGATGAAGTGTTCTTGCTTCCTAAGGCCAAAATAAATAACTTCTTTAGTTGGTGTTTTGTCATACCTGGGCTTGTCATCTTGCCTTGATGACTTTCTTCTAAAATCTTTCTTGCCCATCTTGTAGAATCTCTTATCTAAGAGACCCAGGAATTCTTCATTGATTATTGGGGCTTCTGATTCTTCATTTGCCTTAAAGTCTATGCTGTGATCCTTCTTTGAGGGTGTGGAAGTCTTATGTTCAGCAGCTTCTCTTGACTTAATCAGTTGCTCATAAGATTTGAGTTTTCCCAATAGAGATTCAATGGAAATCTCATTAAGGCTTCTGGCTTCTTTGATAGGCCAAATTCTAGAATCCCATGAGCTAGGGAAGCACATGAGGATTTTGTCATTCACTTCTATAAGAGTGATGTCCTTGTCCAATTTCTTCAGCTCATTGATTATTGAGCTTAATCTATTATACATATCACCAACAGTCTCTAACTCATCCTTCTTGAAGTTCTCATACTGAGAGATGAGGTTGGATCTCCTATCCTTTCTCTCATCAGTAGAACCAGCTACCATCTGGTTAAGATAATCCCAAATAGCCTTGGCTGATGTGCATTCAGCCACCTTCTAGAAGATGTCATCAGACAAAGTCTAAGCCAGAATATTCATGGCCTTTGCATCAACAATCTTGGACTTTTTCTGAGCATCTGTCCACTCAGGTGGTGGAATAGCATGTGTGCTTGACATTGAGGTGGATGCAGTCACTAGAGCAGGAGGTCCTATCAAAATGGAATTAAAAATTTCCTCATTAATAGAGTTCATATAAAGTTTGATTCTTGCCTTTCAGATGGCAAACTTATTTAAGTTGCACACTGGAGGTCTGGTGCTTGCATAATCCTTGTTCTGTGCCATGCTATAAGAAATAGGCTAGAAAAATTTAGATCTAAGAAGTATCTGTTGGTTCAAGTGTTACCTTGTTCAACCAAGAGAACAGCCCTCTGATACCAATTAAAAGGAGGGGTTAGATCTGACTTACTCTAGAGGGGGGGTGAATAGAGTATTAAATTTTTTGGCTATTTTAAACTTTTATATCAGAGTGAAAGTAGGTGATACCAATAATATATAAAGAAAAGAAAAACATGCCAAGTTATTCTATCAATCACAGCCACAGCAAGAACAAACAGAAAATGAGCACAACCAGACAACATAAGAATTTTATAGTGGTTCCCCAACTAGGAACATCCACTCTTCTACCACCCTGATAGGAATCCACTAGCAGGTTTTTATCAGGTGTCAGCCACCACAATATCTATTTGCAGGGAGATATCACAACCATTTAGGCTTTTGATCAGGTGCCCAAAAACCAACCCAAGTCTTTTGATCAGGAGACTTGACAACCAAGTGGTTAACTTTTGAAGGGAGTTAAAAACCTTTTACAGGAGGTGAGAGGAGGTGATGGTGTCTTCTCTTTCTCTAATAAATAGAGAAGACTAGTGGATCTTTGATGTTGACTAAGCTCCCCCTGAGATATTAAATGGTTCAGGAAGACTAGAGCTTTGCTTCAGGGTGTAGGTCATCAGCCTTGTTCTGTCAATGTCCAGGAATCTAGTAGACTGATGTTGAATGGATGTCTCTGAAGATTCCAGGCTCTGAGGCTAAAGAAGACTCTTGATTTGTGATGAATGTTCTTCTTCAGATTTTAGGATTGACAAGGAAAAGAACAGAAATGTTTTCAGCACACAGAAGAAATTTCTGAATGTTCAGGATCTTTTTTAGTGCTCTAGATTTTCTTCTCTATGATGCTTTGTGAGTATGTTGTTCTCTGTTATTCTTTTGTATTCCCCTTGTCTCTACTAAAAAAAAGAGAATCTCTTTTATATTCTACAGTAAATTTCTCCTTTGAATTTGTAATTCTAGCATTAATTGCTGACTAATCTGGAGAATACAAACGGCTAGAATGTCTGTCATAAATGAGTTTCTCCAACTATGCCTAATAAAATAAGCAAGTAATTGCCCTAATGAATACCATAATTAATGTTGCCAATAATGGCTATATTCAAATGAATATGAGCATTAATTACTCAGGAATATTACTGCTAATTAATATATAAAGTAGGGGACAGAAGGAAGAAAACTTTTCATTCTGGAGCGGGACAGAAATCATCGACCTCAGAATAGAATTCGTCGACCTGAGATTTAAGATCATCGACCATGGAATTCCAGTTCGTCAACCTGAGCTCTGCGAACTGCGTACTGAGAATGATTTGCCAAATCTGCACTCTGAGTTCATCGAGCTGAGAATCTGTCTGAAGATAACTAATCGTCGAGCTCAGCTCAGGGAAATAACTCTGAGTTCATCGATCTGAGATCGACGATCTTCGAGCTGAGTTCGAAGAACTTCGAACTGAACAATCTGTTCTCTGAAATATTTTAAGTTTGAGCCTTCTGAGGTCCTCTGCTGGCTGGTTCAAGAAGTTTGAACTTAATGACTTAGCCTAAACTCTAGGACTACTAGACTTGACCCTATCAATACAAGGTGGGTCAGACTCAGCCTAAATTAGTGAATCTAGCCCAAATCCAACTAGCGATCCAACACTCTGCCTAGAAATATTCTGGGAGAGATGTATCACTCAATAATGTTCTTCCAACCTCTATGAGAGTCCTATTTTTCCTCTCAACAATCCCATTTTGTTGGGGAGTTCTTGGAGAAGTAAATTTTTGATGAATCCCTTGCTCTTCACAGATCATTGTCATGCTTTCAGATTGGAATTTAGTTCCATGGTCACTTCTGATTTTGACTACTGAACTGTTAAAATCATTCTAAATTTGCTTGACAAATTTGATGAAGATGTCAAGGGTTTCATTCTTTTTCTTGAGGAATAACACCCAAGAAAACCTGGAGTAGTAATCAACCACCACAAGGGTGTAGGCTTTCCTACCAAGACTATAAACTGGCATAGGACCAAACAAATCCATATGTAAGAGGTACAAACACCTCTCAGAGTCCTTGGTCTCAATGCCCTTGAAGGAGGCATTGTTCTTCTTGCCCTTTTGTCATGCAGATCAAATGCCCTCCTTGGTGTATTTCACATTGGACCATTCCTAACTAGCTCTTGACTAAAGAGCTTGTCAATAGTCTTGTAATTCAAATGAGCTAGCCTCTTATGCCATTGGACACAATATGAGACTTTCTCATTTGTCACTAGACAAATAGGAGAATTTGTATCTAGACAAAGAAAGTTTAAACAGTAAACATTTCCACTCCTAGTTCATGTCAAGATGACCTCTTGGTCACTTGAAATCTTAATCTGGCACTCATCCTTACGAAAAATAATAACATAGCCAAGATCAGAAAGTTTGCTTATGCTTATGAGGTTTTGTTGGAACCCCATGTTTGATTTGGGCTAGGTTCACTCCTAGGTGGTTTGACCCACTTGTATAGCCAGGGTAAAATTCTAGGTCTAAGTTAGTCTTAGTAGAGCAGATCTCATATAGACTAGTATTGGACTTCATTTCAAGACCAAGACTCAGAAGTAATCATTGGATCTGATATCAGTTCGACTTTCGTCAAACTCAACTCGAAGATCGTTGATCTCCAGTCGACGATCGCAGAGGTAAAATCTCTAAGCTGAGCCTGACAATCTAAGAACTCAGATCGATGATTTCAAATCTCAGCTCGACGATCTCTTATCTAGGCTCTGCGATTATTTTTTATCTGTGTTCTACTACATTACTGAGCAATTGTCTTGAAGATTTCATTCTTATTTTGTCAAGGCTATTTATGGAATCAAATCTCTGGTAGTAAATGCTGATATTTTCAAGGCTTATAGCCGTTTCTAGTGCAGCATTAACTACAGGTTTTCTTTGAGTTATTATTTTGACTTATATGCCAAAGAAAGTTGAGGAAATCATTTATTGCAGTTATTGTAGTTGTTTCCTCTCGATTCCTGCAGAATAATTAAAGGAATGTTTTTGAAATTCAAGTCAAGGAATTATTCTTATACTCTATTCAGAGAAGAAGGCAGTAGTTTTTTTTTGGTTTTCTTTTGCCAAGATAGATTTACAGAGAGACACTCAGAGAAAGACAGAAAATTATTCCTGCTAACATCCTAGAAACATTCTGGAGCAGATCTTCATTAGTTTTCTCATTCTTTCAGTGCTCTGAAGAAGAAGCAAGAAGAATAACTTTTATAAATCAAGAATCTTCTTGTTCTTCTCTTCCAGGACCATTGCTAAGACATTCTAGCACCACCTGTCTAAAGCTCCTGGATCAAGTCTCAGTTGAAGACCTACTCACCCTGTGCAAAGCTTCCCAGCCTTAACCCTTCTACATTTCAGGGGGTGCTTTGACAACATCTTTTAATCCACAATTGTCTTCTCAGTTGTACCTTGTGAAAGAGAAGACAAAATCACTCTCTCATCCCCACCTCTCTATAGGGTTTTAATTCCCTTCAAAATTATTCTGGTTCACAAGGTCTCCTTCCAAAAGACTTGAGGGTTGGTTTTTGAGAACCTGATCAAAAGCTCATTGGTGGCAGTCACCTGATCAAAACTTGTAGTGGATTCCTACCAAGGGTGGCAGAAGAGTGGATGTACCCAGTTGGGGAACCACTATAAAATTCTTGTGTTGTCTGGTTGTGCTTTTGTGTTCTTGTGTGATTGTGTTGTGGTTAGATTAGCTTAGTTTATTTGCATTTATCTTTTCTGTAAAAAGATTTTTTATAACTCTATTCCCCCCATAGAGTTATTCAGAGTTTTTCACCCCCTTTTTCTTTCAATTAGTATAAGAGGGAGGTTGGCTATTTTTATACAGGCTAACACCTGAGCCAACCAAGACCTCCATACAAGCTCTGAATAATTATTTTTTTTGTTTTTTAATTTATTTGATACCATGGCACAAAACAAGGAATACACTAGTACCAGACCTCCAGTATATAACTTGTCAAAGTTCACTATCTGGAAGGCAAGAATCAAGTTGTACATGAACTCTATTTATGAGGATATCTTCAACTCTATTTTGACAGGTCCACCAGCTCTAGTGGCAACTACCTCAACAGCATCTACAAGCTTAAATATTGTTCCACCTCCGGATTACAATGATGCGCAGAAGAAAGCCAAGATTGTTGATGTCAAAGCCATGAACATATTGGCTCAGACTATGTCAGATGACATCTTTCAGAAGGTGGCTGAGTGCACCTCTACAAAAGAAATCTGGGATTCACTCAACTAGATGGTTTTTGGCTCAACAGATGAGAGAAAAGATAGAAGATCAACTCTCATCTCATGATATGAGAATTTAAAGAAAGATGAAGCTGAATCTGTTGGTGACATGTACAACAGACTAAGCTCCATCATCAGTGAGCTGAAGACATTGGATAAAGACATCTCTCTCACAGAGGTAAATGATAAGATCCTAATGTGCTTCCCAAGCTCATGGGACACCAGGATCTGGCCAATCAAAGAGGACAGAAGCTTGAATGAGATTTCAACTGAATCTCTCCTGGGAAAGCTCAAATCTTATGAGTAGTTAAACAAGTCCAGAGAAGAAGTAGAACAAAGGACTCCTCCTCCAGCATGGAAAGAACAATCCATTACATTCAAGGCTGCTGAAGAGACTGAATCCCTAATAGTCAATAAAGAGCTAATGAGTCTCTTTGCCAAGAGATTCTTTAAAATGACAAGGAAGGACTTCAGGAGGAAGTCATCTAGAAATGACAGCAAGCCCAGGTATGACAAAACCCCCACTAAAGAAGTAGTGTGTTTTGGATGCAGGAAACCAGGGCACTTCATGTCTGAATGTCCTGAAAAACAAAAGAAGGAAAGAAGAAGAGAGAAGGAATCTAGAAGCAAGCATTACAGCAAGCCCTCTTCCAACAAGCACAAAAAAAACAAAGGATTTGTGGCTCACACATGGAGTGACACAGAAGATGAATCCACATCTTACAGCTCTAGTGAAGAAGAAGAAGATGCAAAGACAAAGGAAGTTTGCCTCATGGCAATTGATGCTAGTAATAGCAGATCAGATACAAATGAATCTGATGATGAAGAAAGCCTGTCAGCTGAAGATCAGGTATTAGCTTCTTATGATTTTGAATCTGATGAATTTAAATTTGAATTTAAAAATTTATACTTAGATTTGATAAGCTCTGAGAAAAAAATCAAACTTCTTAGAGAAAAATTAAATGATCAAGATAAAATCATTTCTGAAAATACTAATCTATCTAATGAACTAAATTCTGCAAATGAACAAATTATCTTTTTGAAATCTGAACTTAGCAAAGCTAAGATATTAGAAGAATCATTGAATTTCAGAAGTTTAAAATTGCTAGATATAACTAGCACATTAAATGTAAGAACTAATAACTGCAAACAAGGATTAGGAGCTTCATCCAGTATACCAATCCTAATTCAAAAGAATCATCTTTCTAAACCTATAAATTTTGTTTCTGATAAAGGAAAGAAAAACACTGAACAGATTAATAAGGTTAATGAATTTCTTGAACAAATTGAAACTAAAAACAAACTTAAAACCAGAAGAAAAATAAAAGTAACAATGTTCAGCGGTTATCGTCGAACTCAGATCGATGATATATGAACATATCATCGAACTCAGAATGACGATCTCTAAATGCAAATTTCAGTAATAATTAATCTTCGATCGACGATACCAGTATGGTCCGTCGATCAGAGATCGACGATTTTGGTGCCCCAAGAATGAATATCTTCATTCTTCGAGCAGAGATCGAAGATCTCATCCAACATCGTTGAGCTCAGTTCGACGATCTAACCAAAAATCGTCGAACCCAGATCCTAACAACAGAAACCTAAATTCTAATAGCAACATTAATCCTTTTAATCAATGGATAATACCACCAAGAAGATATCATCCCAAAGGTTACAAAAATCAACCTGAATGTTCTTACATTTCCAGTTACAGTTATATAAATCAACAAGGACCCAAGGTTACCTGGGTCAAGAACAACTAACTATCATCCTTGCAGGTAAAGAGCTATCCAGCATTTAATAAACAATGGTATCTGGGCAGTGGTTGCTCCAAGCATATGACAGGAAGCAAGGACAACTTAAGTGATTACAAGTCCAAACTGGGACCAAAGGTTATCTTTGGTGATTCAAACTGTGGCCAGACCAAAGGCTATGGTAATGTCAAGATTGGAGCAGTGACCTTCAAGAAGGTTGCTTATGTAAGTGGTTTGAAGCATAATCTCATCTCAATAAGTCAACTATGTGATGAAGGTTATCAGGTAACTTTAAACTCTACCTCTTGTATTATTTTATCTAAAGAAAATAAACCTATTTTAATTGGCAATAGACAAGGAAATATTTACTTAGTAAATTTTCATTCTGCATCTTCTGACATATGCCTGCTTAATATAGTTAGTAATCAAAGTATTTTATGGCATAAAAGGCTAGGACATGTTAATCTGAAAAACATTGCTAGGCTATCTAAATACAACTTGTGAGAGGTTTACCTTCTAGTCCCTACAAGAAGGAAGGCCTCTGTAGGGCTTGTCAACTAGGCAAGCAAACTAAATCTAGTTTTAAGTCAATTAATAAGAGTGATTCACCTATGATCTTGTACCTGCTACACATGGACCTTTTTGGTCCTATTACTGTACAAAGCCTAAGAGGGAAATCTTACACTTTAGTTATTGTAGATGACTTCTCAAGATTCACTTGGGTATTCTTTTTGAGATCTAAGTCAGATACCTTTAAGGTTCTTACAGATTTTCTCAAGACCATACAGATTGAGTACTCTACTCAAGTTGCATTGATCAAAAGTGATCATGGCACTGAGTTTGACTCTCTTCTTATGCACGAGTTCTGTGAGAAGGAAGGTATCAGGCACTGTTTCTCAGCTCCTAGAACTCCTCAACAAAATGGGGTAGCTGAAAGGAAAAATAGAACACTCATTGAAGCTGCAGGTACATTACTTGTAGATGCTTACATGTCTCTATCCTATTGGGCAGAGGCAGTGAGCACAGCAAACTATGTCCTGAATAGAAGTTTGATACATAAACTTAAGCATAAGACTCCCTATGAATTACTCAAAGGGAAGAAACCAATAATTACCTATTTTAAAATATTTGGTTGCATATGTTATATTCACAATAATGACAAGAAACACACTAGAAAATTTGAAGCAAAGGCTGCAGTGGGAATCTTTCTAGGATATTCCCAAGTCAGCAAAGCTTATAGGGTGTTTAATAAATTTACCTTAAAAATTGAAGAATCTATGCATGTTTCATTTGATGAAGCTAACATATTTTATAAGGAGAAAGAGATTTCTACCAATAACTCTTTGCAGGTACCTCACATGTGTGAGAAATTGGATGACTTAAACCTTACTCCAAAGGTTATATCGCATCCTTCTCCACAAGCTAATGAAGACAGTGAAGAAGAAACTATGGAAGCAGCTGAACTTGCCCCAACAGCAGAAGTAATTCCACAAGAAGAATTCACTCCAATTATTGTTGTTGAACCAACTCCACCATCTGATTTTATCACACTTAGGGATCATCCTAGATCCCAAGTAATTGGAGACATGTCAGTAGGTGTACAGACAAGGCATCAACTCAATCATGATGTGATGCATGCCTATTTTCTCTCTCAAATTGAGCCTCAATCCATAACTGATGCTGAGCAAGATCCCCATTGGATCATTGCAATGTAAGAAAAACTAAATCAATTTGAGAGATGTAGAGTTTGGGACTTGGTTCCAAGGCCTAAAAGCTATCCAGTAATTGGAACTAAGTGGGTTTTCAGGAATAAGCTTGATGCCCAAGGTTTGATTGTGAGGAACAAGGCTAGGCTTGTTGCTCAAGGATATAGACAAGATGAAGGCATTGACTATGATCAAACATTTGCTCCTGTTGCCAGGCTAGAAGCTATAAGGATATTTCTGGCTAATGCTACATTCAAGAAGTTCAAAGTCTACCAAATGGATGTCAAGAGTGCATTCTTAAATGGAGAACTTAAAGAAGAGGTTTATGTTAAACAACCTCCAGGTTTTGTTTCTCCAACTCATCCCTCCTTTGTTTTCAAATTGCATAAGGCTCTCTATGGTTTAAAGCAAGCTCCAAGAGCTTGGTATGAGACCTTAGCCAGTTTTCTTTTAGAGCATGGTTTTTCAAGAGGAATAGTAGATAGAACTCTTTTTACAAAATTGCATCATGATAAAATTTTAGTAGTACAAATATATGTAGATGACATTATATTTGGTTCTACTGATCCCAAATTATGCAAAAGTTTTTCTGATCTAATGCATTCCAAATTTGAGATGAGTAGCATGGGAAAGCTATCTTATTTCTTTGGTCTCCAAGTGAAACAATCTCCTGATGGAATCTTCATTTCCCAATCTAAATATGCTAATGAACTTATTAAGAAGTTTGGGATTGCTGATGCCTCCCCTATGAAGACTCCCATGGCTGTCAATGCTGTATTAGACTCTGATAAACATGGAAAACCTATTGATCAGACTAGGTATAGGGCCATTATTGGATCCCTACTATATCTAACAGCAAGCAGACCAGATATCATGTTTGTTACATGTTTATGTGATAGGTTCCAGGTGAACCCTAAATAATCTCATCTTATTTCATAAAAAGGATTTTAAGATATATAAAGGGTTTGCCAAATCTAGGACTCTGGTATCCAACAGAGTCAGCATTTTAGTTGACTGGATTTTCAGATGCTGACTATGCTGTATGTAGAGTGGACAAAAAGAGCACTTTAGGAACTTACCAATTCCTGGGTGATAGACTTGTGTCCTGGTTTTGCAAAAAGATAACCTATGTATCAACATCAACTGCTGAAGCTGATTATATGGCTACTGACAGTTGTTGTTCACAGATTTTGTGGATACAAAATGAACTCTTAGATTATGGTTTCTGAAAGTATCTAATGTCAACTAAATCCACCTATTAGGGGGGATATGTGTTGTGCAGTATTTTGTGGAATTTAAAATACCTACACAAATAAATAAATACAGCACAGAAAAGTACACAAGCAATTATAGTGGTTCCCCGATTTGGGTACGTCCACTCTCCCCCTTCGACTTATCTCCCACTAAGGGACGACTCGGTCACTTCACTAACCGGATTGAAATCCAATCCTCACACTACGGAAGGAACCCTTCCAACCAAAGGAGTCACTACTCCTCCACCACGGGTTGCACCCAACCCTTACAACTAGGAATAAAAATTCCTTTACAACAAAACAAAAATTGAATGTACAAGAAATACAAACAAACTTGTGGAGATCCCGATGTCCTTCTTCGTTCGTTGAAGCTTTCTTGAAAGTGACGAAGAATCCACGACCGGTGTTCTCTCTTGGAGAGAATCTTGACAAGATCGGCGGCGGCAAGTGAATGCGGCGGCGATGCTTTGTAGATCCAAACTTCTTGACGAAGCAAGCAAGGTCTACCAACGATCTCAATCGGATCAGTCGTGTCAATCGATTCAGAATGAAGAACTATCCTCGTTCAACAAATCGAGAGACAAGAGATCTCTAGAGAAAAGCGTGAGACGCTAGGCTTGCCTCGGTACTGTCGCCGGAAGATCAAAGATGCTCTAAAATCAGCGGCGGCGACTAGCTAGCGAGCGGTGATGGCGATCGGTGAAGTTCCGCGATCGGCTAGGGCACGCTCGACCTCGGTTTTTACTTTCCGTTATTCGATCTCTAGTATGTTCAAATACGCGAGTATATATACTGGAAGCCAACCCTAAATGACCGTTTTGGGGCCCACAAGGAGAAGCCCTCGTCCCGGTCAAAATGGCGCATAGCAAACTGGGTTCGGGCCAACGAACGGGAAATTTGCCTAAGGCTAAATTGGCGAGAATCGCTTGTGATTCCCATCGAAGTCGGCGGGAATCACTCACGATTCCCGTCGAATTTGCCTTAGCCGAATTCCAGTAAGGAACCTTGTCAGGCGGAGAGAATTGGCGGGAATGCAAGGTGATTCTCGATGAATCGGCGAGAATCACTTGGTGATTCCCATCGATTCTTCCTTAGCAGAATTCTTATTGGAGGACAGCCAGCCGGATGAAGTCGGCGGGAATCACTGACTGATTCTCGACAATTCGGCGAGATTCACTAGTATTCCCATCGAATCGGTGAGAATCACTTAGTGATTCCCGTCGATTTTGACTTAGACGATTATTCTCTTTCTTCCTTTGAACTTGGTCATCGACCCATCTTTGCTCCTTCTTCTGTTCTTGATCTGCCTCAACCCTGTACTTGAAAATAAGTACACTCCAATAGAGAGAGCACACGTGAGTCAACACACTGATCTGCTCAATGAGGGATTACGTTGTGCAGACCCGTATATATTAACCCACTGCACCCTGACATTGGTGTGTACTTATCATGGAATAACTGCAAGCACAACTTTATAGAAGATCGTCAAATATATTATGAATCCATCTTAGCTTGACTGGAGTCTTCTTCAAATCCAGGTAATTGTGGATACAATACCCAACAATCTCCCCCTATTTGAAGAAGCCAAAATCCTACTAGCTAAGATGAATTACACCAACCAGAAGGATATACATAAATAATATGCGAGACAAGAAATCAGAATAATAAACGCATTCAGAACAACAATTGAATCAACATGTGATCATATATATATATATATCCAAAGGTTGTTCATTTAAATGCAAGAAAAGATATACACGCATATAGAGAATAAAAACATATCTGGATTCCAAGTCTATCTCTCCTTAGCCTGAGCATCTCTTAGTTGTTCAGTCATGTACTTCTTGCTTTGCCTCTCAAAGAATTCCTTCGGCTTCGTGTAATACCGGGGTGGAGGAGCTTTATGTTCCACAGTGTTAGACCTGAAGAAAATGTTTCTTTTAGCCTCATACTCTTTATGCAGCTCCCACTCATACTGACTGTATACTTCATTTCTATTCAACTCTCCCCGCTGTTGTTGCATGAAAGTATCTAGTATGATGCTCCTCGATGTAGGACTCCATCGTTCATTCTTCACTTCACTTTCCTTCAATCTTACTTTCCTCTCAGCCGGAGTCTCTTTGGAAGTTCCTTCTTGAAGTTTTCATTTCCCTTTTGCAATGGCCTCTTGATCAAACATGGCCATGTGAGCAGCTCTGGCAGTGGCCCTAGCAGCCTTTTTGGCATCAGCTTCACTCAGGGGAACCTCCTCAGCACTTGCAACCTCATCAGCAATAGTAGTAGCAACCTCATGAGTAGGAGGAACCGGAATTTGTATACCAGATGCTTGTTGAACTAGCCAGTGACAGCTTTCAAAAACATACTCATTAGACTGCTTGAAGTTGTCGACTATGATTTGTTATAATCCTGCCATCTTAGTTGTATATCTCTCCTCCCCCTTTTTAGCTTCTTGACCTATTGAGTTTGCATAAGAATGCAGTGAATCATCTATATACTTGACAGTCTTAGTAAACTCGTTCAACAGGGATGTCTAATTTGCGTTGATTGTCACTATGTTGGCATCAAACAATTTGATGTTGTTGGCCACAACATGTGCATTTTGGTTTACTACTGCCAGATCAGCTGTATTTTTCTTAAGCCCTTGCATTAGAAGATTTACGGCAGTGCCGGCCTCTGCATACTTAGCTTCGAACTTTTGTTCCATCATATCCAGCTTATGATTTATCTCCACAACATTTTTAAGCATCAGATCCTCAGATTGCTTAATTCGTTTCAGCACTTTGATGTTAGATCGTTCAAAAGAGGCCTTCAGTTCATCCACTATACCTTGAATGATATTTACGGTGTGATTCGCAAGGCTAGGTCCTAGCGGATGAACCTGATGAATGGTCTGGTCATGCTCAGGGGGGATAGGACTCTGTGAGTCAGGATTTTCATTTGCAGATATACTGATGGAGCTAGATAGATTCACAGTCTCTTGAGGGGGGATTGGGATAGCCTCTGTCATTTTTTTCATATATACTCATCATCCCCTGCCGGGAGGTCTCCCCCTCAATTGTTGCACCAGATACATAAGGAACTGCTACCTGAACCTGTTCCACAGAGGGGAGGTCAACATCAATTTCCCCCATGTCCATCTCATTTCTAGCTTGGTCATTGTTCACATCATCAGTGGACGCATTCTCCACATCATCCTCACCAGAAGCATCATCCTCCATGTCATCCTCCACTTCCTCCTCGTCAGCCTGATCGGTAGAGAGGGTATCTGCAGCATCCTTCGCGATCAGGGTAATATTAGCAATGACGTCTGCTTGATTTGAAACTAAGATATCCATTATGAGGGCATCAGAAGGAATGGTGAAAGACTCCCGCTCAATTCCTGCATGCAGCAGATCAGGAACTTCACTGGGCTCATCCAAAGGATTTCTGAGCTCCGGAGCTCTGTCTTCTTCATCACCATGTACTTCCGCTGCACCTCCTTGGCCAATTCTCCTCTCCCATCTATCAAAAATGTTGGAGTCCATCTTTAAGTAGTGAAGAGGAACTCCCTTGCTCATATCAAACCTGTATCCATCCATCTGATTCAGGTATAGGCTGATGATTCTCCCAAAGTTAGGAGTTCGTAGAGTATCTTTAATCTTCTCAAACAACATGGCCCCCTAGTTGAATCTCTTCCTGCACACCATAGCCATCAGGATCTTAAGCATATCCCCTGAAATATGATCATGGGAGCCGGGTTTGCAGATCATAACTTTTCCTATGATATCTGAGAGGATCTTCCCTTCCTCGTTCATTTCCTTGCGTTTGATGGCCCTGGTCCCTCGAGCTAGTCCGCAGAACAGTAGAGTCCTTGCACGATCATTTTAATCCAGGTAGTCCTCTTGTACTGAGCTGGTGAGCTGCAGATGATGTGATAGTATTCCAGCAGTCACTTGATTCTTAGTCCAGCAATCTTACACTTTATCAAGGTGTTCTCGTGACGTATCTTGGCGGTTGCATAGAACTAAAGAACTTCCTTATCTAGAACCTTGCAAGGGTGCTCGAGTATAAAGGAGAGCCCGGCTTGCTCGAGAATAAGGATGAGGTTCCTGAATTCATCAGAAGCATGGGCGAAGCCAGTCCTAACCAACTCACTCATAGTGAGGAGCCCGACCGTGGTTCGAGGAGACATTATAACCTAAACAAGTAACATCCAAGGGACTTAACTCTATCTAAGTCTATAGATTAGGAACTAAACTAGTAGGAACTAGACAAGTTACAAACAAGCTAGTGATTCAATGAGGAACGGTCGTTACCCTTGCGTCGAGCAGAGAGAAGCCCTAGTCGAATAAGCGGCTTGCGTCGGGACAGCAATCGACGGAAGCGTGAGCCGATGAGAACGAGAATGCTGGCGGTGAATCGGTGATAACTTGCGTCAAGCAGATGCCTAAGACTGGAACACCGAGCCGACAGAGAGAGGACAACAGCGGACTGCAATCGACGAGAGGCGATCGAGAGTCGATGATAATTTCTTCTATTTCCGCTGTTTCCAGAATACGAACGGTCGGGACTTCCGCAATAAGCGATATTTATTTCCTAGGATAGCCGCTGTATCCGATATTTCTGCTAGGAATGGCAGATTTCCGCTTGACCGTTTTTATATTGATCAATTTAAATTGTCGATTTGAATTCCTGTTAATTCGAAACTTTGCCCTATTAAATGTTGGATAATAAATATCCTGGTCAGAATAGCTAAGCCGAGTCAAAAGGGAGGTTAACCCTAGAATTAAGCACTGGCTATTTCTTGGTGAGTCAAAAGGTAAAATTTTCGTTGCAAATACTGGCACACGTCCCTTGAGTTTCATTGGACCGATTGACACCCACTGTCACACCTTATCAATGATATATATATAAAACAAAATATCAGATTCAAAATTAGGGATCATACAGGTGTTAGCATCCGTGTCCTTCCATCAGATGTGTGTGTATATACATATATTTATATCTTGAAGGAGAATCTATATATTTGTTTAGATATATATATATATATATATATATATATATATATATATATACTTCTATATAATGCGATTCAATTTTCGAAACTGAATGTGCGTACCTGGGATCATTAGGTTGATCATTTGGATCCACTATTTGAAGTACAACAGGTATCCAGTTCAAGTAGGATAATGTAGTTAGCATTATCTCTTATCCCATATACTTGTTCCATAGCATTCCTGGAACACCTCTTGTCTAGGTCCCATTATGTTCAAGGGTACCTAGACTATCCTGTAAAAACGAATTACCTTACCTTAGGAACCCAATATGTATTGGGTCCTAGGTTCTTGTCAGCATAAAATACAGGATGCCTTCCTACAGGATTTCTGTCAGGAAGGCTATCTCTAGCCAAGGAATGTGGACATACCCTTGTCCTTGGCACAGAAGGATTTTGCAAACAATCTATGGTAAAGTGACCCACTTTGCCACAGCACTAACACTCATGAATGTTGTATCTCCTCTTCTGACCAGATCTACTGACTGAGTTTGTCACGATCATAGGTCTGACAGGGGCAGAGCAGGTTCTGCTCTCAGATTTAACCTTTCCACCGGGATACGAGGGAGGGTGGATGGAGAACATGTGGTGAGTGTCATGAGGCCTGGGAGGTGGTGCCTTCTTTTCAGTCAGCACACATCCGGGGGCCCCATAGATACTTGCTACATGTTTGTCAACCCCCTTTCCCTGAGTCCTAGGGTTATGAGAGCATGTTCCTGCACTTTCATGAAGTGTTGAGGCTGAGGCAGTGAATACAAAAGGTTCATGATGAGCCAAATGTATTTTCTCATGGGTATCCATAACAGCACTTGCACTATGGGTATTTCCATATGAGAGTTGAGCATTCTTGCAGTGACCATAGTTGTTCTTATGGTCATACCTGAAGGAATGATGTGTGCCCTTCCTACTCAGTGTAGGGGGTCTGAAAACAGTTTCCCCATTTCTCCACGATTTTATAATTCGTGAGATCCACCCATTTTCTCCCTTTCTCTTAATAGCATCTACCTTGGAAAAGTTAGATACTATTCTCTTCTTGGTCTCTAGAGAAAACTCTAGATCTGAGATCTTTGAGTCCTTCACCTTGATGGATTCCAATTGGAGATCCATCATGGTCCTCAACTGAGCAATTTCCATAGCTTGTTTCTCCACAAGCAAGTTGCTCTTTTGAAGGGCACTACGAAGGGAATCAAGATTTTCAATCTTTTGATTGAAGCTGTCAATATCCCTTGCATCACTTGATGGACAAACCTCTGAACTTCTCATGTCTTCAGGAGATTCACGAGGAAAGGAGCGAGATGAGGAAGATACCTGATCCTGATTGTGCTGATCAGGGTTAGTGTTAAGGTCTGCAGAGACTGATGTTTCAGCTTCATCACAGCTACATTCCTCAATCTCTTCTTCAGTCTCAGATAGGGACACGGGAGCCCTGATATTGAGATGTTGTTCTTGACTTTCATCATCAGAGACGAGGACCCTCACATATGCTTTATCCTCTTGCTAGCATTCAGTCCCGGTAGTCTTATTTCCCTCCATGAGGTCAGAGATTGTTTCCCACATGGACTTGGCAGTCTTGCACTTGTCCAATCTTGTAAGAGACGGGCCTGACCAAATATCAGAGATGATCTGTCGTACCAGCTTGTCCAAGTTGAATAGTGAAAGCTCGGTTTCAGACATCTCTGCGGTACTCTTGTGGCCGTGCGTTGCCACTTTGTGTGCGGTTGAGCCGTTGGGCTGCAACTCGGTGAAAAGGCAGATTGCCGAACAGGAAAGGTGAAACCGACCCGCGCCTATAAATTGACATGGATACTTCCGTATTCGAGGTGGCACGGCGACTTGAGCAACGGGGGGTGGCTGATCCGTACCTGCGTTATGTCCGTCCGACTTGGAAGCTTGGTTGTGGGTTTTGTTGGAGCGCATAATGAGAGTCTTAGGCCCACGCGCCAAAAAGACTAGAATGCTCAATACCGTGTAAACGGTGGTGTTGACCCTAGTTTTCCGGTGCACCAAGAATGTGCCCTGAGTGCACGGACTGTCGGGCCGTGTGGCCGATAGTTGTGATGGCTTGAATGTGCCTGCGAGCACATAGTTGCTATTGTTGATACCATGCTGTGCAGGGAAGGAATGCTACTGTCCCGAGAAAGGGGTAGAATTGTTATAATTGGGTCAGCTGAATGCTGACCGTTGCCGTGTTTGCCACTGTTTGGGTGGTTTGTCCCTATGCAGGTGCTGGAGAGCCAAGTGGTAAATGAAGGGCTGAAGCCCCTACTGCTGTTGCTGCTGCTGCTGCGGCTAGCCCTTGAAGGCTACGCGAATGGTTTTGTTTGTTTTACTTTTACTCATGTATGGCCGGCCTGCGCGCCGATGTTTGTAATCCATGATGTGTGGAAAGAGGAACTGTAAGGCCTTAAGGCCAACCCTTCACCTTTGTTGTACATTCCGTGGCTGTATATATAACTGTGGTTTATATATTGGACATTCCTGGTTAGAGTTTAGCTTATATCTTAAATCTTCCGCTAGAATGCTCTGTGTTAGGATACATTTATGGTTTGGTATTATTCTGTGACCTCACCGTCTGTTTGTGGCATATCATGTGGGGCCCTGGCCGGACCTTCTACGATATGTCACGTAACGGATGGGGTCGTTACATTTTGGTATCGGCTTCGTTTGGTCTTCCTCTTTCGAATTCATGGTCGAATTCTTTTGTGGGGTGGCGAGCGCGTGTTTGTGCGCCCTGCTGTAACACTAATGAACTCTGGAATGTCCACTAAGGAATGTACATAATCTTGTTTGAGGAATCTGCGCGTTCCTTTTCTTTTGTTTTGCTTGCATTCGATCGCTAATGTGTGTCTTGTCCACCTATAGGTGACGCGTAGTGGTGCTGGGCAGTCTGAGCCCCAGCGCTCTGATGAGAGTGCGGCACCAGCTGAGGTGCCAACACCTCCTCCATCTGCGGAAACTGTTCGCTTAGTTGCTGAGGCTCTATTTGCCATGATTCAGCCGACCGGGCAAGCGCAGCCGGCAGTAGTGCCAGTTCGTGTTGATGTAAGACCCGAGCCGGTTGAGGCTGTCGATCCACGAGCAGCTGATCGACAGTTGAAGCAATTCATGAGCTTTAGTACGCCTACGTTTACGGGACTGGGATCCCCAACGCAGGCAGAGGATTGGTTATCGCGTGTCAAGCAGATAATGACAGCGATCAGGGCGGAGGAAACTTTACAGGTCACCTTGGCCACCTTCATGCTCGAAGGAGAGGCGCGGTTATGGTGGGACGAGGTTGAGGTACACCATTTGGCGGGCAGGCAATTAACGCAAGTATAAATTGAGGAGTTCTCTCGAATATTTCTGGCGAAACATGTCCCAGCAGCGCAACGCATTGCCATGGAAAATGAGTTCCAACGGTTAAGGCAAGGAGAAGATAGTGTGGATATCTACCTGCATGAGTTTACCAGGTTGGGACGGTATGCGATCAGGGCAAGTGTCTACGACCATTGTGTCGGGGGCGACGTCAAGGCCGGAGTCTCGTATATGCTATACTTGTGGCCGGGTGGGGCATATAGCCCGTGATTGTCGGGTTGTTCAGCCCAAAGGGGAAAAGAAGATGGGTGCGTCTTATGCTGAGAAGGGCAAAGCGGTGGTTGATTCCTCTGCGTCCCAGGCACAGCCCCGAATTTATCACCTTGGCCAGCAGGAGGCGATTAAGCAAAGTGACGTCGTCACAGGTACGAGTGAATATAGATTATTTGCTTAAGTGCTATTGCATTTGGTTATGTATAGCTTGTGCATGATGTGTGTGTGCTGCAGGCTTTGTCCTGATTCAGAATAATCTGGCGAGAGCCCTGTTTGATACGGGTGCTTCGCATTCTTTTCTGTCTGAGGACTTCGTATCTCGAATTGGGGTGCCGAGTCATGTGACGGTTGATAATACAAGGGTGCTATTGCCGAATGGCTGTGTGATGCTTGCGGTTCAGGCTTGCGATGTGGATGTTCAAATAGGAAGTCGGGATTTTGGCTTGAGTGCAATCTCATAGCCATCTATCCCACATGGCGATGTCAACACAGGCGCCGTGGTCAAACGACTCTTCAGGTCTTCAAAAGCTCGCGCGCACTCCGGCGTCCAAATGAACCTTTGATCTTTTCTCATCAGCGTGGTCAGAGGTAAAGCAATCCGTGAGAAGTTTTCCACAAACCGTCTATAGTAGCCCGCAAGCCCAAGGAAGCTCCTGACCTCGGCCACCGAAGACATCACTGGCCAATCTCGAATGACACTTATCTTCAATAGATCCACCGCGATACCTTCACCACTTACCACATGGCCTAAAAAGGCTACTGAAGAGAGCCAGAACTCACACTTTGAGAACTTGGCATAAAGATTATTCCTCCTCAGGGTATGCAAGACCAACCGCAAATGGTTTGCATGATCCTCTTCCGACTGAGAGTATACTAAGATGTCATCGATAAACACAATTACGAACAAATCCAAGTACTCTCGGAACGTTCGATGCATGAGATCCATAAATACCGATGGCGCATTACATAAGCCAAACGGCATTACCGTGAACTTATAATGACCGTAGCGTGTTCCAAACGCCATCTTGGGAATGTCACCTTCCCGAATCCTCAACTGATAATATCCCGATTTCAAATCCAACTTGGAATAGACCGTTGATCCTGCCAGCTGATCAAATAGGTCATCAATCCGTGGAATCGGATATTTGTTTTTCTCCGTCAGCTTATTCAATTCGCGGTAGTCAATACATAACCGTAAACTACCGTCTTTCTTTTTCACAAATAGAACAGGCGCGCTCCAAGGTGACATGCTTGGGCGTATGTATCCCTGCTCCAACAACTCTTGCAATTGGACTTTCAATTCAGCCATCTCTTTTGGCGCGACGCGATATGGTGAGCGGGCCACAAGTTTAGCACCTGGCACCAACTCAATAGAGAAGTCAATCTCCCGCTGGGGTGGTAACCCAGGAAGATCTTTAGGAAACACATCGGCAAACTCTGACACAACCGGAACTTCACCGACACTGGCCTTTGGCTCAACAGCCTGAATTAGCGTGAAGAATAACTCCGCGCCCTTTCGAACAGCATTGACGACTTGGAGCGCAGACAAAAAAGTCCTGCCAACTCCTCGCATACCAGCAAACTTCGTCACAAGTCCGGTATTCTGGCCCAGTGTGATCTCCTTGGAGTTGCAATCAATAAAGGCACACGCCCGTGTCCCTAGCCGTGTGCCAAACACGCCCCTGTGACACGCCCGTGTCACAGGCCGTGTTCTATGCTCGACGACCAGGCTACGTCGAACAGGTTGAACACGCCCTGGCACACGCCCGTGTGCCAGGCCGTGTACCCAGACACTCCCTTGGACACGCCCGTGTCCAAGGCCATGTCAACTAACCTGAACCTCAAATCGACCTTTTAAGATTTTTGGGTTGTTACACGTTGAGTGAGTAAGCTTCACTCAATGCCTGTGGACTTAGTCAAATATCTATACAGATGTTTTGTGGCGTTAACGATTTATGTTGTATGGCATTGAGTGAGTAGACTTCACTCAACACCCGTAGACTAAGCCACATTTCTGTATGTTTCTTCTTAGGAATTCACTGCCTTAGCCTATTTCATAACTTTTTGTTGTATGGCGTTCAGTGAGTAGACTTCACTCAACGCCTGTGTACTTAGCCACATTTTCATCTTGCCAATTGTTTGGCTTTGACTATCCAAGCTATACTCAATGCTTTTACTCACATGGCGTTGAGTGAATAGACTTCACTCAATGCCTATGGACTTAGGCGATTTTCAGCCTATCCAGCATCTTCACTTTGTGACCACCTGTCACATCACTTGGAAATCTTGTCCTATCAATGTTTTAAGGACTAACCTGCATACATGAACTTAAACATACATCAAATACAATTTCATTTATATCATTGACATGATTGACTTCTTTAAATCTAAGACATTATGGGCAATGGACCCAATAGTTATATCATCAAGTTTGGAATAATACAACAAGTTGTGACTATTATATCATCAAGTTTAGAATGATATAACTAATAATCATAATATCAGGGTACATATCAGCAACTTCAGTATTCCTTTTTGGAATGATACCCAAATCAGCATTTGAATAAAATATTTGCGTAAGTCATCAATTTTGGAATGACAGACAACTATTCATCTCTAGCTTTCATCAGATAGCATCTGAAATACTTCAGTGTACTCAACTCTAGATTATTGAATGCAAGCAGAGTTTTGTTCTAAAATTTAAAACATAAGCAAGGTATTAAGTGCTACTTGATGGACTTTAATCTCATCTCCCCCGATGTTTAAATGTTATAACCTTACATAAGCCCTTGGTAAGGATATCTAATACATTATCTTTTGATCTCACGTCCAAAAGGGAGATTATCCCCTGACTAGTGAGATAGGTCAACCAGCCATATTTCATCCTAAGCTACCTTCGCTTTTCATTGAACAATGTATTTGTAACAATGGTTTTTGTGGGTTGATTGTCACAATATATCAAAATAGAGTCCATTTTTAGAATCATCATTTGAATGTTCATTATCAAATCTCTTATCCACTCTACTTCTTCTCATGCTGAAGTGAGAGCATAGAGTTCTGATTCCATAGAGGATAATGCATGTCTGCCTCTTTGACTTCCAAGCTACTGTTGATCCTCCTAATATAAACACAAAACCACTATTGGATCTACTATCAGTAATTTTTGAGCATTAGGAGGCGTCAGAATACCCCTCAAGCACAGGAGGATGTCCACTGTAACATAGTATATTTCTCAGTGCACTTTAAGTATCACATTAGCCTTTCCAAGGCATCCTAGTGGTCCTTTCTAGGGTTACTTGTAAATATACTTAACATACCGATCATAAAGGCTATGTCAGGTCTAGTGTAGGTTGTAGCATACATGAGACTTCCTATGAGTTTTGAGTAATCAGACTATCTAATATGTAAACCTTCATTTAGTTTCAATCTACTGTTGTTGTCATGTGGAGTCTCAATCTTTTTACTATTAACGTAGCCCATCTTATCAAGTAGATTTCTAATGTAGTGACTCTGACTTAGGATAATACCCTTTTCAGTGAATTTCACTTCCATTCCAAGGATGGTTTTCACCACACCTAAGACTGTCCTACTAAATTGTACCGTCAAGGAAACTTTCACGTCTTCCACCTCATACTGATCGGTACCCAAAATTAGCATGTCATCAATATACAAGCATATAATTACAACATTATTTGAACTTATTCTTACATACATTTATCTGATACGCTAGATTTGAAATCCATGCCTTTAACACAAGTGTCAAATTTCTCGTTCTATAATTTAGGTGCTTGTTTCAATCCGTAGAGTGACTTAATCAATTTACAGACCTTATTTTTTAGACCATTTATGACAAACCCTTCAGGTTGGTGCATATAGATCTCCTCAGTCAGATCTTCGTTAAGAAATGCAGTCTTGACATCCATCTGATGAATGATAAAATGTTCAATAGATGCTAAAGCGAGAAGAATCCTAATTATCGGAATGTGACAAACATGTAAGTATATATCAAAGTAGTATATACCACTCACTTGAGTGAAGTCTTTTGCAACCAGACGTGCTTTATATTTGGCGATACTCCCATTAGGATTATGCTTCTTTTTCAGGACCCACTTATTTTCAATGGTTTTATCCCCTTTGGGCAAGTCAACCAAGGTTCAAGTATGGTTTTGCAAGAGAGAGTTCATCTCATCATCTATGGCTTCTTTCCATAATAGAGAATCCCCAGATCGTATCACTTCCTTATAGGTAGATGTATCATCTTTAACTTAGTAAGTCACAAGTCTGTACCGAATCTTTTAGGCACTCATTCTCTATTATATAACCTTTTAGATACTAAATCACTAGTGTTTATGGGCTCAGTGTCAGAGATCCTTAGTTCTGGCTCAATGGTAGTCATAGTACTAGATGCTGGCAGACCTAGAAGCGTCAGGTTTTTAACTTTAAGAAACTTATCCCTAAAGAAAATTACATCTCTAGATTCTATTACAGTATTAGTTGAGAGAACTAGAAACCAGTCTGCAGCACTATCCTTTGCACATTCTAGATAGACGCATATGTTCATCCTAGGTCCAATCTTAGCTCTTCTAGAGTTAGGTATCCTAATATAAGCAATACAACCCCAGGTCTTAAGATTATCAAATCTATGAGATCTCTTTGTTAAAATTAGCGAACAAACAACTAGAGTAGCGAACAAACGACTAGAAAACAAGCCAGAACTTTAAATAATTGAAATTTTTATTATCCAAAAAGATATCATTTACAAAGGTATGGCCTCCATTTTATAGAATGGAGGAGAGAGGATAGAATACAAACTAACAATGTGGGACTAAAGCTATACAACAGTTCCGAGCGGCTAGAACAACAGACCGGAATAAGCCGCGCGGTTAGACAATATTCTAACCGCCCGACAATACCAGAAGCAGGAGAGAGATGAGGTTGGAGACTGCTAGACCGCCCGGTTTCCAAGCCGCCGGAGATGAACCGTCAGACCGCTAGACACCACAACAATAGTCTGGATATCAACCCGCCGGACACAAACCGCCAGACCGCCCGGTCTACAACCCGCCAGGCTCAAACCGCCAGACCGCCCGGTCACATACTTCGACACTCCCCCTCAAGCTGGAGCATAGATATCAATCATGCCCAGGTTGTCACAGATATGGAAGAAGGAAGTAGAAACCGGCTTGGTGAAGATATCTGCCAACTCTTTGTTGGAGGTGATGAACGGAGTGCAAATCTGTCTCTTCAAGACCTCTTCTCGGATGAAATGGCAGTCGACCTCTATATGTTTCGTTCTCTCATGGAAGACCGGATTTTTGGATATGTATATAGCGGCCTTGTTGTCACAGAACATAGGTAGAGGATAGTCGTAGACCTCTCCTAGGTCAAGCATGAGAGCCCGCAACCATTTTAACTCACACGTGGTTGAAGCCATACTTTGGTATTCGGCTTCTGCACTGGACCTTGAGACAACAGACTGCTTCTTGCTCTTCCAGCTCACAAGATTACCTCCAACAAATGTGCAAAAACCCGATGTAGATTTACGGTCACCTTTATCATCCGCATAACTTGAGTCTGAGTAGGCTTCAACTCTCAGATGTCCACGCTTCTGAAAGAGTAGCCCTTTTCCTGGTACTGCTTTGACATACTCTAGTATCTTCAAGGCAGACTGAAGATGACATTCCCTAGGAGCTTGCATGAACTGACTGACCTTGCCTACAACATAGGCGATGTCAGGTCTGGTCACCGTGAGATAAATGAGTTTGCCCACCAGACGTCTATACCTGGTGGCATCGGATATAAGAGGTGAGTCATCTGTCCACGTTTTGTCCTCTCTAGTGGCCATGGGATACCTGACCGGTTTGGCACCGGTCAATCCTGCCTTTTGTATAAGATCAAGAGCATACTTCCATTGGGAGAGAACCAACGAGTCAGGCTTCCGAGAGATTTCTATCCCCAAAAAATATTTCGGGGAGCCCATATCCTTCGTGACTAAGTGTTGACGGAGATGTTACTTTGTCAAGTCCACCCCAGCCTAGTCATCGCCGGTAAGAAGAATATCATCCACATATACCGCCAAAACCACAAGGCCCGATGCGGTTTTGCGAATAAACAATGAGTGATCGGCTGAACTTCTTGTAAAGCCAATGGCAGCCACAATGCCACTAAACTTGTCGAACCATGCCCGAGGGCTTTGTTTTAGGCCGTAGATGGCCTTCTTCAACTGGCATACTCGTGTCTCCCCCTGAGCAACATACCCAGGAGGTTGCTCCATATAGACATCCTCCTGAAGATCCCCATACAGAAAAGCATTCTTGACATCAAGCTGGGAAATAGCCCACTCCCTGTTGACGGCCACTGAAAGAAGAACCCAGATGGTGCTGAGGCGAGCAACCGGGGAGAAAGTGTCAAAGTAGTCAACTCCATAAGTCTGAGTAAAGCCTTTAGCCACCAGCCGGGCTTTGTAACGATCCATAGTACCGTCGGGGCGAAACATCACAACGAACACCCAGCGGCAGCCAACCACATCAGTACCGATCGGAGGAGGAACAAGGGTCCAGGTACCCCTTTCATTAAGAGTGGCAATTTCCTCATCCATGGCAGATTTCCAATGAGGAATAATAAGAGCCTCTTGGTAAGTGCGGGGAGTTGTAGTAGCCGAGATAGCCAAAGCAAAACACCTGCGAGAGGGAGTAAGACGATCATAGGAAACAACAGCCGCAAGCGGGTGTTGGGTACACGTCCGCACCCCTTTGCAAAGAGCAATGGGAAGATCTAGGTCGTCTCGTGCTTCAGGGACCGGAGCGTCCGTGGCGGATAAAGCTGGCCCGGGACTAGAGAGAGACGACTGTGGAGAAGAAGGTGGGGGTATAATAGAGAGAGAAGGAGACAGAGGAGGAGATGACATAGGAGGGGAGACGTCGAGCTGCGTGGAAGGATCACTGAGAGATGGTGGAGAGTAAGAGACCGCAGGAGGAAGCGGGGATGGAGAAGAAAAGTAGGATGCATTTTCGAAGAAGGTGACGTCCGCGGAAACATACTATTTGCGCAGAACGGGGTCAAAGCAACAATAGCCTTTTTGAGTGGTCGAATATCCCAAAAAGACACATTTTGTGGAACGAGGGGAAAGCTTGTCACGGGTAGCCGACGGGGCATGCACAAAGGCCGTACACCCAAAGATACGGAGAGGAAGAGGAAAGGGTTCCTTGCCCGGGTAGAGAATGGAGAAGGGGGTCTTGCCGTGGAGAGCCGAAGAGGGAATGCGATTGATGAGATAGCAGGCAAGAAGAATAGCATAGCCCCAGTAGGAGCGAGGCACCTGCATCTGCGTCATTAGAGTGCGAGCGATATCAAGGAGGTGACGGTTTTTACGCTCCGCCACCCCATTTTGTTGGGAGGTGTAAACACAGCTGGTCTGATGAATAAGACCATGTTGCATACAAAACAAGGAAAACTCATGACTGAGATATTCTTTTGCATTATCGGAGCGCAGCACTTTAATAGATAAAGAAAACTGAGTTTGAATCATATAATAAAAAGATTGCCATACAGATAATAGTTCAGAGCGATCTTTTAAAAGATACACCCAGGTACATCTAGAGAAATCATCAATAAAAGTTACAAAATAAGAACTACCCCGACCAACGGTGAGAGTAGGAGCAGGACCCCAGACATCAGAATGAATGAGATCAAAAGGGCGGGAGGAACCACGACCTTGCTTCGGCGGGAAGGAGGAGCGGTGATGTTTGCCAAGCTGACACGCATCACAGTTGAGCGAAGGACTGGTCTGAGGTAAGTGGGGAAGAAGCTGACGAAGAATCCGAGGAGGAGGATGTCCAAGGCGAAGATGCCATTGAAGCAGATCAGTAGACGTGGAAAAGAAGGCGGACAGAGCGGAAGCATTGTCGAGGAAGTAGAGGCCGCCACTCTTAGTCCCAGTAGCAATCGTCCGTTGGGTCCTCGGGTCCTGAAAACAACAAGAAGTAGGAGTAAATAATACAGAGCACTGAAGTTGCTTGAATAAAGTAGTAACCGAGAGCAAATTGCAAGGGAACTTCGGGACATAGAGAGTGTCCACTAAGCAAAGAGACGGGGTGACTTGAACCATGCCCGTCCCGTGAACCGGGGAAGGGGAACCATCCGCAACAAGAACCGGGGGTAACCGATCATGCGTCTCTAGGAGAGAGAAGCAATGAGGGTTTCTGGTCATGTGATTTGTAGCACCAGAGTCAATCAACCATTTACCTTGGGTAACGACGTGTGCACTACCTGAGGTCGTGGCCACAGAAGCAGATGGCCGAGAGGAGGCGGAGGTTGAGGAAGAAGTATCACCGGAAGGACGAAGATGAGGATGTTTCTGCCAGCAGCGGTCAACAGAGTGGCCGGTATGACCACAGTGAGAGCAGAGAAACCTTGACGGATCACGCGTGCCAGACTGGCTGCGGCCACTATTGCCACCCCGCTGAGCCTGGTGAGCATAGGAGTCCTGTGGAGGAGGGGAGGACAACAGAGGACATTGGAGCAGGGAAGTGACAGCGGCGATGCGAGCTGTGGTGGCATCCAAGGTGGGAGATTCTGCTTCGCCCAAGATCTGCTGGCGGATCATATCAAATGACTCAGGGAGTCGTAGAAGATAACAAACAACCAGGAGTTCCTGGAAGTGTTTGTGCTGCTCGGCCAAGTCCGCGGAGAAAGGGCGATTCTGGAGGATTTCAGCTCCAAGAGCCTGAACTTGCTGATAAGCCGCAGCAGGAGACATGGAAGGGCGAGCGAAGAGATCCGCATAGAGAGTATAAATGCGGGATGTCTGAGCCCCCTTCGAGTAGAGAGCAGCAAGGTGAAGCCACGCGGTCTTAACCGTCTCATCATGGCGTATGATAGGAAGACATTCATCAGAGAGGTTGTTAGCCAACTACGTGCGGACAAGCGCATCACTGGCATCCCAGTCATCAAATTCAGCAGAGTCTGGAGGAGGAGGGTCATCGGTGAGATGATGACGTTTGCGCTGAGAGCGAAGAAGAAAGGTGAAAGAAACACTCCAATCCGGATAGTTGGAGCCAACAAGTTTAGAAACCGTGCCAAGGTTGCCAGAGGAAGTAGGATGCGGAGCCGGAGTGGCGATAGGAGTAGTGGTAGTGGAGGTTTCAGAAAGAGCCATAGGAGAAAACAACGAGAAGCCGCGCGGTAAAAATACAAGACGCGCGGATAGGAAGAAGAGGGGCTGCGGCGGTCACGATGTCAGACACCAGCGGCCAGAGAAGCCACGACCAAGCCGCAGATCCAAGAAGGGAAAGAAGTCGAACGGCTAGAAGATAGACCGCGCGAATAGAAGGGAGGAACAAACAAGGTGAATAAGGAAGCAGATCGCATCGATCAAAGTAATAGGTCGCTGTGACCGACAGGCAGGACAAGGCTCAAGCAGGCGGAAGAGACAAGTCGCGAGAACAGGTTGCGAGAAGAAGGGACAAACCGCGCGAACAGGGCGCAGAGAATCAGCAGGAGAAGATCGAGTCCTCTGATACCATGTTAAAAGTAGCGAACAAACGACTAGAAAACAAGCCAGAACTTTGAATAATTGAAATTTTTATTATCCAAAAAGATATCATTTACAAAGGTATGGCCTCCCTTTTATAGAATGGAGGAGAGAGGATAGAATACAAACTAACAATGTGGGACTAAAGCTATATAACAGTTCCGAGCGGCTAGAACAACAGACCAGAACAAGCCGCGCGGTTAGACAATATTCTAACCGCCCGGCAATACCAGAAGCAGGAGAGAGATGCGGTTGGATACCGCTAGACCGCCAGGTTTCCAAGCCGCCATAGATGAACCGTCAGACCGCTAGACACCACAACAACAGTCTAGATATCAACCCGCCGGACACAAACCGCCAGACCGCCCGATCTACAACCCGCCAGACTCAAACCGCCAGACCGCCCGGTCACATACTTCGACACTCTTAAACCAAAGCTCATAGGTTGTTTGCTTAAACTTAGGATGAGGAACTTTATTAAGAATGTAATTTGACATGAGGACGGCTTCACACAAAAGGCCGCAGGCATGCCAGCAGTTAACAACATGGAATTCAATATTTTTGTCAAAGTCCTATTTTTCCTCTCGGCAATACCGTTGGACTGTGGTGAATACGGAGCAGTGGTTTCAGGAATTATGTCATTACTGGCAAGAAAATCTCTAAACTCCCCCGAGACATATTCACCTCCTCTATCACTTCTCAGTCTTTTTATTTTCATGTCTAGTTGATTTTCAACCCTATTTTTGAATATACGAAATTTTTCAAAAGTTTCATCTTTGAATTTAAGGAGATAAATATGGCTAAATCTAGAGTAATCATTAATAAAGGTTATTAGATACTTCCAACCTTCTCTTGTGACAAAGCTTTTGTAGTCACATATGTCATAATGTATTAACTCTAGTAATTGTGTGCTCCTAGAAAACTGACTAAAAGGTGTTCTAGTTATCTTTGTCTGAGCACAAATTTCACATTTGCCAAATTTGATTGTTGTGTCTAGGGGAATATTATGAGTTTTAGCTAGTAGCACTAGTTCTATATAATTCACGTGTCCTAGTCTTGTATGTAAATTCTTAGGATCTATCAGATTTGAACTAACTTGGTTTACTACTTCGCTTGTAAGACTCAATCTATACATCCCATTAACGAAAAAAGCACAACCAAAATAATGTGAGTGAACCATTAAAGTTACTCTACCACCACTAATGTTAAATGACATACCAACATCGCATAACAGACTAATTGAAATTAAATTAGCGGCTAATATAGGTATAAATTTAACATTTTTCAAAAGTAAATGCGTACCTGAGGAAATTAGCAGTGTTGCATTTCCCACATTCACCACGTCAGCTACTCCACCATTTGCAACAGTGACAAACTCTTTTATTGCAGTGGCATCCTCCAAAAGCATTAAATAGTCGCAGATTTGGCAGGTAGAACCTGAATCGCACCACCACTCTGTAATGTCCATCCCCCGGCCAACCATCGCAACAAAGTTGGCAGGCGCTGTCTAATAAACCATATTTGCTTTATTATCAGGCTTCGGTGTGTTGGATTCACCACTTTTGGGTTGCTTGCACTCGGAAGCACTGTGACCCTATTTATTACAGTTGTAGCACTTGCCTTTAAATTTCTTAGTCTTCTTGCTAGTGTCAATAACTACGGGTGCACTTGTTGGTGGTCTAGTCTTTTTAGGCTTAGACTTACTCTTAGGGTGTGTGATCATGTTAGCAGTAGAGTTCTGCTTACTAACGGTCTCCATAGCGTGCCTAGTTTGGCTCTCATCCTCAATACAAATGAAGCGCTTGAGGTCCTTAAGACTGACCTACATTTTCTTTCGATACATCTCAGTCTTGAAGGAGTACCATGCTGATGGTAGATTTCAAATTATGGCTCCCATAACTAACCCATCTGGCAGAGGGAAGTTCTCACTGTCTAGCTTGTCCATGAGAGTTTCAAAATCTGTAACCTGAGGAAGTATCTCCCTGTCTTCAATGAAGGTGATGGCCATGAACGTGTCCACCAAGTGCATGTTGGACATGTTCTCTTCCTCTCTGAACTGCTCATCCAGTGCATCCCAGATCTCCTTTACAGTTTTCATCTTGTTGTATGTCTCGACCATTCTATTGGAGAGACAATTGAGGAGGTAATCACGACAGAAATCTTCGTTGTTGATCCAGTGATCCTCATCCTCTCCTCCTTTAAAAGACTCAAAATCAGACTACACTGTGTAGAAAATATTCAAGCACTTCAAACTGAATTGCGTGTTCCGCTTCCAGGCACTGAACTCTGAGTTGGAAAATTTCTCCAACTTGATCATCGACACATAAGATGAGAGGTTGCTTCCCTTCGACATTGTGGGTTCTTTCCAAGAAACTTGGAGCTCCACTAGCAACCTAAAATATGAGCAGTAAAATAAGAAAGAGATCACCTGAGCCGCGTGGAGATGACAGAATCTTCGGATCCAATCTAGAAAAAGTTACTTGTTTGATTCTCCTCTCCAGCTAACCACGGTTGCCGAATACGCGGTCCACACGAATAAAGAATTCTACATAATTTGGACTTTGCTCCTCCAAAGACATGTAAACAAACAAGAACCAAACTGCACAGACTCCACAGAGGCATACCTCTGTCAACCAATTTAGATCCAAAGAACAGAGATCAATTCTTCAAATTCTCTATCAAACAGAGATCAGAATGGCCATAAAGTGGAGAAGTTGTTATCACTGGATCTGAAATCTGTCAAGGATCTAAAATAAAATAATGTTAGAGAAGATCTCAAAATTGATGGTAGCAATGAACTCGCACAGATACAACGAGATGCAGATCATATAAGGCTGAAAGATCCTTTTGGTGGCGCTATATCTTTTACTCTGGCGGCAGCAGATCTAGGAGAATCCCGAGCGATGCTAGATCTTAAGTACATCAACGAAGCAAGGAAAGTCCCCAGCAGGATTTGTTTCCTTCCTCACAACTTGAGCAAAGAACTGGATACCTAGATTTACTGCAGGTTCCTCCAGTGGAGATGCCGAGACCAAGAGAACACACCGGGAAATGATGAGCCCGTAGCGATCAACACATATATCTGGAGGAGTTCTTCTACCACGATTTAGGGCGGAGCTCCTCCTTCGGCAAATCGCGAATGGCGACAGATTTCCCTTCCTCCAACGATCGGAAGCGGTAGAGAGATTCGCGATAGGCAAAATATGCGAAAGTTTTCCGATCTTTCTCGGCAGCAATGACACACAGAAGAATACGAGAGCGGCAAAATCACACCTCCATGCAATCGGCGACCAAGACTAGCAAGGACTCGGAAAATTTCGAGCGGCGGTGAGGACCTTCTTCATCGATCTTCTTCATGATTCGATCCCGATCGACGATAACGATCAAGTGGCGGCGATGTAGAAAGATCGCAAAACCACTGAGAACGGGAGAGACGACTACAAGAAATTTTGGGGGCTATAGCGCAAAAATGAAAAATCTTCGAGAATGTTAGTGCGCTCGAAGTATCCCGTGTGGCCGTCAAGTTTGGAACGACCTCCATGTTTCCCCCGGCAGGAGTATTTATAGGTGTAACCCTAAATCTCCGAAGATGGGTTATTAGATGCAATCTGGATCCTAAAGCTAACATGTTAAGCACATATCACATCTAATCAATATACCTCAACACCATCAAGGCTCCAAAGACTTAGTTATTTTTTCTAATTTATCGCACTTATAACGGAGTAGCGGCTTGACGCCCTCCGAGATCAAACCAATCGTTGTAACACTCCAAGAAGCTAGTAAATTTTGGCTCGGCACAATACCAGTTGTAACCCCCCTTTTCGAGTCTTATGCCCAGAGCCACCGCTTTGTGGTGACACCAACTCCCGAGAAGGTCGCTGCCGCAAATTGCCATTTCTGTCAGCAAGTACTCAACCGTGTGCCATAGAAGAAAAGAGGTATTCGTAAAACTAAACAAGTCCACAATCACAGTGTAATAAATGAAGTCCATATAAAATAAAAGCTGAGCAACCTGCAAGAGTAAATATATAAAGAAACATAAGATATATATGATCCTTACTATATAACGCTCGCGTAATAAAAGCTAATAATCACTCACGGAACCCGTGGCTGTTGCTGCTGCTACCCCAAGATTAGACTGGTTCACCTCCTCCTGCATTGTGCCCTAAATGTGTTGGGTCCCCTCGTGCTACACCCCGTCTCCCACCGGGAGTCCCAAGTGTTATGCCCATCAGTCCGTTAGTTAAAACTAAGTCTTGGTCCCCCTCCCCCCACCCCACTCTGCGACACTTAGGCACCATACGGGGGAGGATGAAGAGTAAGGTATTGAAATTTGAGAGTAAATAAGAGCAGGTTGTAGTGGACCTAGCTACCATATGCTAAAAATATCTATCATAATATCATCCGATATATAAAAGAAATTGAAAGTAAAGGAACAGCATAATGGAAACAATAATGATGAGCATAGGTAAAACAACTAATTATCATCACAGAGAAAGTAACCTCAATTTATAAGGATTCCAATACAAACTTATAAATTAAGTGGTCATTTTGCAAGACCTAACGTATAAAATATCTCATAATAATTTATACGTTAGGGGTATATAAGTTTATGCAATATTATGGATGATGTGAAGTGTTATGCATGATAATTAACATGTCCCACACAATGCAACACACCCACTCGGCTCTATGTGCACAGACCTTTAGTTCCCCCATTTGTAGTTAGCTAAACTTTCAGGTACCTCTCATTGTGGCAAATGGAGGCAGTGGGTTGGGCCTCCCCACTCCTAGGTCGGTATTCACACTACCCAGCCTAGACCTTGCGTACTACTCGGTACACCCTCAGATAGGTGCTACGGAGACTCCTGTATTAATACTGACAAAACCACCAGTCTTTTATTGGCTAAGTGACACTTACACATGCCGAATCAACGTACCGACGTCGCTATGAACGACTGTCCAATAAAGATGACCCACCACTTTAATGCACATGCACACATCCTATAAAAGAGCTTTTGAACCATCAGCTCACCCAATAATTCCATCAAATCTATCAAACACCGAACCCACTTTTTGTGAGTTAATACCAATTATCCTCCCGAAGTTACGGGGTGTGTGAATGAGTGGCACCAATTTTTTAGTGGTTAATCTTTTATCTGCTTATTCCTACAGTTTAAGGTTAACCTTGGATTGCCTAGGGCATGCTCGGTGAAGGGCTCTCGAGGGCACTAGGAATTATGATGGGTTGAATCCCAAAGCTCCCTTCCTCAAGGTACTTACTTTTATGAGTATCTATTTATTACCAAACCCCTTCCCACATTGCTCTTTAGCTAACCCTAAGTGAATTACTACTTTCAGGGAGAAGATGATACTTCGTCGCCCCAAGCACAACTTCGTCTCCTTCGTACTTAGACTACCTAGCATTTGGTCTTAATGGTGACCTCATCTAGACTCCACAAAAACTAGGTGCACCCACTAAATTACCTCCCACGTGAGACCTACAAATCTTCCCTGAAAACCTCAATTTACTGTATGCAGACCCAATGAACTAACATAGGTGTATGAAAGTGAATACTCCAATTTACTTCCTAAAAAACCTTAGTATTTTTTCTAGGGGTCTACAATGACATGTTGTGCTTAAATCCAGAGTTTTGTATTTTTCCTAATTAAATCTGTCTTTTTAATAATTTTTCCTAAAATCATGCCTCCTATGACTTTGAACATGAAGTGCAAGTTTATGAAATGCAAAGCTCTCACTAAAATTTTCCACAGCTTCATAATGTCTAAATAACAACAAGGTATGAATTTCATAAGTTTTTTCAAAAATATTTATATCATAAATCACAATTTAATTCTTTTGATCAAAACGATATTTAACAAAGAGAGTATAAGATTTTATCATCCAAAAATTGTAATAAATTTTGTAGAGGACTATAATGATAAGAAATTATCACTGCCCAAATTTCATGATCTTTTAATTTCATTTAGCCATATATTAAATTAATGAAGAAAATTACACCTAGGGTAATTTGTGAAGGAACCTCTGCATAATTACTTCCAAAAATTGTAATAAAATTAACAAGGTATCATAGTGATTTAAAAGGTTTACTGGCCAAGTCTCAAAAATTTTCAGTACACAATTTGTCCTAAAACTATTTATGCCTCTAGACAATAATTTCTAAAATTACAAAGGAGGTACTGTAATTCTTCAACCAAAAATTAAAAAAAAAATTGCAGACGTAAATATCATCAGTATAGGCCCACTACCAAAGTTTCATGATCTTTCAATACTATTTGGGCATGTATTTTGCACTTGATAGGAAAATTCTTATTCTAAATAACAAGTGATTTGTGGGGGAAGAATACTCATAAAATTCTAATTAAATTGTCCAAAGTGTCTTTCCATCCAATGAGACTATCTAGAAAGTCTTGAGCCAATACTTGGAGATGTGGCCCTATTTTCTTCATTAGTCTAAATAGGTAGCCCTAAGGTTGAACTAGGTTTTCAAGGAACTTCAATCCTAGATGCTTCCTAAACTATTCATAGGGGTGTCTCAAGTGATAGTAATGTAGTGGCCAAGGTTTCACCTCATTAGGTTGAGGGTTTGATCACTCAACCTCACCTAGTGCATTTTTGAAGAACTATGCATAGTATCACTAGGTGACCAACTTTGATCACTAGATTACCGCATAAAATCAACTCCAAATAGGTTGATATTTTTTTCATGGTCATATAATGACCCCTCTTGTCATCCACCAGATGGGCAAAATTTGTTGTACTTAGACCTTATTTTCACCATATGTGTGAATTATTAAATTATTACAAAAACTACAGAAAAATCATCTCCAAAAATTCTAATTTGTGGATATGATGGGGGTCATGGCCAGACTAGCCTATGGTCAAATTTTCAAGTCATTTGAATGAGTGGGCCACTGGGGGCACTCATTTTAATTTCTAATTAGCCTTTGGACACCTTGGACCAATAAGCGTGCTGAGGAAAATCTAGTGCTCCAAATTGGTTGATTCTAATTTTGTATTAAACTAGACACCAAGGGCTAAGTTTCTATGTTGGTCACATTTACAGAAAATGCCTCTATCTATTTTAATAATTAAAACCAAATGAATTAAAAAGTATGATAGAAATGAAATTATTTTCATTTATTAAAACATGGCCTGCGCCAATCCAACAGTCATGGGTCATCATCCCCGATGAGCTAAGGACGATGATTGAATCTTCATGGAGCTATTCCAGCTCCAATTCTCGGCCATCCGGCCACCTCCCTCACCAGCCACCGCCACCACCACCTCCGTTGAGGTGGTGGATATCACCTGAAGACGGCATGGCCGCCGGAGAGGCCGTTTCTGACGAACCCGATTGGTTGATTTTCATGGAAAATATCTCATTTTTTCCTCATTGATCGGGCTCGATTGAGCCTGATTTCTCCACCTAATGATCTACAAATCTAGCACAGAGGAAGAGGACTGGACCTGCAGGCGGGCTTGACGGCAAGTGTGGTGGTGGTGTGCCATGGTTGATGACCTCCAAGCTCTTCCTTGCCTATTTCTCAATCCTTTACCCAAACCAGTGATGTAAAGATTCATTTTGATTGCTTGGGAGCTTTTATAACTGATGTAGGGGTAAAATTGGGGAGTTGGAGTGACAAACCATGAATGACCATTAATGACCTTGAATCAAGTTTTCAGCCACCACAAAACTCTTGCCATTCTTCCCCTAGGAGGCCGGGAAAACCCTTTCATCTCCTCCTAGTTGATCAAGGGGGATGAATGAGCCATTAAAGGGGCAGTTGAGTTCCCTGCGGCCTTCCAAATCCATGAATACCCCTCTTTCTCTCTCCTTCCTTGAAAGAAACCTTCACTTTCTCTCTCCTAGTCACCAACCCAGAATTTGAATGGCATTTTAGGTAATTTCCACTTGTTGTAGCTAGTGGGCCATCATAATTGGGCCTCCTAGCCTAATTGGATTGAAGTTAGGTTTAACTCTCCTTCTCATTTTGGGCTTTGTTTGACCAAGGTTGACTTGGGGGAGTTGACTTGGTCAATTGAGTGGGTTTATTGGTCCAAAATTTGTCTTGAGTCCCTTGCCACCACCCAAGTCCATTTGTAGCTTGATGCAATCAAATTGGGTCAAGTTAGGGCAATTTGTCCTAACTAGGGTAAGGGTTGACTCTAGTTAACTTGACCTCTTGGTTTAATCCCAAATGGGTTGTTAGGGCACTAAAGGGGCCTTATAGGATTTAAAGTATTATGGTGGGGTCAAATAGTCAAATTGGGACCCAGAAACCAAACCCTAGGCTAGGTGACCAAAAATTGCTATTTGCACACCAAGTTGATTTCACATATTTACCTAGGCACTCATGGTCCTCTTGGTATTCTTAGAGCTTTGGCATGTCCTAGTCATAAAAAAAACTCCCTAGGGGTCCGGTTGTTTGTGAGATATTACAAATCCCAATAAATTTAGTTCCTGAAATTAAGGTTAGGCCTACGGGGTTTGCACTAAAAATTACTGCAGGTGAATTTTTGAGTTGTTAAAGTTATACCTACCGTGAAGAGTTTCGGGTACTTCTATTGCATAAGATCCAGAGCCTCCCAGGTGTGCTACTCATGTCCATGATTCGACCACAAGACCTTGACCAGCGGAACCTTCTTTCGTCGTAGGACTCGTACATCTGTATCATCAATCCTAACTGGCTTCAAACAGACTGATCAGTCAGATGCTACTGGGCCAGCCATCGTGGAAATTTTCTACTCTGGTCGTAGAAGACCCCTCCTAAGAGAAGAGACGTGGAATACGTCATGCATGCAATCCAACTCGGGCGGTAGCTCTAGTCTATAGGCCAAGGGGTCAATTCACTCCAGAATCCTATAGGGCCCCATATATCTTGGACTGGGCTTCTTTCACTCGCATACCCGCGAGACTCCATGAATCTGGTGTATCTTCAAGAATACCCGGTTACCAACCCGAGCTCCACCTGACGATGTTGCGCATCGTAGTGCTTGGCCTGTCTACTCTAGGCCTCCAGCATCCTGTCTCGAATCAGTCATATTTGAGCATCTGTGTCCTCCACAAACTCCGAGCCAAGCGCATTTGGGTCCTCATTCTGGACCCAGGATAGTGGATTCTTGCACCTCCGTTCATACAATGTCTCATAGGGCGCCATGCCTACACTAGACTGATGACTGTTGTTATAAGAAAATTTTATGAGCGGCAACAATCATTTCCACGGCTCCCCGTGGTCCAGGATATATAGGCAGAAGAGGTCCTCCAACATCTGGTTGGTATGCACCATTTGCCCATCTGTCTAGGGGTGGAATGAGTGTTAAATGTCAATCGAGTGCCCAGGTAAGCATGGACTGCTCTCCACTCCTTAAACGTAAATCGACCATCTCGATCTGATACGATCGTTCGGGGTACACTATGATATAGGACAAATAGCTCCACAAATCTGCGTACTAAAACACCGACCGGAGCATCTTTCCTGACTGGAATAAATCGGGCAACCTTTGTCAGCATGTCAACAATCACCCATATCAAATCATTTCCCATGTGGGAACGAGGAAGTCTATGTATGAAGTCCATCGCGATGTCATCAAACTTACACTCTGACAATGGTAGCGGTTGCAACAATCCTGTTGGGCTCTTGCATTTAGCCTTCACAAGTTCGCAAGTCTCGCAATGCATCACAAATTTGGTGATCTCCTTCTTCATGTCTGGCCAGTACATGGCCCTCTTCAGATCGGCCATCATCTTCGTGATCCCAAGGTGCATTGGGTACCTACTAGTGTGTGCTTCAGTCAAAATATCTTCTCGTATCTGACCGCCTGCTAGTATATATACTCTGCCTCTAAAGCATAGTAGACCATTTTTCAACATATAATCCCCAGCCATGCCTACCTCCAAATCCCTAAATACTGGCTCTAGTTTAGCGTCCTGCCTTTGCCCATCCCTGATGCGATCTTATATGTCACTGTTAATGCTCATCGATGTTAAATACTCCTCATATAGTTTGGGATTCGCCTTGGACACCAAGGATATCTTCATATCCTCCAACATCCAAACCAGCTCCATAGCCTTAACCTGGGGTTCTGCTTCTGCTGCGGTAGCTTTCCTGCTAAGAGCATCTGTTACTACATTCGCCTTCCCTGGGTGGTAGTGCATCGTATAATGATAATCGGAAAGAAACTCAACCCATCGTCTCTATCGCATGTTTAACTCCTTTTGCGTGTCCACGTACTTGAGGTTTTTATTATTGGAGAAAATTTCACAGTGGACTCCACAAAGGTAATGCCGCCAAATCTTCAATGCGAAGATTACTGCTCGCATCTCCAAATCATGCACCAGGTAATTTTGTTCATGCTTCTTCAGCTGTAGGGAAGCATAGGCTATCACGTGTCTGTGCTGCATCAGGACAGCTATTGGCTCCATTGATCTTAATGTTCAAAATTTAAAGAAGGCCTACTTGATAATGGTATACACATGTGTGTAATATAATAGTTGTCACAAGCTCTGTCAATGCAGGATGTTCCTTGGAACAAGTTTAGATAGGTTGTCTAAGTGATTGTTATTGGGTCCATTGATCCCAATGTCCTGGATTTGAAGAAGGCCTAGCAAACAATGTATACATATGTGGTGATCTAACTTATGCTCAAGTTTAGTGATTGCAGGATGTCTACTATACATTGATTGGAAAGGCTATCCAAGTGGACAAAATAGGTATTGTCTAGGCAAACCTATAGATAGACAGAAATCTGTATAAGTCCACAGGAATTGAGTGAAGGTTACTCACTCAACGACAGATGACTTATAGCGCTGAGTTGAGCCTATACAGTCAAAGACAATGTAGTGGCAAGCTTAGAAATTTTTTAAGTTCACAAGCGTTGAGTGAAGTCAACTCACTCAATGCCATACAACAAAAGGCTGTGAGACATGCTAATGTAGTAACAGCCTAAGAAGAAATAAACAAAAAAATTTGTCTTAGTCCAAATACGTTGAGTGTATCTTACTCACTCAATGCCAGATAAACAGAATAAATTATGTTAAGTAGTTTGGCATTGAGAGAAGCTTACTCACTCAACACCAAGGAGCAAAAAACTCTGGCTAAGGCAGAAAGCGTTGAGTGAGACATGCTCACTCAATGCTCTCAATGCCATAATTCAGAAAATCTGGCTAAAGCAAAAAAGCGTTGAGTGAGGTGTGCTCACTAAACGCTCTCAACGCTTAAGATGTTGAAGAAGCAGGAAATTAATTAAGGAAGAAAAGCATTGAGTGAGGAGTGCTCACTCACGCTCTCAATGCCTAAAAAATAGAAAGCATGGCTAAGGCACAAGGCATTGAGTGAGGCATGGTCACTAAACGCTCTTAACGCAAAGCATGCAAAAAAGGCTGAAAAATAAGCTAAGGCAAAAAAGCGTTGAGTGAGGCGTGCTCACTCAATGCTGTGAACGCCTAGATAAACAGAATTCTGTCTAAGTGTTTTGGCGTTGAGTGAAGCTCATTCACTCAACGCCTATTCTACTGATGCTTGATTTTGGCTAAGTCCACAGGCGTTGACATCAATAAGTCAACAAGTCAACATTATTCAAACTGATAGTAGGAAAGCTACAGTGCATGACAAAATGCGCCGCAGAGCTACTGTACGACAGTTAGGCGTTAAAGCAAGGATGCATCTGGCATTAAATGTGTGGGGTCCACTGCTCAAAGAGCCATTGGGACATAATTGATAAAAGGAAAAGCCTTTACAGAGGAAGTGAATTTTTCGAGAAGAAAAGTTACAGTTATTCTTCTTCATCGCCATTATTGTTGTGACTGAAGAATAGGAAGCTCAAGACAGCAAGTCTGAAGGCTAAACAAGTTAGTTGATTATCTTCTCCATCGACATAAACAAGATCAGAGCAAATCTCTAAAGGAAAGAAAGCAGGATAGCCGGTGCCATTTTCCATCTACACCAGCAAGTTATTTACAGATCCAGATGTACAACTCTAAAGAACATTTACTGAAGGCTGTGAAGAAAACTTTAGGGCTGAATCTCATCAGCCCAGGAAAGAAATAAGAAGCAGAACAGTTGTCTACAAGCTACTTCCAGCGAAAGCCAAAGCAAGATCTACATCCTTGTTGTTGAGAATAAGTTGGGCTGGAATTATCTAGGATCAGGTAGCAACAAGTTTTGAGGCAGTTACTTCTCAATCCCAGCAGGAATAATCCTTGGTACTATAAAGAAGAAGCTAGTACTGAGTATATCTCAGTTTAGGTAAAAGTAGACTCATGAAATATTTCCCTAGAGTAATAGTTGGACTAAGTTGATCTCTGTCCAGAACTTTGGCACAAAGAAACATTTATGGAGCCAAGATCAGCCACACAACCCACTTCCATCTTGTAGGACACTTTTTGATCTAAGTGGTATGATCAAATTTGCTCTGAGGTAGGATTTTGTTGAGAATCTGAGTTGTAGGACTTGGTTTCAAGTCTGAGGTAGGTGAGTCATTCTCACTGATCTGTAGGGCACTTGTGCCTAAGGTAGGATTTGGCTACAGATCTGAGGTAGGGTCTTTGTGTCTGAGATTATATGAGAGCCATTCTCTATAAGGTAGGATCCCTAGTGGATCTGAGGTAGGGCTGTCCTCCCAGCCTAAGTGTAGGGCCTTTGTCCTGAGGTAGGTGATCTGCTGATCACTGAGTTGTAGGCCCTTGTGGCTAAGTTGTAAGTCTTGGAGGATACTGAGAAATCCTAAAGGATCTGAGGTGTAAGCTCTTTGGAGCAGAGTTTTGGAGAAGTGCCTAGTCCAATAAGATAGTTGGATAGGTGGGAGGGAAAGTGGATGTACCCTTATTAGGGGAACTACTATAAATCGTGTGTGTGCTTTCTATTTTTGTTGTGTTGCAGGTTACATATCTTGAAAGCAAATTCCAACCAACTAATAAAGTTCCTAAAGAAAAGAAAATAAAAGATAAGTCACTAAGGACTAAGAAATATATCCACCCCCCCCACCTCCTCTAGGTGATTTAGCTATCCTTGAAATCAAAGACTTTCAAGTGGCATCAGAGGGAGGTTAATCAATAAAGACCTAACAGTCTTATTTGACCTCCAAGGATAGCTAAAAGGTTTGCACATATGAGTTCAAGGGTAAACCATAAGATGTGGAGCTCAAAGGAGCTCCAAGTCTGTAGAGAGAACAAAAATAGAATTGGGTTGTTAACAGCTCTTGTAGAAGACAAAGTCTATCTAGATATAAGAGCAAAGATCAGGGCCCCTCTATCACATTCAGATTATGACTCAGAGGTGGATAAAGCTGAGGAAGGTGAATGCAAAAGCTATATGCTTATAGCTACTCCAGAAGAAGAATCCTATCAGGATCAGCCTGGACAAAATCAGGTATATTCCCCATCTAGCTCATTCTCAGAGTCTGGATATGAATCTTGTACAAACTCATATGCATCCTCATCAAGTGATGATGAGAGTCCTCTTTCAGAAGATGATATCAATCAATTGATTGAAAATCATGGTGTGCTCCTAAAGTCTTTCAAAGAAAGCAAGATGCTTGTTAAGAAACAAGCAGAGGAAATTTCCTCCCTATAGCTGACTGCTTCCCAGCAAGATGAGACTTCGTCTTTGCTATATATAAAAGTGAGGGAAGTAGCTCATCTGAAGACCATAGTAGATATCGATGTTGAGTCCATTAAATACAAGGACTCAATAATCAAGGATCTTGAAAATAAACTTGAGAGGGAGAAGAGAATAGTGGCTAATTTCTCTAAGATAGACTTTATCAAGAGAAAATCTGAATCTGAGTGGATTTCTAAAGTTATCCTATCTCAGAGGAGAGGCCAAGCTCCTATCAGGCCTCAGTAAACCTTTCATAAGGTAATTCTCTCATCCAACAGGTATGACCAAGACTGTAAGTGTGGTCACAGGAAGTGTGGGAATCTTCCTTGTAAAAATATGAATGTATCTTACATTGGAAGAAGAGAGGTCATGGGATTGAATGCTCAGAAGGCTCCCCATATAGAAGTTCAAAAGTCCCAACCTGGACCTTTTGTATTTAGTGCCCCAGCCCCCTCATTCAAGGATGTGGCAATGGCCTATTCTAAGGTTCTTCTAGCAAGAAATCAAACAAAAGGTAAGCCAGTCAGTGATCCTAACTTGGCTATCTCAGGAACCATGAAGAACATGCCATCTGTAAAGAAGGTTGTTGCTAATGACGTTCAGAGATAGCCAAGTACCTCTACTGGCAGACTCACTTTTGGTCAAGCTCTTGCTGACAGAAATAAGAAAAAGGCCACAGCTCTCCCCACTAAACAGGCAGCCAAGAGTATCTTGCACACTTCAAGGAGTGTTCAGAAAAGGAGATATAACATCCATAAATGTTGGTGTTGTGGCAAAGTGGGCCACTTTTCCATAGATTGTTTGCACAACCCCATTGTGCCAAAGGAAAGGCAGTGTATTCCTAACAGGACCCATATAGGTAGACATATGCATCTTCAAGCTAAAAGGAACCTAGGACCCAAGTCATATTGGGTACCTAAGGCAAGGTAACTTTTGTTTTATAGGACAGTCCATGTGGCCATACCCACTTATGGTCCATGGATAGTCATGTACCAGCCCTAGGACTGGTACAAGGAAGCCATCCTCAAAAGTTTTAATCAGAAGATGAAGGTGGTTGAACTGACCCTCTAGCACAAGATGTCAAAGACATGTGCAATAATTGAGGGGGAGACCAACAAGCTAGTAGCTCTTGGTGAGGGGGAGTTAGGTCTGCCTGATGCACTCACCTAGCTGGTGCCCTACCAAAAGAATTGGTATCAGGAAGCCAAGTGGATCAGTCTTAATGGACCATATGCATATCTGTGACCAAAGAAGAGACTTTGCAGGAAGCACAGAAGTGGCTGTGAATCCAGCATTTGAGTCAAGTCTTCTAGACAAAGATAAGTAGAATTCACCTAGCTTATGATTCTACTAAGTATTCTCTAAACTTCTAGAACTATGCATTTTAGAGATAAGATAGTTGAAATTAAAGCTTAGGAAGAAGTTAGTAAACTGTCTAAAACTTGTCTCAATAAATAGATTAGTGGCTTACATGTTCACTAAACCATTAGAGGAAACTAGATTCAATATCCTCAAATTTGAGTTGGGCATGTTGAATTTAGTTCAAGCTACACTCCACTAGGACACATATTACTTGTGTATTGCAGGACAGTTTTTATCCTGCTGGATTGGACGTCCTATTAAGACTAAGGGCTAAGAGCGAAATTTTTGTGTATGGCTACATAAAGAGAGTTAATTCCAACCGTATATCATACTCGATCAACAAAATAGGTAAGTGTATTTCCACCTTCTCTTTATAAATAACTATAAGTAGAAGCGCTTATGCATAAAGCAAAGTCACTATTCCTTGCCCTCTCCCGCCCGTATTTGCTGAATCGACGGAAAACACTTCTCACTAGCCCTTAGAAATTTTCTAGCAAACTGGCTCCCAAAGGTCAGGATTTTCTCTTTGAGGGAGCAGAGGTTGTTAGCAATGGATTCATTGACGCTCCTGAAGAGGTTCAACATGTGCTACATCTTCTGCAAAAATCTGACCTAGCCTTCATCTTAACGGAGACTTGTCTACTGTGGAAGAGGGAAGTGCTAGAATTATTTGCAAATGCCAAGGCAGATGCATCAAAAGGCAAGGTCAAGACTGTAGTAAGTGGGAAGAAGATCAAGATTACCCCTAGAAGGCTTAGTAAGGCGATGTAGTTGCCAAAGCACTCTACGAATGATGAAAAGGATGAACTGGCGAAGGATGATATTAAAACTACAATGAAATAGTGTGGGTTGTCAAAGCACTCGATCGTATCAATCCTAAGGAAAGAACTTAACCTAAGGGGTAAGCTTTTTACGGATATCGTTGGAAAATCCTTGCTTTTCAAAACCGGCTCTCACAATAAAATATCAAAGAAAATGTACGAGGTAATCGCTAGAATTATCTTGTCAACGAAGACCGACTGGGGGAGAATTCTATTTGAAAGGATTATTGAATTCATCAATGAACCAAACCTAGGGAGAATTCTATCCCTATTTTTGCGATAAACAGTCCCAGAAATCTTGAACTTGAATCTTGGGGCTAGAATTCATCATATGAGAAGAATGGACATTAAGATGTTAGATCGATGGGAAAGAACCCTTCAGCCCCACGGACCATCAGCTGCAAAGAAGAAAGGAAAGATAGTCGCTGAGCCCAGTTCTACCAGCAGCTCTTCAGATCAGGAATAACCCCTTGATCCAGAACTGACATCGTCTGTAGAAGAGCACTGGAAGGACATGGGTGCTCAGGTATCTGCTTTATCTGAACTAGCCCCACAACGTCCTTTGAACAGACATGAGTCTGATATTGCTCCTGAAGAAAGGGTGCCAATAACAGAGACAACTGAAAAGGTAGTAGAGAAGATTGTGAACACAATCACTGCAGATACTGAGGGGGAGACTACCCCAACACCAGCTACCGATAAAGATATCACTACACCATCTGGTGAAGGATTTCATCATAAAAATAGTCCCCAAGACTCTCTATTGGAATACAGTCCTCAGAATGAAGAAGAATAACCCCTGGATAAGGAAATGATGAATGCACTAGTTGAGGGGGAGCAACTGGCTGAAGAGATAATGCAGGAAGCATTAGTGGTGGGGGAGCAACTTCAGATACCTCCCAAAGATAATCAGCTTAATGAAATAGAAATGATAATGCAGGATATTGCTACTGATACTAGTGTCATGCATACAAGGGAGGACATGGATAAGGTTGAGGGGGAGCTTGTATCTGAGCTCCCAGCTGATATAGATGTTTATGATATAGATTCATCTATGTTGTTGGAACACCCTATTACTATTTGGACCAGGATGACTATATTTCTATAGGGATTGTATGCTGTGACCTCCATGTTGTTATATAGGTCACATAGGCTAGTTAGAGTAGTCTTCAGCTCGACGCATAGTCGACTTCAGCTCGACGCAGAGTCGATCTCAGCTCGACGCAGAGTCGACCTCTGCTCGACGCAGAGTCGATCTCAGCTCGACGCAGAGTCGACCTCAGCTCGACGTGGAGTCGACCTCAGCTCGACGTTCCGTCGATCCCAGCTCTGCTTACAGAAAACACTCTCTGACCAACGTGTGTCGTGCTCAGATCGACGTTTTTCTGTGAGCTCGACGCCTTCCAGACTTCCGTCGATTTTGGATAGGAATTCAAATTCCTTCTGACAGGCAATTAATGCTGAAGAATTTATTGGCCGTTACAGCATATCTGGTGCATGGCTCAAGGAATTTTCTAAGGAATGTCTGCCTGTCATTTCCTTTGAGGCATGGACAGTTAAGGAAAGCAATCAATGCTGACTTCCAACGGCTATCAAAGTAAAGGAAGAAGAAGACTCAAATATATTTTTTTCTCTTGGACAATAATAAAAAAATACAGAGAATACACAGAACAAGAAGAGAACAACAATACAAGACTTCTCATCTTTCTCTCAGTGAAAAATTATTTCTGAAAGACTCTCTTACAGAAAATCTGATTGCTTCAGACACCTCCATCCAACTCACTTGGATCATTCTTTGCTGGAGCAAATCAGACCTTTGAAGACCTGTCACCCTTGTGCAGAGCTCTCCTTCCTGAACCTCATCTTGATCTCAGGGGGAGCTTTGACAACACTTCAGATCCACTTCTGCTTCTCTTTGCTTGTTGAAAAGAGAAGACAACTTCATTCTTTTTCTTTTTCTTTCTGTACAGGGTTCTAACTCCCTTCAAAAGTTACTTTTGGTTTTGCTGAAACCTGGTCAAAATCAGCTTCTGTTGGTTTGTGAGAACCTGATCAAAAACTCTCTGGTGCTCAAGACACCTGATCAACTCATCTTGAAGTGGATTCCTATCAAGGGTGATAGAAGAGTGGATGTACCCAGATTTGGGGAACCACTATAGCTCCTTGTGTCATCTGGATTGCTTGCCCCTTTCTGTGTTTTGCTTTGTGCTGTGAATTTATTTTTTACTCTGATTACTTGCTATAGCACCATACACTAAGTAAAGTAAAAATTTTCTCTGCAAGTTTTTATTTGGAAAATTATTTTAAATAACTCTATTCACCCCCCTCTAGAGTTAGGAGTGATCTTATCCTGCACTTTCAATTGGTATCAGAGGGAGGTTGATCATTCATACAGGCTAACACCTGGATCAAAAGATCTCTGATAAGATCATTTCCCTCAAAGGGTTACTTTTCTTAGTTTTACTTATCTTTTAAAACTCATGGCACAAAACAAGGACTTTGCTAGCACCAGACCTCCTATGTGCAATCTATCTAAGTTTGCACTATGGAAGGCAAGGATTAGACTTTATATGAACTCTTTTGATGAAGACATCTTCAATTCTGTATTGACAGATTGTCCAAGACCTCCCACAGGAACAAGTACATCAGCTGTTCCTCCTCCTTCAGGGACTGATGCTGACATAAAGAAGTGGAAGGCAGCAGATGCTAAAGCCATGAACATCTTGGCTCAAACCATGTCAGATGACATTTTCCAGAAGGTAGCAGATTGCAATACTGCCAAGGAGATCTGGGAAAAACTCTCAGAAATTGTATCAGGTTCTGCAGATGAAAGAAAGGATAGGAGATCCTATCTCATCACACAGTATGAAAACTTCAAAAAGGCAGAGTCTGAGTCAGTTGCTGACATGTACAACAGACTAAGCCTAATCATAAGTGAACTTAGATCACTAGAGAAGGACATATCTCTTACTGAGATAAATGACAAGATACTGACTTGTTTCCCTAGCTCTTGGGACTCAAGAATATGGTCAATTAAAGATGGAAGAAATGTCTGTGAGCTATCCACAGAAGCTCTTCTAGGAAAGCTCAAGAGCTATGAGCAATTTATTAAGAAAAGAGAAGAAGAGCAGAAGACATCCACACCAACAGAGAAGGCTGAGAAAACTATTGCCTTCAAAGCACAGGAAGAAGAACCTAAAGAAAAGGTGTTGGGAAATGAAGAGCTTATGAGCCTACTGGTCAAGAGGTTCAATAAGCTAAATAAAAGGAACTTCAGAAGATGGTCATCCAAAGACAAAGACAAGCCAAGGTATGACAGATCCAATAATAAAGATATTATCTGCTTTGGTTGCAGGAAACCAGGACACATCTTCCCAAACTGTCCAGAAAATCAAGACAAGGACAGAAGGGACAAGAAGGAAAGGAAGGATAAAAGGAAGGACAAGGAGTCAAGGAAATACCATGACAAGCCTTCCTCCAGCAACAGCAAGCACACCAGGAAAGGATTTGTGGCTGAATCCTGGAGTGACTCTGATGAGTCTGATTCATCATCCAGTTCTAGTGATGATGAGGATGATGCAGAAGAAAAGGGATTCTGCATGATGGCCATCAGTGCATCTCAAAAGAACACTGATTCAGAGCCTGAGGCTGACTATCCATCTGATCAGGAACTTACTGAGGATCAGGTAATAGATTCATTTGACTTTACTTCTGATGATTTCAAATCTGAGTTTAAATCTATGTGCATTGACTTAATTGAGTCTCAAAAGCTGATTAAAACTCTAAATGAACAATTAATTGAATGCAAATCCATTAACTCAGATAACCTTAGACTCTTAGAAGAGTTGAAGCAGTGTGGGGAGGAGATAGCTTCACTGAAAAGTGAGCTATCTAAGGCCAAACAATTTGAAGAAACCCTTAATGGGAGAAGTATCAAATTGATGGACATCACAAGTACAGTGAACTCAAGATTGAATGGTTCACTGGGCTTGGGTGCTTCATCCAGCCAACCCATAGTGCTGACAACTCCAATCAAATTTACCAGTGAGAAAGGTAAAGGAGTCTTGATAGTGGCTAGGAAGAATGCTGACTTAACCCAGGAAACTGGACAAAAAATGTCGAACGAAGCTCGACGGACGTCGACCAGAGCTCGACGTAATCGCAAGAAAACGTCGAACCCAGGTCAACGCCCTCTACTCTCTGAACAAAGCAAGACCTTGCCGTCGAACGGAGCTCGACGCACTCACTTGAGTCCGTCGACCGAAGCTCGACGTGCGTCGAGCCGAGTTCAGAGCAAAACCCAGTTCTCAAGGGTTAACTCAAATTTCAATTCTAGCTCCACATCTCATTACTTTAACCCTTATGCTGAATGGATCATACCTCCTAGGAGATATCATCCTGTAGGCTATAAGAGTCAACCTGAGATGTCCTTCATTTCAGAATTTAAGGGATATCAACCTAGGCCCAAGGTTAACTGGGTCAAAAACAAATAAGCTGTTTTTGTGCAGGTAAAGACCTATCCAAGTGAGAACCATCAATGGTATCTGGATAGTGGGTGCTCAAAGCACATGACAGGAGACAAGGACAACCTCACTTCCTTCAAAACCAAGCTTGGACCCAAAGTAATTTTTGGAGACTCAAGCTTTGGAACTACAAAAGGATATGGGACAGTTCAAATTGGCTTAGTCACTTTCAAAAAGGTGGCATATGTTGAAGGACTCAAACACAACCTGATAAGCATCAGTCAATTGTGTGATGAAGGATACCAAGTAACCTTTAACAAAGCCATATGCAAAGTCAAGTCAGTGGACAACACAACTGTGTTGACAGGTAACAGAAGAGGTAACATTTACTTAGTGGATTTTCATTCACCTGTAGTAGATATTTGCCTGTTTAACTCCATTTCAAAACCAAACATCTTGTGGCATAAAAGATTAGGACATGTGAACCTTAGAACCATTGCTAAGTTATCCCAAGACAACCTTGTTAGAGGACTACCTTCTGGTCCCTACAAGAAGGAAGGACTTTGCAAGGCCTGTCAATTAGGCAAGCAAACCAAAAACAGTTTCAAGTCACTTAATAAGAGTGACTCACCTAGAATCTTGTACTTATTGCACATGGACCTTTTTGGACCAATTAATGTACAAAGCCTAGGAGGGAAATCTTATGCTTTAGTAATTGTAGATGACTTCTCAAGATCACTTGGGTGTTCTTTCTGAGGAAGAAGTCTGATAACTTCAAAATTTTGACAGATTTTCTCAAAGGCATACAGATTGAGTTCAATACTCACATTGCCCTGATCAGAAGTGATCATGGGACAGAGTTTGATTCTCTTCTTATGCTAGAGTTCTGCCAGAATGAAGGTATCAGGCATACTTTCTCAGCTCCTAGAACTCCTCAACAAAATGGGGTAGTTGAAAGGAAAAACAGAACCCTTATTGAATCTGCCACAACATTGTTGACAGATGCTCACCTTCCTCTAACCTTTTGGGCAGAGGCTGTGAACACCTCCAACTATGTTCTGAATAGAAGCCTGATACATAAGCTAAAGGGTAAGACTCCTTATGAGCTACTCAAAGGGAAGAAACCTAAAGTGAACTACTTCAAAATATTTGGTTGCATTTGTTTCATTCACAATAATGACAAGAAATACCTAGCTAAATTTGAAGCCAAAGCTGATGAAGGAGTGTTTATGGGATACTCCATGACTAGCAAGGCTTATAGGGTTTTTAACAAGTGCACAAATAAAATTGAAGAATCCATGCATGTTACATTTGATGAAACTAACATGTTTTATAAGGAGAAGGAGACTTCTACCATAAGCAATTTGCAAGAACATTCAATTTCAGAAAATCTGAAGCAGCTTACCATCAAAGACAAAGGGTCATCACCTTCACCAATTCAACAAGTCACTGAACTTAGTGACAATGAAGAGGAATTTCAAGTTCTGGAAAGTTCAAAGGGCCAACAAATTGAAGAACCAGTTGTTGTTCCACAAGAGGAAACAACAATACAGGTTGGTGCATCATCAACACCCCTTGTTGATCTAGCAACAACAAGAGATCACCCAATCTCACAAGTGATTGGAGATATCTCAGTGGGTGTGCAAACAAGGAATCAAGTTAACCAAAATATTATGCACACCTGCTTCCTTTCTCAAATTGAGCCTCAAACCATACAAGATGCAGAGCAAGATCCAAACTGGATCATTGCAATGCAAGAAGAGTTGAATCAATTTGAGAGGAATAAAGTTTGGAAATTAGTACCAAGACCAAGGAACCAGCAAATTGTTGGAACCAAATGGGTATTCAGAAACAAATTGGATGATCAAGGAATAATTGTGAGAAACAAGGCAAGACTTGTTGCACAAGGGTATTGCCAAGAAGAAGGAATTGATTATGACCAAACCTTTGCACCAGTTGCAAGGTTGGAGGCCATAAGAATCTTCCTTGCATATGCAGCTCACAAGAGATTCAAGGTATATCAGATGGATGTCAAGAGTGCATTCCTCAATGGAGACATCAAGGAAGAAGTCTATGTAAAGCAACCTCCAGGTTTTATCTCTCCAACTTTTCCTGATCATGTATTTAAACTGCATAAAGCTTTATATGGTCTCAAGCAAGCTCCTAGAGCATGGTATGAGACCTTAGCTTGTTTTTTGTTGGAAAATGATTTTAAAAGGGGTAGTGTAGACCAAACTCTTTTTGTTAGAACCCATAGGTCCCATACCCTACTAGTACAAGTTTATGTAGACGACATCATATTTGGATCTACTGATTCAAATTTATGCAAAAAGTTCTCACAACTTATGCACTCAAAGTTTGAAATGAGTAGCATGGGTGAGCTTGCTTTCTTTCTTGGATTGCAAGTTAAACAACATGTGGATGGCATTTTCATTTCTCAAACCAAGTATGCAAGAGAACTGGTTAAGAAATTTGGAATGTCTGAAGCATCATCCATGAAAACACCTATGCCTACAAATGCTGTTTTAGATGCTGATGAATCTGGAAAACCAGTTGATCAGACAAACTATAGAGCAATCATTGGCTCATTACTTTATCTAACAGCTACTAGACCAGATATAATGTTTGCCACATGCATTTGTGCTAGATTTCAAGTAAGCCCTAGAGAGTCCCACCTCACATTAGTTAAGAGGATTCTTAGGTATGTAAAAAGTTGTCCTAATCTAGGTCTCTGGTATCCACATGACTCAGGATTTGATCTAACTGGATTTTCAGATTCTGATTATGCTGGATGTAGAGTAGACAGGAAAAGCACTAGTGGAACTTGTCAATTTCTTGGTGATAGACTTGTCTCCTGGTTTTGTAAGAAACAAACCTCTGTGTCCACATCAACTGCTGAAGCTGAATACATGGCTGCAGGTAGTTGTTGCTCACAGATTTTGTGGATTCAAAACCAGCTCCTAGACTATGGGTACAACTTAGAGATGTCTAAAATCTTTTGTGATAATACCAGTGCAATATCTATTGCTCAAAATCCAGTTCTCCATAGTAGGACTAAGCACATAGAAATCAGACATCACTTCTTAAGGGACAATGTAGAAAAGAAGAAAATTGCACTAGAATACATTTCCACTGAACTACAGAGAGGAGATATCTTCACCAAACCCTTGGATGAAAAGAAGCACCTCTTTTTCCTCAATCAGTTGGGAATGCTAGATGGAGACAGCATAAATTAAAACTCCAAGATTTTGAAACCCATAATTAACAGGAATAAGAAAAATTTCATTTCAAAATTTCCCTGTCTGAGTGGTTGTTCTGAGCTCTGAACTAAGCTCGACGCTGCGTCGAACGGAGATCGACGGTCCGTCGCCCTCAAAAGCGTCGAACGTCGAACTCAGCTTCTAGCATCGAACTGAGTTCACAGCTTCCTGGCTTCTTGAGTTTTTTTCTCTCCCCGGTCGACGTCTTCGTTCAACGTCGACCTGAGCTCGACGTATAGCTTCAGCCAAAGAGTCGAACGTCGACCTAAGCTGGACGCTGTTGAGTCGTTTCAGTTCTCCTAGAGCCCTTGAGCGTCGAACTGAGCTCGACGTTCTTTCCTTTTCTGCGTCGAACCCTAAGTATAAAATCATTTTTTCTCCGTCGTTCGCAGTTGCGCTTTCATATTTCTCTGCTCAAGCTTTCTCCCTCCAAATACTATACTTTTGATCTTGGAAGGTACTCTTTCTTTTGCAGGACAATGGCAATTACAGCAGGAGCTCTGGCGGCTATGAAGTTCGACTCTGGTTTCGACATTGATTTCGATTCTTTTGATGGATCTCCACAACACCTTCTGGATATACTGAATCTTTTCAAGGAGCAGCAGCTAGTCCACTTTATGTCTACCAGGATACCCCTTCCCGAATCAGAAATTAAAGAATGGTGTCTTACAGCAATCATTTCAGATAACAACATCTTGACTGGGAAGATTGCAGGAAATGAGGTAGCCATCTCACCTCAAGTCATTACAGAAGCCTTCAACTTTGCTGCTGGAGATGATGATATAGAACTATCAGTGGAAGAGTATACCTTGATGCTGGACAGGATGGGGCATGCTGCTGGTAACCCCTCCAAACTCCTTAAAATTAACCTAGCAATTGAGTACAAGTTATTAGCAGATATAACTGGAAAGGTGATCTGTGCAAAGAGAACTGCACATGATGCAATAACAAGGCATCAGTTTTGCCTCATGGCTGCTCTAATGGATAAGAAACATCCCAACTGGGGATTAATTGTGTTTGATATGCTTAAGAAAAAGTTGGATAAAAGCTCTGTCCATTTTGGAAGAGTTCTTGGGTTGATTCTCAACCACTGCTGCCCCCAACTGCTGGTGTCCTCCAAGAAGCACATAAATGCTTCCAAGAGGCTCACATGTGCTTTAATTGGCAAATGGGACAGGAGAATCGTGAATCCCAGGGCAGCAGCAGCCATGAAATCCTCTGCAGACACCAGGACTATAGAGGTCACTTCCCCTCAGTCCACTGGTCCAGAAGAAGGGATTATGCCATCTCTCTCCCTCACCCTTCCATCCACCTTCATCCCCTCAACCTCACTTATCTCATCCTCTCAAACTCTACCCTCCTCCATATCCACCATTGCCTTCTCCCTTCCTCCTCAAACTACTTTCCTTCCAATAAACTTGGATTCCACCCCTCATGAGGATATCTTTTCACTTGACATGCATGAAGACTCATTCATGGATGCTTCTACCTCCTCTTCTCATGACTTCCTCAATTCATCTACCTTTTCCGACTTACTCTTCTCCTCCATTCAGGAACAAGTTACACCTCCTCTGTCTGTTCCTCTCTCAACATCTTCTTCATTCTCAGCTTCTGCTACTCCCTCTACCTCTACTCAAGTTCCCCTTGAGCAAGTAGCCCTCCTGCCCTTAGCCAATCAACTTTTTGATCTTCTGTCTCCTAGGCTCTCCTCCCTTTTGGATGCCAAGCTGGCTCCTCTCCTACTTTCATTGAGAGCTCTTTCTGCCTCTGTCTCCTCCCTTTCCTCCCAATTGGCACGCCCTTCTTCTGGGGGCCTAGAGTCAGCTGCCCCTGATTCTAGGCAGGGGGAGATGTCAGCAGAAGAAGAGCTGCCTCCTTCTTCAGTTCAGATTGCTCAGACTCCTTCAGAGACAGTATCAGTTACTTGTTCACAGACAGTGTCTGCTGCAGAAGATCAAATGGTATCTGAGGCCTCTCCTCCAGTTTCAGAGCAGCAAATCAGCAGTGCCTTAGACATTCAGTCTTTGGCAGCTTCTCTTCAGATCTTCTCTCCTCCAGCTTCAATACAAGAAGACCTTGATATAGCAGAAAAACAGCTTCAAGAAGATATGTCCAGGGCTATTGTCCCCTTCCAGAAGGTCTTGACTTCTGATTTAGCAGTGGTAGCAGTGGCTCCTGTTAGTGTTGGATTTGGTGTGGTAGTCTCTGCTGAGACTTCAGGTGAAGTGACTGAGACACCTGATGCTGCAGAGGCCAATATCTCCCAAGCTCTTCAGGAACCAGTCTCCTCAGCCTCTATGGTTTTTGAGGCTGTGCCCTCTCCTGCAGTGGTTGCTTCCTCCTTCCCACTGACAGCAGAGCCTCCTTTAGTCTCTTCCTCAGCAGCTCCAGCCTCCATCAGCTTTCCCCTCTCCAAAAGAAAATATATAGATCCATATGAAGAATCACAAAGTTCTGAAGATGAGTTTGCCACAGATTCTGATGACTCCTCTGCAACTATTGCAAGGAAGAGGAAAGCCAGATCAAAAGCCTTGAAAAGAGTACCTTCTGCCAGAGCTACAGATCATGACATTCCCTATTACATCAAATATAATTGTGAAATCACAGAGCCTTGGATGCAGTACTCTCAGAATCAGAGAAAGGCAATGAAGAAGAAGAGAAAATTCAATGAAGGTCCATCTAAACCAGTCCATCAGCCTCCACCTCCACCTCCTCCTGATGCAGGTGCAGGTGCTAGTCTTTCTTCAAAACCAGCCCCTTCAGCTCTTCATGGAAAAACTTATCAAGCCAGAAGATATCAAGGAAGTAGCCAGCAAAGGGGAGGTCAACAAAGAGGAAATTATAAAGGCAGGCAGTCCAGGGGAAGAACCTTTGATCCAACCTCTGGTCCCTATCCCTATAGGCCTAGAGTTGACCTCACTCCAAGAACTTCTCAAGAATCATCCTCTAACAAATTTGAACCAGCTGTCCCCTTTGAAGATCCTACCAAGACTCCTGCTTACTGGAAAGCAAGGATGACAGAAATGGCTGCCTTAAATGAGATCAGCAAAGCCAGAGAAAGAGGACTGGATACATCTCATATCAGTACTATGTCAGAACAAAGAAGAGAAGAATTGGAAAAGTATGGCTCAAAGAAATTTTTTGATTCAGACAGATACATGGAACTCCACCCTGCAGCTGTACCACCCAGTGCTAGAGATCAAAAATCTTTAGGTGCAGCTGATGACTTCAGATCTAAAAAGGAAGCTTCCAATCCAAACAGAGAAATCATCTTCAAAAAGAGTGATCAAGACAAAGCATCAAAGGACAAGTAAAGTAAGGTATTCTGACACTTTCTATATTCTGGACTCAGGACATTTAAACAATTCTGCTGCTATATAGTGCTTCATATATGCTGCATATTATTCTGTTATGTCTGGTTGTATTATATTGTGTTGTATCTGCTTTATTTCTTTTCTTTGATTCCCTAAAATTCATGTAAATAGTAATCCTAATCCAAATAGGGGGAGATTGTTGGAACACCCTATTACTATTTGGACCAGGATGACTATATTTCTATAGGGATTGTATGCTGTGACCTCCATGTTGTTATATAGGTCACATAGGCTAGTTAGAGTAGTCTTCAGCTCGACGCATAGTCGACTTCAGCTCGACGCAGAGTCGATCTCAGCTCGACGCAGAGTCGACCTCTGCTCGACGCAGAGTCGATCTCAGCTCGACGCAGAGTCGACCTCAGCTCGACGTGGAGTCGACCTCAGCTCGACGTTCCGTCGATCCCAGCTCTGCTTACAGAAAACACTCTCTGACCAACGTGTGTCGTGCTCAGATCGACGTTTTTCTGTGAGCTCGACGCCTTCCAGACTTCCGTCGATTTTGGATAGGAATTCAAATTCCTTCTGACAGGCAATTAATGCTGAAGAATTTATTGGCCGTTACAGCATATCTGGTGCATGGCTCAAGGAATTTTCTAAGGAATGTCTGCCTGTCATTTCCTTTAAGGCATGGACAGTTAAGGAAAGCAATCAATGCTGACTTCCAACGGCTATCAAAGTAAAGGAAGAAGAAGACTCAAATATATTTTTTTCTCTTGGACAATAATAAAAAAATACAGAGAATACACAAAACAAGAAGAGAACAACAATACAAGACTTCTCATCTTTCTCTCAGTGAAAAATTATTTCTGAAAGACTCTCTTACAGAAAATCTGATTGCTTCAGACACCTCCATCCAACTCACTTGGATCATTCTTTGCTGGAGCAAATCAGACCTTTGAAGACCTGTCACCCTTGTGCAGAGCTCTCCTTCCTGAACCTCATCTTGATCTCAGGGGGAGCTTTGACAACACTTCAGATCCACTTCTGCTTCTCTTTGCTTGTTGAAAAGAGAAGACAACTTCATTCTTTTTCTTTTTCTTTCTGTACAGGGTTCTAACTCCCTTCAAAAGTTACTTTTGGTTTTGCTGAAACCTGGTCAAAATCAGCTTCTGTTGGTTTGTGAGAACCTGATCAAAAACTCTCTGGTGCTCAAGACACCTGATCAACTCATCTTGAAGTGGATTCCTATCAAGGGTGATAGAAGAGTGGATGTACCCAGATTTGGGGAACCACTATAGCTCCTTGTGTCATCTGGATTGCTTGCCCCTTTCTGTGTTTTGCTTTGTGCTGTGAATTTATTTTTTACTCTGATTACTTGCTATAGCACCATACACTAAGTAAAGTAAAAATTTTCTCTGCAAGTTTTTATTTGGAAAATTATTTTAAATAACTCTATTCACCCCCCTCTAGAGTTAGGAGTGATCTTATCCTGCACTTTCATATGTCAGAGAAGAAGACTGGTTCTTTAGAAAAAGAGAATGATGCAGATATGGCTGATTCTGAAGATAGGGCAGAAGTCAGACAAATTCAAGAACCTCATAATGAAGGCACTTCTGTAAGAATGGACCAGATTCCTCCAATTCTTCTGGCTAAGCTGAGAAGCTTGCTGGATGAGCAGAGGACGACTCTTGAAAATTTTGTGGATGATGCACTTAAAAATATCAAAAATGATCTAGCCACCGAGATCAAATCTATAAGATTTGAGGTAAACTTGTTGAAAGAAGAAACTGTTAAGTTCTTCACCAGGGTTGCACCAGCAGTAGACTACACTTTGGATAAAGTAGATGAAGTAAGCAAGAATGTAGTCATAGTTTTAGAAAATCAAAAAATTCAGACTCAGAACATGTTGACCATTCATAATGCTGATAAAGTTCTGAGGGATCAACAGAATACAACAATCTATACCAAGATGGATGTCTGTACTAAGCTGCTTGATGAACATATGCTTGAAGTAAAGAATCATGTTACTGCTGAAGTTAACCATCTAGAAACAAAAAGAAGTAAGGCATGCACCTCCTAGACCATTCAAATAGTTGAATAAGTCAAAAAGGGGGAGAGTGAGGCAATAAGAACTAATACTAAAAACATGGTCTAGACAACCAATATGGTGAGAGGCTCATTGGGAAGGAGCAAATTCATTATGATAACATCCCAATGATGCCTTCCCAATTCCAATATGCCTTGAACAGAATGTCTACTCAGTAAGATAATCAGGGGTATGGGAAGTATATAGAAGAAGGTGATATTGCTAGTGATCAGTGGGGAAAGAAGTCCGCTACTGCTGAGATTCCTTCCTTCAGCCCCACTATAGACCAGGAACTAAAGACAAAAGAGATGAGTGTTGCTAAAACTGAGGAAGAAATCAGGCTAAGGAAGAGGAAATATAGAGAAGAAATGGAGAAGAGGCCTGATTTCGAACAATGGAGTCCTGAGTCCAAATCATACATTCTACTTATGTGGGATATGGTCAATGCCAAAAGGTCAGACAGAGGAAAGTGGTACAGGAAAATGGAAGGGGAGAAGATGGATGTTGGATCCCTAGTTGGATTTGGGCTAGGTTCACTAAGTTAAGATATAACCCAACATGTATAGACCAAGGTCATGGTTGTGTCCTAGAGTCTAGGTCAAGTCCTTTGAGTCAACAGTACAAAGGACCAGCCTCCAAGACTGCTAGAGACTCAAGACTTAGAGAATTCAAGACTTAGAAAAAGGATTTCTACATTCGTCGATCTCCGGTCGACGAAAGTCGAGCTCAGCTAGACGAACTCAGGGATAATTCTCTGATCTCAGCTCGACGAACTCTAGACAAAGTAATAACTCCTCTAAGTCAAACCTCTGTCGATGAACAAAGAACATCAGTTAGATGAACTCTGCTCTCTGGTCGACTAATTCTAGATGAGGTGATTCAACACTCAACACCAGATGACATTTGACTCAATGCCAGATGACATCACACTCAATGCCAACATGATACTTCAACACTCAACATCAGAAAATTGTCTAAGTCCAGACTGAAGACTCAGCGCGACGATCTTGGACCCCATCTGGACTAACTCTGTTCTTAGGGCTCAGCTTGATAATCTTAGATTCAGGTCTACGAACTTGAAGCAAAGAAAGAAAGTTATCAAGAAGCATTCATAGGTCGACGATCTTGGATCTCAGCTCGACAAACTGGGGACTCAGGTCGACGAATCCAGTCTTGGAAATTTACCTCTTTTGTCCTTATTATATGGCAATAAATCCTGAGTAATTAGTGCTCTAATATTCTCTGAATATTACTGTTAGACGAGAGCATTAATTATGGTCTTAATCAGAATTGTTGCCTGCCGTTTTTATAAGGAACAGTTGGGGAAACAAATCAATGCCAAAAGTATTCCAAGGCCATTAGCATTAATTGCAGAAAGAATTTCAAAATTCAAATGGACATTCACGTTGTAAATATATAAACAGAGATTATTATTCCTTTATAGGAAATGAGATACAGAATTCATGAGATTGAAAATTGATCAGTCAAGAATCAACAGCGGCTAGACAAGAAGAAGAAAAATTCTAAAGAAGAAGAACAACCATCCAAATCAAGTGTCTTCTTCTCAGAAACTCTCTGAAGGACAACAATACTGCATCTATCAAAATAATTCCTGAAGTTCTTCTTATCAAAATTAAAAGCTTCAAGGCCTATCACCCTGCAGCAAAGCTTCCATCATCCTGAACAAGCAACATCTCAGGGGGAGATTTTGCTACCATCAAATCCACAAGTCTTCTCAGTTGTTTGAATTGAGAAAGAGAAGACACAATCATTCTCTCACCCCCCCCCCCCCACTGTAAAAAGGGTTGTCATCTCCCTTCAAAAGTGATTCCTGATTGCAAGTCTCCTGATCAAAAGACTTGAGGTTTGGTTGTTGAGCACCTGATCAAAAGCTCATTGGTGTCAGGCACCTGATCAAAACTCTGAGTTGATTCCTACCAGGGTGGTAGAAGAGTGGATGTACCTAGGTTTGGGAACATTATAAATTCTTGTGTCGTCTGGTTGCCCCTTTTTTATTTTTGTTCTTGCTGTGGCTGTGATATTTAGGTCTTTCTGTGTTTACACTTATTTCTCTTTGGTTTCTGTGATATAGTATCCAAGGTTAGGAGTACTTCTTATAGTTCATAAAAATATTTAAATTATACCTACATACTCTATTCACACCCCCCCCTCTAGAGTATATCAGATCTAACCCTAACTTTCAATTGGTATCAGAGGCGGTTCTTTTGGTTGTACAAGCTAACCCTTGAACCAAAGATCCTAAGTTAGATCTGTTCTTTTTTATCATTAATAGATTTATACATACAGCATGGCACAAAACAAAGAATATGCAAGCACCAGACCTTCAGTGTGTAACTTGTCCAAGTTCACAATCTAGAAGGCAAGAATTAGGCTTTACATGAACTCTATTGATGAAGATATATTTAATTCTATCTTAATAGGACCACCAGCTCCAGTGGCTTCAACCTCAACTACATCAACTGACCTGAGTGCAGTTCCACCCCCTGGATGGACAGATGCACAGAAGAAGGCTAAGATAGTTGATGCCAAAGCCATGAATATACTGGCTCAAACTATGTCTGATGAAATATTTCAAAAGGTTACTGAGTGTTAATCAGCCAAGGAGATTTGGGATTCACTGAACTAAATAGTGGCTGGATCAGCAGATGAGAGGAAAGATAGAAGGTCAAATCTCATCACTCAGTATGAGAACTTCAATAAGGATGAAGTAGAGATAGTAGAAGTAATGTACAATAGACTTAGCTCCATTAGTAAGCTAAGGACTCTAGACAAAGAATTCACTTTAACTGAAGTGAATGACAAGATTCTAATGTGCTTTCCTAGCATATGGGACTTAAGAATCTGGCACATCAGAGAAGCCAGAAGCATGACAGAGATTTCAATAGAATCTCTTCTAGGAAAATTAAAGTCCTATGAGCAGCTGATCAAAGCAAGGGAAGCAGCGGCTGAAGTGAAGACTCATACACCAACTAGGAAGGAGCACAACATAGCTTTCAAAGCTACAGAAGACTCTGAAGTCATTCCAGTAAATGAAGAGTTAATGAGTCTCTTTGCTAAGAGATTCTTCAAGATGGCTAGAAAGGACTTTAGAAGGAAACCTTCTAAATATGAAGATAAGTCAAGGTATGACAAAACACCCTCTAAAGAAGTAGTGTGTTTTGGCTGCAAGAAAGCTGGGCACTTCATTTCTGAGTGTCCAGAAGCTCAAAAGAAGGTCAGAAGAAAGGAGAAGGACTCAAGGAAGAGTCACTACAACAAGCCTTCCTCAAGCAAGCAAAAGTGGAAAGACAAGGGCTTTGTTGCTGAGACATGGAGTGATACTGAAGAAGAATCTACATCCTCCATCTCCAGTGATGATGAAGAAGAACAAAAAGGAAAGGAAGTATGCCTAATGGCTATTGAGGCAGGCAGTAGCAGATCTGACACAGATGAATAAGATAATGAAGAATCTCTATTAGCTGAAGATCAGGTAATAGCTTCTTATGATTTTGAGTCAGAAGAATTTAAATTTGAATTTAAAAATTTATGCTTAGACTTGATAAGCTCTGAGATGGAAATCAAACTTCTCAGAGAAAAGTTAAATACCCTAGACAACATCACTACAGAAAATGCAAAATTAACCAATGAACTAATGACTGTTAATAAACAAATATCTTTTCTGAAAACTGAACTAAGTAAGGCAAAACTATTAGAAGAATCACTGAATGGAAGAAGTCAATAATTATTAGATATCACTAGTACTGTAAATGTTAGGACCAATAATAGCAAACTAGGACTAGGTGCCTCCTCTAGGAATCCACCCTTGATTAAGAAAAATAATCTTTCCAGACCAGTAAACTTTATATCTGACAAGGGAAAGAAGAATACTGAATAGGTAAATAAAGTTAATAAGATTCTTGAACAAATTGAAACCAAGAATAAACTCAATATCCAGAAGAATAACAAAAATAACAAAGTTCAGCAATTATCGTCGAACTCAGATCGACGATATATGAACAAATCTTCGAACTCAGAACGACGATCTTTAAACGCAAACATTAGTAACAATCATTCTTCGATCTATGATCGACAATACCAGTATGGTTCGTCGACCAGAGATCGACGATTTTGGTGCCCAAAGAATGTATATTTTCATTCTTCGATCAGAGATCGACGATCTCATCCAACATCATCGAGCTCAGATTGACGATCCAACCAGAGATCATCGAACCCAGATCTTAATAACAGAAACTTAAATTCTAATAACAACTTTAACCCCTTCACTCAATGAATAATTCCACCTAGGAGATACCATCCTAAAGGATATAAAGATCAACCTGAATGCTCTTACATCTCCAGTTATAGTTATGAAAATCAACAAGGACCCAAGGTTACCTGGGCAAGAACAACTAACTATCATATTTGCAGATGAAGACCTGTCCAGCATACAATCAACATTGGTATCTGGATAGTGGTTGCTCCAAGCATATGACAGGCAGCAAGGACAATCTGATTGATTACAAGTCAAAGCTATGACCAAAGGTCATCTTTGGTGACTCCAATTGTGGCCAAACATAAGGCTATGGCAAGGTCAGAATTGGAGAAGTAACTTTCAAAAGAGTTGCATATGTAAGTGGACTGAAGCATAACCTCATCTCTATAAGCCAACTATGTGATGAAGGTTATCAGGTATCATTCAACTCTAGTTCCTGTATTATTACTTCGAAAGAAAACTGACCTGTTTTAATTGGAAATAGATAAAAAAAAAATATACCTAGTAAATTTTCATTCTGTTACTTCAGACATATGCGTGCTCAATATAGTTAGTAGTCAAAATAACTTATGACATAAAAGATTAGGACATGTAAATCTTAAAAACATTTTTAGGCTATCTAAGGACAACCTTGTTAGAGGATTACCTTCTAGCCCCTACAAGAAGGAAGGCCTCTATAGGGCTTGTCAAATAGGCAAGCAAACTAAATCTAGCTTCAAAACCATTAATAAGATTGATTCACCTAGGATATTGTACTTGCTACATATGGACCATTTTGGCCCTGTGGTTGTACAAAGCCTAGGAGGGAAATCTTATACCTTAGTTGTTGTAGATGACTTTTCCAGGTTCACTTGGGTATTCTTTCTGAGATCTAAGTCAGATACCTTCAAGGTTCTTACAGATTTTCTCAGAACCATACAGATTGAGTACTCTACTCATGTTGCATTGATCAGAAGTGATCATGGTATAGAGTTTGAGTCTCTTCTTATGTATGAGTTTTGTGAGAAGGAAGGTATCAGGCACTATTTCACAGCTCCTAGAACTCCTCAACGAAATGGGGTAGTTGAAAGGAAAAATAGAACACTCATTGAAGCTGCAGGTACATTACTTGCAGATGCTTACATGCCCATATCCTATTGGGAAGAGGCAGTGAGCACAGTAAACTATGTCCTGAACAAAATTTTAATACACAAACTAAAGCATAAGAATCCCTATGAATTACTCAAAGGGAAGAAACCAATAATCAACTATTTTAAAGTTTTTGGCTGTGTGTGTTATATTCATAATAATGACAAAAAGCATATTAGAAAGTTTGAAGCAAAGGCTGCAGTGGGAATTTTTCTAGGATATTCCCAAGTCAGCAAAGCTTATAGGGTATTTAATAAATCCACATTGAAAATAGAGGAATCTATGCATGTTATATTTGATGAGGCGAACATGTTTTATAAGGAGAAATAGATTTCTACCAAAGACTCCTTACAGGTATACAACTTGTGTGAGGAATTGGATGGCTTACAGTTTACCCTCAAAGTTGTATCTCATCCTTCTCAACAAGTTAGTGAAGAAAGTGATGAAAAAACTGTTGAAATAGCTGAACTTCCTACAACAACAGAGGATATTCCACAAGAGGAATTCCTTCAAAATGTTATGGCTGAACCAACTCCACCCATTGATCTTGTCACAGTAAGGGATCACCCCAGATCCTAAGTGATTGGAGACATAACAGCAGGTGTACAGACAAGGCATCAACTCAACCAAGACTTGATGCATGCATGTTTCCTCTTTCAAATTGAGCCTCAATCCATAACTGATACAGAGCAAGATCCCTACTGGATCAATGCAATGCAAGAAGAGCACAATCAGTTTGAGAGATGCAAAGTTTGGGTTTTGGTTCCAAGACCAAAAGACTACCCAGTCATTAGAACCAAATGGGTATTCAGAAATAAGCTTGATGCCCAAGGTGTGATTGTGAGGAACAAGGCTAGGCTTGTTACTCAAGGATATAGGCAGGAGGAAGGAATTGACTATGATCAAACCTTTGCTCCAATTGCCAGGCTAGAAGCTATAAGGATATTTCTGGCTTATGCTGCATTCAAAAAGTTCAAAGTTTATCAAATGGATGTGAAGAGTGCTTTCTTAAATGGGGAACTTAAAGAAGAAGTTTATGTTGAACAACCTCCAGGTTTTGTTTCTCCAACTCATCCCTCTCATGTATTTAAATTGCATAAAGCTCTCTATGGTCTAAAGCAAGCTCCAAGAGCTTGGTATGAGGCCTTAGCTAGCTTTCTCTTAGAGCATGGTTTTTTAAGAGGTATAGTAGATAGGACTTTATTCACTAAAATGCATCATGATAAAATTTTGTTAGTACAAATTTATGTAGATGACATAATATTTCGGTCTACTGATCCCAAATTGTGCAAAAGATTCTCTGATCTAATGCATTCTAAATTTGAGATGAGTAGCATGGGTGAGCTTTCTTACTTCCTTGGTATCCAAGTGAAACAGCTTCCTGATGGCATCTTCATTTCCTAGGCTAAATATGCTAAAGATCTTATCAAGAGGTTTGGGATGGCTGATGCCTCAGCAAAGAAAACACCCATGGCTACAAATGTTGTAATAGACTCTGATGCACAAGGGAAACCTGTGGATCAGAAACTATATAGGGGCATTATTGGGTCCCTACTATACCTTACAGCAAGCAGACCTGATATCATGTTTGCCACATGCCTTTGTGCTAGGTTCCAGGTGAACCCTAAAGAATCTCATCTAGTTTTTCTAAAAAGAATTTTGAGTTATATAAAGGGTTGTCCTAGTCTAGGTCTCTGGTATCCCACTGAGTTAGAGTTTGAGTTAACTAGATACTCAGATGCTGACTTTTTTGGATGCAGAGTGTACAGAAAGAGTACCTCAGGAACTTGCCAGTTCCTTGGTATGAGATTAGTGTCCTGGTTCTGCAAGAAATAATCATATGTGTCCACATCAACTGCTGAAGCAGAATACATTGCAGCTTGCAGTTATTGTTCCCAGATGCTGTGGATTCAGAACCAACTCCTAGACTATGGGTTCAACTTAAATAATACAACTCTACTATGTGATAACACAAGTGCTATAGCCATAGCACAAAATCCAGCCCATCACAGTAGGACTAAGCATATAGACATTAGGCATCATTTCATTAGAGAGTGTGTAGACAAAAACAAAATGAAACTTATCTATATCTATACTGATTTACAAAGAGCTGATATTTTCACCAAACCCCTGGATGACAGAAATCACTTGTTCTTTGTAAATAAGCTTGGAATGATCAATGGAGAAGACCTAGTTTAGTTTCTTTCTGCACTCGAAGAACTCTTCAAATTTCGTCGATTGGAGGTCGACGGACTACGAAAGGTTCTTGAGATTTTCGTCGACCTGAGATCGACGAAATCTCTGTGGTAAGTGATCTTCGTCGACCTGCGATCGACGAACTTACTTCAGAAAACTTTCGTTGACCAGAGATCGACGAAATTTCTTCAACCCTTCAGACTAAGATCGACGAATTGTTTAACTCTAAATTATTTCGTCGACCTCAGAACGAAGATATTTTTTATTTATCGTGGATCGGAGTCTGTCGTTTCATATTCCGGAAAACCTTATATCTAGGTTTTCTTCGACCTCCGTCCCGTGCTTTCAGTTCCCTTTGCACTTGATCTTCTTTTTCTCTCTTGCAGGTGCACTCATGGTGATTCCAGCAGGCACTCTTGCGGCAATGAGGTTTGATACCAGATTCGACATGGATTTCGTCTCCTTCCAGCACTCTGATCCAATGTTCCTCCACATTCTGCAACTGCTGGAAGACCAGCAATTGAAAAATCTGCTGACCATCAGAATCAAATTACCCAGCACAGAAATCAGAGAATGGGTCTATACTGCGTCTACAATCGAGGACAACACAATGACTGGATAAATAGCGGGTACTGCCATCTCTCTCACTCCCGTTGTACTAATTGAAATCTTTGGATTAGATAATGGAGAAGAAGAATTAGAAATTGATAATGAGGAATATGATATGATGTTGAGTCTGATGGGTTACTCTGGAGATAACTCAAATAAACTACTAAAGAAACACCTATCTGCCGAGTTCAAGTTTCTCGCAGATATTATTGGGAAAGTCTTGCTGGGCAAGCACATTGCACACGATTATATAACCAAGAATCAATTTCTGGTTATGTGTGCAGTGGTAAACAAGAGGAAGGTGAACTTGGCACAGATCATATTTGATCTTATCAAGAAAAGGAACAATAAAAAGGAAGTAAACTTTGGAAGGATCCTAGGGATCTTCTTGACAGAAAAGGCTGCTGAATCACTAGTCTCCCAGACCACATTCATTAATGCCAGCAAAAGGCTCACAAGTGCCTTATTTAGGAGGTGGGAGAGGACAATCACAAATCCGTCTAAGGCTTCATCCTCATCCACCCAAGCTTCTGAAAGTACAAGGGCTGTTCCAGCCACTTCCCACCCTTCTGAAGAGATCCCATCCAACATTACTCCAGTCACTCCTCAATCTCCAGCTCGCCAACCTTCATCTCTGCCAACAACTCAACACACCCCAGCTTCAACTCATGTTATAGTCTCTACTCCCCTACCTTCATCATCCCCAATTCCTCAATCTCCAACACATATTTCCTCCTCTACACCTTCCCCCCAATAAGATACATCAATGCCAACACAACCTCAATCCCCTCTTCCATCTCATCTTACTGATATACCCCACATCAACCTCTCCTCATTCTCATCCTTCAACCTATTATCATCTCCATTGCACACTCCCTCTCCTCAACATGACTCCCCCCTAGACACTCCCATTTCACCTCCACCTATCACCCCCTCAGCAACTAAAATCTCCACTCAACCAACTACTGCCCCACCATCCACTTCTCCAAACCTGGATCCATCTCTTATCACCCCACTCATTACTCTCCTCACACCCCTACTCAAATCTCTTATAGCAGAGGCCATTTCTCCTCTAGCTGCCTCCATATCCTCTCGTGCTGCCCAGATCTCTGCTATCACTACTACTCCCTCTTCATTTGGGGGCATGGCTTCAATTGTTACTGAACCCAGGCATGGGGAGATACTTGATGATGAAGAAGAAGCAGTAGTTGAAGCAGAAGCAGCAACAAATATTATAATGTCAAATACTCAAGAGATCACTCTGCCAACAGAAGCAGCAGTAGCAACAGTAGTAACAACAGAAGTGTCAGAAGCAGGAACAAATATTACAATGTCAAATACTCAAGAGATCACTCTGCCAGAGATTCTACCAGGAAGGGTTTACTTCATTAAATCCAAAGTGAATCTAGCAGCTTTACTAAGAGTATTTGGGTCATACATTTATTTCTGCCTCCTCCCCCCTTCCATTCCATCATCTAAAGCAATGGTGTGATATACCTCTCCTGTTAGCTCAGAGGTTTTAGACACCATAAATAAAAGTTTGACAGCTCCTCTAGAAAATAAGTCTGATGATCATAGATCTAGCCCTCCTGGGCCATCTTATATCATAGATGATAGCCCTCTCCCCAATCTGGATGACATGATAGCTCAAGAAATTACCATGGAAACTTAAGTAGCTCATGCTGAAGTTGTCCCAACTCCAGTCAATAAAGAAATATCCAAGGATACAATAAGAACCATTGATGCTATGTATGACAATCCTCAGTCTGATGATGATGATGATGATGATGATGATAAGGATCAAAAGAGGAAGAAAATCTCTAAGAAAAGGAAGGCTCCTCCTCCTCCTGCTCCCAAACTTGGAAATACAAATGACACTCCCTACTATATTTTACAAAACATAACCCCATACAAAGGGATGCCATCCTGGATTTTTCTTTTAAAGAATAAACAAAAGGCTAGAAAGAAAAGCAGACGATACTCTCCTCACCCAGCTCATAGATACAGAAAGGACCCCCCTCCTCCTCCTCCTCCAGTTGCTGGTGCTTCAGGAATAACTCCTCAAAGTTCAGATGCTCCCTCAAAGTCTACATCTTTCACAAAAAACTTATCAAAGGAAAGGAAGGCCATCTAGACATCAATCACATGGAAGCAGTCAGCAAAGAAGTACTGGTTATACAGAGCAGATGAAGGAGGTAATCTATCAGAAGCCAGAGTTCTCTTCTCCCCAACAATAAGCTGAACAAAGAAGGCCTTCAGAATCACACAAACCTAAAAGAAAATATAGTAAAGCTGCACCTCTAAAGTCACTATACACTCAAAGTAATGAAAGCCAGAAGGCAACAAACTTTCAAGAACAGTCAACTCAATTCAGGCATGCATCTCTGCTACCCTCTCAAGATGATCAATCATCTGTCAGTCAGGATGATGATCCTAATTTCAGGATGGCTAGGCTTCAAGAATTGATTGGTCTATCTCAGATAAAGAAGGCTATAGAGGTAGGTGAAGATCCATCAAAGTATATAACTATGCCATCATATAGAGAAAAATAACTGGATAAGCTTCAAGTCAGCAAGAAAGTGTTTAATCCAGCAGAATACATGGCATTACATCCAGAGGCTACTGTACCTAGAGCTTCTTCCCAGACTATGATTGGAGAAGCAGATCTATACATATCAAAGAAAGAAGCTGTCAATCCCAACAGAAAAATCATTTTCACTCAGCCTGGGGATAAAAGCAAAGAAGAAAAGCCAAGGGAAAAGAAGCAGAAGAAGTAAAAACCTGAACTGATGTGATTATGGTATATTTTTGATAAACTGTGTTTTCTTGTTACAAAGCTAACTATGTAAATATATCTGCTGCATTTACTGTTAAATTTTTTGCCATATATATATTGTACTTGCTTTGTACATTTTCATGTATTGAGTATGTTATTAGTGACCTCACCCAAATAGGGGGAGATTGTTGGATCCCTAGTTGGATTTGGGCTAGGTTCACTAAGTTAGGATATGACCCAACATGTATAGACCAGGGTCATGGTTGTGTCCTAGAGTCTAGGTCATGTCCTTTGAGTCAACAGTACAAAGGACCAGCCTCCAACACTGCCAGAGACTCAAGACTTAGAGAATTCAAGACTTAGAAAAAGGAGTTCTACGTTCGTCGATTTCCGGTGGATGAAAGTTGAGCTCAGCTAGATGAACTCAGCGACAATTCTCTGATCTCAGCTCGACTAACTCTGGACAAAGTAATAACTCCTCTAAGTCAAACCTCAGTCGACGAACAAAGAACATCAACTAGAAGAACTCTGCTCTCTGGTCTACTAATTCTGAATGAGGTGATTCAACACTCAACACCAGATGATATTTGACTCAATGCCAGATGACATCACACTCAACGCCAAAATGATACTTCAACACTCAACATCAAAAAATAGTCTAAGTCCAGACTGCAGACTCAGCTCGACGATCTTGGACCCCAGCAGGACTAACTCTGTTCTCAGGGCTCAGCTCGACAATCTTAGATTCAGCTCGATGAACTTGATGCACAGAAATAAAGTTATTAAGCAGCATTCAGAGGTCGACGATCTTGGATCTCAGCTCGATGAACTGGGGACTCAGGTCGACAAATCCAGTCTTGGAAATTTCCCTCTTTTGTCCTTATTACGTGGCAATAATTCCTGAGTAATTAGTGCTCTAATATTCTCTGATTATTACTGTTAGACAAGAGCATTAATTGTGGTCTTCATCAAAATTATTGCCTGCCATTTTTATAAGGGACAGTTGGGGAAACAAATCAATGCAAAAAATATTCCAAGGCCATCAGCATTAATTGCAGAAAGAATTTCAAAATTCAAATGGACATTCATGTTGGAAATATATAAACAAAGATTATTATTCCTATGTAGGAAATGAGATAAGGAATTCTTGAGATTGAAAATCGATCAGTCAAGAATCAACAGCGGCTAGACAAGAAGAAGAATAATTCTGAAGAAGAAGAACAACCATCCAAATCTAGTGTCTTCTTCTCAGAAACTCTCTGAAGGACAACAATACTGCATCTGTCAAAATAGTTCCTGAAGTTCTTCTTGTCAAAATTGAAAGCTTCAAGGCCTATCACCCTGCAGCAAAGCTTCCATCATCCTGAACAAGCAACATCTCAGGGGGAGCTTTTGCTACCATCAAATCCATAAGTCTTCTCAGTTGTTTGAAATGAGAAAGATAAGACACAATCATTCTCTCACCCCCCCCCACTATAAAAAGGGTTGTCATCTCCCTTCAAAAGTGATTCCTGGTTTCAAGTCTCCTGATCAAAAGACTTGAGGTTTGGTTGTTGAGCACCTGATCAAAAGCTCATTGGTGTAGGGCACCTAATCAAAACTCTGAGTGGATTCCTACCAGGGTGGTAGAAGATTGGAGGTATCAAGGTTGGGGAACCACTATAAATTCTTGTGTCATCTGGTTGCCCCTTTTTCTTTTTGTTCTTGTTGTGGCTGTGATATTTAGGTCTTTCTGTGTTTACACTTATTTCTCTTTCGTTTCTATGATATAGTATCCAAGGTTAGGAGTACTTCTTATAGTTCAGAAAAAGATTTAAATTATACCTACATACTCTATTCACCCCCCCCCCTCTAGAGTATATCAGATCTAACCCTAACTTTCAATGAAAAAAAGGTACACTGAAAGAACAAGAATGCTAAAGCCTAGCTTCCTGGTACAGTTGAACCCTCCAAGTACTTCTCCAAGCCCTTCAGCTGCTTTCAGAGGCAGAAAGATAAAGTAGAAGCTGAAGCAGCTAAAGCAGACAAGAAAGATAGCAAAGGAAAGAAGAAGGCAGTTGTTGAAGATAAAGTAGTCAAGAAGCCAAAGGTTAGTGGGATTGTGATAAGGGAACCTGAAACTTGAAAAGTTTCAGGTTCTGCTTAAGGGGCTTAAGGAATGTGTGTTGTTTTGTTAAATACACAAGAACATTTATTCATTAAAAGATAAATGAAAATCATTTTGTTGACAATCATTATTTTTGAATTATGCAGATTATTGTTTACTGTATATATTGCATGGTTGTATTAGTGTATACATTGTCATAGGTTTTGACTTCTTCAAATAGGGGGAGATTGTTGGGTCCATTGATCCCAATGTCCTGGATTTGAAGATTTCCTTGATTTGAAGAAGGCATTGCAAATAATTTATACACATGTGGTGATCTAAATTATGCTCAAGTTTAGTGATTGCAGAATGTATACTATATATTGATTGGACAGGTTGTCCAAGTGGACAAAACAGGTATTGTCTAGGCAAACCTGTGGATAGACAGAAATCTGTCGAAGTCCATATGCATTGAGTGAAGGTTACTCACTCAACGCCAGATGACTTATAATGCTGAGTGGAGCATATACAGTCAAAGACAAAGTAGTGGCATGCTGAGAAAGTGGCTAAGTCTACTGTTATTGAGTGAAGTCAACTCACTCAACGTCATACAACAAAAGGCTGTGAGACAGGATAATGCAGTAACAGCCTAAGAAGAAACAGACACAGAAATTTGGCTAAGTCCAAATGCATTGAGTGTAGCTTACTCACTCAACGCCAGATAAATAGAATAAAATTTGTTAAGTTGTTTGGCATTGAGAGGAGCATACTCACTCAACGCCAAAGAGTAGAACAATCTGGCTAAGGCAGAAAGCGTTGAGTGAGACATGCTCACTCAACGCACTCAATGCCATAATTCAGAAAATCTTGCTAAAGAAAAAAGCGTTGAGTGAGGCATTCTCACTCAATGCTCTCAACGTTAAGATGCTGAAGAAGTAGAAAATTGATTAAGTAAAAAAGTGTTGAGTGAGGAGTGCTCACTCAATACTCTCAACGACTAAAATACAGAAAGCATGGCTAAGGCACAAGGCGTTGAGTGAGGCATGGTCACTCAACGCTCTCAACGCCAAGCATGCAGAAAAGGCTGAAAATAATCTGAGGCAAAAATCATTGAGTGAGACTTGCCCACTCAACGTTGTTAATGCCTAGATAGACTTAACTCTATCTAAGTATTTTGGCATTAAGTGAAGCTCATTCACTCAACGCCTATTCTACTAATGCTTAATTTTGGCTAAGTCCACAGGCCCTGACGTCAGCAAGTCAACATTAGTCCCAGCAGGAAAAATCCCTAGTACTGTGAAGAAGAAGCTAGGACTGAGTATATCTCAGTTCAGGTAAAAGTAGACTCAGAAAATATTTCCCTAGAGTCATAGTGAGGTTGAGTTTATCTTTGCCCAGAACTTTGGCACAGAGAAACATCTCTGCTGCCAAGATCAACCACATAACCCACTTCCATCTTGTAGGATCCTTTTGGATCTGAGTGGTAGGAGCAAATTTGCTCTGAGGTAGGATTCTGTTGAGAATTTGAGCTGTAGGACTTGGTTTCAAGTTTGAGGTAGGTGAGTCATTATCACTGAGTTGTAGGGCACTTGTGCCTGAGGTACGATCTGGCTGCAAATCTGAGATAGGGCCTTTGTGCCTGAGATGGTAGGAGAGTCATTCTCTCTGAGGTAGGATCCTTAATCAATCTGAGGTAGGGCTGTCCTCCCAGCCTGAGTGTAGGGCCTTTGGCCTGAGGTAGGTGATCTGCTAATCATTGAGTTGTAGGCCCTTGTGGCTGAGTTATAAATCTTGGAGGAGACTGAGAGATCCTAAGAGATCTGAGGTGTAAGCTCTTTGGAGCAGAGTTTTGGAGAAGTGCCTAGTCCAACAAGATGGTTGGATAAGTGGGAGGGAAATTGGATGTACCCTTGTTTCGGGAACCACTAAAAATCTTGTTTGTGCTTTGTGTGTTTGTTGTGTTGTAGGTTACATATCTTGAAAGCAAAGTCCAACCAACTAATAAAGCTCCTAAAGAAAATAAAATAAAAGATAAGTCACTAAGGACTAAGAAACCTATTCAAACCCCCCCCTCTAGGTGATTTAGCTATCTTTGAAATTAAATACTTTTAATTGTGACAGGTGGTCACAAGGTAGAAAGGTGGAGAGATGGAAACCTTTCTAAGTTCATAGTCATTGAGTGAAGCTAGTTCACTCAACGCCAGATACCAAAAAACACTAAGTAAGGTGTGGATAGTGAAAGCCCAGCAGTTTGCATAGCAGTTCTACAACTAAGTCCACAGGCATTGAGTAAAGGCAGTTCACTCAATTCCATATAACAAAAGGCATCGAGTATAACTGATTCTGTCAACGCTTCAGCATTGGCAAGGAAGAAAATGTGGTTAAGTCCACAGGCGTTAAGTAAAGTAAGTTCATTTAATGTCATATTCCAAGAAATATTGAGACAAGCTCAAGCAGTCAAAGCAATTAAAGATTTGTCAAGAATTCTGGCCAAGTCCAGAAGCGTTGAGATAGGACAGCTCACTCAATGCCCATAGAAGAAGTCGTCGACAGAGTAGTGATCAGTCAAAGTTTATGAAGATATAGACAGAAAAATATGTCCAATTCCAGATTTGTTGAGTGAGGTCAGCTCACTCAACGCAAGTTCATCAAGAAGATTGGCTAAGTACAAAAGCGTTGAGTAAAGGCACTCCACTTAATGCCTCGACAAGATGTCAGGCATTCAGAGAAACAGCTAAATCCAGGGGCATTGAGAGATGAAAGCTCACTCAATGCACTCATTGCCTGACAGCACAGAAGAAATTGGCCAAGTCCAGAAGCATTGTGTGATGAAGATTCACTCAACGCAGTCAACGCCTAGCAGGCCAGAATTTGGCAAAGTCAAGTTGGCATTGAGTGATGAAGGCTCGCTCAATACACTCAACGCCAAATCAGCAAAAAGATTGTCCAAGGACAAAAGCATTGAGTGAAGGCTATTCACTCAACGCACTCAACGCTTGACAGTGCAGTATATTTGGCTAAGTGTTTTTGCGTTGAGTGAAGGCTATTTACTCAATGCACTCAATGCATGGAATGAAAATGAGTATTTGGCTAAGTCCACAGATGATAACGTCAGCGAAAGAAAACAGAATTCAGATTAGTTACGGGAAAGCTACAGTACGCGACAAATGGCGCTGCAAACCTATTGTACGTCTTTTACTGTTAAAGAAAGTTGCAGCCAAGAACTACAGGTGGGCCCCACGGGCAAAATAGTCGTTGGACGATCAAAGCTAAAAAAAAGAATTGAGATCAGTTCGAGTAATTTAACTTTTGGGATTATTGTGAAAAGAAAGAACTTCGTCTTCTTCCTCGTCATCGTTGTAGATCTTTGAAGAAAGAAGTTCAAAACAACTAATCCAAAAGTTCATCAAGCTAGAAGTTGTGATCAACACCATCAATCGCAAGTTCAGAGATATTTCTCTGAGAAAGAAGAAGCAGTCAAGTCTAACCCTAGCTGCATCAGATCTATTGATACATGATAGTTGTTGCCATTTCTCACCTGGAACAGCAAGATCAGAAAGCTTTGTTTCTGAGCTCCAAGTAGTTGCAGAGCTTGATAAACTCCCTCTATAGTTAGTCTGTGATTTATAGATAGTTGGTTGGTTGAAGAAAAAAAAGAACTGTCTACTCTTCTGTCTTCAACAGTAAGGTCAGAAGCTTAAGTTTCTGAGTTACTTTCAGCACAAGCAGCAGTTTATTGAAGATCAAATTTCTTTTGACTGAGAAGAAGTTAGGGCTGGGATTTTCTCAACTCAAGAAGTAGAAGGCTCGGAGAAATCTCTCTGGAGTCAAATCAACACAACCACTTTATTTTCTGTAGGATCTTAATAAATCTGAGTGTAGGCTTGATTTATAAAGACTGAGGTAGGATCCAGTTTTGGATCTGAGTTGTAGGTCCTTTGGGCCTGAGGTAGGATCCTATGTGGATCTTAGATTGTATGGCCTTTGTGCCTGAGGTAGGAGAGTCATTCTCTCTGAGTGTAGAACTTTTGGGTCTGAGGTAGGATCCAATATTGGATCTGAGGTAGGGTTATCCTTCTAGCTTGAGGTCCTTTGTCCTGAGGTAGGTGATCTTTGGATCACTGAGTTGTAGGGCTTTGTGCCCGAGCTGTAGGTCTTGGAAGAGAGTGAGAGATCCTGCAGGATCTATATTGTAAGCTCTTAGGAGCCGAGATTGGAGAAGTGTCTTGTCTAACAAGCTATTAGAAAGGTAGGAGGGACAGTGGGCATACCCATAATCTAGGGAACCACTATAAATGTTGTGTGTGCTTTGTGTGATTGTCTTGAAAGCAACAAATAACTAAATCACAACACAACAAAAGGAAAGATAGTCATAAAAGACTAATAAACCTATTCACCCCCTCTAGGTGTTTATCCATCCTTAAAACTAAAGACTTTCAAGTGGTCAACAGCTGTTATGGGCTGATTGTCACAACCGGCATTTTCTCAACATTTAAGTTATATCAGAGTAAGAGAAAATATACGTCGTGATGCCATGCTGTGCAGGGGATAACTGCAGGCGCTTAGGCAAGACTCCAAACTCTACAGTTTAAATGAAATCTATAAGTTATTAAGTAACAACCAGTCTAAGTTTAGATGGTCGTATCCCTCGGCACAGTGGATAAGCTAATCCACGAGTAAAAGTGTAGTTATACGCTGCGGGAATACTTTGATTATGTTGGATTAACATCCTACACGAGCATAAATATCCCAAAAGTACAACTCGCGGTATGCAAGACTCTAGATTTATTATAAGTATAGAAATAGTCTCTACGTTAGTTAGAAAATAGCATTTTAGTTTTAGAAAGATGGCATGTTTTAAATACTAGTAGTAATGCTTTTATAAGTTAAAATACCTAACATGCAACCTAGCATAAACATTCCCAGAGAGGAAGTAAACACAACCACAAAACAGGCTAACTAGGAAGCTTAGCAAAGTAATTAGCATTTCAAAAGAAAACCCCCAGTGGGCATCAACAACCTAACACGAATCCACTAGAGAACATGTATGTCTGTACTAACATGAAAGAAACAAAACACTACCTAACTACTGTGAGGAAAACCTCTGCAAAAAAGCAGTCCACTAGCAAACTTCCAAACCTAGCCGCTCACCCGGATACTTCCCTAAACCTGTGGCATTAAAAAAAAAAGAACATCTCAGCAAGAAAATACAAGTGGCAATAGAATTCAATCAATAGATAAAAAAATTTCAAAAGGGTTACCAACCTATGACTAGATGATTATAAGGAATCATCAACATTTAAGCCTAAGGAAAAAAGGAAGAAGGAACTCACAAAGGTAAAACATCCCAAGTTGCACCAAGTGTTATAATCAAAGCTTTAATAACATAAGCATAAATACGTGGATAAATGAAAGAAAAAATTGGTCAATTCACCATTAGAGAGCAAAAACACCAGCAAAGTCTGGCACAAGTAGTGGGAGGGACCTACCCAACACACCATGGTGGAAGAGACCTACCCAACACACCAATAGTAAAGCTTCACTGGGCCCAAGAAAAGGTGGTCTCATGCCTCGACACACCCAAAACCAAAGAAAAATTGGTACCTGTGGTGGAAGAGATATACCCAACACACCAGCAGTCACAAGACGCGGTGGAAGGGACCTTCCCAACACACCAGCAGCCACCAACCCACATAGGGTAAAGATGCACAAAACCGGGCACCAAAAGCCCTAACATCCAAGCACCGGTAAAACTTCAACCAACCACTGGTTTATTCTGCTAAAATGAGGAAGAAGAACCCAAATTCACCCTGAGGCCCATTCCCAAGGAATCGGATAAGAATCGTCAAAAATGTTCTAAGTCCACGAAAAAGTGTCGAGTATACTAGGCGTCGCATCGAGTGCAGTCAACGCACTCAAAGCCATCCAGCTAAACATAGTGAAAAACCAAACTACTCAACGTTGTCGACGATTTTTGACTTAGAATCAGAATTTCCTACATGCCGAGGCTTCACTCAATGCCGTGTTGAGTGAACACCACTCACTCAATGCTTTCTTACTCAGACAACAAATTAAGCGATGGCGTTGAGTGTCTTCAACGCACTCAATTGCCGCATTGAGTGAAGTCAGCTCACTCAACGCTTTTACACTTAGGATAAAAACTGAACTTCAGGATAGGACCACACTCAATGCCTAAACCTGCCCGACGAAAATAGCTTAAGTCTAAGGCTCAGTTTGACAGATTTCCCTTCTCAGTTCGACGAATTATCGCTCGACAAATAAGCATTCTCAATTCGACGAATTGAACCTTCTCAGTTCGACGAATTAGACCTTCACATTTCGACGAATTAGACCTTCACATTTCGACGAATTAGCGTTCGACAAATAGTGTTCGACGAATTAGCGTTCGACGAATAGTGTTCGACGAATAGCGTTCGACGAATTAACTTATAGTTTAAGACTTAGTTCTACGAATTAGCTTAGGTATAATACTCCAATTTGACTAATTTAACCTTACTCCTACAGATAATTGCTGAAATATACTTGGACAATTCTCAGCCTATATTTGATGACTCCAACCACTCATAATCAATGAAGTTAAGATTTTACAGCAACTAATTCGACGGATTAATCTTACCAAGAACCATAATTGACGACATCTAATCCCTTATATACAATGAATTAAACCAGGTTTAACTGGCATAAAAATTGGCGAGTTAGAACCCATTAACATCCATTAAATCAATGGATTTACTTGCCTACAGACATATAATCGACCAACTATCTTGTCCAGATTATTCCTAAATTCAGCAATTACTGGGCAAACTCCTATATGATTGATTATGTTGAACTTGGCTGGAAAACTATACCATAAAGCTGATCGGCAATGGCCGGATCTAAGCCTACTCCTAAGAACCTCAAAGGGAAGAAAAGTACGGAAAATATATAAGGAAAAGACAAGCTTTGCAAGGGGAAGAAGCCACCACTTGCCTCAAACCTTGTCGTACTTTGGCAACACCAGCACTCTTTTTTTACAGATATGGCCGCAAAAACTCCTAAGCTAAAAAACCTGAAACTTTTCGAGAGGAATGAAGGTCAAAAACGCAACCTAAACCTCTAAAAATCCACGAAACGGAAAAAAACTTGTCGTAGAAATGTAGATCTAGGTGAGAGCTATCCGAATCTACTCTCCGACGATGATTTCGTACATCGGAGCTCCTACAATTGATGGCTGAAAGCTCTCCAAAGATCGCCTCTTTATCTCATACGCAAACAGACCGACGGTTTCAAGAAGAATACGATGAATAGGGTTTCTGTCTTATTGCAAGGCTATTTATACTTAGAAATATAAGTAATATAATAATAGTTTATTATTAAATAACGGTCCAAACGACCCAAAATTTGCGCCAACACAGATTTCTACGAAAATCACACCATAACTAAATACCGACGCTACGAACCCAACAACGTAGTTGAAATTAAGATTCAACGAACCAAACTCGGGAAAACACCTTCTGAATCCCAAACACAAGCATTCCAAAAGAGGCTCCACCTAGTCACCAAAACAAACCCGACTCGCTAGGGAATCTTGCAAACATGCTAAACCCAGCCACACACAGAAAAACCTTAGAGCTAAAACCACGCTCTAACAACAGCATATGCTGAAAATGCGTAAACGTAACACCCTGATGTCATAAACACGCCAGATAATGAGTTAAGCCAAATATCGAAAAAATCGGGGGCATTACATCCACTCCCCCCTAAAAGAAAGTTTCGTCCCGAAACTTTATGCATAAAAACCTCTATTACAAAAGAAAAAGAAATAACTAAGGGTTATTGAAAAGATTACATACCAATCAACTAGGAGAACAGATGAGGATGAGCCTCCCTCATAGCTGACTCCAACTCCTAAGTGGCGATTTCCACGTCTTGGTTTCGCCACAAAACTTTAACCATTGGTATGTTTTCCTCCGCAACACTCAATCTTTAGTATGCAGAATGCGGACAGGCATCTCAATATAGGAACTATTAGGCTCCAACTGGGGCACATAATCAAGAATTTGTCGGTTGCTGAGCACACATTTCTGCAACTAGCTCACGTGAAACACGTCATGCACACCAGGAAATTTTGCGGGCAAATCCAACCTATAAGGTGATACTCCAATACGCTCAATAACCCTAAAAGGCCTCACATACCTCAGGTCCAACTTATGATTCTTTCCAAATCTTTTAACACTGGACATTGGGGAAACCTTCAGAAAAACCAGGTCCCCAACAGCAAACTCCAAATCAGTCCTTCGACGGTTAGCGTTCTTCTCATAATGCTCCTGAGATATACGGAGCTTCTCTCGAATTAGCTTTATAGATATTTCCATCTCTTCTAGCGCTTTAGGACCTAACAACAGTCTCTAACCGATCTCAGCCCAAAACAAGGGAGTTCTGCATCGCCTCCCATACAAGGCCTCAAACGGGGTCATCTGCAAACTTTCTTGATAACTGTTATTGTATGCATACTCCATCAATATGAGTCTTTCATCCCATGCTCCTTCATTGTCCAAAATATAACATCTGATCATATCCTTCACGATCTGATTTACTCTCTCTGTTTGACTATTAGTCTGCGGATAATAAATGGTGGAATACCTCAGATCGGTACCCAACCCTTCTTGTAAGCTTTTCCAAAAGCGAGACGTAAACCTGGAATCTCGATCCAATACAATGCTAACTGGTACTCCATGCTATTTGATGACTTCATCTAAATATAATTCGGCTATCTTCTTCATGGAGTAGCCAATATTAAACGGCACGAAGTGAGCACACTTCGTTAGTCGATCTACTATCACCCAAACAGAATCGTGACCTCGGGGAGATCTCGATAAACCCGTAATGAATTCCATGGAAATACTCTCCCATTTCCAGCTTGGAATATCCAAAGGTGTCAACTTGGTACCAGGCCTTCTATGATCGTCCTTAACGCGCTTGCATGTAAAACATTCAGACATAAACCTGGCTATATCACCCTTAATTCCAAACCACCAGACAATCTGCTTTAGGTCTTGATACATCTTTGTAGAAACTTGGTGGTAGGCAACACTAGAACCGTGCGCCTCACTGCACAACTTAAATCGAATGTCCTTAACAGTAAGGATGCAAAATCTATCGCGGAACTTCAAGGTACCCGCATCATCGATCGAAAAATCTGGTAACTCCCCTTTCTTAATTCTAAGGTAAAGGTGCAGAAAATCCGGATCATCCTTCTAATGTAGCCTCGTAAGTGTAATCCAAGAAGGCTCAGCTACCTCCAAACTACTTGACGAGTTACAACTTCCAACAGAAATATTCATCATTAAAAACCCCTTAACTAGAGAATCCACAGAAAGATTAAAAATCTTAGCTGTCTTCCTACTCAAGGCATCGGCTATAACATTAGCATTTCCTGGAAGGTACTGGATCTCAATATCATAATCTGCAACATACTCTATCTATCTTCATTGGCGCAAATTTAACTCCCTTTGAGTGAAAACGTACTTCAAGCTCTTATGATCGGTGTAAATATTACACAACGTACCATACAATAGATGCCTCCACAATTTTAGTGCATAAATCACTGCTGCAAACTAAAGATCATGTGTAGGGTAGTTCCTTAAAGAAAAGGGAGAGTAAGCTCTGATTAACTCTAGAGGGGGTGAATAGAGTTTAAAATTTTCCTTTGCAACTTTTTACAAATATAAAGTTAAGTGATAAAATAGGTGATATAGTAATAGCTAAGGGATGTTAACAGGAGCAAAGAAAAGCTACATTAATCTATCACAGCACAAGACAAAAAGAAAACAGCAAACACACAGACAACATAAGAATATTATAGTGGTTTCCCAACTGGGTACATCCACTCTTCTACCACCCTAGTAGGAATCCACTACAGGTTTTGATCAGGTGACTGCCACCACAATATCTATTTATAGGGAGATATTGCAACCCTTTGAGCTTTTGATCAGTTGCCCAAAAACCAAACTCAAGTCTTTTGGAAGGTGACTTGTGAACCAGGCTAACTTTTGAAGGGATTTAAAACCCTATATAGTGGGGTGGGAAAGAAAGTGATGTTAGTCTTCTCTTTTCTCAAAAACAATTTGAGAAGACTTTGTGTGGATTCCAGATCTTGTCAAAGCTCCCCCCTGAGATGTAGAGTTGTTCAAGATTGAGAAACTTTGTTCAGGAGTGTGTAGGTCTTCAGCTTGTGTAAAGCAGATCCAGGAACTTTAGACAGGTGGATCTTTATTGTCTCAACAAATTCATGTACAGAGGAGATGAAGAAGACTCTTGATCAGTTTGTGTTGTTCTTCTTCTATCTTCTTGAGAGCAAAGTAAGAGATGAAGATTGAGAGCTGCTGTGAAGTTTCTGCTCTGTGTAAGAATATCTCTCAGCAATTTTTCTGCTCTGAAAGAATTGTATTCCTATTCTCAGTCTCTGTCTCTTTTTAAAAATTATTCTCTCTGTGTTCTCTTTGACAACCAATCTTCCTTAGAAATTTGAATAACTGCAATTAATGCCTTGTTGGAAAACTGGGAAGGAAAATGGCTAGCATATATGTCATTATCCATTTCCTCAACTGTCCCGAGAAATATGTCAAATAAATCCTCTAATGAATACAATAATCAATGCTGCCAGGAATGGCTATATTCATAGGGAATATAAGCATTGATTACTCAGGAAATTTATGACTTAAAATAATAATAAAGAGGGAACAGATAAGGAAAGAATAAGGAACAGACAACTTACATAATTCGTCGACCAGAGAATAGATTTCGTTGACCTGCACTCAGAGAACGTCAAACTAAGAAATCCTATTCGTTGACCTGAGCACTGCGAAGCAAACACTGAATATAAACAACTGATTCTGCGCTCCAAGAACGTCGACCAAAGAATCTGTTCTACACTCAAAGATCGTCGACCACAGAACTTGAACAAACAAAATTAGTCGAGCTGAGAACCTGTCTGGGAGAAAACGTCGACCACAGAATATATCCTTCTGATGAATATTGTTGACCTGAGCTCTAAGTTCATCGAGTTGAGTTTGACGAACGTCGAACTAATTTCCAGACAATTTAAAATCTTCTAAGTCTTGAATCTGAAGTCCACATCAGGCAGGTCAATGAAGTTTGACACTTGGGGACTTGCCTAAAACTTAGAAAGAAAAACTAGTGACCCTAACTATACATCATGGGTAAACAAACCTAAGAAGTGAACCTAGCCCAAATCAAAATAGGGGTTCCAACAATCTCCCCCTATTTGGGCGAGGTTACTTCAAAAATAATAGAAACAAAAGCATAGCAGAAAATATAGAGCTGATAGAATGAAAAAGCTATCAGCAAAAGATTAAAGCTATGGTACAGATATTGTTCAAAAATGAAAACATACAGTAGATAAAAAATATTAAGAGTCTTTGTGAGGGGCAGAAGATTTTGCAAAAATGATTGTCCTTTTAGGATCAATTGCTTCTCGGACAATCATCTTCATGTCTGCATCACCAAGAGTCTTTTGAGCAACTGCCCTTGGAATAACAGCTTCAGGATGGAGATGCATGTATTCATCTGCATTGAAAATCTTTCCCACCTGATATTTCTCAAGCTCTTTCTTCCTGTAGGAAGACATAGTAGAGAATTAGGAAGTATCCTTACCTTCCTCTCTTGCTTTCCTGATCTGAGATAGAGCAACTAGCTCATTAAACTTAGCCATCTTTGTATTAGGATCCATTTCAAGATCATAGGCAACAATAGGAGGGCCTTCACGACTAATGTCTCTTTTAGGAGATGAAGAGATTCTAGGAGGGCTTGGATGCTTGACAGGAGGAGGAGCATGGCTTCTGGAAGAGTGATGATGTTGTTGTTGGGGATATCTTCTTCCAGAAGATTGATAGGGTCTTCCTTGCTTCTGATAGGTTTTAGTAACTGATGAGGGTCTCTGGCTAAGATTTCCAGTTGCACCAGCAGCTGGAGAAGGAGGAGGAGGTTGATCTTTCTTGAATTTCTTCACTGGAGAGGATCCAGACTTCTTCTTCTTCTATGCTTTAGCTTGATTTCTAGACAGCTTCATCCACTGAGGAGTTTTTGGAGTGAGGAATATTGTGCAGAATGTAATATGGAACATCATTATCAGGATTGGGCTTGGTCTTGGGAGCTACCTTTGTTGGAGCTTTCCTCTTCTTTGATTTGGATCTCTTGGCATTGTCAGATTCAGAATCATCAGAATCATCAACTGGGTCATCTTCAGAAGAACCTAGAGGATTGTCATATAAAGCATCTATTGTTTCTATTGTTTCCCATAAAATTTGCTTGTCTGCTTGAGGAGGAGGTGGAGGTAGAATAGCTTGAGGAGGGACAACAATCTCTGAAAACATCTATGAATCATCTATGTCTTTATCAGTCAGAAGAAAATCATTTATCTCGGGATCTTTTTGCATTTGGTCAATCTCTAGTGCAATATCCTGTGCAATTAAATCATCTAGATTTTCTATAGGACCATCATCCATAACATAAATTGGGCCAACAGGTTCCACAACTATGTTAGTAACAAAGCTTGCCTTAATTGCCTGAAGAGTTTCTGTACTAACTGGAGTTGTATAATAAATAATATCTGTGCAATACTTGGGAGAAACAAATAAAAGAATGTTTCTATATAAGAGATCAAAAGAATCTAGAATTGACTTCAGTTCAATTGCTGGAAAAATGGAATATTCTTCAGAAGGAATATCCAAAGAAGGAACTAAATCATCTATCTCAGAATCAGAGTCCAAAAATTCTGTGAGATCTGCATCTGGTATCTCAGTATCAACAAACTCTATCTTTGATGTTGTTGCTACTGCTGATAGAGCTACTTCTTCATGGAGTATCTCCCCCTGCTTGGGTTCAGTAAGCACTGGAGCCAGGCCCCTGACTGAAAAAGGAGGGACAGGTAAGGCAGAAATTTGAGCAGCAAGAGATGAAATAGAAGAAGCAAGAGGTGAAATAGCCTCTGCTATGAGTTGTTGTAGGAGAGGTGTTATGGATTGCAGAATGGATGAAATGGAGGGTGAAACTATGTTCATGAATTCAATTGGGGTTTGAATAGAGACAGATGGGTTAAGGTTGGAAGATGATGGATGGAAGGATGTGGAGTCTGGCATTTGCTCATCTGGTGAAGATGGGGAATGAAAGGGTGATGATAGCAGATTGAATGATGGTAAAGATGATAGATTGAGAAGGGGGATGTCAGTAAGATGTGATGGAGGAGGATATAGAGGAAGATTAGCATACTCTGGTGTTATGCATGTACTGGAGATTTAACAGGTGAAGGTTGATGGTCTGGAGAAGGAGCTGGTGAGGAAATATGAATTGGAGTAATAGGAGGTGTAGGTTGATGTTCTTAGGATGAGGAAGAAAGCTGGAGGGTGATGAGGTAGTTTGAATAAGAGGAGGTGAAGGGGGAATGGAAATATCCTCAGTAGGGTAGGGAGTGGCTGGATCAACCCTTATACCCTCAGAAGGTTTGGAAGAGGAAGCCCTGGATGGATTAGTGATGTTCCACTCCCACCTGCTAAACAAGGCACAAGTAAGCCTCTTGGAGGCATTTATGAATATGGTCGGGGAGACCAGTGATTCAGCAGCCTTGGCCTGAAGAAAAATTCCCAAAATCCTTCCAAAACACACTTCCTTCTTTGTGTTTTTCTTCTTAATCAATTCAAACATAATTTTGACCCAGTTCACGGCCTTCTTGTTTTCCACTACACACATCACTAGAACTGTTGTCTAGTTATGTAATCATGGCCGGTGTGTTTGCCCAACAGAACATTTCCTACAACATCTGCTAGAAACTTATAATCTGCAGATAGATGTTTCTTCAACAATTTGTTAGGGTTGTCACCAGAATAACCCATTCGATTCAATATTTCATCAAACTCAGCAGAATCGATTTCTAAGTCCTCTTCTCCATTCAATAAACAAAAAATTTCAGTTAAAGCATCAGGGGTAAGTGAAACGGCATTACCCGATATTGTTCCAATCAGCGTATCAGCATCTAGAGTCGATAGAGTGAAAACCCATTCTCAAATGTCAATCGCCGCAATCTTCATCCCGGTACTCATCAGATTCTTTAACTGTAAATCTTCAAACAACTTCAGAATATCAAGGAAGATTTGATCTGAGTATTGGAAAGACTCGAAGTCAGTGTTAAAACCCATGTCGAATTTCATTATTGTGAGAGCGCTTGCTGGAATCTCCATGATCACCTACAACAGAGAAAGAGAGAGATCAAGTGCAAGAGAACTGAAAGCGCGGGATGGAGCTCGAAGAAAACCTAGTTATAAGGTTTTTCAGAATATGAAACGTCAAGCTCGTCCTGCGAAAAAGAAAATTCTTCGATCTCAGGTCGACGAAAAATTTCATGAAGAGATAAATTCGTCGATCTCAGACTGAAGATATGGAGATATTTCATCGTCCTCAAAAATATTTCTTGAAACAGGATCGTCAATCTCAGGTCGACGAAACTGACTTCACACAGAGATTTCATTAATCTCTGGTCGACGAACTCCCAATGAAAAGTTTGCAAATCGTCGATCTCAGGTCGACGAATTGTTTCCAGATCGTTTACACTAAGGACAGATTTAAAATTAAGCCTTTTCATCTATCATTCCTAACTGATTCAGAAAGAACAAATGTTTATATTCATCCAAGGGCTTGGTGAAAATATCTGCCCTTTGCAAATCAGTGGAGATAAATTCAAGATTAATTTTTTGTTTGTCCACACAGTCTCTTATGAAATGATGTCTTATATCTATATGTTTTGTCCTACTATGATGCACTGGATTATGTGCAATAGAAATTGCACTGGTACTATCACAAAATATGGTTGAATTATTTAGATTGAAACCATAATCCATGAGTTGGTTTTGTATCAACAAGATCTGTGAACAGCAGCTACCAGCTGCCATTTATTGAGCCTCAGCAGTTGATGTGGACACAGATGTTTGCTTCTTGTAAAACCAGGACACAAGCCTATCACCAAGGAACTGACATGTTCCTGATGTACCTTTCCTATCCACTCGACATCCAACATAATTAGCATCAGAAAATCTAGTAAGCTCAAATACTGACTCTGTTGGATACCAGAGTCCTAGATTAGGACAACCCTTTATATATCTCAAAATTCTTTTAATGAAAATAAGATGAGATTCCTTAGGTCTCACTTAGAACCTAACACAAAGACATGTAGCAAACATGATTTCTTGTCTACTTGCTGTGAGATAAAGTAGGGATCCAACAATAGCCCTATACTTGGTCTAATCAACCGGTTTTCAATGTTCATCAGAGTTAATCACAGGATTGGCAGCCATGGGAGTTTTCAAAGAGGAGGCATCAGCCATCCCAAATTTATTAATAAGCTCATTTGCATATTTAGATTGGGATATGAATATGCCATCAGGGGATTGCTACACTTGTTGGCCAAGGAAGTATAATAGCTCTCTCATGCTACTCATCTCAAACTTAGAATTCATTAGATCAGAGAATCTCTTGCATAGTTTGGGATCAGTAGAGCAAAATATGATGTCATCTGCATATATTTGTACTACTAAAATTTTATCATGATGCATCTTAGTAAAAAGGGTCCTATCTACCATGCCTCTAGAGAACTTATGTTCTAAAAGGAAGCTAGCTATGGTTTCATACCAAGCTCTTGGATCTTGCTTTAGACCATAGATAGCTTTATGCAATTTAAAAACATATGAGGGATGAGTAGAAGAGATAAAACCTAGGGGTTGTTCAACATAAACCTCTTCCTTTAGTTCTCCATTCAAGAAAGCACTCTTGACATCCATTTGGTAGACTTTAAACTTCATTAAAGAAGCATAAGCAAGAAAAATCCTAATTGCTTCTAGCCTTGCAACAGGAGCAAAGGCTTGATCATAGTCAATGCCTTCCTCTTGCCTATAGCCTTGAGCAACAAGCCTAGCCTTATTTCTCACAATTACACCTTGGGCATCAAGTTTGTTTCTGAATACCCACTTGGTTCCAACTACTGGATAGCTTTGGGTCTTGGAACCAAGTCCAAACTCTGCATCTCTCAAATTGATTTAGCTCCTCTTGCATTACAATAATCAAGTGGGGATCTTGCTCTGCATCATTTATGGATTGAGGCTCAACTTGAGAGAGGAAACAGACATGCATCACATCTTGGTTGAGTTGATGTCATGTCTGTACACCTACTAACATATCCCCCAATCACTTAAGATCTAGGGCGATCCCTTAGTGTGACAAGGTCAGTGGGTGGAGTTGGTTCAGCAACAGCATTTGGAATTAATTCCTCTTATGGAATAATTTCTGCTATTGGAGGAGGTTCAACCACTTCCAAAAATTCTTCTTCACTGTCTTCATCACCTTATGGAGGAGGATGTGATATGACCTTTTGTGTAAGGTATAACTCACCAAATTTCTCACATAAATGAGGTACCTACAATAAATCTGTGGTCGAAGAATCCTTCTCCTTATAATACATGTTAGCTTCATCAAAAGAAATATGTACAGATTCCTCCATTTTTAAAGATGATTTGTTGAATACCCTATAAGACTTGCTATCTTGGGAATATCCAAGAAAAATTCCCTTTGTATCTTTAGCTTCAAATTTTCTAATGTGTTTCTTATTATTGTTATGAATGAAACATCTACACCCAAAGATTCTAAAGTAATCAATTTTAGGTTTCTTCCCTTTGAGTAATTCATAGGGGGTCTTATACTTAAGTTTGTGTATCAAACTCCTGTTCAGCACATAGTTTGTTGTGCTCACAACCTCTGCCCAAAAGGATAGGGGCATATGTGCATCTGCAAGCAATGTTTCTGCATATTCAATGAGGGTTCTATTTTTTCATTCTGCTACCCCATTTTGTTGAGGAATTCTAGGAGCAAAGAAATAATGCATGATACCTTCCTCCTCATAGAATCTTTGCATGAGAAGAGATTCAAACTCAGTACCATGATCACTTCTGATCAATGTAACTGGAGTAGAATACTCAATCCTTATGCTCTTAAGAAAGTCTGTAAGGACTTTAAAGTTATCAGACTTGTTTCTTAAGAAGAACACCCAAGAGAATCTAGAGAAGTCATCTACAATAACTAGAGTGTAAGACTTCCCTCCTAAGCTTTTTACAGCAATGGGTCCAAAAAGATCCATATGTAGCAAGTACATAATCTTAGGTGAGTCACTCTTATTAATTGACTTAAAGCTATTTTTAGTTTGCTTGCCTACTTGACAAGTCTTGCATAGGCTTTCCTTCTTGTATGTGTCAGGAGGAAATCCTCATACAAGGTTGTCCCTAGATAGCGTAGAGATGTTTCTAAGGTTAACATGGCCGAGTCTCTTATGCCAAAGAATATTGTTATTACTAACTTGATTGAATAAAAATAGTTCTGAACTAGCAGAGTTAAAGTTTACTAGGTATATATTCCCTTGTCTACAACCTGTTAAAACAGTTTGGTTATTTGAAGAAATAATACATTTGGAATTAGTAAAGCAAACCTGATAACCTACATCACATAACTGACTTATGGATATTAGGTTATGTTTGAGACCATTTACATATGCCACTTTTCTGAAAGTGACAGCTCCACTGTTGAAGTCTCCATAGCCTTCAGTTTGTCCAAAGCTGGAATCTCCAAAGATCACTCTTGGACCCAGCTTTGCCTTGAAATTGATTAGGCTATCCTTACATCCAGTCATGTGCTTTGAGAACCCACTATCCAAATACCACTTATTCTGAGTGATAGGATAGTTCTTCACCTGCAAGGAAATAAGTTAGATGTTCTAGACCCAGGTCACCTTGGGTCCTTGTATCTTTTCATAAGAAAAACTAGAAATGTAAGAATATTCAGGTTGGCTTTTATAACCTAAGGGGTGAAATCTTCTGGGAGGAATTATCCATTGGGTTAATGGATTGATATTTTACCTAGGTTGGTTAAGGTTATTATTAGAGTTGAAGTTTCTGTAAGATTGACCTGGGATCGACGAACTCTGGTAAGTTCGTCGACCTGAGGTCGACGAATTAGGATAAGATCTTCGATCTCTGCTCGAAGAATGAAGATACTAATTCTCAGGGCACCAATATCATCGATCTATGGTCGACGAACCATACTTGTTTCGTCGGTTGTGGATCAAAGAATAACTATTATTATAGTTGGCATTCAGAGTTTGTCGTTCTGAGGTCGATGAACTGTTGGGTATTGTATCCACAATGTACCTGATTTGAAGAAGCCCCTGAACAAGCTAAGGTGAATTGACTATGTATTTGATTACTTGTCTTCTAGTTGTGCTTGCAGCTATTCATCGCTAAGTACACACCAATGTCAGGGTGAAATAGGTCAATATATACGGGTCTGCACAACGTAATCCCTCGTTGAGCAGATCAGTGTGTTGGCTTATGTGTACTCTCTCTATTGGAGTGTACTTATTTCCAAGCACAGGGTCATGAAAGATCTAGAGCAGACAAGGAGCAAGGATGGGCCAAAGACCAGCTCATGGGTGGAAAGACGAGAAATCGTCTAAGTCCAAATCGTCGAGAATCACTAGATGATTCTCGCCGGTTGGAGCCGGCAGTCTTAACGCCGCCAGAAATTTCTCTAAGGCAGAATCGTCGAGAATCACTAAGTGATTCTCGCCGATTCGTCGAGAATGACTTTGCATTCTCGACGATTCGGCGAGAATCAAGTGTGATTCCCGCTGATTCTCCCCGCTTCTATATCAGTGCAGCCAGAATTCTGCTAAGTAGAATTCGGCGAGAATCGTAGGTAATTCTCGCCGATTCGTCGAGAATCACCTACGATTCTCGCCGAATTTGACTTAGGCAATTTTCCGATTCTTTCTGGACCGGTCCATGTTACCTGCGATATTTCGAACTGGTCTTAGGTCTTATTGTTGGTGGGGCCCACAACGGTCATGTGCTTGACCTAAGGTATATATACCTCCGTATGTATGAGCGGAACCAAAAAACGAGATACGCGAATTCAAAAGACAAGCCGCTGTCGAGCCCTAACGCGCGATCTTGCTCCGCTGACCGCCTCCATCGTTCGTGCAGTTGTCGCCGCTGTTGATCTCAAGTTCTTCCAGATCTCCGGCGACAGAAGCTTAGGCTAGCATAGCGTCTCACGCGTCTAACCAGAGATCCCTTGTTTATTGATTCGTTGATCGGGAAAAACCTTCCCCTTCCGAATCGATCGAGACGACCGATCCTAGTGTGACCGTTGGAAGACCTTGCTTCCTTTGCTATGAAGTTTGAATCCCCATAGCACTACAGCAGCTCTCCGTCGCCACCGCTTATTCCGAGTACCTAGCCGCCGCTCCAAGCCACCGCCGGTTTCGGGAAGGTTCATTCCAAGAGAGATCTAAGGTTGTAGACTCTTCGTTGACTTCAAGAACACGTCGTCGAATGAAGAGGAACACCTTAATCTCCATAAGTCGTTTGTATTTCTAATACAATCTAGTTTCAATTTCTTTGTAAAGGAACGATTGGTTCCTAGTTGTAAGGGTTGGGTACAACCCGTGTTGTGGGAGTGGTAACTCCTACGTGAGGAAGGGTTCCTTCCGTTAGTGCAAGGATGGGATTTCAATCCTGTTGGTGAAGTGACCGAGTCGTCCCTGGTTGGGAGATAGGTTGTAGGGGGAGAGTGGACGTACCCAAATCGGGGAACCACTATAATTTGCCTGTGTTCTTTTCTATGCTGTGTTGTTTGATTTACTTGTGCAGGTACTGTTTTTAATTCCGCAAAAACGCTACAAGTCACCTATCCCCCCCCCCCTCTCCATAGGTGAAGCTAGTTGACACTAGGTGGACTTTCAAGTGGTATCAGAGCCAGGTTACTCATCAAAAAGATTCACTCCTTGAGTAGATCCTGCCACCAGTGTCAAGAAGAAGATAGATATCCTCCATGGACGGACTCAAGTACTCCGGCAAAATCCCTGTGTGCACGAGGCTGAACTTTCCTATCTGGAAGGAAAGAATCAGATTCTACATGGAGGCAGTCGACCCACGACTCTTCATGATAGTTGAGGAGGGACCTTATGTTCCCACCAAGGCCTCCTCCCTTGATCCTACCAGGCAAGTGCCGAAGAAGCTGTCGGAAATGGACAAGGACGAAATGGTGCTGGTCGGACTCGACAAGAAAACACAGAACATCCTGGTAAGCGCAGTTGACGACTCTATGATGCAGAACTTCTGCAAGTGCAGGACAGCTAAGGATCTCTAGAACTGCTTGATTGTATTAATGGAGGGCACAGATGAAGTGAGGGATGATCGGAGATCCCTCCTCAACCAGAAATATGAGGCCTTCAGGCAAGGGCCCAAGGAGGAGATCGGAGTTACCTTCGAAAACTTTCTCAAGATCGTCAATGCACTCAAGGGATATGGAAGAGTGTTCACTGACGGTGAGCTCAATGATAAGTTCCTTAGGTCCCTTACTAAGGAATGGGACACAAAGATCTGCGCCATCCGGGAGTTTGGCAGACTTGCGGAAACCGACCCTCAGATTCTGTTCGAGAAGCTCATGTCGTATGAGCTTCAATTGAACACAAGGAAGGCTAAAGAGGAAGCAGAGAAAGCCGCAGCCAAAGAAAATACGGTGGCCCTAAAAGCCATTCATTCCAGAAAGGGTAAGGGTGCTGCTTCTTCACGTGCGTGGAAGAAGGATGAAGAGGAAAACTCTGAGCCAAGCTCCTCCGGCTCATAATTATCAGAGGAAGACTTCTCTCTTATCACACGGGAATTCAAGAAGTTCCTCAAGCTGAGGAGTCAGAAAAAGAGAGACGGCTCCTCCTCAAGGCATCAGAAGAAGAACTATTCTTCTGACAGTTATGTTTCCAAACTGAACAAACACTGCTCCTCTGACATTATTTGTTTTGGTTGAAACAAGCCAGGACACGTCGTGGCTGATTGCCAACAAGGCAAGAGGGAGAAGGGAAAGGGAGAGGAGCACAGGTCCTCAAAAGACAAGAAGAAGGAGAGGAGTTACATCGCGAAGAAGCCAAAGATGCTGAGTGAATCTGACACGTCAGACACCAGCGATGACGAGGAAGCCTACTTTGGGCTAATGGGTCGCTCTGACTCTGAAGGAGAATTCCCCCCATTTACTGGGAAGATAAAAGCTCACACCCCTCTCTCCGACTCTGACTCTGATCCTGAGTCTCAGGATGATGACCCCGAGGATAGCCCTTCTGCTCGTGAAGCTGAGCTCCTCGATAAGTATGAGCTTCTGCTCAATACTTTCGAGGAATGTCGAAAGAGACTGAAGGCTGAGAAAAAGGAAGTTAAATTCCTTAAAGGTGAGAGTGTATCCCTGAGGGAAGAGATCACCAGTTTGATCTCCCTCCGACAGGAGCACTTGGACCTGACTTCAAAGCATTCAGAGTCTCTTAAGCTCCTCGATCTTAAGCAAGAGGAAATCGATAGGTTGGAAGAACAACTTGCGGCAGAAAAGAAGATCATTAAGAGCTTCTCTATGCCTAAGACAGTTCTTCCACTAGTTGATACCTTCACTGCTCAGACCAAAGGAGCTGGTTTGGGGCACGTAGGGGCACCTGGTTCCTCTTCCAGGAGAAACAGGAACTAGAGAAAGAATAAGGCTGCTAAGAAGGCCTCTGCTGCTGAAAAGGGAAAGGCCCCACTCAGCCCTGTTGAGTTCAGAAAGCCCAGCTTTCCCTGTAACCAACATGACTTTGAGTCAACATATGGCCATCACTTCAGGCCCTCGGTTGCAAAGCCAAAGAGCCGGTATGATGGTTGGACCTTTCCCCACAACTTCAGTGAGAGTGTCTTCAAGGCACCTTTTGAGGAAATCCGCGTGGAAAATTATGGTCACTTCTCTAGCGGCCATAATCGGAAGCAGGCGCCTAAGGCCAAGCCTGTCACACTGAAAAGCCAAGAGGTGAAGAAATCATGTGACTGTGGTCATCATGATGCCTCTACCTCCAGGTCCACGGCCCCGGTTGAACCCTACATTCCAGGGGTGAAGCAGGCGCCTAAGAGGAGGTATAATAGGTTTGACTGCTAGTGTTGTGGCAAAAGTGGTCACTTTGCCATGGATTGCTGGTTTAATCTAAGGAATAACGAGACTCCTCATGTTAGCAATGCGAGGCCGACAACTCATAGGGCTAACCAATCGAGGGGGAGTATGCTAACGAGGAATCTAGGACCCAAGTTCGATTGGGTTCCTAAGGCAAATTAATTCTGTTTTGCAGGAATGTCCAAAGGCCGACAAAACTCCCATTTAGTATTTGGACAGTGGATGCTCCCGTCATATGACTGGGACAAGAAGCCTGCTACGGGAGTACTCTCCAGTCGAGAATGGACCCAAAGTTATATTTGGGGGATCTGATCGGGGAGTCACTAGAGGTTACGGTACGATTTCTAACGGTATACTCTCTATCACTAACGTAGCTTATGTTGAGGGGTTAAATCATAACTTGATCAGTGTAAGCCAGTTATGTGATAAAGGGTATGGCGTTAAGTTCTGCAAGGATAAATGCCTGATAATATCATGTGCCTCTTCGGAGACAGTATTAACTGGCATTAGGAGCAGAAATATTTTCTGCTTAGATTTTCTCAGTCTAGATTCTTCTACCCCAGTATGCCTCGTTGTAAAAGGCAGTGCATCTCTTTGTGAACAATGGCACAAGAGATTGGCACATATTAATTATAAGACAATTAATATGCTGTTTTCCAAAGACTTAGTAAGGGATGCTCCAATCATTAAGTGCATTAAAGATAGTTCCTGTCCTGCATGCCAGATGGGCAAGCAGACTCGGGCTACCTTTAAGGGCATCCCAGACAAATACTCCTCCAGATGTCTTTATCTTCTGCACATGGACTTGTTTGGTCCAATGCAAGTTCATAGCTTAGGAGGGAAGTCTTATACGCTAGTGATTGTAGATGATCACTCTCAGTTTACTTGGGTGTTCTTTTTAAAGCGCAAGTCTGATACGTTTGACATCTTCACCAGTTTTGTCAAGCAGATCCAGAACGAACTTAACTGCTCAGTGGTCAAAATCAGAAGTGACCATGGAACAGAGTTCGAGTCTGGTGCTATGACAGAGTTCTGTGAAGAACTTGGTATCTTTCATGAGTTCTCCTCCCCACGCACTCCTCAACAAAATGGAGTGGCGGAGAGGAGGAATAGAACACTCATTGAAGCGTGTACGACAATGTTGAATGACGCTTCTCTCCCAGAATACTTCTGGGCCGAGGCTGTCAATACGGCTTGTCTTGTGCAAAACCGGGCGTTGATCAACAAGAGCCATCGTAAGACTCTGTATGAGCTACTGAAAGGCAGGAAACCAACCATGTCCTATTTGAGGATCTTTTACTGCAGATGTTATGTCCTGAATAATGGGAAGTACCCTCGCACTAAGTTTGGTGAAAAATGCTTCGAAGGCATATTCATGGGCTATAGTAGCCATAGCCGGGCTTATAGAGTTTTCAACAAGAAAACTCTAGTGGTGGAGGAATTAATAAATGTTGTATTTGATGAAGGAAGTTTGCTTAATTGTAACTCTTCCAGTGGTCTTCTTGAAGATGCAGGTGCCAGACTCGACAAGCTACACCTGGATGAGCCCGATAAAGATGCAACTCCGAAATACGTCAAGGTCTCCACCTCAACGCCGATCAGAGAGGATGACGGTCAGGATGGAGCAGTCCACCCTGAAGAGGAAGGGGCCCCAGAAATTGCTAGAGCTCCTGATGCAAGACTTCTAGAGCTCAGACACGTAAGGGATCATCCTAGAAATCAAATCATTGGAGATCCCCGAGACGGTGTCAGAACTCGCCGAGGTACTCTTAACGAGATTCTGCATTTTAGCTTTCTGTCGCAGGTTGAGCCAAAGAAGTTCGACAAAGCGAATAAAGATGCGTCATGGATATTGGCCATGCAAGATGAGATGCATCAATTCGAAAGATGCAAAGTCTGGACGTTGGTTCCCAGACCTAAGACGCAAAATGTGATTGGCACCAAATGGATCTTCAGAAACAAGTTGGATGAACACGGGGTCATCATCAAGAACAAAGCCAGACTGGTGGCTCAAGGATACAGACAGGAGGAGGGGATTGACTTCGACCAGACGTTCGCACTAGTTGCACGACTCAAGGCAATCCGTCTATTCCTAGCCTATGCCTCTCACAAAGGATTCACAGTCTATCAGATGGATGTGAAATCGGCATTCTTGAATGGAGACTTGAAAGAGGAAGTATACGTCGCTCAACCTCCAGGTTTTGTCAATCCTACTTATCCTAATCATATATATTTTCTGAATAAAGCGCTATATGGCTTAAAACAAGCTCCTCGAGCTTGGTATGAGACGTTGTTTAGCTTTCTTCTTGAGAACAAGTTCTCTAGAGGAAAAATAGACAAGACATTGTTTCTTAGGGAAGTCAAAGGCAAGATCTTGCTGGTGCAAATCTATGTCGATGACATTATTTTCGGCTCAACTGACAACAATCTTTGCAAAAAGTTTTTCCAAACTCATGCAAGGAAAGTTTGAAATAAGCAGTATGGGAGAGCTGAAGTATTTCTTGGGACTTCAAGTGAAACAGTCTGAGGAAGGAATTTTCATTTCTCAGACAAAGTTCACCAATGAACTCCTCAAGAAATTCGGAATGGAGAATGCAACCTCTATGAGGACTCCAATGGTATCCACCATGTCTCTAGATAAGGATGAGAAAGGGAAACCTTTTGATGAAACCAAATACAGAAGCATCATTGGATCTCTGCTCTACCTTACTGCGAGTAGACCGGATATCATGTTCTCCACATGTGTTTGTGCTAAATATCAGGTGAACACTAAGGAATCTCATTATGTCGCTACAAAGCGAATTCTTAGATACCTTAAAGGTACTCCTAATCTTGGCTTGTGGTACCCGAGAAACAATGATGTCGAGCTAATAGGTTTTTCAGATGCTGATTTTGCAGGAAGTAGGGATGACAGGAAAAGCACTTCTGGGACGTGTCAATTCCTCGGAAGAAGGCTCTTCTCATGGAATAGCAAGAAGCAGAATTGTGTAGCAACCTCCACAGCGGAGTCAGAATACATCTCGGCTGGGAGCTGTTGCGCACAACTCCTTTGGATCAGAAATCAGTTAGCAGACTATGATCTTCAGTTCAAGGAAGTATCGATGTACTGCAACTCCTCCAGTGCAATAGACATTGCCAACAATCCGGTATCGCACAGCAGAACGAAGCATATTGAAGTGTGCTACCACTTCATTCGGGAGCACGTGGAGAACAAGTACATCTCTCTCTACTATGTCCCCACGGACAAGCAGATTGCAGATATTTTCACAAAGCCCTTAGACGAGGCCAAGTTCAGTCTTTTCAAAACTGAATTGGGGATGCTAAACTATGAGGAATGAAGACTACAGAAACTCCAGGCTCGTGCTTCTAGGGGGAGCCTCTGCTCGGAAATTAAGTGAAAGCAAAGGTGCAAGAACTGATGGGGAGCATGGTGTCTCTTGCTACAGTCCCAGATTTGCAGAAGCCGAAAAGGGGGAGATTACCCTCTCGGCTAAGGTGCTAAGGTGTGTGCTCCAAATGCTCTAAAGATAATGGTATGGAATTTCAACTCACTCTCATTTTTCAAAGTTGTGTGTTCTTCCAAGCCGTTATATTCACCTTAGCTCATAGGGTTTAGGCTTCTTCAAATAGGGGGAGATTGTTGGGTATTGTATCCACAATGTACTTGATTTGAAGAAGCCCCTGAACAAGCTAAGGTGAATTGACTATGTATTTGATTACTTGTCTTCTAGTTGTGCTTGCAGCTATTCATCGCTAAGTACACACCAATGTCAGGGTGCAGTAGGTCAATATACACGGGTCTGCACAACGTAATCCCTCGTTGAGCAGATCAGTGTGTTGGCTTATGTGTATTCTCTCTATTGGAGTGTACTTATTTCCAAGCACAGGGTCATGAAAGATCTAGAGCAGATAAGGAGCAAGGATGGGCCAAAGACCAGCTCACGGGTGGAAAGACGAGAAATCGTCTAAGTCCAAATCGTCGAGAATCACTAGATGATTCTCGCCGGTTGGAGCCGGCAGTCTCAACGCCGCCAGAAATTTCTCTAAGGCAAAATCGTCGAGAATCACTAAGTGATTCTCGCCGATTCGTTGAGAATGACTTTGCATTCTCGACGATTTGGCGAGAATCAAGTGTGATTCCCGCCGATTCTCCCCGCTTCTATATCAGTGCAGCCAGAATTCTGCTAAGTAGAATTCGGCGAGAATCGTAGGTAATTCTTGCCGATTCGTCGAGAATCACCTACGATTCTCGCTGAATTTGACTTAGGCAATTTTCCGATTCTTTCTGGACCGGTCCATGTTACCTGCGGTATTTCGAACCGGTCTTAGGTCTTGTTGCTGGTGGGGCCCACAATGGTCATGTGCTTGACCTAAGGTATATATACCTCCGTATGTATGAGCAGAACCAAAAAACAAGATACGCGAATTCAAAAGACAAGCCGCCATCGAGCCCTAACGCGCGATCTTGCTCCGCCGACCGCCTCCGTCGTTCGTGCAGTTGTCGCCGCTGTTGATCTCAAGTTCTTCCAGATCTCCGGCGATAGAAGCTTAGGCTAGCATTGCGTCTCACGCGTTTAACCAGAGATCCCTTGTCTCTTGATTCATTGATCGGGAAAAACCTTCCCCTTCCAAATCGATCGAGATGACCGATCCTAGTGTGACTGTTGGAAGACCTTGCTTCCTTTGCTATGAAGTTTGAATCCCCATAGCACTGTAGCAGCTCTCTGTCGCCGCCGCTTATTCCGAGTACCTAGCCGCCGCTCCAAGCCGCCGCCGGTTTCGGGAAGGTTCATTCCAAGAGAGATCTAAGGTTGTAGACTCTTCGTTGACTTCAAGAACACGTCATCGAACGAAGAGGAACACCTTAATATCCATAAGTCATTTGTATTTCTAATACAATCTAGTTTCAATTTCTTTGTAAAGGAACGATTGGTTCTTAGTTGTAAGGGTTGGGTGCAACCCGTGTTGTGGGAGTGGTAACTCCTAGGTGAGGAAGGGTTCCTTCTGTTAGTGCAAGGATTGGATTTCAATCCTGTTGGTGAAGTGATCGAGTCGTCCCTGGTTGGGAGATAGGTCGTAGGGGGAGAGTGGACGTACCCAAATCGGGGAACCACTATAATTTGCCTTTGTTCTTTTCTGTGCTGTGTTGTTTGATTTACTTGTGCAGGTACTATTTTTAATTCCGCAAAAACGCTACAAGTCACCTATCCCCCCCCCATAGGTGAAGCTAGTTGACACTAGGTGGACTTTCACGAACTATACACATTTCGTCGATCTGAGTTCGATGAAATCTGTTGAACATAGTTGTAGTTATTTTTCTTCTTATTCTTAGATTTTTGTTTATGTTCCATTTATTTTAAGACTTCATTTACTTTGTCTACTTGTTCAGTATTCTTCTTACCCTTATTTGAAATGAAATTTACAGGTTTAGATAAGTTTTTTTTCTGGATTATAGGTGGTTCACTAGATGATGCACCTAGTCCTAGTTTACTGTTATTTGCCCTAGCATTTAGAGTACTAGTTATCTCTAACGGTTGTAAGCTTCTACCATTAAGTGATTCTTCTAATTTCTTGGCTTTGCTTAATTCAGTTTTTAAGAAAGCAATTTGTTCATTTGCTGAGGTAAGTTCATCTGTTAGTTTAGTATTTTCGGCAATGTACTTATCTTGTTCAGTTAATCTTTCTTTGAGAAGTTTGATTTCCTTCTCAGAGCCTATTAGATCTAAACACAGATTTTTAAATTCAGTTTTAAATTCTTCTGAATCAAAATCATAGGATGTTATTACCTGGTCTTCTACAGATAGAGTTTCTTCATCTTCTGAAGCTTCAGCCTCCGACTGACTGCTGGAATTATCTATTGCCATTAGGCAAACCTCCTTTGCTTTCTCTTCTTCTTCATCATCACTGGAGCTGGAGTATGATTACTCTTCCTCAGTATCACTCCAGGTTTCTGCAACAAACCCTTTCTCCTTCCTCTTGTGTTTGCTGGAGGAGGGCTTCCTGTGATGTATTCTTCTAGAATCCTTTTCTCTTCTCCGGTCCTTCTTCTGAGTTTCTGGACATTCTAAGATGAAGTGTCAGGCTTCCTGCAACCAAAGCAAATAATTTCTTTATATGGAGTCTTGTCATACCTTGTCTTGTCATCTTGCCTTGATGACTTTCTCCTGAAGTCCTTCTTTGCCATCTTGAAGAATCTTTTGGCAAAGAGGCTCATCAGCTCTTCATTGACTGGAGTCCCTTCAGATTCTTCAGCAGCCTTAAATGCAATGTTGTGCTCCTTCCTGATATGTGTTGGAGTCTTCTGTTCATTTACTGCTTCTCTGGTCTTCATTAGTTGCTCATAGGATTTTAGCTTTCCAAGATGTGATTATGTAGAGATTTCTATCATGTTTTTGGCTTCTCTAATTGGCCAGATTCTTGAGTCCCATGAGCTAGGAAAGCACATGAGGATTTTATCATTGATTTCTGTCAAAGTGATTTCCTTGTCCAAGGTCTTTAGCTCATTGATGATTGAGCTAAGCCTGTTATACACATCACTCACTGACTCAGCTTCATCCTTCTTGAAGTTCTCATATTATGAGATGAGATTGGATCTCCTATCCTTTCTCTCATCAGCAAATCCAGCCACCATCTGATTTAGAGAATCCCAGATGGCTTTGGCTGAAGTGCACTCAGCCACCTTTTGAAATATATCATCAGACATAGTCTTAGCTAGGATGTTAATGGCTTTGGCATCTGCAATCTTAGCTTTCCTCTGTGCATCTGTCCAATCTAGAGGTGGAACAACACTCAGATTTGTTGAAGTAGATGGAGTGGAGGCCACTGGAGTTGTTGGTCCTATCAAAATTGAATTGAATATATCTTCATCAATAGAGTTCATATAGAGTTTTATGCTTTCCTTCCAGATGGCAAACTTGGTTAAGTTGCAAACTGGAGGTCTGGTGCTAGCATAATCCTTGTTTTGTGCCATGATATAAAATATGAAAGGAACAAGATTTAATCAGAGATTATCTTAGGATCTTGGTTAGTCCAGGTGTTAGCCTGTTTAAATAAAAATGACTAACCTCCCTCTGATACCAATTGAAAGAAAAGGGAGAGTAAGATCTGATTAACTCTAGAGGGGGGTGAATAAAGTTTAAAAATTTTCTTTGTAACTTTTTACAAATATAAAGTTAAGTGATAAAATAGGTGATATAGTAATAGCTAAGGGATGTTAATAGGAGCAAAGAAAAGCTACACTAATCTACCACAGCACAAGACAAAAAGAAAACAACAAACACACAGACAACACAAGAATATTATAGTGGTTCCCAAACTGGGTACATCCACTCTTCTACCACCCTAGTAGGAATCCACTATATTTTTTAATCAGGTGACTGCCACCACAACATCTATTTATAGGGAGATATTGCAACCCTTTGAGCTTTTGATCAGGTTCCCAAAAACCAAACTCAAGTCTTTTGGAAGGTGACTTGTGAACCAGGCTAACTTTTGAAGGGAGTTAAAACCCTATACAGTAGGGTGGGAAAGAAAGTGATGTTAGTCTTCTCTTTCCTAAAAATAATTTGAGAAGACTTTGTGTGGATTACAGATCTTGTCAAAGCTCCCCCTGAGATGTAGAGTTGTTCAGGATTATGAAGCTTTGTTCAGGAGTGTGTAGGTCTTCAGCTTATGTAAAGCAGATCCAGGAACTTTAGACAGGTGAATCTTTATTGTCTCGGCAAATTCCTGTACAGAGGAGATGAAGAAGACTCTTGATCAGTTTATGTTGTTTTTCTTCTATCTTCTTGAGAGCAAAGTGAGAGATGAAGATTGAGAGCTGCTGTGAAGTTTCTGATCTTGCTAAGAATATCTCTCTATAGTTTTTCTGCTCTGAAAGAATTGTATTCTTGTTCTCAGTCTCTGTCTCTTTTTAAAAAATATTCTCTCTGTGTTCTCTTCGACAACCAATCTTCCTTAGAAATTTGAATAACTGCAATTAATGCCTTGCTGGAAAACTGGGAAGGAAAATGGCTAGCATATTTGTCATTATTTGTTTCCTCAACTGTCCTGAGAAATATGTCTAATAAATCCTCTGATGAATACCATAATCAATGCTGCCAGGAACGGCTATATTCATAGGGAATATAAGCATTGATTACTCAGGAAATTTATGACTTAAAATAATAATAAAGAGGGAACAAATAAGGAAAGAACAAGGAACAGACAGCTTATTGAATTCGTTGACCAGAGAACAGATTTCGTCGACCTGCACTCAGAGAACGTCGACTTGAGAAATCTTGTTCGTCGACCTGAGCACTGCGAAGCAAACACTGAATATAAATAACTGATTCTGCGCTCCAAGAATGTCGACCAAAGAATTATTCTGCACTCAAAGATCGTCGACCACAGAACTTTAACAAACAGAATTAGTTGAGTTGAGAACCTGTCTGGGAGAAAACGTCGACCACAGAATATATCCTTATGATGAATATCATCGACCTGAGCTCTAAGTTCCTCGAGCTGAGTTCGACGAACATCGAACTAATTTCCAGACAACTGAAAATCTTCTAAGTCTTGAATCTGAAGTCCACATTCGACAGGTCCATGAAGTTTGACACTTGTGGGACTGGCCTAAAACTTAGAAAGAAAAACTAGTGACCCTAACTATACATCATGGGTCAACAAACCTAAGAAGTGAACCTAGCCCAAATAAAACAGGGATTCCAATAGTTCCTTTCATGTATCTTTAATTATCTCGACCCATACGCAATTACCTTGCCTTCTTGCATCAACACGCATCCAAGTCCAACATGCGATGCATCGACATATATGGCATATTATATTCCTTCAGTAGGTAAGGTCAACACTAGAGCAGTGCATAATCACCTCTTTACTTCCTAAAAAGCCTCCCCGCACTTATCGCTCCAGAAAAAAGCAACGTTCGTCTACGTTGGTTTAGTTAATGGCACAGATAACGTAGAGAAAGCCTCTATAAACCTTCTATAATAGCCAGCCAACCCTAGGAAGCTCCTTATCTCCTTGGGTGTGGTGGGCCTATTCCAATCCATAATAGCAGCTATCTTCTCGGGGTTAACTGAAATGCCATCTCTATTAACCACATGACCCAAGAAAGAAATTTGAGGCAACCAAAACTCACACTTGCTCTGTAACGACCTGGCCCGCTAGGAGCACTTCGCCACCGGCCCACCACGCAGCCTAGGAAGGCAACCTGGCACCACGGGTGGTACCGCCAGAATCTACAAGGCCTACAGGCCGTACACCCCAACACAAATCTCCGTGACTATTTCTCACCATGGAAGGTTGTTTCCAAGGGGTTTCGAACCCGATACCTTGATAACACTCTTTTTGAAGAGAGTGTTATCAAGGTCTCAGGTTCGAAACCCCTTGGCAACAACCTTCCGTGGTGAGAAACAGTCACAGAGATTTGTGTTGGGGTGTACGGCCTACAGGCCTTATAGTTTCCGGCAGTACCACCCGTGGTGCCAGGTTGCCTTCCTGGGCTGCGTGGTGGGCCGGGTGGCACTGTGCTTCTAGCGGGCCAGGTCGTTATATGCTCAGCTTGCAAACAATTTATTCTCTCTCAAAGCAGACAAAACTAAATGCAAATGTTGGGCATGCTTCATAGCATTGCGGGAATACACCAAAACATCATCTATGAACATGACCACAAAACGGTCCAGGAAATCCTTGAACACTCGGTTCATCATATCCATAAAGGCAGAGGGTGCATTGGTCAAACCAAAAGACATCACCAAGAATTCAAAATGTTCGTGCTGGGAACGGAAGGCAGTCTGTGGAATATCTGATTCACGGATCCTCAACTGATGGTAGCCCGAAAGAAGGTCAAACTTCAAAAACACAGAACTACCATGCAACAGATCAAACAAATCATCAATTCTGAGTAAAGGATATCTGTTCTTAACGGTGAACTTTTTCAACTCTCTATAGTCAATGCAGAGCCTCATTGATCCATCCTTTTTCTTTACAAACAGCACGGGGGAACCCCACGGAGAAGAACTCGGCCTAATAAAACCAATTTGCAGCAACTCATACAACTGGGTACACAACTCCTCCAGCTCATGCGGGGCCATACGGTACGACACCTCAACAATAAGACGGGTACCCGGATCTAGATCTATGATGAACTCCACATCTCTCTCAGGCGGGAGACTGGGAAGATTATTAGTAAATACATTAAGAAACTCACACACCATGGGGATCTCCTCTAAATATGGAAAAACAACCTTGGTTTTCAAAACTGAAACCAAACAAGCAAAACATCCGGAATCTAAAAGCTTCCGAGCACATACCGCAAAAATAATCGGAGAAGCCTGGCGCGGATAACCATAAACACTCCTGGGTTGACCATTGTCCATCTTAAAGTCCAAGCCCTTAAACTTGCACTGGATGACAGCATCATATCTGGACAACCAGTCCATGCCCAAGATCACATCAAAATCTTCCAGGTCTATCACCTTCAAATCAGCAACCACTAGAAAATCACCTAATAGAATCGGACAACTCTGAATGACTTGGTCTGATACCACTAAATCACCAGAGGGAAACTTGACATGAAATGCATCACCAACTTGATCAAGAGTCAGACGATGATGCTTAACAAAGTTCATAGCCACAAACGTGTAGGTAGCTGATGACTAGTTTTAGTCATCCCTTTTGGGGTAGTTTAATATTCATAATTCTTAGGTTTTATTATAGTTTTATGTATAATTATGCTTGTTATGTTTTTTATTTCATGTTTAATGTCTTTTTTATAATATATAAATTCTTAGTTTAATTATGTGTTTTATGCCTTTTTATGTTCAATTTTATATTCTATGTTTACTTATGTTGTTATGAATATAACTATTATTATGTTATGTTATGCTTGTTATGTTTAGTTTTATTTTTAAATAACTATTTATGTTATGTTATAAAATAGAACTAATCTTTTTTATTATTATTTTATTTCTTTTTCTTGTAGGTTCAAGCCCCCTCCATTTGGTGTAGCCCAAGCCCCCTCTCGTTCAAGCCCATGGAGCAGCCCTTCTCATCAAGCGACCCGAGCCATCCTCCATGTTGGAGCAGCGCTGCCACTTTAAGAGCAGCCCCTACATGCAATCCTAGCCCTACCCGAGCCAGCAAAGCCTACAAACAGCCCAAACCCGAGCCAACTTCATCAAGCCCATGCTTGGCCGGCCCTCTCTCTCCCCTCCTCATAAATTTCTTCATGCATGCACCTCCACATTCATGCATGGTCGGCCACTCTCTTTCCCCCTCTTTATTTCTTTCTCCCATCTTTATTCCTCATAAATTCCCCTTCTTTATTTTATATTTTTTATTTTCATTCCCTTAAACACCATGCATTGAACCTCCTCTTTTCTCTCCCCTCATTAAATGAAATGCATCCACCCTCTTCACCATGCATGGTCGGCCACCCCCCTTGTCCCCTCATATTCATCTTCATCTAGAATCTTCTCCCTCTCCTATAAAAGGAACCCCTTGCCTCATGCTTTAAGAAGAAGAAGTTTTTGTGGTAGAAAGTAGAGTGCTAGTTCAAGTTTTATTCTTTCTTTATTGCTAAGTAGATTTCTTTCTCATTATTGTAATAGTTCTTTTGTTTTAGTGTAATCTTATCTTATTTACTATTGTGTACTCTTTTCTTTTTTATAAAGCAATGCAAATGATTTCTCTTTCTTCTATTTTGTTTTCTTTCTCTTTAATGCTTAGCTAATTATATTTTGTGTCTGATCGCGATGAGCTTTGCGACAAAATAACGCATCTTTAATTTTATGTTTGCATTTGTATTTTTCCTATTTTTGATCCTTTTTTGATTTTTATCGTGTCGACTCCGTATTCCGGTATACGATAGTAGGCTATTGATCTCATTTTATAGAAGTCGAGAGACTCATTGATTTTAAAGATCACTCAATGAAGGAAGGAGTTGAACGCAACCCTAGAGATAGGATGACGTAAATCCTCCGGATTGGAGTCAAATCCAATAGTGCGGGTCACTTCGGTAATGCGACTTTAGACCATTTTGACTTGTAAAGAGATTTCGGTCAAAATGTCTATAAGTTAGGGGATTTAATGCTCTAGCGAGATTACTTCCTAATATCGGATCCGTCACAGTCTTAATAAAATAACGAATGTTAAACTAAATTATTCCGTTATTTTATTTCAAAGTGAATCGTCGATCGAGCACTCTTTCGCAATATTTTATTTCTCTTTTAATTATGCTTTGTTCAATTTTATTTTCGAAACTCATCAATCGTTCGGTAGGATAATAGAGTCGTTGTGAGTAATAGTACTTGCCAGCCCCGAGTTTTTATACGATCTTGATATATTTTTATCACTATACTATAAAACGATAGGTACACTTGCCTATTCGGATTGTAGTCCGTGAGACGATTTTTACGCATCAAGTTTTTGGCGCCGTTGTCAGGGAATATTTTTGGCAATAATACAAAAGCACCGAGTTTATTATTTCTACTAAAATTTAAGAAAAAAAAACTAAAAAAAAAAATTTAAATTTTCTTTCATTTTGGTAAGTCTTTTTTTATGGAATCATCATCTTTTTGCACTTTTTGCGGGTCGCTCGACCATTTTAATTTTGCATGTCTTTTAGGAACCCCTCCCTCTTTTGATTTCAATTTTTCTGGAGCAGGTCAAAGTGGTCAATTTGACTCTTACTCCAATTTTTATCCTACTTGGGAGATGGGGAACCTGTCTTATTTTTCTTATGATTTTTCCCCGCAAAGCGCCGCGCCTCTAAATTTTAATTCAATCAATAATGGGTATTTTAAATTGCAAACTTCTCTTGATAATATTAATTCACATTTCAAAACCATTATGGATTATTTTTCTCGTGAGGCCGCGTCTTTTTCTTCGTCTTCTTCTCCGTCTCCTCCAATTTCATTATGTAATGAGTCACCGGATATCCCGGCTTGTCTTTTTCCTCTCGAGGAGGATAACTATTCGGATATTCCAGATTGGTTCCTTCCTCTTTTGGATGACACCCCCATGGATACTCCGGTGTGCTTCTTACCTTTTGAGGATGACGAGACGTCTCATCATTCTCTTTCTTTTTCTGAAGACGTTTGTGATTCCATTTCGCTTCAAATTTCAAATGTTCCAAATTTTTCTATTTTTAGCGAATCTTTTTCTTCTTCTTCTTTTATTTTAGATGACTCTCCTTTAGTTCTTTCTGCCCCTTCTCCCGAAATTTCACATGATTCCCTTTCTCCTTGTGAAATTTACATTGATGAAATTTCTTTTTCTACTTCTTTTATTCCTCTTTCTATTTCTTCTTCTTTTTTTTCTTCTTCTTTTGACGACCCCTTCTTTCCCGTTTTACATATGGCGGAGTTCTTCTATAACTTCGTCTGTTCATTTTCGGGCATCATTCCCTTGAAGATTCCACCGCATGTCGGTGCGATTCTTCAATTTTTCCTTTTTTTGATTTACTCCTTTAAGCGTATACTTAGGGAGTTACCTCTTCATTTCAGTTTTTATTTTCCATTTAGCTAACCAATAACGTCGAGCTCAGACGACGTTAAACAAAGAGCGTTCTTGGGAGGCACCCCTTGCTTATCACTTTTTTTGTTTTTTTCTTTTTGTTTACTTATTTTGTTTTGCAGGAATAAAACCTCCGGCGATTCGTTTTGGATCCATCATTTCTTCTCTTCCTTAGGCCTGAGCTGGTTTCCATCTTAAGCCTGGGGGAGCGAAATCAGCATTCGACCTCACGACTCCGGGGAAGTCATGTTTTTTTTTAAGTATTTACTTTATTGCACCCCCCCCCCCCCTTCTTTTCTTCTTTTCTTATTCTTTCCTCATACTTACTATTCAACATTGGGGTCAATGTTGAACTTTAAGCATGGGGGAGTGTTTTCCCTTTATTTTTAAGTCTTTCAAAAAAAAATATACAAAAATTGAAAAAACCAAAAACACAAAAAAAATTATTATTATAGTACTATCTTTTTCTTTAGCTTTATCTAAAATAAAATAAAAATTGAAAATGCAAAACCCAAAAAAAATTAGAAAATTCAAAAATTCAAAAAAAAAGATCATATTTCAAAACCCAAAAAAATTGAAAAATGTCAGAAAAATCAAAAATGTAATAAACCTCATGCTTAGTTTTTTGTTATTTTCAGAAATTTAGTTTGAGTTTGTTTATAAGCATTTATTATTATTATTTATTTGCTAATCTTTTATTTCATCAAATTTAGTTAAATCTAATATTTAGTAATTTAGTTTTGAGGATAATATTATGATTTTAATTTGCTTAGAGTAATTTATTTAGCACTTTTCTCTTTTATTTTAAATAGTTTCAATTTTGTAGTAATTTTGCTAAACAATTTTGGATTCTAATGATTATTACCTCATGCTTTTAGATTCTTAGAAAATCTCAATCTACTAGTAGTTGCTCTCTAGTGTTGTAGTTAATTTTCTAAAATTTTGTTTAAACCCCTTCCTTTTTCTTTTTATTGTTAGATCATATGTCATGGGAATAAGGAGATGTTAGTTCCTTATTCTCTGGTACACATATGCAACCCTAATGAAGAGAGGAATTAAAAGTTCATATATATCGTGGGAAGTGATAGGATGTTAGTCTATCATTTTCTGGTATTACATATATATTTTATTTTAAAAAAATTGTGTGGGGTGTGAAAAAAAAATGATGATCACCTCCAATCAAAGACCTCTTCATGTTGATTTTCTCCAAAAACCCCTTAGCCAATATCATTGTCTTAGATTTTAAATTAAAATATTGAGAGAGCATAAGTAGTAGGTTGCATTTTTCCTTAAGTTTCTTTTAAGTTATGGTTTTTATAATTTCAATCTAACCTTGTTTGCAATTTACTCAATTTTGAGTGCTAGTTAATTTATTAGAGAATTTTTGGCTAAATATTTCTCTCTTTTTACTTTAATTTCATAATTTAGGACTTAATTCGTAAATCCCTAAATTTTATTTTTTGCTAGATTTTGGTGTAAATAAATTTTTTAGTTTAATTAAAATTTTTATTAATGTTATATAAATATTTCTCATACTTTTGCTCTGGAATAGCAAAAGCTCAAGCATGGGGGAATTTGATGACTAGTTTTAGTAATCCCTTTTGGGGTAGTTTAATATTCATAATTCTTAGGTTTTATTATAGTTTTATGTATTATTATGCTTGTTATGTTTTTTATTTCATGTTTTAATATCTTTTTTATATTATATAAATTCTTAGTTTAATTATGTGTTTTATGCATTTTTATGTTTAATTTTATGTTCTATGTTTACTTGTGTTGTTATGAATATAACTATTATTATGTTATGTTATGTTTGTTATGTTTAGTTTTATTTTTAAATAACTATTTATGTTATGTTCTAAAATAGAACTAATCATTTTGTTTTATTTTTTTTCTTTTTCTTGTAGGTTCAAGCCCCCTCCATTTGGTGTAGCCCAAGCCCCCTCTAGTTCAAGCCAATGGAGTAGTCCTTCTCATCAAGCTACTCGAGCCCTCCTCCATGTTGGAGCAGCCCGACCACTTTAAGAGCAGCCCCTATATGCAATCCTAGCCCTACCCAAGCCTACAAATAGCCCAAACCTGAGCCCACTTCATCAAGCCCATGCTTGGCCGGCCCTTTCTCTCCCCTCCTCATAAATTTCTCCATGCATGCACCTCCACATTCATGCATGGTCGGCCACTCTCTTTCCCCCTCTTTATTTCTTTCTCCCCACTTTATTCCTCATTCATTCCCCTTCTCTATTTTTTATTTTTTTATTTTCATTCCCTTAAACACCATGCATTGAACCTCCTCTTTTCTCTCCCCTCATTAAATGAAATGCATCCAACCTCTTCACCATGCATGGCCGGCCACCCCCCTTGTCCCCTCATATTCATCTTCATCTAGAATCTTCTCCCTCTCCTATAAATGGAACCCCTTGCCTCATGCTTTAAGAAGAAGAAGTTTTTGTGGTAGAAAGTAGAGTGCTAGTTCAAGTTTTATTCTTTCTTTATTGCTAAGTAGATTTATTTCTCATTATTGTAATAGTTCTTTTATTTTAGTGTAATCTTATCTTATTTACTATTGTGTACTCTTTTCTTTTTTATAAAGTAATGCAAATGATTTCTCTTTCTTCTATTTTGTTTTCTTTCTCTCTAATGCTTAGCTAATTATATTTTGTGCCCAATCGCGATGAGCTTTGCGATAAAATAACGCATCTTTTATTTTATGTTTGCATTTGTATTTTTCCTATTTTTGATCCTTCTTTGATTTTTATCGTGTCGACTCCGTATTCTGGTATACAATAGTAGGCAATTGATCTCATTTCATAGAAGTCGAGAGACTCATTAATTTGAAAGATCACTCAAGGAAGGAAGGAGTTGAACGCAACCCTAGAGATAGGATGACGTAAATCCTCCGGATTGGAGTCAAATCCAATAGTGTGGGTCACTTCGATAATGCGACTTTAGGCCATTTTGACTTGTAAAGAGATTTCGGTCAAAACGACTATAAGTTAGGGGATTTAATGCTCTAGCGAGATTACTTCCTAATATCAGATCCGTCACGGTCTTAATAAAATTACGAATGTTAAACTAAATTATTCTGTTATTTTATTTCAAAGTGAATCGTCGATCGAGCACTCTTTCGCAATATTTTATTTCTCTTTTAATTACGCTTTGTTCATTTTTATTTTCAAAACCCATCAATCGTTCGGTAGGATAATAGAGTCGTTGTGAGTAATAGTACTTGTCAACCCCGTGTTTTTATACGACCTTGATATATTTTTATCACTATACTATAAAACGATAGGTACACTTGCCTATTCAGATTGTAGTCCGTGAGATGATTTTTTCGCATCAGCAGCACCAGACTTAAAAAGAACGTGTGCCCAACGGTTCTTTACCTTAAACCTTCCTATAAAAATAATCGCATACGTGATTAAGAGAACGAACATTGAACCTATAGCTATGAATTAAAAGCTAAAACTAGATTAGGATCTAACCTGAAATAACCTGAGTAGACGTCTGGGCTTCCTTAAGAGACACCACGTTCAGCTTCCCCTTTCCCATGTCCAAATGTTGTTGTGGTGGCAAAGCCTAAAGTGGAACTGGTTGCAACAGGGGCTGATCCTGCGGGCACTTTGACTTGAAATGTCCTTTCTGTCCGCATAGAAAGCAACCCCTTTACTTACCCCAACAGTAGGCAGCATTATGCCCCCTTCGTTTGCATGAAGTACAAACCAAATCTCCCTTAGGAGCACCCTGAATCACATGAACCTGCTCCTGCTTCTAAGCTCCTATTCTTTTGAAACATTTCTCGGACGGATGGCCCGGCCAGCCATAGAAACTGCATATTTCTTTGCTCCTCTTCCTCGAAGCAGAATCGGATTCCTGGGAACTCTTACTATCACCAGTCTTCTTCTTATCCTTTCTCATTTGTTCTCCTTGGTTCTTAGTATTGTTGATCGCCTCGACCTTAAGAGCTGCTTCGACTGCCTCAGCATAACTCTTTGATCTATAAATACTTGCCAACTCTTGTATATCACTCTTCAGATCACCTAGAAAGCGTTTAACACTGCTGGCATCAGAAACTACTAAATCCGGGGCGAACTAGCTCAGCTTGCTAAACTCCACCTCATACTCACTCACTGCGAGCTGCCTCTACTTTAAGTGCAAAAAATCATTTAACAAATGGTATCGCTCGATCGATGGCAAAAACTTCTTCAGCAAAAGCTCCTTGAAGGTTTCCCATGAGCACCCATCCTTCAAGTTTTTCTTTTCTCTCAGCCACCAACTCTTTGCAAGTCCCTTGAGCTGGTAAGCAACGACCATCACTCTTTGGTTCGCTGAAACTCTCGAGTAAGAGAGCATCTCCTCGATGGCTATAATCCAGTCATCCAATGCCATGAAGTCTACCCTACCATCATAAGTAGGGGTTCCAAATCGCTGGAAATGCGAGATGAAGTTCATCTCTAGTGGCAGCATAGGTGGGGGCACTAGAGGAGTATGAGGAACTGGAACACCTTGACCCACAGCCTGGTCCAGAAATCTAAGCGGCTGTCCTGTAACGATAGTCAACAAGGCTTGGATCTACAACTTCATCTCCAACATTTGCATAGACAAAGCTTCATTGCTTTGTCGCAGTCCTTCTATCACGGCCTCATTCTGAGCACCAGACGACTAGCCCTCTGACTTGGGAGTCGACCTCGTCATAGGTCATCTCAACATTATAATAACACAATAAACAACTAATCAAAACCTAGCATACCGCTAGAACTACAAATCTTAGTTCAGACAATACATGTACAAATACTTGCTCATGATGCTAACTTGCTCTGGGATTTTCAATAATGATGTCATGTCTAACTTAAGATGATATATCGTCATCCTATTGACTCATGTGCATAGACCATGAATGCATGAATTGTATTCTTTTGACTCAAAACCATGTGTGTACATATGTCATCATGTAAACCTTTAGCTTGGCACATGTGCAAATGTTATGTTGTGCTATGTTTGTTGTGCTATGCATTCTATAAAAAAAGCCTTAGTGCATATTATGAGCGGCATACACATGAAATATTATGCATCTCATACTACATAATATCGCATGTAATGAGAAAGTAAAACGTGTTAATAGGCATCCATGTGATGATGGTTATGCATCCCATACTACATAGCCGACACATGTTGCCACCTATGGTGGATCCATATACAAACACATATTATGCATCTCATACTATATAATATGCCGTGTATACTTCTTATCATGATATGAGTGTAGTGTTCATGCTTTAGCCAATATGTACTGATGATACATCGATGTGTGTATGAAATGACACTAGACAACTAACACTAACTAGAGACGGTTGCTCGACCAATTGTCTAACAACCCATCCCTATGATACCAACTTTCACAACCCGCATTTTCTCAACATTTAAGTTATATCAGAGTAAGAGAAAATATGCGTCATGATGTCACGCCGTGTAGGGGATAACTGCAGGCGCTCAGGCAAGACTCCAAACTCTACAGTTTATATGAAATCCATAATTTATTAAGTAAAAACAAGTTTAAGTTTAGATGGCTGTATCCCTCGGTACAGTGGATCAGCTAGTCCACGAGTAAAAGTGTAGTTATACGCTGCGGAAATACTTTGATTATGTTGGATTAACATCCTACATGAGCATAAACATCCCCGAAGGACAACTCGCGGTATGCAAGACTCTAGATTTATTATAAGTATAGAAATAGTCTCTACGTTAGTCAGAAAATAGCATTTTAGTTTTAGAAAGATGGCATGTATGAAATACTAGTAGTAATGCTTTTATATGTTAAAATACCTAACATGCAACCTAGCATAAACATTCACAGAGAGCAAGTAAACACAACCACAAAATAGGCCAACTAGGCAGCTTAGAAAAGTAATTAGCATTTCAAAAGAAAACCTCCAGTGGGTGTCAACAACCTGACACGAACCCACTGGAGAGCATGTATGTTTGTACTAACATTAAAGAAACAAAACACTACCTCACTACTGTGAGGAAAACCTCTGCAAAATAGCAGTCCACTAGCAAACTTCCAAACCTATCCGCTCACCCGGATACTGCCCAAAACCTGTGGCATTCAAAAAAAATAACATCTCAGCAAGAAAATACAAGTGGCAATAGAATTCAATCAATAAACAACAAAATGTCAAAAGGGTTACCAACCCATGACTAGACGATTATAAGGAATCATCAACATTTAAGCCTAAGGAAAAAAGGGAAGAAGGAACTCATAAAGGTAAAACATCTCAAGTTGCACCAAGTGTTATAAGTATCAAAGCTTAAATAACATAAGAATAAGTACGTGCATAAATGAAAAAAAAAATGGTCAATTCACCATTAGAGAGCAAAAACACCGGCAAAGTCCGGCACAAGCAGTGGGAGGGACTTACCCAACACACCACAGTGGAAGGGACCTACCCAACATACTAATAGTAAAGCTTCACTGGGCCCAAGAAACGGTGTTCTCATGCCTCGACACACCCAAAACCAGGGAAAAACCGGTACCTGCGATGGAAGGGACCTATCCAACACACCAGCAGTGGCAATACACTGTGGAAGGGACCTGCCCAACACACCAGCGGCCACTAACCCATATAGGGTAAAGATGCACAAAATCGGGCACCAAAGGACCTAACATCCATGCACCGGTAAAACTTCAACCAACCACTAGTTTATTCTGCTAAAATGAAAAAGAAAACCCAAAATTCACCTTGAGGCCCATTCCCAAGGAATCATACAAGAATCGGAGAAAAAATTCTATGTCCATGGAAAAGTGTCGAGTATACTCGATGCCGCGTCGAGTGCAGTCAATGCACTTGATGCCATCCAGCTAAACTCAGCGAAAAACCAAACCACTCAACGTTGTCAACGCTTTTTGACTTAGACTCAAAATTTCCTACATGGCGAGGCTTCACTCAACGCCGCGTTGAGTGAATACCACTGACTCAATGCTTTCTTACTCAGACAGTAAATTAAGCGATGGTGTTGAGTGTCTTCAACACACTCAATCGCCGCGTTGAGTGAAGTCAGCTCACTCAACGCTTTTACACTTAGGCTAAAAGCTGAACTTTAGGATAGGACCACACTCAACGCCTAAACCTGCTCGACAAAAATAGCTTAAGTCTAAGGCTCAGTTCGACGAATTTTCCTTCTCAGTTCGACGAATTGAACCTTCTCATTTCGACGAATTAGCGTTCGACGAATTTGCCTTCTCAGTTCGACGAATTGAACCTTCTCAGTTCGACGAATTAGACCTTCACAGTTCTACGAATTAGCATTCGACGAATAACGTTCGACGAATTAACCTACAGTATAAGACTCAGTTCGACGAATTAACTTAGGTATAATACTCCAATTTGACTAATTTAACCTTACTCCTACAGATAATTGCTGAAATATACTTGGACAATTCTCAGCCTATAGTTGATGACTCCAACCACTCATAATCGGCGAAGTTAAGATTTTACAGCAACTAATTCGACGTAATTATCTTACCAAGAACCATATTGACAACATCTAATCCCTCATATATAATGAATTAAACCAGGTTTAACTGACATAAAAATCGACGGGTTAGAACCTATTAACAGCCATAAAATCAATGGATTTACTTGCCTACAGACATATAATCGACCAACTATCTTGTCCAGATTATTCCCAAATTCGGCAATTAATCGGCAAACTCCTACAGGATCGATTATGTTGAACTTGGCCGGAAAACTATACTATAAAGTTGATCTACAATGGCCGGATCTAACCCTACTCCTAAAAACTACAAAGGGAAGAACAGTACAGAAAATATGCAAGGAAAAGACAAGCTTGGCAACGAGAAGAAGCCACCACTTGCCTCAAACCTTGTCGGGCTTTGGCAAAACTAGCACTCTTTTTTTACAGATCTGGCCGCAAAAACTCCTAAGCAGAAAAACCTGAAACTTTTCGAGAGGAAGGAAGGTCAAAATCGCGACCTAAACCTCTAAAAATCCACGAAATGGGAAAAACTTATCGTAGAAACGTAGATCTAGGTGAGAGCTATCTGGATCTACTCTCCGACGATGATTTCGTACATCGGAGCTCCTACAATCGATGACCGAACGCTCTCCAAAGATCGCCTCTTTCTCTCTTACGCAAACAGGCCGACGGTTTCAAGAAGAATATGATGAATAGGGTTTCCGTCTTATCGCAAGGCTATTTATACTTAGAAATATAAGTATTATAATAATAGTATATTATTAAATAATAGTCCAAACTACCCAAAATTCGCGCCAACACGGATTTATACGAAAATCACACTGTAGCTAAATACCGACGCTACGAACCCAACGGTGCATTCGAAATTAAGATCTGATGAACCAAACTTGGGCAAACACCTTCCAAAGCAAAAACACAAGCATTCCCAAAGAGGCTCAACCGAGTCACCAAAACAGACCCGTCTCGCTAGGGAATCTTGCAAACAGGCTAAACCCAGCCACACACAGAAAAACCTAAGAGCTAAAACCACGCTCTAACAACGGCATATGCCAAAAACGCGTCAATGTTACGCCCTGACATCATAAACAAGCCAGATAACAAGTTAAACAAAATATCAAAAAAATCGAGGCATTACACTGTTGGTCATGTCAAATGAAGAATCATGTCAGGATCAGCCTGGTCCAGACAAGGTACATTCCCTATCTAGTTCTTCCTCTAAGACTAACTATGAGACTAGTCCAGATTCTGATTCATCCTCATCCAGTGATGGAGATGACACACCATCTGAGGAATTTGTAAATCAATTGATTGAAAATATGGTGCCCTACTGGATGCTTTTAAAAGAGGCAAGAAGTTTGCCAAGAAGCTGGTTGGGGAAATTATCTCCCTACAGCCAGCTGCCTCCCAGCAATCAGAGTCAGCATCCTTACTGGATCAGAAAGTGAGGGAATTCAGCCCACTGTAGGCTATCTCAATCATCCAGATTGAGACCATAATCCAGAAGGACAAGATCATCTTGGATCTTGAAGAGAAACTCCTAAAGGAGAAAAAAATTGTGGCTAGTTTTTCAAAGCCCAAAATAGTGTTATCACTGATGGACTCCTTCACCTCTCAAAAAGATAGGAGGGTTTAGATTCTAAGAGTAATTCTAAAGTTGTCCATTCCAAAGGAAAAGACAAAGCTCCTATAGTGCATAAGGCTACCTTTCACAAAGTATTCCTCCCTTCCAACAGGTATGACCAAGACTATATGTATGGTCACTAGAAGAATGAGAATTCTCCTTATAAGAGTACAAGTGTATCTTACAATGAAAGAAGAAAGGGCATGGGTTTGAGTGCACAGAAGGATCCCCATGATGAAGTCCAAATGGCCCATTATGGACCATTTGTATTTGGTGCACTGGCCACTACTCTCAAGAATAAGATTGTGGCCTTTTCTCAAAATCTCCCAGCTCACATTCAGACCAAGGAAAAGTATGTTAGCAAGCCAGACTTGGGCACTCTGAGGCCATCAATAGTATGTCTTCTGTAAATAAGACCAATGCTGGTAGATCTCAAGAAAAACCAAGCTCTTCTACTGACAGACTCACCTTCAGTCAGATTGTGGCTGAGAGAAATAAGAAAAAAGAAGCTGCTCTTCCTTCTGAACAGTCTGCTGTTAACATGTGGTATCAAAGCAGACCTTCTTAGAAAAGAAGGTACAATATTCATGAGTGTTGGTGTTGTGGCAAAGTGGGAAATTTTGCAATAGATTGTTGGCACAACCCTAGTGTGCCAAGGGCAAGGGTGAGTCTTCCTGATAGGACTGTTGTAGGTAGACATGTTCTTTTTTATACTAACAAGAACCTAGGATCCAATTTATTTGGGGGTCAAGATATTATAATCTGTTTTGCAGGATAGTCCAAGTCCTCATACCCCCATGTGGTACTTGGACAGAAGTTATTCCAGGCATAAGACCGGAACAAGGTGTTATCTTATGGATCATACTCCAGTGAGGAATGGACCTAAGATCTACAGTTGTGAAGTTGCAGATGGATAGAGACCATCAAGGATACACCTTCTACTGCCCAAGAGGAAAAGGATGTTGTGTGCATTCCTAAAGAATGATAAAGTACACAAGTCCTTGGTAAAGACCTTCAAGTGGCATTTGACTGGATAATTAGACCAACAAAATCAAGCTATTGAAGCTCTAAGATGTCTGACTGGTGGGACATAGTGTTGTTGCCACCTCAGCAGAATGGCAAGGAGAAGAACAAGCAGGATTTACCCATCATAGAGTAAAGCACATGATGCATCCCTACTAAGAGCAGTAAGAAAGCGGCACATGATCCTCAGCTGATGAGTCTTTCAAATGGTATCCTCAACTGAAATGACTTTCAAGTGGTATCAACTATCTGAAGAAACAATAAGAGAGATGTATGCTAAGGTTTATGTATCATCTGAACCTACAGAAAAGAATGTCCAAGATTTGTGCAAATACTGAGGGGGAGATTGACAAACTAGATGCTCCTGTTGAGGGGGAGCTAGTACAGTATGGTATGCTGGACAAGCTTGAGTCTTACCTAGAGAATTGGTGTTAGGAAATCTCCAGCACTAAATAGATCAGAAGAATACTATTGCTGATCAGATAGCTAGAGCCAGAGGCAAATCTATGGCTAAAGAAGAGGAAAAGATCTAGATTAGCAAGAAGAGACTTTGCATGGTGCAAGGAAATTGTTGTGCACAATTATGTGGATCCAGCATTAGCTCCAGGTCTACAATATAAAGATAAGTAATATCCTTTTGTATTGTGAGTCAACTAGTGCAATCTCCATTGCTAGGAATCCTGTTTCTTACAGCACGATTAAGCATAGTGAGATAAGATATCATTTTATTAGAGATTAGGTGGAGAAGGGAGACATTACTCTTAAAAGACAAACAAATGGCTCACTTACTAAGCCACTAGATGAAGCTAAATTCAACACCTTTAAATTTGAATTGGGAATGTTGAATTTGGTCTAGCTTCAGTAGCTCTCTATACTATATTTTGTTCATTTTGTTGCAGGTTAATCTAATCCCTATAGGACAGGATAGTTAAATTAGACTAAGTATAAAAGATTGTCTTTCTGCGGCTAATTGTCGCGATTAATCTAATCCCAGCCGTTGATCAAAGTCTTAATATCAAACAGGTACGCGACTCTCCACCTTCTAAAAGTAAAATCTCTATAAATAGAAGGATATGTGCATAAGACATAATACACTATTCCTTGCCCCTCACTGCCTGATTTCGCCGAATCGACGGAACTGCTTCGCAAAACTTCAAAAATTTCTGAGAGAAATGGCTCCGAAAGGTCAGGATTTCTTGTTTAAAGGCTGCGAACTAGTTAATAATGACTTCAAAGATGCTCCAGAAGAAGTGGAGCTTGTTCTACATTTACTCCAGGTCTCAGACCTAGATTTTGTTCTATCAGAACCTTGCCTACTCTGGAAGAGGGAAGTTCTAGAGTGATTCTCCAGTTCTAAGTTCGACACTTCTCCTAGCAAGATAAAGTCTGTTGTCAGTGTCAACAAGTTAAAGATAACTCTAAGGAGACTAAGCAAGGTGTTGTAGTTGCCCAAGATCATAGAATCAGATGTGCAAGAGGACATGGATCAGTCTGATGTCAGGTAAGCACTGAAGTGGTGTGGATTATCTAAACACGCCACTGGATCAATTCTAAGGAAGGAACTAAATCTGAAAGGTAAGTTTCTTGCTGATGTCATTTAGAAAGCCATGTTGTGCAAAACAGGCTCCTATGATAAGATTTCTAAAAAGATGTTTGAGCTAATGGCCAGAGTAATCCTTTCCAAAAGGACAGATTGGGAGAGGATCCTGTTTGACAAGATAGTAGAGTGTATTATTGAACCCAACCTAAGAATTCTATCTCTATTTCTTCTTTGAAGTGTTCCAGGGATCTTGAACACCAGGTTAGGAACCAAAATCCATCACATGAAGAGGATGGATGTGAAGATGTTGGACAGATATAACAGAGTCCTTCATCCCCATGGTCAGACAGCCTCCACCAAGAAGAAGAAGGATCGTGTTCCAATGCCAGAGAAAAGTACTGATAGAAGTTCATCTGAATAACCAGAGGAAGAGCCTCATGATACAAATTTGACTGAACCTTTAAATGAAACCAGAAGGGATATGTGTGCTCAAGTGTCCATCTCCTTTGATCTAGCAGTAAGGACTCAGGTCAGTAGGACTCAATCAGAAGAAACTCCAGAAGATGCTGAGGAGATTCCTTTAGCTGAGATAGCTGAACAAGCTGCTGAGGATATAGTAACTAGGATATCTACTGTGACGGAGGGGGAGGCCTCCTAGTTTCTGGCTCCTACCAAAGATGATCCTGCTCTAGTCCCAAATCATCAAGTTGGATATAGCCCTCAGAGTGAGGGGGAGAACCTCCTAGAACAAATCATGCAAGATGCATTTACTGAGGGGGAGAATCTCCAGGTTGTGGAAGAGCTATTCCAACTTCCCCTATAGGAACATCAACCTGCTGATGAGGTGGATAGAGAGGCTGCTATAGATCTACATATCACTGTAGACATGGCAGAAGTTGAGGGGGAGCTTCACACTGTACTCCCAGCTCAAGAGACTGTGTACACCATAGATACTTCTGAATCTGAGAAGGATAATACTGATGTTGAGGTATATGAGAATGCACACTCATCAGAGTACACAATGACTGATTTTAGATAAAGAGAAGAACTGAGGCTAGTTCAATAATAGGGTGCTGATGAAGACACATTCACTCTAGCTAATCCGATGTTAGGGGTCTTTCTAGCCCAACTGAAAGGGTTGCTAGATGATCAAAGGAGATCTCTGGAAAACTTTGTTGATGATTCTATCAAGAACCTCAGAAATGAGATGTCAACTGAGATCAAATCTATCAGATTTGAAGTGAATTTGTTGAAAGCTGAGACAGTAAAGTTTTTCACAAGAGCAGCACCTATTGTTGACTATACTCTAAACAAATTTGGATGAGTTAGGAAAAACTGTGAATACAAAAGTAGAAAATCAGAGCATAAATGCTAGCAACATGATTGATCTTCATACTGCTGATAAGGTAGTGCTGGAAAAGCAAACAACTGCCCTTACCACCAAGATGGATGCTTGCACAAAGCTTTTGGATGATCACATGCTAGAGGTCAAGAATCACATTACAGTAGGAGTCAATCATCTAGATCTTGAAAGGTAGAAGGCAACCTCCTCCCAGACTGAGACAATTTGTGCAGAAGTCAAAAAGGGAGAGAAGGAGATAATAATAACAAACACAAAAAATGTCGTCTGGGCAACAAATATTATAAGGGGATCATTTGGTATAGATCCAGTCTCTTATGATAACATTCCCATGTTCCCCATTCAAGTTCAAGAGGCACTACATCAGGGACAGATGACTCTGCAAAATGATCAATTTCAGTATTGTAGCAAGTACCAGGATTATCAAGGTGCAAAACAGACCAATGCTCAGTATACTGAACTGGTGCATAGTGGGGTGAACAATCTATAGCTGCTGACATTCCTACATTCAGCCCCATTACTGACCAAGTTCTGAAATCAAAAGGAAAATCTGATGTTGAAGAGGAGGAAACTGTCAGATTAAGCAAGAAAAGGTATAGAGATCAGATGGAAGCCAAGCCTGACTTTGAACAATGGAGCCCTGAGTCCAGTATTATCATTTTATCATCCTGGGACCAGATCAAGTCCAATAAGACTGAAAGGGGAAAACTTTATAGCTCCCAAGAGTGGGACAAGATGGAAAAGAGTGAAGTCAGCAAAAGGAGATTCAAGAGAGACTTAAAGGTAGGTGTATTTCCACCTGATGATGTGGAACCTGTAAAGTACATTCCAAAGCCCTTCAAATACTTCCTGAGGCAGAAGGAAAAGAAGAAAGAAGCTAAAGTAGGTTGTGCTGCAAAGAAGCCCAGGAGCAGTGGAATAGTTATAAGGGAACCTGAAACATAAAAGTGTTTCTTGTTCATCTTTGGTGCTGAAGGATGTGTAGTTTTGTTTTGTGCATAACACTAAAACAATTATTCCTTCTAGTTAATTAATATCTTTTTAATTAAATGGGTGTTCATTATTTCTATGTTTTGCATGCAATTTAAATTATATTTATGATGCATATATGTGTGGGTGTATATCATTGTCTTAGGTTTTGACTTCTTCAAATATGGGGAGATTGTTGGATCCATTGATCTCAATATTCTAGATTTGAAGAAGTCCTACTTGATAATTGTATACATATGTGTGTAATCTATCAGTTATCACAAGTTCTATTTATGCAGGATATTCCTTGGAATAAGATTAAACAGGTTGTCTAAGTGATTGTGATAGGTGATTACAAGGTAGAAAGGTTGAGAGACAGAAATCTATTTAAGTCCACAAGCATTGAGTGAAGTCAGTTCACTCAACACCAGATGTCAAAAAGCGTTGAGTAAGGTGTGGACAGTCAAAGCCCATCAGTTTGCATAGCAGTTTTGTAGTGAAGTCAACCGGCGTTGAGTGAAGGCAGTTCACTCAATGCTATATAGCAAAAGGCATTGAGTATAGCTGAGTCTATCAAAGCTTCAGCATTAGCAATGAAGAAAATGTGGCTAATTCCACGGGATTTGAGTGAAGCTAGTTAACTCAACGCCATATTCCAAGAAGTGTTGAGACAAGCTCAAGCAGTCCAAGTGATTGAAGATCTGTTAAGAATTCTGGCTAAGTCCAGAAGCGTTAAGTGAGGGCAACTCACTCAACGCCCATAGAAGAAGGCATCGACAAAGCAATGATCAGTCAAAGCTTATGAAGAGATAGACAAAAAAATTTGTATAAGTCTAGATGCGTTGAGTAAGGTCAGATCACTCAACATAAGCTCATCAAGAAGATTGGCTAAGAACAGAAGCATTGAGTAAAGGCACTTCACTCAACGCCTCAGCAATATGGCAGGCATTAAGAGAAGCAGCTAAGTCCAGGGGCGTTGAGTGATGAAATCTCAATCAACGCACTCAACTCCTAGCAGAACAGAAGAAATTGGCCAAGTCTAGAAGCGTTGAGTGATGAAGATTCACTCAATGCCTAGCAGGGCAAAATTTGGCTAAGTCAAGTTGACGTTGAGTGACGAAGGCTCACTCAACGCACTCAACGTCAAATGAGTAGAAAGATTGTCCAAGGACAGAAGTGTTGAGTGAAGTCTATTCACTTAACGCACTCAACGCCTTGTAGTGCAGTTTATTTGGCTACGTGTTTTTGCGTTGAGTGAAGGCTGTTTACTCAATGCATGGAATAAAACTGAGAATTTGGCTAAGTCCATAAATGCTGACGTCAGCAAAAGTCAACAGAATTCAAATTAGTTGCGAGAAAGCTACAATACGCGACAAATGGCGTCGCAGACCTACTGTATGTCTTTTACTATTAAAGCAAGTTGCAGCCGACAACTACAGGTGGGCCCCACGGGTAAAATAGATGTTGGACAGCGGAAGCTAAAAAAAGAATTGAGATGAGTTCGAGTAAATTAACTTTTGGGATTATTTTGAAAAGAAAGAACTTCGTCTTCTTCCTCTCCATTGTTGTATACCTTTAAAGAAAGAAGTTCAAATCAACTGATCCAAAAGTTCATCAAGCTAGTTGTTGTGATCAACACCATCAACCGCAATTTCAGAGATATTTCTCTGAGAAAGAAGAAGCAGCCAAGGCTAACCCTAGCTGCAGCGGATCTGTTAATACATGATAGTTGTTGCCATTTCTCACCTAGAACAGCATGATCAGAAAGCTTTGTTTCTGATCACCAAGAAGTTGTAGAGCTTGATAAACTCACTATACAGTTAGTCTGTGATTTACAGACAATTGGCTGGTTGAAGAACAAAAAGAACCATCTACTCTTCTATCTTCATTAGCAAGGTCAGAAGCTTAAGTTTCTGAGTTACTTACAGCACAAGAAGCATTTTACTGAAGATCAAATTTCTTGTGACTAAGAAGAAGTTAGGGCTGGGATTTTCTTAGCTCAGGAAGTAGAGGTCTTAGAGAAATCTCTCTGGAGTCAAATCAACACAAACACTTTCTTTTTTATAGGATATTAACAGATCTGAGTGTAGGCCTGATTTCTAAAGGCTGAGGTAGGTTCCAATTTTAGATCTGAGTTGTAGTGCCTTTGGGCCTGAGGTAGGATCTTATGTGGATCTGAGATTATAGGACCTTTGTGCCTGAGGTAGGGCAGTTTACCTGAGGTAGGAGAGTCATTCTCTCTGAGTGTAGGACCTTTAGGTCTGAGGTAGGATCCAGCTTTGGATCTGAGGTAGGGTTATTCTCTTAGCCTGAGGTTTAGGGCCTTTGGCCTGAGGTAGGTGATCTTTGGATCACTGAGTTGTAAGGCTTTGTGCCCGAGCTGTAGGTCTTGAAGGTGACTGAGAGATCCTGCAGGATTTGTGTTGTAAGCTCTTAGGAGCCAAGATTGGAGAAGTGTCTTGCCTAACAAGCTGTTAGAAATGTGTGAGGGACAGTGGACATACCCCTAATCTGGGAAAACACTATAAATCTTGTATATGATTTGTGTGATTGTCTTGAAAGCAACATATAATTAAATCACAACACACTAAAAGGAGAGATAGTCATAAAATACTAAGAGACCTATTTACCCCTCTCCCCTCTAAATGTTTAGCTATCCTTGAAACTAAATACTTTCAACAACACCCATTCCCTGGTAAGATGTGTCGGTGTAGACTTAAAATACTTCCTTTTCATAGGGAAGGGAGAGGATGGGAGCCGAGGTAAGCCGACCCTTCAGCTCCTAAAAGGCAAACTCACACTGCGGCATCCATACGAATGGTGTATCCTTCTTTGTCAGCGATGTAAGTGGGAGGGAAATCCAGGAAAATCCCTCTACAAACTTCTAGTAGTATCCGGTGAGTCCTAGGAAACTCCGTATGTCAGATGTCGTCTTCAGTGGTGGCCAATCTCGCACTGCTTGGACCTTTGTCGGATCCACCGCTAATCCTACTCCACTGATAATGCGACCTAAAAAGGCAACTTCCTTCAACCAGAACTGGCATTTATTGAACTTTGCATATAGGCTATGCTCTCGGAGTTCTCCAGAGTCAATATTAAGTGTCGTGCATGCTCCTCCTCCGTCCTTGAGTAGATTTGGATGTCGTCTATAAATACAATGATGAAGATATCGAGGTAGGTATCGAATACATGGTTCATCAGACTCATGAACACATAAGGTGCATTTGTGAGCCCAAATGGCATTACTGTGAACTCATAGAGGCCATATCGGCTATTAAATGTGGTCTTTGGGATGTCCTCCTCCTGGATTCGTAGCTGATAATATCTCGGCCTCAAATCTAGTTTCGAGAACTAATGAGCTCCTTATAGCTGATCAAATAGATCATTTATTCTCGGTAGAGGGTACGTGTTCCATACTGTTATGCTGTTTAGTCCTCTATAGTCAATGCATAGTCTGAGAGTCTCGTCCTTCTTTATAAACAATACTAGGGCTCCCCATGTCGAGGAGCTTGGTCTGACAAACCCAGCTTAAACCAACTCTTGTAGCTGACTCTGGAATTCCACTAGCTCTTTCGGGGTCATCAGATATGGAGACCTAGATTCTGGCATAGCCCATGACACTAGATGGATCCAAAAGACTTTCTCGTGGTGCGGTGGCAGTCCTAGCAGCTTCTATGGGAAAACATCCGTGAAATTCCGTACCACTAGGATGTTGGAGATAGAGTTCTTTTCCTCGCTCATCTCGAATAGCACCTGATAAACCTCGTCCCCCTGCAGGTGGGCCTTGATAGCCTGGATAAAAGATAGCAGATAATAGGAGATCAGAGTAGTACCTTCAAAGGTCGCGTAGGTGTTGTCATATCTCAGCACGACCTTCCTTGTTGGGCAATTAATCTGTGCATGATTCCAGGTGAGCCATGTCATTCCCAAGACAAGATCAAAGTCTGGCATCTTCAGGATCGTCACTAGAGCCTAGAGTGTTAGGTTGTTAATGGTCACCCTTATAAGGTATTTTGTAGTAGATAGGATCTCCGTCCCATTGGGAAGACGCACCCTCCTAGTGACTCTCGTATAGTGTCATACTTGATCCAATTCTTTGACAAAATCCTCCACAACAAAGTTATGTGACGCCCTCGTGTGGAATAAGGTATGGGCAGGCTTGCCACATACCATTACTATTCCTGAGTTTGTTAAACAATCTTAGGTGGCTAGTTTTATAGTTTCCTTCCTCAATTCTACCAATTTAATATCAGTTCTACTGTCTAGGGGAAAAGAAGGAAAAAGGATTAAATTGCTAGTATACCTGCTATAACCATATCCGGGTCCCGGGGTTGAGCAAGATCCAAAGCATACATCTGATCTATGTCCGGCCTACGGTCACCGCATTTGAACCCACGTCCTCGACCACAACCCAAGCCCCTAAATTGCTGAGTAGGTGGGGCAGCCTGTGGTGCTGGTGGTGTTACCTGTCTTCTGGGGAAGTTAATCTGAATATGTCAAGGTTGGTGGCAGTGATAGCACACTGGCGGGGGAGGTGCCCCATTTATTGGCCTTGGCATCTCCCACATTTGTAATGGCTGAGGGGACAATACTGCTGGATCCCTCTACTCCTCTCTATTCTTCGGGAGGGGTTGATCTCCATTTCTCTGATCCCTCTGTTGTTCCCTCCTACCACCAATAACCATGTCGTCTGCTTGTCTTTTTCCCATGCCCCGAACCGTAAGCTGGTCTGCTTCCAACTTCTTAGCCATCTCCAGGATCCGAGCCAGACTACCATCTACAAAAAAAAAGAATGGCTACCTCAGATCATCCTGGAGGACCTTGTAGAACCTCTTCGCATAGTCGGCATCATCAAGCTGGTATGAATCAGTGAAGCGAGCTAAGTGAGTAAACTCCTGGTAGTACTCAAAAACTGACCTGTTGTCATGCCTCAACTACAGAAATTTGTCCTCTAGCTCATCCCTCGCAGTCTATGGCACAAAATGCTCCAAAAGTGTTGTCTTGAACTCATCTCATGTGATATCTTCTCCCTCAAATCCTACATAGGTGGTGTCTAGAAGAGACTTCCACCACCTCTTTGCATGGGATTCCAAACATGAAACTGCTAAGGATACTGCCACATCAGTCGGGCATCGTATCCCGGCCAGCTTCTCATGGATGATGTCCAGCCACTCCTCTGTCCATACGGTTGACTTTGTCCCGAGGTATGATAGAGGGGAAAGGCCTCGAAAGACACTCAAACAATTTACCTCAGGATTTGGTTGAGGAGACGGAGCCTGCTGTATTTTAAAAGCCTCTAAGATAGCAATCAGTGTATGTCCGATCTCCGATTGTTGGATCAGAGTAGGAACTGGTGGGGGTGGAACAACATTCTGAACCGGAGGTGTTCCCTATTCAAAGGCCAGTGAGTCAATATAAGATTCAAAAGGGAAGGTTTACTAGTAAGGTGGTTGGATAAATACTAGTTAAGAGTGGACTATCACATGTGATTCCCTATATGGGCACACCATTGCTTCTGCTGCTTAGTTTGACCTCAAACAAAACTCGAGCGGGGGTATCCCAAGGTTTGTGGACTTTTTTTCTTCGGGTTGAGGTTTTGCTCTGATACCAGTTGTAAGACCCCCCCCCCCCTCGGGTCTTATGCCCAGTGTCACCGCTTTGTGGTGACACAAACTTCCGAGAAGGTCGTCGCCACAAATCGCTGATTTTGTCGGCAAGTACTCAACCATATACCATAGAAGAAAAGAGGTATTCGTAAAACTAAAGAATTCCATAATCACAGTGCAATAAATGAAGTCCATATAAAATAAAAACTTAGCAACATGCAAGAGTAAATCTGTAAAGAAACATAAGAGGGCTCCAGCCCATTACATATGATCCTCACTACATAATGTTCGCGTAAGAAAATCTACTAATCACTCACGGAACTCATGGATACTACTGTTGTTACCCCTGGATTAGACTGGTTCACCTCCTCCTATAATGTTCCCTCGAAGTTCTAGGTCCCCTGGTGCTGCATGTAATGTCCCAAGATTTCCGAAGAAGGAAAAAGAGTTTTCTAGAAGTTACCGCCCGAATGTAGGGCTAACGTCGGTAGTAGATCCGGGATAGTAGGCTTCAGGCGCTGAGAGCATTGAGAGCATTGAGTGAGGCGAGGTGACTCAATGCCTAGTCTACCTCGCGACGGTAGGTTGCAAGCGCGTGGCGTTAGCCACTTTATTGGTCGAGTTCTCGGGAAGTTAGCGCCTAGTGGTAGGGTTACCACAGGCGGTAACTTGGAAATTTATTTGTCTAAGCGCTCGGGCTTCTACCACGTGGCAGTAGTTGATATCGTGTGGCGGTAGTTGAAGAGGTTGTGTCATAACCGTCGCTAGTTACCGCGAGGAATTAGTATCTTAATGCTTGGTAATAACGATTTTGTAACAGTATGGCCACGTGTCAACCTGTGATTGGAGATCCTAGGCGATTGCGCTCGAATCGAGGTGTTGAACTGAGGTACCGCGCGACGGTAGCTAGGTACTGCGCGACAGTAGTTAGGTACCGCGCAGCGGTAGCTATATTTATATTCCTGGATCAGTCGTTTCACTTCATCTTCTTTGGAGTTGGGACTTGGTTGGGTCTTATGGATAAGGAGCAGCAGCGCCAGAAGAGGGAGTTTACGCCGCCATTTGAGATTCGGAGTTCGGATTCGCAAAGCGAGTTTGAATCTACGGAGGCAAGGCCGGAGCAGTTGATTTCAACTGTCTAGATTTCTCCCATGGCGTCAAAGAGGACTATAAGGGTAACGATCCTCTTCCTTGGACATGTGAAGCCCTTTGTTTGGCATTTCATGGTAGACGCTCTATGAGCACGTGGATGTGGTTCTCCCAACAGGTAGATACGTGTATCCCTATAGTTTTGCATTTAGATCCGGAATCGAAGGAATAGGCATGTTATGTGAAGCCCATCTTGACGGGTTGGTCTGGATTGGTGATGTTTATATATTTTGTATGTCGGAGAAGACTCTGTGGTAAATGCATGGATTTCGGATTCGTGGGGTATGCAGATGATTGCATTGAGAGTACTGGGGGTAGTCTCCATGAATACACCCGAGAGGGGGAGAACTGATTGTCTGTCCCCTACCGCTCGGTGGTAGTGCTACCGTCGGCGATAGCTTCCAGCAAGCTATGTGTTGTTTGTGAAGTCTCTCTCGGAGACCTGAGGGCTATAATTTGATTGAGCATGAGCTTAAATTGCTCAGCTATTGAGGATTATCTCTCGAAGACCTTGGGGCCTATTTTGTGGAGCCTGAGCTTAAATTGCTCAGCTAAGGTAGCCATGAGAGCTAAACTAAGATCATAACAGGGTTATGAATTATACGGAAATGGGAAAGGTGGTGCCGACCCGTGTCGTGGCTGATGCGCTTGACGAATTGAGCGCTGGAAATGGTTGAACTGTACCCAACACTTGTCGTCTGTCTTGGAGTGATTCATATAGTGGATCTGCTGATCGTTATGACTTTGCCGGAGGCTTGGGGCATTGTCTCTGGCTTTGGCCCTATGAGACTAAAGGCTCAAACGTTGTTGACCGTCAGTGAATGGTTGATGAATACAAAAATATATAATTTTGTATAATATTAATTTTGAATATTTATAAATAAAACCTTAGTTTTTATATATATAACTAATTATTTTTGTTATATTTTATTTTTTTATGTTTTATATTTATTTTCTAAGTTTTTCTGAAATTTTGTATTTTTTACTTAGGTCACGCCCCTAGGTCACGCCCGTGACCTAGGGCGTGACAGCCCTGTTTAATTCCTTTTTATTTTCTGTTTTTGTTATTTAGGAAAATCGGAAAAGCTGATGGACATGTCCTCGCCACGCCCGTGACCCAATCAGACACGCCCGTGACCCACACCGGTGTTAGTCCATTTCCAGCAAGATGTCGTGCTGTCACCACGCCCTGTGCCGCCTAATGAACCGACTCTCAGACACGCCCGTGACCCACCCGACATGCTCGTGACCTGATGAAGTTCTATCCAAAGTTCAGCCCAGCTCGACACATGTCCCGACACGCCTCCCTACACGCCCGTGACCTTGTCACGCCCACCCGACACGCTCGTGTCCAGGGGCGTGTCGTTTCAAAAATATTTCTATAAATAGAGGGGCAGAGCTTTGTAAAATTATTCGAACACCAGCAGCTTCCTTAAGAACTGTTAGGACTCCCCAGCTCTCTGACAAAGAACTGGTAGTAGCTTTCAAGTATTCCAAGTTCTGTAAGTTGTAATTTTTTTCAGCTTTCTTTTCAGCTTTGTAGGAAGTTTTAATAACTTTTGAATTTATTAAATAGAATGTTTCAATTTAAATTCTGAGTACTTTATAGTTTTATTTTCTGTTTTACTTTACTTTATTTTCTCATATTATCCTGAATGAAAGGAGAAGTTCTGCTTATGTCCTGGATTAAGATAGCGTGAAACTGCTTTCAAAACAAAACCTTATTATTTCATACTATCCCGAATGAAAGGCGAGGCGAAGGCCTATGACTTGGATTAAGATAGTGTGAAAGCTTTTCATAAGTTTAGATTTTACTACCCTATCCCGAATGAAAGGCAAAGCGAAAACTTAAGTCCTGGATTAAGATAGATAAGTAGATATTATTTTCTGCACTTTATACCGCCCCCATCCTGATGAGAGTCTAAGAACCCTTAGCACTTGGTCAAGATGAGCTCTGGACTGGATATTATTTTCAACTATTTCAACTCTGCGTTCTAGTTATTCTAACTAGGGTTTACTGTTAATTGATCATATACCAAGTGAAGATACACTACGTTTAACGTTAACCCATTTTAAATGCAAGCCTCCCCGGTCGTACTTTCGAGTCAGTGATGCTACCAAAGGGCCCTCTCGTTAAGTTAGGTAATCAAGAAATAGAGTTATTCTTTAATAGGTGAATTAATATTCTCCCATAGTAATTCTAAAATCAAGGACTACTTTCTGAGTCCTTATCTTGATAAAACCACGTATTTATATTTTTCCGTCTTTTATATCTTTTTTGTTTTTAATATAAACTTCACTCCGTTCTTTCGATAAGATAATAGTTTGTTCTAAAAAGTAGAATAATTAACACCGATCCTAGGAAAAATACGCCTTGATATTTTCTACAAAATACTATAGTCCTATGCGATATGTACTCTTTCCTTAATCCAGAGGATATAAGTAAGTAAAAAAGAGATAGGCTTATATACGTAAAAGATTATATAACGCCAAATCTATTCTCTTTAAATCAAAATTTACATATCAATGGTGGTTCTACCCTTGAGTTCTTGTGCACTAAGAGTGTGCCTGAGAGCACGTGGCATTGGTCATTTGTGCCAACGTCTATGGCTAACGGTGCTTAAGTTACACGTTTTGATTGTCAAGTTATGATTAAACTAATACATGCAGGGAAGGAGCACTGCAACCACGAGTGAGCGGTAGGGCCGTTATAATTTGGTCAGTTAATGCTAACCGTTGCTTTTGTGTCACATTTACGGTGGAATATTGTGTGCACGTGCTGCTGAGCCAAGCGGGAAATAGCGGGCTGGAGCCTAGAAATGTTATGCTGGCCCTTGAAGGCCAAAGCGAAATACGTGTGTTATTTTATCGTTCATGTGTGGTCGGCCTGCGTGTCGAAGTATGTAACACAATTTAATTCAAGTTGAACATTGTAAGGCTGTAAGGTCAAGACCTTATTTGTGTATTTATTTTACATTCCTAGTTATGGTAGTGGACATTCATGTTGTAGTTGGGTTCTATTTATAACCTCTAAATTACTTTCGCTAGAATGTACACTTGGTTAGGATACGCAATATTGGATTATGGTTTCAATTTAGTAACTCCTTGGTCTGTCTGTGGTATATGGCGTTGGGGCCCGGCCAGACCTTTTATTATATGTTATGTGATGAATGGGGGTATTACAAAGTTGGTATCAGACTCTGGTGTCGGTCTTTCTTATTTGAATTCATGGGTGAATTCATTTAATAGGTGGTGAGCACATAAAAAGAACCCATGATTGTTCGCTTAGGAATGAAAATACACATGTTTGAGGAACCTGCGTGTTCCTATGGTTGCGTTTTGGCAATCTGTTTGTCGCATATTTGAGTGTTTATAATTATAGGTGACTAGGAGAGGTCTGGGTCAGTCGCAATGCTAGCACTCCATGAAGAGTAGTGCTCCTAAAAATGCGCCTGCAACCCCTCCTTCTACTGAAACCATACGAATGGTAGCGGAAGCGGTGTTCGCTATGATCAATGTCCAACCAGGGAGGCAAGTGCAGCTTCCTGCTCCTAGGCTAGGTCAAGTACCGTTTGGAGTAGCAGAGCCTGAAAATCTTTTTTTTCAAGGTAGATTGCAACTTAGAGGGGGTGAATAGGTTAATTGATTTCTTGTGACTTTCTTTAATTTCTTCTTTAGTTATTTAGTGTGTTGGCAGAGCCTGAATGTCTTTGTTTTCAAGGTAGCTTGCAACTTAGAGGGGGTGAATATGTTAATTGATGTCTTATGACTTTCTTTAATTTCTTATTTAGTTATTTAGTGTGTTGACTTTCTTTAATTTCAAGAACCTACACAAAGAAAATAACACAAAAAAGCACATACAGAAATTATAGTGGTTCCCCAGATTATGGGTACATCCACTCTCCTCCCACCTTTCTAACTTTCAGTTAGACAAGGCACTTCTCCAAAACTCAGCTCAAAGAGCTTACATCTCATATCCCTCAGGATCTCTCAGTCTCCTCCAAGACTTACAGCTCAAGCACAAGTGCCCTACAACTCAATGATCAGTAGATCACCTACCTAAGGCCAAAGGCCCTACAACTCAGGCTGGGAGGACAACCCTACCTCAGATCCACAAAGGATCCTACCTCATAGAGAATGACTCTCCTACAGCTAAGACACAAAGGCCCTACCTCAGATCTAAAAGGATCCTACAGCTCAGGCACAAGTGCCCTACAATTCAGTGAGAATGACACACCTACCTCAGGCTCAAAAAACCTTGCAGTTCAGTGATCAAATGATTACCTACCTCAGATATAAACTGGATCCTACACTCAGAGAGAGTATAACTCTCCTACAGCTTAGGCAAATTTGCCCTACCTCAAGCCAATGGCCCTACAACTCAGATCCAAAAGGATCCTACAAAAAAACAGTGGTTTAATTAATTTGATACAGAGAAATTTCTCTGTGTCAACAATTAGGTCTCAGTTATCTCAGCTCTATCTTTCTTCATAGCAGCAGGAAGAAATTATGCCTCTATTGGAAGAATCTCATAATGTAAATTCTGAACTTGCTGAAGAAGACAGAAGAACGGCTAGGTCTTAAGTCCTTCAATAAGCTATCTGAACCCGCAGAAGGTTGAAGGCTCTCCTTTCTTTATTTATCAGAAGTCTTTCTGATCTTGTTGTAGCAGAAGAAAAGTGTTACAGCTAACTAAACTTTTATTTTGCTAGAAGACTTCAAGCTTTTTCTCAGCAGTAATGGCGAGGAATAAGAAGTTCAGCCACTCTTTTTCATTTTGGATAAAACCCTAAAAGTTGAGTTCAATCATCTAAAACTGTCCCTTTATATCTTCCACCGATTAACGGCTCCAGGAAGCAGTGGGGACCACCTGCAACATACAGTTGCACCTTGCTTTAATGGAAGAAGACGTACAGTATCCCTTTGGCAACATTTGTCGTGTTCTGTAGCTTTCCCGCACTTAATTTGAACTCTGTTGACTTTGTTAACTTTGCTTATGTCACCATCTGTGGACTTAGTCAAAATAAAACATATTTAGTATAGGCATTGAGTGAGTAAGCTTCACTCAGCGCCAAAACACTTAGGCAGATTTTCTGTCACTAGGCTTGAGTAAGCAACCTTCACTCAACGCCAAAACACTTAGAAAATATTGCAGTCATTAGGCGTTGAGTGAGTAAGCTTCACTCAATGCCAAAACACTTAGAAAAATCTTTATGCCACTTGGCGTTGAGTGAGTAAGCTTCACTCAATGTCATACCACTTAGAAATGATTCTAGTCACTTGGCATTGAGTGAGCAACCTTCACTCAACGCATCTGGACTTAGTCGATTTTCCAGCTTGGGAGGCGCTAAGAACGTTGAGTGTGTCTTCATCACTTAATGCCATATTACTTAGACAAATTTTGCTACTTGGCGTTGAGTGAGTAAGCATCACTCAACGCCAAACTACTTAACAGATATTCTTCTGTTATCTAGCGTTGAGTGAGAAAGCTACACTCAACACATTTGGACTTAGCCAAATTTCTGTGAAATCACAGTCACTTATTGACTAAGGTTCAGTCAACGCTTTTTATCACATGGCGTTAAGTGGGTAAGCTTCACTCAACGCCTGTGGACTTATGAAAATATTTACACAGATTTTCTGTGGCTTTAACTGACTAATCTATACTCAATGATTTATACTATATGGCATTGAGTGAGTAGACTTCACTCAATGCCTGTGGACTTAGCCATATTTCAGCCTAATTCTTCTTAGGCTTTGCCTGTCTCACAGCTTTTAGCTATATGACGTTGAGTGAGTAGACTTCACTCAATGCATGTGTACTTCGCCACTTTCTCAACTTGCCAATTCTTTGGCTTTGACAATACAGGCTACACTCAACGATTTTACTCACCTGGCGTTGAATGAGTAGACTACACTCAATGCCTGTGGACTTAGGCAATTTTCAGCCTATCCAGCATCTTCACTTTGTGACCACCTGTCACATCACTTGGAATACATATCTTATCAATGTTGCAAGGACTAACTTGCATGCATGAACTTAGGAACGCATCAAATACAACTTTATGTATGTCATTGACAGGATTGACTTCTTCAAATCTAGGACATTGTGGGCAATGGACCCAACAGAGCCTATAGCGGCGGATCAAGTAGAGGCAGAGCTCGTGGTGCTGAGAAGATCTACTGAGAAACAGCTAAAGCACATGATGAGCTTTAACCCACCGATGTTTTTGGGGACTGCGACCCCAACACAAGCTGGGGACTGGCTTTCCAGAGTTAAGAGAGTCATGTTCGTAACGGAGACAGAGTAATGGCAGAAAGTCACAATAGTTGCTTTCCTTCTGGATTGTGAAGCAAGGTTATGGTGGGAAGAGTTAGAGCTTCATCACTTCGTTGGGAGGCAACTTTCTAATATCTCGATGGAGGAGTTCTCAAGACTATTTCTGGCATGATTCATCCCGTCAGCGCAGAAAATAGCTATAGAGAATTAGTTTCAGAGACTGACTCAAGGTGATAATAGTATGGACGAGTACCTTCATGAGTTCACGAGATTGGGACGTTATGCTGGCTCCACTTTTGCTGATGAGGAGCGCAAGACCAACCGATTTTATGAAGGACTGTGTGACGATCTGAGGTTGCTACTTTTAGGTCCTATGACTCAGGGCTTTCTAGTCTTGGTCAATACAGCCTAATCTCTGGAGAAGGATCTGAAGAAGGTTCAAGGTAATAAGGACTCGACGATGAAGAGGTCAGACTTTAAAGTTCCAAGTTCATCGAAGTCTGGGTACCGAAAGTGGAACAAGAAGCCCAAAACTTCTGGACCAGCTTCTTTAGCGGTTACTACTGGGGCATCTTCTAGGCAAGGAGGCCCAATTCACTGTTATAATTGTGGCAAACGGGGACACATGGCCTACGACTACTGGAGTGGTAAATCATAGAAGAAGGCAGGAGCTTCCTATGCAGAGAAAGGGAAGGCGGTGGAGTCAACTGCGTCCCATCAGGCTCCAGCCCAACCGAGAGTCTACAACCTTGGCCAGTAAGAGGCCATCAAGCAAGGCGATGTGGTGACAAGTTTATACTAGATTTTAATTGTAATACTTTGCATACCTTGCGTCTTATGCTTTGGTTATACGACTGTCATGTTTTAGGTTTTGTCGTGGTTATGGACTATCCGGCTCGAACACTGTTTGATACAAGAGCTTTGCATTATTTCCTATTTGAGGACTTTGTGTCATGCATCGTAGTGCCTACTTCAGTGGTGAAGGATAGGTTGGATGTGCTGTTGTCGAACGGGTGTTCGTTACGCACATAGAGAGTCTGTTGCATGAAAGTGTTGGTTGGTAGTCAAACTTTTGACTTGGAAACATCACTACTACCGATAGTAGAGTTTGACGTAATCTTTGGCATGGATTGCCTCTCAGAGCAACGTGTGTTCATCGATTGTAGCTTGAAGATTGTTAAACTAGGGTCAAATACCAACCAAGAAACTACTTTATCCAGTTCGAAGGGGCCGAGCAAGACGATGATGCTTGCTCTCCAAGTAGTTAAAGTTATTCATGAGGGTGCAGAGTTATTCTTCACTCTTTCTAGAGGCAAAGAAGCCCAAGCCTAGCTTGTTCAGTATTCTAGTAGTGTCGGAGTTTGTCGACGTATTTCCTAAAGATCTCCCCGGAGCCCCACCTCAGAGGGAGATCGATTTCACCATCGAGTTAGTGACAGGTGTCAAACCTGTGTCGCGGTCTCCTTACTGCTTAGCACCAAGGGAAATAGAGGAGTTGAAGGTGCAGCTTCAAGAGTTAATAGAGTAGGGTATGCGCATTCAAGTTCATCGTCTTGGAGTGCCCCGATCCTCTTCATGAAGAAGAAGGACGAAATTCTGCGGCTGTGTATCGATTATCGGGAACTCAATAAGCTAACGGAGAAGAATAAGTACCTGATTCTGAGGATCATTGATCTATTCGACCAGCTTGTTGGGTTGACTGTGTATTCGAAGCTGGATTTGAAGTCTGGTTACTATCAGCTAAGAATCAGGGAAAGTGACATTCCATAGACGGTGTTCAGTACTCGATATGGGCATTATGAGTTCACGGTCATGCCTTTTGGGCTGACGAATGCGCCATCGGTGTTTATGGGCTTGAAGAACCGAACATTCAGGGAGTATTTGGATCGGTTCGTGATAGTGTTCATTGATGATATCTTGGTGTACTCCCAGTCCGAACTTGATCATGCGGAGCATCTACAAATTGTTCTGGAGACCCTGAGAAGCAATCAGTTGTATGCCAAATTCTCTAAGTGTGAATTCTGGCTTTCTTCGATAGTGTTCCTTGGGCACATCATTAGTGGAGATGGGATAGCGATTGATCCGACGAAGATTATTGTGATATGGGAGTGTCCTGTGTTGTCTTCAGTTGCGGAAGTCCGGAGTTTTCTGGGACTTGTCAGCTACTATAGGCGCTTCGTAGAGAATTTCTCATGGATAGCGTTACCTCTCACGACTCTGATGAGGAAGGATCAGAAATTTGTTTGGTCTCTAGCGTGTGCGCAAGCTTTCGAAGAACTGAAAAGTCATCTGACCACAGAGCCTATCCTGTGTTCGCCATGTGGGACAGATGACTATGAGATCTATAGTGACGCTTCGGGGAGCGGCTTAGGTTGTGTGTTGTTACAACATGGAAGAGTAATAACTTATGGTTTGCGCTAGTTGAAGGTGCACAAGAGGAATTACCCGGTCCATGACTTGGAGTTGGCAGCCGTGATATTCACTCTAAAGCTCTGGAGGAACTACTTGTACGGCGTGAAGGTCGAGATTTACACAAATCATAAGAGTTTGAAGGATCTGTTGGATCAGAAGGATCTAAATATGCGTCAGCGAAGGTGGATAGAGTTCCTTGGGGATTACACCTTCCAGATACACTATGTACCTGGCAAAGGTAATACAGTTGCGGATGCGTTAATTCGCAGGGTTCCCACACAGGCTAACTGGATAAGGATGCATGATGAGCGTCATATTCGAGATTTCGAGGCCTTAGAGATCTCTTGCGTGGAAAAGAGGTCTAGTGCTGAAGCACGATTGTATTGGACAGAGGTACAATATGATCTCGTCGATCGAATTCAACAGGCTTTGGAATTGGACGACAGCATGAAGCGCTACATGGCTGAGACTTTGGAAGGGTCAAATACCCAATTTACTATTGATAATGAGCTGTTGTGGAAGAACGGTCGTTTGTGCGTCCCAAAGATTGGTAAAATACGGGAAGAATTAATGTACGAGACTCATTATACCAAGTACTCGATTCACCCAGGGAGTACAAAAATGTACAAAGATATGAGAAAGTTCTTCTGGTATCCCGAACTAAAGAAGGACATTGCTTTTTATGTGGCAAAATGTCATACTTGTGCCTTGGTGAAGGCTAAATGTCAGAAGCCCGAAGATTTTTGAAGTCTTTATCAATGCCAGAATGGAAGTTCGACGATATATCTATGGATTTCGTGCATGGTTTGCCGAGATCACAGAAGGGAAACGACGCCATCTAGGTAATCGTTGATCGTTTGACTAAAGTGTCCCATTTCATCCCGAATAGGAAGGACGATTTTGTGGATAAATTAGCAAAATTGTATGTGGATAATATTGTCTGACTGCATTGTGTGCCCCGTAGCATCGTGAGTGACCGATATGGGCGCTTCACATTAAATGACTAGAGGCTGGTTCATCAACTGTTGGGTACCAAACTGAAGTTCAATACGGCCTTTCATCCGCAAATGGATGGTCAGACCGAGAGGGTGAACATGACGATGGAGGACATGCTTCGTATGTGCGCCCTAGATTTTGGAAAAAAAAGTGGGAAGATCTGTATATGATCTAATTCGCTTACAACAGCTACCAGACAAGCATCCAAATGGAGCCCTTTGAGACCCTTTATGGTATAAAGTGTTGTACTCTATTGTCATGGTTGGAGACGGGCGAGTTCAAGTTGTTTAAGCGGAAGGAAGTTGAGGATGCGACATCTATTGTTCGGACAATCAGGGGTTATTGATAGCGCAGGAAAGACAGGCTAAATATTATAATGTCAAGCACCAAAATGTGGAGTTTGTCGTGGGCGATTGGGTTTACCTGAAGATCAAATCGTTCAAGGGCATGCCTAGAATTCGACGGCTAAAAAAGATAAGTCTGAGATACCTTGGGCTGTTTGAGGTTTTGGAGCGCATTGGTGAAGCCGACTATCGATTAAAGCTTTCAATGAAGCTTAGTGGTCTGCATGACATATTCCACATATCTGTGTTGTAGAAGGCAGTACAAGAGCCCACGCAAGTGGCTGCAACGAATTAGGTTCCGATTGATGCAGGGTTGACAACGAAAGTCAAGCCCATTCGTATTGAAGACTCGAAAGTTAAGAAGCTTTGCAATAAGTGTATTAGGATGGTCAAAGTCCGTTGGGACAATTGTGGCCAAGAGGAGCTATCTTGGGAGTGGGAACAAACCATGAAGGCCAAGTTCCTCGAGCTTTTCGTTTGAGGTATACTCTCGTAGTATTAATTTTCTTTCTTTTCCTGCAATGCATAATTTTGGGACGAAATTCTTTAAGTGGGGGAGATTTGTAACGCCCCAAGATTTCCAAAGCAGGAAAAAGAGTTTTCTGTAAATTACCACCCAGCAGTAGGGCTAACGTCGGCGGTAGCTCTGGGATAGGTGACTCAACGCCTAGTCTACTGCGCGGCGCTAGCGCGCGGCATTAGCCACTTTATTGGCCGAGTTCTCAGGAAGTTAGCGCCCAGCGGTAGGTTTACCGCAAGCGGTAACTTGGCAATTTATTTGTCTAAGCGCTCGGGTTTCTACCGCGTGGAGATAGTAGCTATCGCATGGCGGTAGCTGAAGAGGTTGCGTCGTAACCGTCGCTAGCTACCATGAGGAATGAGAATCTTATCTCTTGGCGATAATGATTTTATAACCGCGTGGCCACGTGTCAACCTGTTATTGGAGGGCCTGTGCAGTTGCACTCAAATCGAGGCATTGAATTGAGGTACTATGTGGCGGTAGTTAGGTACCGCACGGCGATAGCTTTGTTTATATTCCTGGATCAGCCATTTTACTTCATCTTCTTTGGAGTTTGGACTTGGTCGGGTCTTTTGGAGGAGGAGTAGCAGCATCGGAAGAGGGAGTTTACATCACCATTCAAGATTCAGAGTTCGGATTCGTAAAGCGAGTTCGGATCAATGGAGTCAAGGCTGGAGCGGTCGATTCAACCGTCTAAATTTCTCCCATAGTACCAAAGAGGGCTACAAGGGTAACGATCCTCTTCCTTGGACATGTGAAGTCATTTGTTTAGCATTTTAGGGTAGACACTCCACGAGCATGTGGATGTGGTTCACCCAACTGGTTGATCCATGTATCCCCATAGTTTTGCATTTAGATCCAGAATCGAAGTACGGAATAGACATGTTGTGTGAAATCCATCCGGACGGGTTGATCTGGATTGGTGATGTTTACATTTTTTGTATTATGGAGAATACTCCGTGGTAAACGCGTGGATTTTGAAGTCGCAGGGTGTGCAGATGACTGCGTTGAGAGTACTATGGGTAGTCTCCAGGAAAACACCTGAGAAGGGGGAGAATCGATAGTCTGTCCCCTGTCATGCGGCTGTAGTGCTACCATCGGTGATAGCTTCCAGTAAGCTATGTGTTGTTTGTGAAGCCTGTCTCTGGGAGACCTAAGGGCAATAATTAGATTGAGCATGTGCTTAAATTGCTCAGTTATCGAGGCATGTCTCTCGAAGACCTGGGGGCCTATTTTGTGGAGTGTGAGCTTAAATTGCTCAGCTAAGGTAGCCATGAGAGCTAACCTAAGATCATAATAAGGTTATGAATTGTACACAAATGGGAAAGGGGTTGCCAACCCGTGTCATGGCTGACGCGCCTGATGAATTGAGCACGGGAAATGGTTGAACTGTACCCAACCCTTATCGTATGTCTTGGAGTGTCATACAGTGGATCTCCATATAGTTATGACTTTGTTGGAGGCTTGGGGCATTGTCTATGGCTTTGGCCCTGTGAGACTAAACGCTCAAATGTTGTTGACCGTTAGTGAATGGTGGTACGACCCTTGAGGTCTTGTGCACAAGGAGTGTGCATGAGAGCATGGAGCATTGGGCATTTGCATCAACGTCTGTGGCTAACAGTGCTTAAGTTACACGTTTTGATTGCCAAGTTATGATTAAACTAATGCCTGCAGGGAATGAGAACTGCCACCCCGAGTGAGGGGTGGTGTCGTTATAATTTGGTCAGTTAATGCTGACCGTGGCTTTTGTTTACCACCTTTGCGGTGGAATATTGTGTGCAGGTGCTGCTGAGCCAAGCGAGAAATAGCAGGCTGGAGCCCAGAAATGCTATGTTGGCCCTTGAATGCCAAAGCGAATTACTTGTGTTATTTTATCATTCATGTGTGTCCAGCCTGTGTGCTGAAGTAAGTAACACATTTTAATTCAAGTTGAACATTGTAAGGTCGTAAGGCCAAGACCTTATTTTTGTATTTGTTTTACATTCCTAGTTGTGGTAGTGGAGATTCATGTTGTAGTTGGGTTCTATTTATAACCTCTAAATTACTTCCGCTAGAATGTACTCTGGGTTAGGATACGCAATATTGGATTATGGTTTCAATTTAGTAACTCATTGGTCTATCCGTGGTATATGGCGTCGGGCCCCAACCAAACCTTCTATTATATGATATGTGATGGATGGGGGTATTACACTGCACCTTGTCTCCTACGTGGAGTCCCTGGTGTTATGCTCATCAGGTCATTAGTTAAAACTAAGTCTTGGTCCCCCTCCCCCCTCTGCGAGACCTAAGCACCGTGCGGGGGAGGATGAAGAGGAAGGTATTGAAAGTGGAGAGTAAACAAGAGTAGGTGACGGTGACCCTAACTACCATATGCTAAAAATATCTATCACAATATCATCAGGTATATAAATGAAACTGAAAGTAAAGGAACAACACAATGAAAACAATAATGAGTAGAGGTAAAACAGTTAATTATCATCATAGAGAAAGTAACCTCAATTTATAATAATACAAATACAAACTTATAAATTAAGGGGTTGTTTTGCAAGGCCTAGCATATAAAAGATCTCATAATAATTTATACGTTAGGGATATATAAGTTTATGAAATATTATGTATAATGTGAAGTGTTATGCATGCTAATTAATATGTCTCACACAATGCAACACACCCACTCGACTCTATGTGCACAGACCTTTATTTCCCCCGTTTGGAGTTAGCTAAACTCTCAAGTACCTCTCGTTGTGGCAAACAAAGGCAGTGGGTTGGGCCTCCCCACTCCTAGGTCGGTGTTCACACTACCCCGCCTAGACCTTGCGTACTACTCGGTACACCCACAAAGAGGTGCTACGGAGTCTCTTGTACTAATGCTGGCAAAACCACCAGTCTTTTATTGGCTAAGTGAACACTTACACTTGCCAAATCAAATGTATCGACGTCAGTGTGAACGACCCTCCAATAACGAAAACCCACCACTTTAATGCGCATGCACACATGCTACAAAAGAGCTCTCGAGCCATCGGCTCACCCAACTAACCCATCAAATCTATCAAACACCGAGTCCACCGTTTGTGGGTCTATACCAATTATCCTCCCGAAGTGACGGGGGGTGTGAATGTGTGACAAAAATTATTATTAGTTAATCTTTTATCTGCTTATTCCTACAGTTTAGGGTTAACCTTGGACTGCCCAGGGCATGCCCGATGAAGGGCTCTCGAGGGCACTAGGAATTATGATGGGCTGAAGCCCAAAGCTCCCTTTCTCAAGGAACTTACTTTTATGAGTATCTATTTATTACCAAACCCCTTCCCACATTGCTCTTTAGCTAACTCTAAGTGAATTACTACTTTTAGGGAGAAGACGATACTTCATCGGCCCCGAGAACAACTCCTTCTCCTTGGTACTCAAACTACCTTGCATTTGGTCCTAAGGGTGCCCTCATCTAGACTCCACATAAACTAGGTGAACCCACTAAATTACCTCCCATGTGAGACCTACAATTCTTCCCTGAAAACCTCAATTTACTATATGCAAGCCCAATGAACTAGCATATGTGTATGAAAGTGAATACTCCAATTTACTTTTTCAAAAATCTTAGGATTATTTCTAGGGGTCTATCATGACATGTTGTGCTTAAATCCAGAGTTTTGTATTTTTCCTAATTAAATCAACCTTTTTAATAATTTTTCCTAAAATCATGCCTCCTATGACTTTGAACATGAAGTGCAAGTTTCTGAAATGCAAAGTTCTCACTAAAATTTTCCACAGCTTTATAATGGCTAAATAACAGTAAAGTATGAATTTCATGATTTTCCCAAAATGATTTCTATCATAAATCACAATTTAATTTTTTTGATCAAAATGATATTTAACAAAGAGAGTACAAGATTTTATCATCCAAAAATTGTAATAAATTTTACAGAGGACTATAATGATCATAAATTAACACTGCCAAAATTTCATGATCTTCTAAATTAATTTAGTCACATAATTAAATTAATGAAAAAGATTACACCTAGGGCAATTTGTGAAGGAACCTCTACATAATTACTTCCAAAAATTGTAATAAAATTAACAAGACATCATAGTGATCAAGAAGTTTTACTGGTCAAGTATCATAATTTTTTAGTACATAATTTATCCTAAAATAATTTATTTCTCTAGACAATATTTTCTAGAATTACAAAAGAGATATTGTAGTTCTTCAACCAAAAATTACAATAAAATTTGCAGACATAAATATCATCAGTATATGCCCACTACCCAAGTTTTGAAATCTTTCAATACTATTTGGACATGTATTTTGTACTAGATAGGAAAGTTTTTATTCTAAATAATAAGTGGTTTGTGGGGAAAGAATACTCATAAAATTGTAATTAAATTATCCAAAGTGTCTTTCCATCCAATGAGACTATCTACAAAGTCTTGAGCCAATACTTGGAGATGTGGCCAAATTTCCTTCAATAGTCTAAATAGGCAGCCCTAAGGTTGAACTAGGGTTTCAAGGCACTTCAACCCTAGATGCTCCCTAAACTAGTCATATGGGTGTCTCAAGTGATAGTAATATAGTGGACAAGGTTTCACCTCATTTGGTTGAGGGGTTGATCACTCAACCTCACCTAGTGCACTTTTGAAGAACTAGGCATAGTATCACTAGGTGACCAACTTTGATCACTAGGTTACCCCATAAAATCAACTCCAAATTGGCTGATATTTTTTTCATATGCATATAATTACCCCTCTGGTAATCAACCAGAGTTTGGGGGAAATTTGAGGTCCTTAGACCATATTTTCACCACATGTGTGAATTATTAAATTATTACAAAAACAATAGAAAATTCATCTCCAAAAATTCTGATTTTTGGATATGATGGGGGTCATGGCCAGACCAGACTATGGTCAAATTTCAAGCCATTTGACTGAGTGGGCCACTGGGGGCACTAATTTTAATTTTTGATTAGCCTTTGGACTGCTTGCACCAAAAAGTGTGCTGAGAAAAATTCAGTTGTCCAAATTGGTTGATTCTAATTTTGTATTAAACTAGACACCAAGAGCTAAGTTTTCTATGTTAGTCACATTTATAGAAAATGCCTCTATCTATTTTAATAATTAAAACCAAATGACAGAAAAAGTGTAACATAAATGAAATTATTTACATTTATTAAAACAAAGCCTGCGCTTATCAGATCGAGCCGATCCAACATGCATGGGTCATCATCCCCGATGAGCCAAGGGCGGTGATTGAATCTTCCTAGAGCTATTCTAGATCCAATTCCCGACCATCCGGCCACCTCCCTGGCCGGCCACCGCCACCACCACCTCCGTTGAGGTGGTGGCTATTGCCTGATGGCGGCATGGCCGCCGGAGAGGCCGTTTCTGGCGAACTCGAGGGGTTGATTTTCATGGAAAATCTCTCATTTTTCCTCACTGATCGGGCTCAATTGAGCTCGATTTCTCCACCTAATGATCTATAGATCTATCACAGAGGAAGAGGAAGAGGATTGGACCTGCATGTCGGCTTGGCGACGAGTGTGATGGTGGTGTGCCATGGTCGACGACCTCCAAGCTCTTCCTTGCCTATTTCTCAATCCTTTACCCAAACCAGTGATGTAAAGGTTCGTTTTGATTGCTTGGGAGCTTTTAAAACTGATGGAGGGGTCAAATTGGGGAGTGGGAGGGACAAACCATGAATGATAATTAATGGACTTGAATCAAGTTTTTTGCCACCACCAAACTCTTGTCATTCTTCCCCTAGGAGGCCGAGAAAACCCTTCCATCTCCTCCTAGTTGATCAAGGGGGATGAATGAGCCATTAAAGAGGGAGTTGAGTGCCCCATGGCCTTCCAAAGCCATGAATACCCCTCTTTCTCTCTCCTTCCTTGAATGAAACCCCCACTTTCTTTCTCCTAGTCACCTCACCCAAAATTTTAGTGGCATTCTGGGTAATTTCCACTTATTGTAGCCAGTGGGCCATCATAATTGGGCCTAGCCTAATTGGATTGAAGTTGAGCTTAACTCTCCTCCCCATTTTGGGTTTGGTTTGACCAAGCTTGACTTGGGGGAGTTGACTTGGTCAATTGAGTAGGTTGACTTGTCAAATATGTGTCTTGAGTCCCTTGCCACCACCAAAGTCCATTTGTGGCTTGGTGCAATCAATTTGGGTCAAGTTAGGGCAATTTGACCTAACTAGGGTTAGGGTTGATTCTGGTTAACTTGACCTCTTGGGTTGATCCCAAATGGGTTTTTAGGGCACTAAAGGGGCCTTATATGATTGAAAGTATTATGGTGGGGTCAAATAGTCAAGTTGGGACCCAGAAACCAAACCCTAGGCTAGGTGACTAGAAATTGTTATTTGCAGACCAAGGTGATTTCACATATTTACCTAAGCACTCATGGTCCTCTTGGTCTTCTTAGAGCTTTGTCATGACCTAGTCATGACAAAAAACTCCCTAGAGGTCTGGTTATTTGTGGGATGTTACACCAGCCATGTGGTTTTTCACCATTTTCGAGTTTTCCACATCAAAATCATCTTCTGTCCATTGCTACGATTTTCTTTAACTGATTGCGCGCCCGGCTCGACTCCGAGTTAAGGTAATCCGATTCTCCGGACCGGGGAAAAAGTCGGGTGACCCGCAATAATAATATTTTTTGAGTTCCATAAATAATTGGATGCCAATAAGAGGCTGTGTTTCACTATTCATATTGTTGTAATTGACTTTCATTGTAAGACCCCCCCTCCCGGAACACAAAACATGGCACGAGGGGAGTCTTATGTCCAGAACAGCCGCCTTGCAGTAGCGCTAGCACTCGGGCTAACCTGTACTATAAGACGCCTATCCTGCCGACTATAACCAATATCAACAAATGTCAACCCAACCAAGAATATAAAACAGAAGTCAATCCACACATAAGTAATAAAAGTCCAAAAGTACAACAAATAAAGAAGCTATAACAAGCATTTAAAATATCAGAGTATGAGTAAAACTTGCCCAAAGGGGCTACATCATGAGTTTCTCAAACTCACATCGGTTACTGACGGTAGCGAGGGCACCATCCCTTTAGGCCCTGTCGTCCTGGCCTGGCTGTCCTGCTGCAAAATATGTGGTTGCTCCGAGCGCGTGGTTTCCTCCTAAAATGGAAGGCGTAGCAACTGTTAGTCATAAAGACTAAGTGGCTTTCACATCCGCTCCCCAGGCGACTCCTCGGCACCGAGCAAAGAAAGGAATAAGGGTACAATATAATTTTATAAGTAGTAGTACAAATAGGTGGTATAGAGTGAGCAATATCAAGTATATCAGCAGTATAATGAATGAGCAAACATTCTACTTTAGTAGTTCTACCATCTACAGCAGTATATGAAAATTGTAAAGCTATGACAGAAAGTAACTTAACCTATAAGAATGCCCATACAAACTTATAAGTTAAGGATCGGCTCAACAGTAAAGTAACTTATCGTATAGGAGTGCTCATACAAACTTATACGATGAGGATCTTGTGTATGTAATGTATGTAATGATATGAATGCAATGAAATGACTCACCCATGATCACGCACATGCAATTGCTATATCAACACAGACTTGTAGTTCCCACTTTTCGAGCAGGTAGCTAACCTCTCAGGCATTATCCTTCGTGGCCAGACGGTGACAGAAGAGCGAGCTTCTCCACTACTAGGCGGGTATCCACACTACCAAACCTATGCCTCCGTACATCTCAACGCTAAGAACAAAACAGCGAAGCTCACATGCGTACTACGGCTAAGCAGGAGTCTCGGGTAGATGTGCACCGAGAACCAAGCCCTGAACTGGCCTATGATGTGACCCGGAAGGAGCCTCGTAAAAAGCACGAGGACCAAGACAAACCGACCACTTGGCATGGAAGGAGCCTCGGGAATTAACACTGAGGACCAAGCCCAACCGCCCAAAGTCTATTTGTCAACTCCCATCGGTGTGACGACTGGCGAGCCCGTAGACCTGCCACACTATCCTTAACCCAGGATTACGACACCGCGTGTCGACTCACACTGCATGTCATTTCACATCATCGTGGAATGGAAGGAGTCTCGGGAATGAACACCGAGGACCAAGCCCAACAGTCTACTTATGTCTCTTCTCAACATTACCAAACCAGTGTGGTCAAACCCTGCACTTACACCCCTTTCACAACCTCGTGCCCCAAGGTACTTAAGAGTTCATTATCAGTGTAAAGGTGCTTCACACATCCATCATCTAAAGACCACGACCATTTGTTCGTAACAGTCATTATCAATTATATTCAGCATGTTCAAGCCCAACACATCATTATTCAACACATCACCACTATCAAGTACGTCCTCAATATTTCACATATTTAAATCATTCCTACCATCCCAACTCGTCAGTCCATCCGTTCATTAACTTTCACCAAATCATCTTGATTAAGTGCACTTTACTACACCATTTGTTCATTAAGGATCTATCCAACAAATGTCATTGACATAATTTATCATAGTTGCTTATAAACTGAACTTAACGAGGCATCAACGTTACTGTACTACAATCTCTCTACGAAACCCAAATCCGATTCAAAACTAACACGAGAATTATATATGCAGGAATAATTACTGTACAACAACTTTGATCAGAGATTCCTGAGGCTACAGGAATCCGGTGAAGACGTTTAACCCCTCGTTGAAAAGGTATTTCCAAGAGCTACGACCTTCGTATTCATTCGAAATCCCAGATTTGGCCGCATCATATCTGAAAACGGCCTCGAAGTATGATGCGCGCAAAAAATAGATTTCTGCGCGCATCTTAAAGCAGATCAAACGGCATCAGTTCGTCTTCTTCCTCAACAAAACTTTCAAATAACATCTAGAATTTCTCCTCCCTTATTCACCATCATATGGCCACTTCTCTTCACGAAACCAGTCCTCTAACTTCATTTGAAGTGAGGAAGGTTGATGACTCTAATTCCTAGGACACAAGTCCTAGCATGGCCTCTTCCTAGAAACCTTCTTCTCATAAATCAAGACTCTTTTGAGTTGATATCTCTCCTAGAAATAACTAAAGATATAGAATCAAGGGAGGGGGTAGGAAGCACACCTCATTTCCGGCATTTCCACCATTTCCAGCTATGGATCTTGTCACCCTTCTTGGCGGCATCTTCCTCTCCTCGGTCGATGTTAGTTCTTCACGGGAAGAAGATCGGCTCCAGCACCTTCTTCCTCTCCAGCAGTTTCTTACAGCGATGGCTTGGAAGGAAGACTAGAAATGGCTAGGCTTTTCTCCCCTTTTTCATGTGGGAAGTTGGGCAACTGCATAGCCACTTGTCGGCCTGTCATTGGACCGCCAATCACTCAGTAAATGAGTCCCTTCAAAACGACGTGGCCAGAAAAATTTGCCAAAACCCGAAATTGAACGATACGGGTAGGTACACGCCTGTGTCACTACACATGTCCTACTCAGGAGAACGTGGTAGACGATTCGTTAGTCGAGCTCTGCTCGAAGAATACTCACATACGGGTAGGGACACACCCGTGTCTCTACCCGTGTCCTGCTCGGGAAACACGGCCGATGATTCATTAGTCGGGCTCTGCTCGGAGAATACTAACACACGGGTAGGGAAATGCCCGTGTACCTACCTGTGTCCTGCTCGGGAAATACGGTCGACAATATTAGTCGATCTCTGCTCGATGAACAAACACACACACACACACACACACACACACACACACACACACACACATGGGTAGGGACATGCCCGTGTCACTACCCGTTTCCTGCTTGGGAAACATAATAAGGAATCCGCAACATTGCCAGAGAGCCACACGGGTATGGACACGCCCGTGTCACACACACACGGGTAGGTACACGCCCGTGTCACTACCCGTGTCCTTCTCCGGAAATTTCACAAAGAAAACCCAAACACACCAGAGTACCATATGGGTATGGACATGCCCGAGTCACTGCCCGTGTCCTACTCTTGACAAACTTCTCCTCCCTTACACAAGTGTAACCCTAGCTGTCAGCACTCCTTGAGCCCAAGTCAGCTCTCATGACTTAAAAATACGCACGAGGGGCCTAGCGCGAATTGGAACATTACAAATCTTATAAACAAAATAAAAGATTTCGTCCCCGAAATCAGGCTAAGGCTATGGGGAGAGAAAAGCATGAAATAAAATAAAATATGCTTTTAAAATTACCTTGAGGAAACAACTCTGGGTAGCTCTTTTGTATTAAGTCCACCGGCTCCCATGTATACTCCTCCTTCCCATGGTTAGACCACAACACCCTTACCAAAGGAACACTCTTGCGGTGCAAAATCCTTGTCTCTTTGTCTAGTCGTATAGATCTATCGGTTGATACTACTCCATCAATGGTGGGAATATGTTGATCCAGCTGCAACAATGCCTTCCAGAGAGACGACACATGGAATACGTCATGAAAGTTCTCCAGCTCTGGTGGTAACTCCAACCGGTAGGTCAAAGGGCCAATCATTTCCAGTATGGTGTAAGGACAAACGTACCTTGGGCTGAGCTTCTTCACACCACGTACCTGTGACACTCCATGCATCGGGCGAATTTTTAAGAACGCTTTATCACCCACCTAAAATCTTACCACTCGGTGCTTTGCATTATAATATTTAGCCTGCCAACTTTGAGCCTCAAGCATGCGGTCCCGTATTAGTCTAACAACCGCATCAGTATCATCGATGTACTCAATTCCTAAAACCATTGGGTCTTCATCTTGTACCCATGACAAGGGGGTTCTACACCTTCTTCCGTAAAGGGCTTCATGGGGTGCCATCCCGATGCTGGCATGGTGACTGTTGTTATAGGAGAATTCCACGAGGGGTAAGAGCCTTTCCCATGGCTCTCCTCTATCCAACACACACAGTCTCAATAGGTCCTCCAATGTTCTGATTGTCCTCTTAGACTGCCCGTTCATCTGAGGATGAAATGTTGTGCTAAAGGTAAGGCGTGAACCCAAGTACGCCTGTACTGCCTTCCATTCTTTAGAGGTAAACCGACCATCCCGGTCAGAAACAATTTTCTTTAGCACGCCATGGTACCGTAAAAACTGCTCCACAAAGAGGCGTACCAAAACATCCACATGAGCTTCTTTCTTCATAGGGATAAACCTGGCTACCTTTGTCAGGCGGTCAACGATTACCCACACCGAATCATTCCCTGAGCATGAGCGAGACAATCCGTGGACGAAGTCCATGGAGACATCCTCGAACTTCCACTCGGGGATGGGCAATGACTGTAATAATCCACCGGGGCTCTTGCATTCCGCCTTCACCCTTTGGCAGGCCTCGCAGTGCGTAACAAAATATATGACGTCCCTCTTCATTCCCGGCCAACACATGGTTTTTCGCAAGTCGGCGTACATCTTGGCAATCCTAGGATGCACAGAATACTGAGTGCAATGTGTCTCTCTCATGATATCTTCCCGAATTTTACTGCCTTTGGGAATGTAAAGCCGGCCACGGAGAGGAACGGGGCCGTCTTTTAGGGAATACTCGTCAGTAGTCTCATCTTCAATTGACTTGATTGTCGGGGCCAGAGCCGCATCCTTTCCTTGCTCCGCCCGGATTCGGTCTCGAATATCACAAACTATGCTCATCGCGGTTAAGTATTCAGTATACCCTTCTGATTGGTCTTTATATACCAGGGTAATCTCCATCTCTTCGAGCATCAGAGCTAACTCCATACTCATCAATCAGGACTCAGGGTTTGATTCCAGTACCTTTCTGCTCAAACCATCAGCTACAAAATTTGCTTTTCCGGGGTGGTAGTTCAAAGTAAATTCATAATCACATAAAAACTCTAACCACCGTCGCTGTCTCAAATTCAATTCCTTCTGAATTTGAACGTACTTTAAATTCTTGTGGTCCGAAAAGATTTCACAGTGGATGCCATACAGATAGTGTCTCCAAACCTTCTAGGCGAACACCGCTGCTCCCAATTCCAAATCATGTATTGGATAGTTGAATTCATGCTTCTTCAGCTGTCTTGAAGCATATCCAATCACATGCCCATGCTACATCAATACCGCTCCCATCCCTTGATAAGACGCGTCAGTGTAAACTAGAAATCCTTCCTTCCAAGATGGAAGGGCTAGGATGGATACAAATGTAAGTCTGTTCTTCAGTTCCTGGAACGCAGCTTCACACTGGGGTGTCCACTCATATGGCACACCTTTCTTTGTCAGAGTAGTAAGAGGAAGGGCAATCTTTGAGAACCCTTTTACAAACTTGCGATAGTACCCGGCAAGTCCAGGGAATCTCCGCACATCGGTCGCTGAATTAAAGGGTGACCACTCCCTCACGGCACGCACTTTTGCCGGATCCACAGCTAGTCCAGTCCCACTGATCACATGGCCCAAGAAAGCAACCTCTTGGAGCCAGAATTTGCACTTGCTGAACTTGGCAAACAAGGCGTGCTCTTTTAGCTTCCTCGGTACCAAGGTTAGATGTTTGACATGCTCCTCCTCTGTCTTTGAGCAGACCAAAATATCATCGATGAAAAAGATGACGAAGATATCTAGATAAGACTCGAACACTTTGTTCATCAAACTCATGAAAGCTGAAGGGGCATTTGTGAGCCCAAACGGCATCACGGTGAACTCGTACAAACCATACCTTGAGCTAAAAGCCGTTTTCTGAATGTCCTCCTCCTGTATCCTCAACTAATAATACCCCGAGCGCAAATCCAACTTGGAAAACCAATGCGTTCCTACCAATTGGTCGAACAACTTGTCGATCCGGGGTAGCGGATAGGTATTCCGTACCGTCAGTCGGTTGAGCTCCCGATAGTATATGCATAATCGTAAGGTTCCATCTTTCTTCTTAACGAACATAACAGGGGCTCCCCAAGGTGATGAGCTGGGGCGAACAAACCCTGATTCCACCAGTTCTTGTAACTGAACTCTAAAATCTGTGAGTTACTTCGGGGCCATTCGGTAAGGGGTCCTAGAGACAGACTTGGCACCCGGTACTAGCTTAATTTGAAAATCCACCTCTCTATGCGGGGGTAATCCTGGCATTTTCTCAGGAAATACCTCGGGGAAATCCCGCACCACTCGCACATCCTTCATATCTATTGTCATTTCTTTCAATTCGAAACATATCTTTTAAACTTCATCCCCTCTCATGTGAGCTTTCAAGGCCTGAATCGAAGACAATAACAAACGTGGTGCGGATTTTATACCTTGGAAAATGACATCGATATCCCCATGTCTCAAGTAAATCCACTTCTCCGCACAGTCAATTCTTGCATAGTGCTAATCCAGCCATGCCATGCCCAAAATGAGATCGAACTCTGGCATTCTCAAAACTGTGTCAGGGGTATCAAAGGTCTTTCACCCAATGAGTATCTCCCATTTGCACTTGGCGGTTGCGGTCATCTCAGAGCCACCTGGGAGGCGTCATCTTCGAGCAATACCAGTGAAGTATTGCACTCCTTCTAGGTCTTCAATGAAGTCCGCATACACAAATGAGTGTGAGGCACCGGTATAGAATAACGTATAGGCCGGTTTCCGACCGACCACCACGATGCCTAAGTACCAATAGTAGTACTCAAAGCTAGATATCTAGTACGTCTTAAGCAACTTAAGGTTAATAATGAAGATATGATAACTAACTGTAACATACTTGCAATCACCTCCTGAGGGTTCCTCTCCTGTGTCATGTCCAGCGCGAACACCTGATTCCGAACAGGTCCGGGGTTTCCCCCTCGTGGTCCTCGTCCTCGACCACGTATATGTCCCCGCCCTCGTGAAGCTGCCAGAGGGAGAGCAAGAGGAGCATTCCCAAACAGCTGCGGGCAGTATCATCGGATGTGCCCCGGTTGGTTGCATTGGAAGCACACTCGCTCATTCCACCCCTCGGGTTCCTGAAACTATTGAAGCTATGGAAGTGGAGGCAATGCTGGCGGCTGTGGAACCGGGTGCTCCACTCTAAAATTCTGGTGGAAACGCCTGCCACCTCTCAATTGTCCTCTTACTCCTCCATAGACGTGTCTCCTTATATTGCTAGGGCAAGCTTCCATCACACCCTCAGCAGTCCTCTTACCACTTCCCAAGTGGTCTGCTTCTAGCCTCTTCGCCATGTCTGTTATTTACGCCAAGCTGGAGTCTGCTTTAAACAAAAGGGCCTGCCTCAGGGGGTCCCGCATCCCTTTGTAGGAGTGCTTAGCGTATCCTCTGTCATCCAAGTCATATGAGTCAGCAAATCTCGCGAGATGTTGGAAATCTTGTTGATACTCCGTAACTGACTTCGATCCTTGCTTCAGTTGTAAAAAATCTCTCTTCGAGTTCATCTTGAGCAGACGAGGGAATGAAGTGCTCTAAAAAGGCTCCCGAGAACTCGCTCCAGCTAATCTCCGTATAAACTCGCCCTTGAAAGGTGGAGCCCATGAGGGACTTCCACCACCTCTTCGCGTGCAGTTACAGGAGTGTCACTACCAGGGTCACAGCCATATTGTTCGAACACCTAATTCCCTCAAGTAGTTCTTGCACGGTATCGAGCCATTCTTCCATACGTATTGCGGACTCTGTCCCCAGGTAGGTAGGAGGGGAGAGAGCTCGGAAAGTGCTCACCAAATCTGAGCCTGGAACTTGTTGTTGTACGAGGGCTTGTTGGGATTTAAAGGCATCCAAGATAGCTGTGAGCGTTTGCCCTAGCTCCGATTGCCGAAATTGTGTGGGCATGGACGGGGCGGGGGTGCCCCCTACTAGCTCAACATGCACTAGGATCTACACGTAGAGTACAAACCTAAGGTCAGGTTGGCTCATCTTAAGGTCAAAGTTAGACATACTTAGTGTGAATTACATATGGGCACACCACTGCTTCTGCTAAGTCAGTTTGTCCTCAAACTGACTAATCGAACGGGGGTGGCACCATTGTTGAATGACTTCTTTAGTTCAGGATCATAGCAAGCTGATACCATTTGTAAGACCCCCCCTCCCGGAACACAAAACACAGTACGAGAGGAGTCTTATGCCCAGAACAGCCGCCTTGCAGTAGCGCTAGCACTTGGGCTAACTTGTACTACAAGACGCCTATAACTAATATCAACCAATGCCAACCCAACCAAGAATATAAAACAGAAGTCAATCCACACATAAGTAATAATAGTCCAAAAGTACAACAAATAAAGAAGCTACAACAAGCTTCTAAAATATAAGAGTACGAGTAAAACTTGCCCAAAGGGGCTACATCATGAGTTTCTCAAACTCACATCGGTCACTGACGGTAGCGAGGGCACCGTCCCTTTAGGCCCTATCGTCCTGGCCTGGCTGTCCTGCTACAAAATCTGTGGTTGCTCCGAGCGTGTGGTTTCTTCCTAAAAAGGAAGGCGTAGCAACCGTTAGTCATAAAGACTAAGTGGCTTTCACATCCGCTCCCTCGACGACTCCTCGGCACCGAGCGGAGAAAGGAACAAGGGTACAATATAATTTTATAAGCAGTAGTACAAACAGGTGGTATAAAGTGAGCAATATCAAATATATCAGCAGTATATGAACGAGTAAACATTCTACTCTAACGGTTCTACCATCTACAGCAGTAAATGAAAATTGTAAAGCTACGACAGAAAGTTACTTAATATATAAGAATGTCTATACAAACTTATAAGTTAAGGATCGGCTCAACAATAAAGTAACTCCTCGTATAAGAGTGCCCATAAAAACTTATACGATGAGAATCTTGTGTATGTAATGTATATAATGATATGAATGCAATGCAATGACTCACCTATGATCACACACATGAAACTGATATGTCGACACAGACTTGTAGTTCCCACTTTTCGAGCAGGTAGCTAACCTATCAGGCGTCATCCGTCGTGGACAGACGGTGATAGTAGAGCGGTCTTCTCCACTACTAGGTGGGTATCCACACTACAAAACCTAGGCCTTCGTACGCCTCAATGCTAAGAACACAACAGCGGAGCTCGCATGCGTACTACGGCTCAACAGGAGTCTCGGGTAGATTTGCACGGAGAACCAAGCCCTAAACTGGCCTATGATGTGACCCGGAAGGAGCCTCAGAAAAAGCATGATGACCAAGCCCAACCGTCCACTTGGCACGGAAGGAGCCTCGGGAATTAACACCAAGGAACAAGCCCAACCGCCCAAAGTCTATCTGTCAACTCCCATCGGTATGACAACTGGCGAGCCCGTAGACCTATCATACTATCCTTAACCTAGGATTACGACACCGCATGTCGACTCACACCACATGTAATTTCACATCATCGTGGCACGGAAGGAGCCTCGGGAATGAACACCGAGGACCAAGCCCAACCGTCCACTTATGTCTCTTCTCAACATTACCAAACCAGTGCGGTCAAACTCCGCACTTACACCCCTTTCACAACCTCGTGCCCCAAGGTACTTAAGGGTTCATTATCAGTGTAAGGGTGCTTCACACATCCATCATCTAAAGACCACGACCATTTATTTGTAACAGTCATTATCATTTATATTCAGCATGTTCAAGCCCAACTCATCATTATTCAACACATCACCACTATCAAGTACGTCCCCAATATTTCTCATATTTAAATCATTCCTACCATCCCAACTCGTCAGTCCATCCGTTCATTAACTTTCACCAAATCATCTCGATCAAGTGCACTTTACTACACCATTTGTTCATTAAGTATCTATCCAACAAATGTCATTAACATAATTTATCATAATTGCTTATAAATTGAACTTAACGAGGCATCAACGTTACTGTACTAAAATCTCTCTACGAAACCCAAATCCGATTCAAAACTAACACGAGAATTATATATGCAGGAATAATTACTGTACAACAACTTTGATCGGGAATTCCCAAGGCTATAAGGAATACGGTGAAGACGTTTAACCCCTCGTTGAAAAGGTATTTCTGAGGGATACGACTTTCGTGTTTAGTCGAAAGCCTAGATTTGGCCGCATCATGTCTGAAAACGGCCTCGAAGTATGTTGCGCGCAGAAAACAGATTTCTGCACGCATCTTAAATTAGATCGGACGACATCAGTTCGTCTTCTTCATTCAACCAAACTTTCAAATAACATCTAGAATTTCTCCTCCCTTATTCACCCTCATATGCCCACTTCTCTTCACGAAACCAGCCCTCTAACTTCATTTGAAGTGAGGAAGGTTGAAGACTCTAATTCCTAGAACATAAGTCCTAACATGACCTCTTCCTAAAAACCTTCTTCTCACAAATCAAGACTCTTTTGAGTCGATATCTCTCCTAGAAATAACTAAAGATCTAACACCAATGGAGGGGGTAGGAAGCTCACCTCGTTTCCGGCGTTTCTACCATTTCCAGCCATGGATCTTGTCACCCTTCTTGGCATCATCTTCCTCTCCTCGGTCGGTGTTAGTTCTTCACGGGAAGAAGATCGCCTCCAGCACCTTCTTCCTCTCCAGCAGTTTCTTACAGCGATGGCTTGGAAGGAAGACTAGAAATGGCTAGGGTTTTCTCCCCTTTTTCATGTGGGAAGTTGGGCAACTGCAGAGCCACGTGTCGGCCTGTCATTGGACCGTCAATCACTCAGTAAATGAGTCCCTTCAAAACGATGCGGCCGGAAAAATTTGCCGAAACCCGAAATTGAACGACACGGGTAGGGACACGCCCGTGTCACTACCCGTGTCCTGCTCGGGAGAACGTGGTCGACGATTCGTAAGTCGAGCTCTGCTCGAAGAATACTCACACACGGGTAGGGACACGCCCGTGTCTCTACTAGTGTCCTGCTCGGGAAACACGGTCGATGATTCGTTAGTCGAGCTCTGCTCAAAGAATAATCACACTCGGGTAGGGACACGCTCGTGTCCCTACCCGTGTCCTGCTCGGGAAACACGGTCGACGATATTAGTCGATCTCTGCTCGATGAACACACACACACACACACACACACACACACACACACACACGGGTAGGGACACGCCAGTGTCACTACCCATGTCCTGCACGGGAAACACAACAAGGAATCCGCAACGTTGCCAGAGAGGCACATGGGTATGGACACTCCTGTGTCACACACACACAGGTAGGGACACGCCCGTGTCACTACCCATGTCCTTCTCTGGAAATTTCACAAAGAAAACCCAAATACACTAGAGTACCACACGGGTATGGACACGCCCGTGTCACTACCTGTGATTTACTCTGGACCAACTTCTCCTCTCTTACACAAGTATAACCCTAGCTGTCAGCACTCCCTGAGCCCAAGTCAGCACTCCTGACTTAAAAATACGCACGATGGGCCTAACGCGAAGTGAGACGTTACATTCATAGTCTTTCAGATACATAACCGTGTGTAGAGAGAATGAAATGCATAATTTATCTTTCTAGATGGCGAGGAGGGGAGGATGGAGAACCTTAATGTATCTTTTAATATGTTGAAGTTTTGAGCCAGGAGGAAGCTTACCCAGAACTGAGCCTGCTAGTGGTTGAAGAAACTCAGCCCCACTTTCTTGAATCCACCATTGATGCTGAGAAGAACTTTCAGGTGGAGAAGACGGAGACACTAGCTAGTCGAAGAGGCTTTGATGGATGCCGAGTAGAGCCGGCTGACTCAAATGTGGGAACTTGGAAGCTTGGAAGCTTGGAGGTAAAGTTATGTAAAGAGATTATTGTGAGATTTTTGAAAGGCAGTGTTCAATAACTTAAAAAGCTGGAATAGTTTTACAAAGACAAGGCAAGCCTTAGGGTTTGTTTGTTTCAGCGGGAGGAGACGGGGCGGGAGGAGACGGGCTGGCCGATGGAAACGGAGGCGGCAGGCGGCGGATCGAAAAGCCATGGATTTCGCCGTTTCCTCTAGCGCAGCGGGTCCAAATGCGGCAAACGCCGCACGGCGGCATTTGTTTACCCGCCGTGCCGTCGCGTTTGGCGCAAACGCCGGGTCTAAAAGCGTAAACAAACAAACCCTTAAACGGCTAGCTCTAGCTAAAGCATACCACAGCACAACCTATTGTTTATTTTTAAAAAAAACAAAATTCTGCCTAGGCATTTGCCCTTGCCCGAGCGTGCCTCCGTGTAAGGTCGCCCCCTGGGCAAGTGGGAGGGAAATTTTTTTCTCTGGAATTCGGAGGAGAAAAGTGGCGGACGCAGAGATTTTTTTCTGTGTGGGCGGTATGAAAACTATTAAAAAAATAAAATGAAAATATTACTACTTTGAATTATAACTAAAAAATTGAAAATAAATGTCACATACAAAGAATATAAATGATAAAAAATGTGTAGAAAATATAATGATAAATAAATGTGTTAGAAAGTAAAATGATAAATAAATATGTAGGTGTTGCGGACTAACTCGAGGCCCCGGTCGGACCGGATTAACTTGAACCGTCTTAGCTCACGGAGCGGTCGAGCGCGCACACAGTCAATGAAGATGTATAGTAGACACAAGTCTTGATGACGTAGAAAAACCCCTTAAATGGGTAAAAAACCACGTGACCGGGTCTGTGCCGGTCAAATTCAACTAGCTTTGGGTGCTTACAGTATACTGGGTGAATTGGGGCGACAGACCGCTCCCGTTACAACTTGAGGGGAGAGAGAAAGACTGTAGCTTCCTGCGGGCAACAGGCTGCTCCACGGAAGTGACTTAGACGAGGGAATGTGCGGGATGCTTTTGGAGCGCGTGCTTGGGGCGGCACGCGCTTGCTAGCGTCGACTGTTTTCTTCGTTCGGCTTCCTCGCGGTCTTGGGCGTCCCTTTGCTGACAGCGCGTTGGTGGGGTGCTTATAGCCGCTGGGAGCTGCTGGTGGCCGCCATTGGCCGCCGGTGGTTGCTGGTGGCTGGCGGTGGTTCACGACGAGCGGAGGCCGACTTGGTGGAGGAGGCGGGAGAGCTCTCACCTGAAGAAGAAGAGGAAGAAGCGGGAAGAGAAAAAAGTGAGAAATGAAGAGCCCCTGGGGTCCTTTTATAGGCTCCAGGGGGAGATCATCGTGGGCCCCACTACTAACGTAGTGAGTTAGTGGGTGGTTTCCCCTTGATCGGATGGTCGTGGTAGCGCGTCATGATCGGATGGTGGAGGTTCAGGCGGCGAAATTCTCTCTCCCCTCTTTCCCCTTTTTGTGGATCTCATTTTTGGTGGGAGAGAAAGAGGGGGGAATTGGATGGAGGAGATAAAATATGAGAGAAAGTGGGTCCTCCACTTCTCCCATCATGAAGGGAATCATGAGGTTGACTAGTCAACCCCATGATTTCATTTTGGGGATTACTATGTGCACCCCTAAAGATATAAAATGGATCCAATCCCCATCAATTGCCCCCCAAATCCTTTGTTGTCAGAGATTGGCACAAGCGACAGAACAAGGATTTTTCCTCATTCTTTTTGACTATGACGATGTCCAGTGACATGTTAGAAACGTCCGCGAGCGACACCCGGCGAGCCCATGTAGCTGCATATTAAAAAATTTCTATGGGAGAAGGGGAGACGACGCGTCCATGATCGGACGGCGTGACGACAGCCAACGTGTGGGCATGCGAGGCGCGCGGACCAAGTCGTGTGCCTGCGCGCAAAAAACTGTAGCGGGCAGTAGTACACGGACTGCACGCACTGTGTGTTGTAGTTAATTGCAGCGTGCGCAGTGCACGCGCACTGTTGCGCGCGCACTGTTGCGTGCGCAGTGCGCGCACACTGCGCGCTGTAATTAACTGCAGTGCGCGCGCACTGTTGCGCGCAGTGCGCGCGCACTGTTGCGCGCACTGTTGCGCGCAGTGCGCGCGCACTGTTGCGCGCAGTGCGCGCGCACTGTTGCGCGCAGTGCGCGCGCACTGTTGCGCGCAGTGCGCGCGCACTGTTGCGCGCAGTGCGCGCGCACTGTTGCGCGCAGTGCGCGCGCACTGTTGCGCGCAGTGCGCGCGCACTGTTGCGCGCAGTGCGCGCGCACTGTTGCGCGCAGTGCGCGCGCACTGCTTATTGCAGTGCGCGCGCACTGCTTATTGCAGCGCAGTGCGCGCGCACTGCTTATTGCACCGCAGTGCGCGCGCACTGCTTATTGCAGCACGCACCGCGCGCTGCAATTAAATTGCAGTGCGCTATTGCAGTGCGCTATTGCAGTGTGCTATTGCAGTGCGCTGCAATTAAATGGCAGCGCGCTATTGTCGCGCGCTGTGTAACACCCCGAAACTCAAAAGAGAGATGGGTGGCATTTTTAAGCCAAGACGGGGTTTTGAAGCAGGTGACACGGGTCTCGACACGGGCGTGTCGGAGGCCGTGTCAGGGCGTGTTCGACCACGGGTCGTGCGGTCGACGCTTTGGCGGTCGACGATCGTCGAGTTGTAGAACACGGCCTAGGACACGGGCGTGTCCCAGGCCGTGTCAGTCCAGGGAATCTGCAAGCGTGGTACACGGGCCGTGACACGGGCAAGAACACGGGCGTGTCAAATTTGACACGGGCGTGTCTGATGCCGTGTACCTCTCTGACTGCGAAGTGTTGGTCGATCGCACACGGGGGGCGTGACACGGGTCCCGACACGGGCGTGTGAAAAGTGACACGGGCGTGTCGGAGGTCGTGTCAAAGGCCGTGTGCTGGTTTCCAAATCGGTCGAGACGGCGAATGAACTACACAGCCAGGCATACGGTCGTATTGCAACCCGTGTTTGGCCCAGATTTTATAATTTGAGGCCTAATCGTGGCCGTTCATTTCCTTGGCTTTGGATCCGACGGTGGGGGGCTGCTCCTGGATGGTTTTAGCCGGGATAAGGGTTTCAAAACCCTCATTCTCTCTTTCCATTCTCTTTCCAAATCCTAGAGAGAGGGGAGAGCAAGGTGAGGGGTTGGAGACCAAGACCCGGCCGCCGGTGGAGCGTCGGAGCTCCGAATCACGATCTGAGTCCAGATCCGCGGAGGTGACGCCGTTGCGGTGCTTTCCAACCACATAGTTTTTCATGGTGCCGCGGAAGAACGCATGGGTAACGATTTCTCATCCTTGGGCATGTGAAGCCCTTTTTCCCTTTGCATAGGAAGCCCTCTCTCACGAGTAAGCGAAGAGTTGGAGCGTTCCTCGGGGTAGATATGTGAAGTCCCCCTTGTGTAGAGTCTGTATGCGTAAACGGGCATAGGCATTGTGTGTGAAGCCTATTCAGACATGTTGGTCCGGATCGGTGATGTTGCATTGCATATGAACCGGGGAAGACTCCGGGTGTTTGGGCGTTTTTCGGGTTTTCTACGTGGTAGATTGCATCAGGGAGCCTTGGAGAGTAACTCCAAGGTGCACCCCGAAAACTGGGCAAAAGCGAGTTTTGCCAACACGATGGCCGGGGAGCCAACGTGAACATAATCGGGTTATGTGATTGTTGTGGCGGAAACGGGACTAGGTGAGTCTTGACCTGCGCATATGGCTTAAATTGTCGTTGTGATATGAGCACGGGTCAGGCGGAACCGTACCCGGTCTATGTCGTTCGGTGGGACCGTTGGCATGGATAAGAGTCTTCGGCGGTCTATGGCTTAAATTGTCGTGACCAAGGCCAAGAAGACAAAATGCTCATATGGTTGGCCGTCCAAGAGGCGGTGGTGGAACGGGAACGTCTATGGCTTGAATTGACGTGACGTTGGCCGGTTCGCCGTGAATGTGCCCTGAGTGCATAGGGTGTGTGGCCGTGCGAGCCTATGCCTGTGATGAAGTGTGTTTACACTATTGTTGTTGCCTACTAATAAAGTGCAGGGAAAGAGCATCGCCGCCCCGATTTTGGGGGCGGGATCATTATAATTTGGTCAGCATAGCTGACCGTTATTTTGTTTACCACCGGGCGGTGGATTGTGGCTTGCAGGTGCTGCGGAGCCGAGCGGGAAATAGCGGGCTAAAGCCCTTGAAGCTGTGCCGGCCCTCGAAGGCCTAAATGTTTATGTTTTTCCCGTTTATCATGTATGGCCGGCCTGCGTGCCGAGGTTTGGAAAACACTTTATTTAAAGCAAACTATTGTAAGGCCTTAAGGCCCGTACTCGTGTATTGTACATTCCTATTTGGTTTGTGTAGTGGACATTCATGTGTGTGGCTGGGTTCTTTCCTTTCTTGCAGCTTAATAATCGCTTCCGCTAGGTGTTGTGTAGGACGTTATGATTGGTTGATTGGTTTCAACGCGTAACCAACCGGTCTGTCCGTAGTATATGGCGTCGAGCCCCGGCCGGACCTACTGCTATATGCTATACGACGGATAGGGGTGTTACAAATTGGTATCAGACTACTGGTTTCGGTCAAAGTTAAATGAATTCGTGGACGAATTCACTTTAAGGGGTGGTGAGCACATGTGTGCGTCATCGTTATAACATGAAAAGAACCCATGAATGTCCACTTAGGAATGAAAATACACATGTTTGAGGAACATGCGTGTTCCTATAATTGTTGTTTGCAGTAATATTTGGTCGCTTATCGGTGTTTTCCACGATTATAGGTGACCAGAAGTGGTGCTGGGCCGTCAGAACGGCCAGGTTCTGAGGCAAGAAGTGCGCCAAGTGAAGCGCCTGCAACACCTCCGTCTGCCGAGACCATTAGGTTGGTGGCAGAAGCTGTCATGGCGATGATTAATGCGCAACCTGCAAGACAGGTGCAGCAGCCTGCTCCTGCGGGGGAGCAAGTGCTGCTCCAAGCGGCGGAGCCTAGAAGGGTTGAGCAGGTGGTGGTGGAGCCGGAGTTGCCTCGGAGAGCAACTGAAAGACAGTTGAAGCATGTGATGGGCTTCCACCCACCGGTGTTCTCGGGAACGGGAACCCCGACCCAGGCTGAAGATTGGCTCTCAAGAGTCAATAGGGTGATGACAGCTACTGAAACGGAAGAGTGACAGAAGACCACGATAGCGACGTTCCTTTTGGATGGGGACGCAAGGTTATGGTGGGAAGGCTAAGAGCTACACCAGTTGAGGGGAAGGCCGTTGGCCGAAGTTCCTATGGCGGAGTTTGCAAGATTGTTCATGGCTCGATACCTCCCCTCAGCGCAGAGGATCGTATTGGAGAACGAGTTCCAAAAGTTGGTGCAAGGAAATAGCACTGTAGACGAGTACCTCCACGAGTTTACTCGGTTGGGGAGATATGCTAGCGCTACCTTTGCCGACGAGGAGCAAAAGACTAACCGCTTCTACGAAGGGTTAAGAGATGAGCTGAGGTTGCTACTGTCAGGGCCCATGACGCAGGGTTTCCTAACCTTGGTCAACTCGGCCCGGTCCTTGGAGAAGGACATGAGAAATGTGCAAGCTAAGAAGAAATCTGGCGGGAAGAAATCGGAGTTCAAAGCGCCGACTACGTCGAAGTCGGGCTATCAAAAATTCTTCAAGAAGACTAGGACGTCAGGTCCAGCTTCTTCTACAGGTGCCTCGGGGGCAACTACAAATCGAACCCCGGGCGCTTGTTTTACTTGTGGCAAGACGGGGCACTTTGCCCGCGATTGCTGGAGCGGACGCCCAAAGTCCGAGAGAAAGCAAGGAGCTACTTACGAAAAGAAGGGCAAGGCGGTGGAGTCAACCGCGTCTCACTATGCTCCGACTCAGCCTAGAGTCTACAACTTGGGGCAGCAAGAGGCCATTAAACAAGCGGATGTGGTGATAGGTACGAGTTAATTTATAGCAAGTTAACTTAGATACTGTTGTTTATTACTTGTTAGCCTAATATGGTTTGCATAGGCTTTGTTTTGTTTAGCGATAGTCCGGCACGGGCACTGTTCGATACGGGAGCTTCACACTCCTTGTCTGAAGATTTTATATCGCGCATCGGAATCCCTTCTTCGATGGCGAAGGACAAGTTGGATGTGCTGCTACCGAATGGGTGCTCGATGCGTGCGGACAGAGTGTGCGCCGTAAAGGTTCACATTGGGAGCCAAGAGTTCGACTTGCTAGCATCATTGCTGCCGCTAGTAGAGTTCGACGTTATCTTTGGGATGGATTGGCTTTCGGAGCAGAAGGCTTGGATTGACTGTGACCGGAAGGAGGTCAAGCTGGGTGTTGGGTTGGGGACAACATTCGAGGGACTCAAGGGGTCGAGCAAGACGCTGATGTCTGCTCTTCAGATGGTAAAGGCAGTTCGTGCTGGTGCAGAGCTGTTCTTCGCAATAGTGGGGGTTGTGGAGCCAAAGTCCACGTTGTATAGCATCCCCGTGGTTTGTGAATACCCCGATGTGTTCCCGGATAGTCTTCCCGGGGCCCCACCGCGGCGAGAGATTGATTTCACCATCGAGCTCGTACCGGGGGCCAAACGGTGTCACGTGCTCCGTATAGGTTGGTGCTTAAGGAGATGGCAGAGTTGAAAGTTCAGCTAGAGGAGCTGATGGAATAAGGTTATGTGCGTCCAATCTCGTCGCCTTGGAGCGCACCGGTCCTCTTCGTTAAGAAGAAGGATGGTAGTATGCGGTTGTATATCGACTACAGAGAGTTGAACAAGCTGACGGAAAAGAACAAGTACCCGATCCCGAGGATTGATGATCTCTTTGATCAGTTAGTCGGATCGTCGGTATATTCTAAGTTGTACTTGAAGTCGGGGTACTATCAATTGAGGATAAGGGAATGTGATATCCCGAAGACGGCGTTCATCACAAGGTATGGGCATTTCGAGTTCACGGTCATGCCGTTTGGACTAACGAATGCGCCATCAGTGTTTATGGACTTGATGAACAGGGTGTTCCGAGATTTCCTGGATCGCTTTGTGATCGTCTTCATTGACGATATATTGGTGTACTCGCAGTGTGAAGAAGATCACTTCAAGCACTTGCATCTGGTGTTGGAGACTTTGAGGAGGAATGAGCTGTATGCAAAATTCTCCAAGTGCGAGTTCTGGCTACCCTCAGTAGCGTTCCTTGGTCACATTATTAGTGGGGAAGGTATAGCGGTGGATCCGGCGAAGATCGTTGCGATATGGGAGTGGCCTGCGTTTTCTTCTGTCACGGAAGTCCGTAGTTTTCTCGGGCTTGCCGGATATTACAGGCGCTTCGTAGAGAACTTCTCGCGGATAGCGCTACCTCTCACGAAGTTGACAAGGAAAGATCAGAGATTCTTGTGGACGCAGGAGTGCGTGCAAGCTTTTGAGGAGCTGAAGGGACGGTTGACCACGGCGCCAGTGCTTAGTTCGCCGAGTGGGACCGAGGGCTTCGAGGTTTATAGTGACGCCTCGGGTAGTGGTTTGGGCTGCGTGTTGTTGCAGCATGGGAGCGTCATAGCTTATGGATCGCGTCAGCTGAAAGTGCATGAAAGGAACTATCCGGTCCACGACTTGGAGTTGGCGGCCGTGATATTTGCACTTAAGCTGTGGAGGCACTACCTATACGGCGTAAGGGTCGATATATATACCGATCACAAGAGCCTGAAGTACCTTTTGGATCAGAAGGATCTTAACATGAGGCAGAGGAGGTGGATGGAGTTCCTGGGGGACTACACCTTCAAGATTCATTATGTACCCGGGAAGGGCAATGCGGTTGCTGATGCGTTGAGTCGCTGGGCTCCCGCTCAAGCCAACTGGTTGTCGGTGCATGATGAGCGGCTAGTACGGGAGTTGGAGGAGCTTGAGATCTATTGCGTTGACAAGCAGACGAGCTCCAAAGCAATGTTGAACTGGACAGAGGTTCAGTATGACCTGGCTGACCGGGTTCGGCAGGCATTGGAGTTAGATGACTCCATGAAGGAGCTTATGGAGGCAGAGTTGGATGGGTCAAATTCCCAGTTTTCAGTGGAAGATGGGTTGCTAAGGAAGGATCATCGATTGTGCGTCCCAAGCGGGAGTAACCTACGGGCGGAGTTGATGTACGAGGCTCATCATACTAAGTACTCGATCCACCCAGGGAGCACAAAGATGTACCGTGACCTCAAGAAGTTGTTTTGGTGGTCGGGGCTTAAGAAAGATGTGGCATTGTTTGTGGCTAAGTGCCAAACATGCGCCTTGGTGAAGGCGGAGTGCCAAAAGCCGGGAGAATTTCTGAAGTCCTTGCCTATACCGGAGTGGAAGTTCGACGACATATCTATGGACTTTGTGCATGGGTTACCAAGGCCGCAGAAAGGGAACGACGCCATCTGGGTGATCGTAGATCGGTTAACTAAAGTGTCGCATTTCATTCCGCATAGGAAAGACGACTCGGTGGAGAAGTTGGCAAAGCTATATGTGGACAATATAGTTAGACTGCATGGTGTGCCTCGCAGCATTGTGAGTGATCGCGATGGGCATTTCACGTCCAATGATTGGAGGTTGGTGCAGCAGATGCTGAGGACAAAGTTGAAGTTCAGCACAGCCTTCCATCCGCAGACGGATGGACAGACCGAGAGAGTCAATAGAACGATGGAGGACATGCTCCGCATGTGTGTCCTAGACTTCGGGAAGCATTGGGAGGACCACCTGTATTTGGTGGAGTTTGCGTACAACAATGGCTACCAAGAGAGTATACAAATGGCACCCTTCGAGGCCCTGTATGGTAGGAAGTGTCGCACGCCGTTATCGTGGCTTGAAACGGGTGAGGCAAGGTTGTACAAGAAGCGGGAGGTGGAAAATGCTACTTCTTTAGTGCGGATCATTCGAGAGCGTTTGCTAATCGCTCAGGATAGGCAAGCTAAGTACTACAATGCCAAGCATCGGAATGTGGAGTTCGCGGTGGGTGATTGGGTGTACTTGAAAGTAAAGTCATTCAAGGGTGTTTCGCAGGTGAGACGCTTGAAGAAGCTGAGCCCAAGATACCTTGGACCCTTTGAGATTCTGGAGCGGGTCGGCGAAGCGGCTTATCGTTTGAAGTTATCGGTAGAGTTGAGTGGACTACACGATGTGTTCCACATCTCTGTATTGCGGAAGGCGGTGCAAGAGCCTTCGCTGGTGATCGCAGTTGATCAAGTACCGGTGGATGAAGGGTTGACGACTAGGGTCAAGCCCGTTCGTATTGAAGACTCCGAAGTTAAGCGACTTCGTAACAAGGAGATCCGAATGGTCAAGGTCCGTTGGGACAATTGCGGTCGTGAGGAGCTCTCTTGGGAGCGGGAGCAGACCATGCTGGAGGAGTACCCAGAGTTATTTCGCTCAGGTACCGCTCTTGGTTTTATGTTTACTTTCCTTTAGTAATTTCGTGGGCGAAATTCTTTTAAGGGGGAGAGAGTTGTAACACCCCGAAACTCAAAAGAGAGACGGGTGGCATTTTTAAGCCAAGACGGGGTTTTGAAGCAGGTGACACGGGTCTCGACACGGGCGTGTCGGAGGCCGTGTCAGGGCGTGTTCGACCACGGGTCGTGCGGTCGACGCTTTGGCGGTCGACGATCGTCGAGTTGTAGAACACGGCCTAGGACACGGGCGTGTCACAGGCCGTGTCACTCTAGGGAATCTGCAAGCGTGGTACACGGGCCGTGACACGGGCAAGAACACGGGCGTATCAAATTTGACACGGGCGTGTCTGATGCCGTGTCACAAGGCCGTGTACCTCTCTGACTGCGAAGTGTTGGTTGATCGCACACGGGGGGCGTGACACGGGTCCCGACACGGGCGTGTGAAAAGTGACACGGGCATGTCGGAGGCCGTGTCAAAGGCCGTGTGCTGGTTTCCGAATCGGTCGAGACGGTGAATGAACTACACGGCCAGGCACACGGCCGTGTTGCAACCCGTGTTCGGCCCAGATTTTATAAGTTGAGGCCTAATCGTGGCCGTTCATTTCCTTGGCTTTGGATCCGACGGTGGGGGGCTGCTCCTGGATAGTTTTAGCAGGGATAAGGGTTTCAAAACCCTCATTCTCTCTTTCCATTCTCTTTCCAAATCCTAGAGAGAGGGGAGAGCAAGGTGAGGGGTTGGAGACCAAGATCCGGCCGCCGGTGGAGCGTCGGAGCTCCGAATCGCGATCCGAGTATAGATCCGCGGAGGTGACGCAGTTGCGGTGCTTTCCAACCGCATAGTTTTTCATGGCGCCGCGGAAGAACGCAAGGGTAACGATTTCTCATCCTTGGGCATGTGAAGCCCTTTTCCCTTTGCATAGGAAGCCCTCTCTCGCGAGTGAGCGAAGAGTTGGAGCGTTCCTCGGGGTAGATATGTGAAGTCCCCCTTGTGTAGAGTCCGTATGCGTAAACGGGCATAGGCATTGTGTGTGAAGCCTATTCGGACATGTTGGTCTGGATCAGTGATGTTGCATTGCATATGAACCGGGGAAGACTCCGGGTGTTTGGGCATTTTTCGGGTTTTCTACGTGGTAGATTGCATCAGGGAGCCTTGGAGAGTAACTCCAAGGTGCACCCGAAAAACTGGGCAAAAGCGAGTTTTGCCAACACGATGGCCGGGGAGCCAACGTGAACATAACCGGGTTATGTGATTGTTGTGGCGGAAACGGGACTCGGTGAGTCTTGACCTGCGCATATGGCTTAAATTGCCGTTGCGATATGAGCACGGGTCAGGCGGAATCGTACCCGGTCTATGTCGTTCGGTGGGACCGTTGGCATGGATGAGAGTCTTCAACGGTCTATGACTTAAATTGTCGTGACCAAGGCCAAGAAGACAAAATGCTCATATGGTTGGCCGTCCAAGAGGCGGTGGTGGAACGGGAACGTCTATGGCTTGAATTGACGTGACGTTGGCCGGTTCGCCGTAAATGTGCCCTGAGTGCATGGGGTGTGTGGCCGTGCGAGCCTACGCCTGTGATGAAGTGTGTTTACACTATTGTTTTTGTCTACTAATAAAGTGCAGGGAAAGAGCATCGCCGCCCCAATTTTGGGGGCGGGATCGTTATAATTTGGTCAGCATAGCTGACCGTTATTTTGTTTACCACCGGGCGGTGGATTGTGGCTTGCAGGTGCTGCGGAGCTGAGCGGGAAATAGCGGGCTAAAGCCCTTGAAGCTTTGCCGGCCCTCGAAGGCCTAAATGTTTATGTTTTTCCCGTTTATCATGTATGGCCGGCCTGCGTGCCGAGGTTTGGAAAACACTTTATTTAAAGCAAACTATTGTAAGGCCTTAAGGCCCGTACTCGTGTATTGTACATTCCTATTTGGTTTGTGTAGTGGACATTCATGCGTGTGGCTGGGTTCTTTCCTTTCTTGCAGCTTAATAATCGCTTCCGCTAGGTGTTGTGTAGGACGTTATGATTGGTTGATTGGTTTCAACGCGTAACCAACCGGTCTGTCCGTAGTATATGGCGTCGGGCCCCGACCGGACCTACTGCTATATGCTATACGACGGATAGGGGTGTTACACGCTGCAATTAAATAATTGCAGCGCGCAATTGCCGTGCGCGCAGTGCACGCGCACTGTTGCGCGCGCAGTGCGCGCTGTTTCGCGATGTGCGTGGGTCCGCTGTTATGCGCAGTGCGCGCGCATTTTAGCGCGGTGTGCGCGCAGTTAGCGTGCTATGCGCGCACTGTGCGCACGCAGTTAGCGCGCTACATCACAAACGCTGCGAGTGCCTAGTTTGCGGCCGCAGGTTGCGTGCCGCATGGGCGCAGTTTGCGCGCCGCGTGGGCGCAGTTTGCGAGCTGCGCACGCGCAGTTTGTATGTGTGGTGGGTGTGGTGTGTGCGAGGTGTAACATGCATGGCGGACTAAGCGCCCAAGGGAAGAGATTACTGAGATGTGGAGTTTCTGTTTCCCCCCGAGTGTATCACCGAGTACTTCTTGTAAAAAGTTGAAAGGGGAAACTTGCTGCGGTGAGGCGCATGGGTGCAAACACGACGCCTCCATTTTTATCGAGGCTGAATGATACCTCAGCTTGGCTCGTGACTTTTGCCCGCACGAGCTATGTTCGTCACTTTTGCTCACACGAGCTTGGCTCGTGACTTTGGCTCGCACAAGACTTGCGTGTGACTTTGCCTTGCGCGGTTTGTGACGCGGCTTAGTTTGAACGAGGTTGGCTCACGGCTTTGCTGGCCTGCCGCTGTGCTTGCACGAGGCTGGCACGGGGGTTGATTTGCACGGTTTGCGATCACGGCTTGACTTTCGCGAGGGTTGCTCGCGGCTTAGCTTGCGCGAGGGTTGCTCGCGGTTTAGCTTGCGCGAGGGTTGCTCGCGGCTTAGGTTGCTCGAGGGTTGCGCGCGACTTAGATTGCGTGAGGGTTACTCGCGGCTTAGATTGCGCGAGGGTTGCTCGCGGCTTAGATTGCGCGAGGGCTGTTCGCGGCTTAGGTTGCGCGAGGGTTGCGTACGACTTAGACTGCGCGAGAGTTGCGCACGGTGTAGATTGCGCGAGGGTTGCCCGCGACTTAGAATGCGCGAGGGCTGCTCGCGGTTTAGATTGCGCGAGGGTTGCCCGCGGCTTAGGTCGCGCGAGGGATGCTCGTGGCTTAGTTTGCGCGAGGGATACTCGCGGCTTAGATTGCGCGAGGGCTGCTCGCGGTTTAGATTCCGCGAGGGTTGCCCGCGACTTAGAATGTGCGAGGGCTGCTCGCGGTTTAGATTGCATGTGTGTTTCCCGCGGCTTAGGTCGCGCGAGGGATGCTCGCGGCTTAGCTTGTGTGAGGGATACTCGCGGCTTAGATTGCGCGAGGGCTGCTCGCGATTTAGATTACGCAAGGGTTGCCCGCGACTTAGAATGCGTGAGGGCTGCTTGCGGTTTAGATTGCGCAAGGGTTGCCCGCGGCTTAGGTTGCGCGAGGGATGCTCGCGGCTTAGTTTGCGCGAGGGATGCTCGTGGCTTAGTTTGCGCGAGGGATGCTCGTGGCTTATTCGTGAGGGGGGAAGGCCCCCACGGTGTCGTCGGAGAGTGTAAGTACTCAACCCGACCGTCGGAGAGTGTCGGTGCTCAATCCGGGCACCGGAGAATGTATGTGCTCAATCCGGTTGCGATCGCGAGGGGGGCAGGCCCTGACGATGGCGTCAGAGAGTGTAAGTACTCAATCCGACCGTCGGAGAACGTAGGTGCTCAATCCGAGTACCGGAGAACGTATGTGCTCAATCCGGGTACCGGAGAACGTATGGTCTTAATCCGGGTGCGATCACGAGGGGGCAGGCCCTGTCGATGGCGTCGGAGAGTGTAAGTACTCAATCCGTCTGTCGGAGAACGTAGGTGCTCAATCCGGGTACCAGAGAACGTATGTGCTCAATCCGGGCACCGGAGAACGTATGTGCTCAATCCGGGCACCGGAGAACGTATGTGCTCAATCCGGGTGCGATTGCGAGGGGGTCAGGTCCTGACGATGACATGACATTTGAGGGGCAAAGTTGCTGAAGGACCTGCTTGTTCGGTTTGTAAGCACAGTTTTACCTTAAAACAAATATGATATTATATTTGAAGATAAACTTGGTTCGCGCGAGCCTAAGCTCATGATCTTTACTATTCTAAAGTGGCAAAACAAGATGATGGAAAAAAAAAGACGATTAACACGATTAATAAAAAATAAAAATGCAGAGGGATGGATGCGACGCAAATTCCGGGATGCAGGTGTGTTGTAGAGGGTCCTCCTGCGTCGGGGAGAGCGTCTGTCCTAGGTATTCATTGTTGGGGGTCCGACGATGGTCTCTATGTTGCCTACCATCTGCCTTCCTCCACTGTTTCCTTGTGCTGGGATCTGTGCCTGTCTTTGCAAAAATCTCCCGAGGAGCCCCTAGCGAGCAAGACGTTCAATTTCATCTTTGAGACCGGCACACTCTTCAGTGTTGTGACCCGTTGCACTGTGGAACTCGCAATTCTGAATGGCGTACATCACATTTGTGCGGGTGGTATTCAGAGGGGGGTATTCCTGAAATGGATATTGCCCCCCATTCCTTGGAAGGTCTCGTTGACGGCTATTGCGGCGGCGCTCACTCTGGTGTCGTTCTTCTTGTCTTGTGAGAGTTGGTTCCTCTTCTTTCTTCCTTTTCTGTCCTCCTCCAAACTGCTGTCGGTGCGCTTCAATAGCTTCGTCGGCTGCTATCTGGGCCTCGACCCTGTGTACAAGATCTGGATAGCTGGGGATGGTTTCTCTCATAAGTGCTGAGTAGAAACCGCTAGGACAGAGACCTCCCAGGAACACTCCCCGTAGGAGCTCGGGGTCGACTCCTGGGATCTGGCAGGGTTCTGTAGTAAATCGTCGGAAGAAATCTTTGAGGGTCTCTCCTTCATTTTGACGGATTCCAGAGAGATGTGATGGATCGCGAACGATCCTTCGATTGGCGATGAATTGGTCGGAGAACTGTCTGGTCAGTTCGGCGAAGCTAGTAATGGTACCTTCTCTTAAAGAGTGAAACCACGTTCGAGCTTGCCCTTTGAGGGTGGTTGGGAATACTTGACATATCAGTGGATCAAAGGCGTTGAAAATCCTCATGATAGTGGTAAAATGATTGACATGTTCGAGCAGATCATCGGTTCCATCGAATGTTTCTATGCTTGGGAGTTTGAATCCTTGCGGGATCGGATGGTCGAGGATTTGTGGGGCCAAGGGGGAGCCTTGGCAAAGAGGCCAATGAGGGTGAAAATCTCTCCTCACGGCTTGGCGGTATTCTTCAGCAATGACCTCCCTGATTTCTTCGCGAGTGAGGAGAGGGTGGATGCGAGCATCGTTAACTAGATTGTGGCGGGGGGTGATCCGCCCTTGCTCCCCTTGGAGGGGGATGAGTTGAACTGGCGGTATCAGAGTAATCTTCAAGTTCTTCTCGCCCCGCAGGGGCTTCCTAGATCCCTACTGGATTAAGTGGTAGAGGATTGTTAGCTGGCGGAGGTGACCTTTGTGGAGCTGCAAGTGCTCCCAGGTTCCGGAGTAGTGCGAGGATCTCTGTCTGCTGCTCTTCCATTTGGAGGACACGCCCTTCCAAGGCGGGGACGGGGGCGAAAGCTGCTTCAGCCGTCAGTGGCACGTCTACCAGAGAGTGAGATCGTGCTGGTTCAGTGTGCTCGCCAAGTGCGGATCCTTCGGTCGTGCGGGCACTTCTCTTTGCCATTGCGGTGGTAGGGATGATGAACTTGTTCTACGAAGGATATTGGGAATGTTTCCCACAGACGGCGCCAAACTGTTGCGGACTAACTCGAGGCCCCGGTCGGACCGGATTAACTTGAACCGTCTTAACTCACGGAGCGGTCGAGCACGCACACAGTCAATGAAGATGTATAGTAGACACAAGTCTTGATGACGTGGAAAAACCCCTTAAATGGGTAAAAAATCACGTGACCGGGTCTATGCCGGTCAAATTTCACTAGCTTTGGGTGCTTACAGTATACTGGGTGAATCGGGGCGACAGGCCGCTCCCGTTACAACTTGAGGGGAGAGAGAAAGACTGTAGCTTCCTGCGGGCAACAGGCTGCTCCACGGAAGTGACTTAGACGAGGGAATGTGCGGGATGCTTCTGGCGCGCGTGCTCGGGGCGGCACACGCTTGCTAGCGTCGACTGTTTTCTTCGTTCGGCTTCCTCGCGGTCTTGGGCATCCCTTTGCTGACAGCGCGCTGGTGGGGTGCTTATAGCCGCTGGGAGCTGCTGGTGGCCGCTGGTGGCTGCCGGTGGTTGCTGGTGGCTGGCGGTGGTTCACGGCGAGCGGATGCCGACTTGGTGGAGGAGGCGGGAGAGCTCTCACCTGAAGAAGAAGAGGAAGAAGCGGAGAAGAGAAAAAGGTGAGAAATGAAGAGCCCATTGGGTCCTTTTATAGGCTCTAGGGGGAGATCATGGTGGGCCCCACCACTAACGTAGTGGGTTAGTGGGTGATTTCCCCTTGATCGGACGATCGTGGTAGTGCGTCATGATCAGATGGTGGAGGTTCGGGCGGCGAAATTCTCTCTCCCCTCTTTCCCCTTTTTGTGGATCTCATTTTTGGTGGGAGAGAAAGAGGGGGGAATTGGATGGAGGAGATAAAATATGAGAGAAAGTGGGCCCTCCACTTATCCCATCATGAAGGGAATCATGGGGTTGACTAGTCAACCCCATGATTTCATTTTGGGGATTGCTATGTGCACCCATAAAGATATAAAATGGATCAAATCTTCATCAGTAGGTAATAAAAAAACGTTTGTTAACCGCAACTCGGATTTAGCTATTCGCACCCCATTGTTAACCGCAACCCGAAAATATAATCGCACCCCGTTTTTTTTCTTGTCGCACCCCGATATTTTTTTTGTCACACCCAAAAATATCTCATACTGATGTGTATGAGACAGCTAATAGAGTAAGATGACGCGAGGAATATGTCGGAGACGGGAGCAGCTCGGTGAAGATGAAGGAGTGCGGCTTCCGCAAAATGAGGGAGATGTGGTGCGAGTAAAGTTCTAGAAAGAAGTTTTTTAAAACAAAAATGGGGTACGGATAGCCATATGAGGAGTGCGGTTAACAATGGTCATAAAAATATGGCATGTATAGGATTTGAACCCAAAACCTTTGAGTTAGATATCATACACTCTACCAACTTAACCAAAACATTTACTTGTTTAATTACTTCATGATATATACATATATTTTATATCCGTCAAATAAAAAAAGTGTGCATTCTGCTATTGATAAATGATATTTTTAAAAACCAGTGTGGGCGGCCGTCAACACTGGGCACTATGTGGGTCCGCCCCTGGAGGAGAAGAATGGTCTGAGTAAATCAATGAGGAGCCCGAAATGATGAGGGCCTCACACAAAAATGTATTTCACAAATCTAAATTGCATGAGCCCCACATCTTTACAGGCTCCTCATTGCTCCCAGACCAATACTATCCTCCAGATTCCGGAGATAACAATTTTCCAAATGGGAGGTGATAGGAATTGGATCCATTTTAGGGGTGCACATAGCAATCCCAAAAATGAAATCATGGGGTTGACTAGTCAACCCCATGATTCCCTTCATGATGGGAAAAGTGGAGAGCCCACTTTCTCTCATCTTCATCTCCTCCATCCAATTCCCCCCTCTTTCTCTCCCACCAAAAATAAGATCCACAAAAAGGGGAAAGAGGGGAGAGAGAACACCGCCGTCGTAACCAACCGCCGCCGACCGCCGCCGCCCGGCCGCCGCCGCCGCCGCCCGGTCGCCCGGCCGCCGCCGCCCGGTCGCCCGGCCGCCGCCGCCCGGCCGCCCGGCCGCCGCCGCCCGGCCGCCCGGCCGCCGCCGCCCGGCCGCCGCTGCCCGGCCGCCGCCGCCCGGCCGCCGCCTCCCGGCCGCCTCCGCCGGCCATCACCGGCCACCTCCACCGTCAGTCGGTGGCTCGCCGCCCGAACCTCCACCATCCGATCACAGCGCGCTACCACGACCGTCCGATCAAGGGGCAACCACCCACTACGTTAGTGGTGGGACCCACCATGATCTCCTCTTGGAGCCTATAAAAGGACCCCAGGAGCTCTTCATTTCTCATCTTCGTTTTCCTCCTACGCTTCTTCTTCTTCTTCTTCCTCAGGTGAAAGACCTCCCACCTCCTCCACCGAGTCGGCCACCAGCGGCCACCCACGGCTGCCAGCAACCACCAGCGGCCACCAGCAACCACCAGCGGCCACCAGCAACCACCAGCGGCCACCAGCAACCGCCAGCAGCCACCAGCAACCTCCAGCGGCCACCAGCGGCCACCAGAGGCCACCAGCACCCGTCATCGGCCACAGGCACCCCATCAGCGCACAACTAGCACGGGAAACGCCCAAGGTGGAAGAAAGTAAAAGAAAGAAGACAGTCGAAGCCCTCAAGCGCGCGTCGCCCCGAGTGCACGCGTCAGAAGCATCCCGCGCATTCCACCGTTTAAGTCATTTCCGCAGGGCAGTATGTTGCCCGCCGGAAGCTACAGTCATCCTCTCTACCCATAAGTTGTAACGGGAGCCGTCTGTCGCCCTGATTCACCGAACATATTGTAATCACCCAGATCTAGTGGAATTTGACCGGCACAGATCCGGTCACATGGTTTTTTACCCATTTAAGGGGTTTTTCCACGTCATCAAGCCTTGTGTTCACTGTTTCATTTTCATCGACTGTGTGCGCGCTCGACCGCTCCGTGAGCTGAGACGGTCCAAGATTATCCGGTCCGACCGGAGCGCCGAGTTTGGCCGCAACAGTTTGGCGCCGTCTGTGGGAAACGATTTCCCAACATCCATTGAAGCATAAGATCACCAGCATCGCCCCTCCAAGTACTGCCTTAATGACAAAGAGGAGCACTCGTACCGCTGAAGGTTCCGCCCATGGCGGACACCCCGAGCCCGCACGTTCACACTCTCTGGTGGACGTGCCACTGACCGCTGAAGCCGCATTTGCTCCTGTCACCGCCATGGAGGAACGCGTTCGCCAAATGGAAGAACATCAAACTGAAATGCTCACCCTGCTGCGGAACCTTGGAGCGCCTCCAGCTCCCCCACTGCAACCAGCTCGTGTGGATCCACTACCACAACCAAATCAGGGCGGAGCCCAAGAGGTTCCTCCAAGACATGAAATGTCCGAGGAATATTCTGAGACTGCAAGCTCGGCTCATCCCATCCCAAGGAGGACAAGAGCGGATCATCAGCATGAGCCCGCAAATGAAGCACGCCTACCCCCGCCAGAAAGGTTTACTCGAGAAGAAATTCGAGAAGTTATCGCCGAAGAATATCGCCAGGTTGGAGCAAGAGATGTTCGTGCCCTCCGAACGTTGTGCCAAGGTTCCCCTCTGATACCGCAGATTCTGGAACACCCGATTCCAAACGGATTTAAACTCCCAAGCATCGAAACATTTGATGGAACTGATGATCCCCTGGAGCATGTCAACCATTTCACTACCATCATGAGAATTTACAATTCTCCAGACCAACTCCTCTGTCAGGTGTTCCCAGCTACTCTTAAAGGACAAGCTCGAACATGATTCCATTCGCTAAGAGCTAGTACCATCGCTAGCTTTGCAGAGCTAGCAAGGCAGTTTGTCGATCAGTTCATAGCAAATCGGAGGATCGTCCGCGACCCTTCCCACTTATCAGGAATCCGCCAGAATGAAGGGGAGTCTTTGAAGGACTTCTTCCGCAGGTTCTCCGCAGAAGCCCGCCAAATCCCAGGGGTCGACCAAGAACTGGTAAGAGGAGTGTTCCTTGGGGGTCTCCGTCCTGGTGGCTTCTATTCAGCATTAATGAGGGAGACCGTCGCTAGCTACCCCGACCTCGTGTACCGCGTAGAGGCGCAGATCACAGCCGACGAGGCTATTGAAGCTCATCGTCAACAGTTTGACGACAACCAGAAGCGAAAAAGGGAAAAAGAACCGTCCCCTCAACACCAAGAAGGAAGATCCCGACAAGAACATCAGAACGAAAAACACCGACGTGACCATCAGAGAGATCAGCCACCCCGGGATCACACACCCTTAAACACCTCCATGACAAATGTGTTTCATGCGATCCAAGGCAACGAGGCGCTCCGCAGGACCAGACCTCTCGCTAAAAATACTGGGGACCAGACAAAGTACTGCAAGTTTCACCGTGGACAAGGACACGACACAGAAGATTGCTCAAAGCTCAAGAAGGAGATTGAGTATCTCGTCAAACAAGGCCTCCTGGGGAGATTCTTACGAGGATAGGCACACAAGTCCGCTGAAAGGAAATCGGCCAACCATTTGCTAGACCGGACTGGGGGGCAACCCCATAGACGACCAACCCAAGAGAGGGCTTTGCACCTCGCAAGGGCTCTATCTATTATGGCGTTTATTAATTTTACTTTCCTACGAATTATGTATTCCCGCAAGAACAGTCTCACGACTGAAACTCTAGAAAATTTAACATTTTCTCATTTTAGGCATGTTGGTGGCGAGCGTCATCCGTATAATTTGAAATGCATACTCATTTCGCCAAAGTGCGAAGACATCCATTTACCCTTACAGCAACTGCCTCCGTGCAGCGCGCTCCTTACAGCAACTGCCTCCGTGCAGCGCGCTCAATACAGCAACTGCCTCCGTGCAGCGCGCTCCATACAGCAACTGTCTCCGTGCAGCGCGCTCAATACAGCAACTGCCTCCGTACAGCGCGCTCCTTACAGCAACTGCCTCCGTGCAGCGCGCTCAATACAGCAACTGCCTCCGTGCAGCGCGCTCCATACAACAACTGCCTCCGTGCAGCGCGCTCAATACAGCAACTGCCTCCGTGCAGCGCGCTCCATACAGCAACTGCCTCCGTACAGCGCGCTCAATACAGCAACTGCCTCCGTGCAGCGCGCTCCTTACAGCAACTGCCTCCGTGCAGCGCGCTCCTTACATCAACTGCCTCCGTGCAGCGCGCTCCTTACAGCAACTGCCTCCGTGCAGCGCGCTCAATACAGCAACTGCCTCCGTGCAGCGCGCTCCATACAGCAACTGCCTCCGTGCAGCGCGCTCAATACAGCAACTGCCGCCGTGCAGCGCGCTCCTTACAGCAACTGCCTCCGTGCAGCGCGCTCAATACAGCAACTGCCTCCGTGCAGCGCGCTCCATACAGCAACTGCCTCCGTGCAGCGCGCTCAATACAGCAACTGCCTCCGTGTAGCGCGCTCCATACAGCAACTGCCTCCGTGCAGCGCGCTCAATACAGCAACTGCCTCCGTGCAGTGCGCTCCATACAGCAACTGCCTCCGTGCAGCGCGCTCCATACAGCAACTGCCTCCGTGCAGCGCGCTCCATACAGCAACTGCCTCCGTGCAGCGCGCTCCTTACAGCAACTGCCTCCGTGCAGCGCGCTCTTTACATCAACTTCCTCCGTGCAGCGCGCCTCCGCGCAGCGCCTCCATGCAGCGCGCTCCATACAGCAACTGCCTCCGTGCATCGCGCTCCATATAGCAACTGCCTCCGTGTAGTGCGCTCCTTACAGCAACTGCCTCCGTGCAGTGCGCTCCTTACAGCAACTGCCTCCTTACAGCAACTGCCTCCGTGCAGCGCGCTCCATACAACAACTGCCTCCGTGCAGCGCGCTCTTTACAGCAAATGCCTCTGTGCAACGCGCTCCTGACAGCAACTGCCTCCGTGCAGCGCGCTCCATACAACAACTGCCTCTGTGCAGCGCGCTTCTCACAGCAATTGCCTCCGTGCAGCGCGTTCCTCACAGCAACTCTCCGTGCAGCGCGCTCCTCACAACAACTGCCTCCGTGCAGCACGCTCCCCACAACAACTGCCTCCGTACAGCGCGCTCCGCACAGCAACCACCTCCGTACAAACGCACAACCTAAGCCGCAAGCACCCATCACGCAATCTAAGCCGCGAGCAACCCTTGTGACAGCCGAGCCGCAGTCACAATCTGCGCCAAACAAAGTCATGAGTAAATCTCGTACAGGTAAGAGTCGCGAGTCAATCTCGCGTAAAACGACGATGCACGTCAAACTTACGTAAAATAACATGAACCTCACCAACTGAGGTATCATTTGACCCCGATAAAAATGGAGGCGTTGTGTACGCGGCCCCATATATCGCCGCAACGAGTTTTTCCTTCCGGCCGTATACTCGGGGGGCAGAAATTCCACATCTCAGAAATCTCTTCCCTTGGGCGCTTAGCGCGGCCATCATGATTAACAAGCAGGTACGGAAAGGCCCATAACAACACTTCCAGGAGCGCAAGACGAGCACGAGCCCGCGTGCACAACACGCGCACACAAGTTGTCCACACGCTCCCCGCGTGCGCGCGCCCGCGCACCCACGCGCGGGGCCGCCCGCGCGCACCCGAGCGGGCGCACCCCCGCGCGCGCACCCGCGCAAGAGCACCCCCGCGCGCGCACCCGCGCACGGGATCGCGCGCGCAAGGCGTGCGAGGTCGTGCGCGCGCACACCTGCGCGAGCGCACCCGCGCGCGAGGTTGAGCGCGCACATCCTTGCGCGCGCGCACCCGCGCGCTGGGACGCGTGCGCGCACCCGCGCGCTGGGACGCGCGCGATCTCGCGCAAGCATGCTGGGTCGGGCGTGCGCCCCCGCACGCAGGGCTACGCAAGCGCGCCTCTGCGCGCGCTTGCGTGCTTCCGGGTGCACCTTTGCACTCGCCCGCCGTTGCGCCGGCGCGCCTCCGCACCATCAAGTGCGCAGACTCCTTCGCGATTGGATCCGCCGACACCTTGCCAAAAGCCCCCGTCGCCGCTCCTTCAATTTGATGTAGCACCACTGTCGCCAATCGTATAAGTACGAGCATACCTTCGAGGCACCATTCTTCGCCTTCTTGGCCTTCTCCCCGAAGGAAGACATGGAAGCAAGGGACAGGATAATTAAAAATCCTAGGTTGTCTCTCTCACGGCTCACCAACAACATAGGATTTGGGGGGCATTTGATAGGAATTGGATCCATTTTAGGGGTGCACATAGCAATCCCAAAAATGAAATCATGGGGTTGACTAGTCAACCCCATGATTCCCTTCATGATGGGAGAAGTGGAGAGCCCACTTTCTCTCATCTTCATCTCCTCCATCCAATTCCCCCCTCTTTCTCTCCCACCAAAAATAAGATCCACAAAAAGGGGAAAGATGGGAGAGAGAACACCGCCGTCGTAACCAACCGCCGCCGGCCGCCGCCACCCGGCCGCCGCCGCCGCCGCCCGGTCGCCCGGCCGCCGCCGCCCGGCCGCCGCCGCCCGGCCGCCCGGCCGCCCGGCCGCCGCCGCCCGGCCGCCGCCGCCCGGCCGCCGCCGCCCGGCCGCCGCCGCCCGGCCGCCTCCGCCGGCCATCACCGGCCACCTCCACCGCCAGTCGGTGGCTCGCCGCCCGAACCTCCACCATCCGATCACGGCGCGCTACCACGACCGTCCGATCAAGGGGCAACCACCCACTAACCCACTACGTTAATGGTGAGACTCACCATGATCTCCTCTTGGAGCCTATAAAAGGACCCCAGGAGCTCTTCATTTCTCATCTTCTTTTTCCTCCTACGCTTCTTCTTCTTCTTCTTCTTCCTCAGGTGAAAGACCTCCCACCTCCTCCACCGAGTCGGCCACCAGCGGCCACCCACGGCTGCCAGCAACCACCAGCGGCCACCAGCAACCACCAGCGGCCACCAGCAACCACCAGCGGCCACCAGCAACCACCAGCAGCCACCAGCAACCTCCAGCGGCCACCAGAGGCCACCAGCACCCGTCATCGGCCACAGGCACCCCATCAGCGCACAACTAGCACGGGAAACGCCCAAGGTGGAAGAAAGTAAAAGAAAGAAGACAGTCGAAGCCCTCAAGCGCGCGTCGCCCCGAGCGCACGCGTCAGAAGCATCCCGCGCATTCCACCGTTTAAGTCATTTCCGCAGGGCAGTCTGTTGCCCGCCGGAAGCTACAGTCATCCTCTCTACCCATAAGTTGTAACGGGAGCCGTCTGTCGCCCCGATTCACCGAACATATTGTAATCACCCAGATCTAGTGGAATTTGACCGGCACAGATCCGGTCACGTGGTTTTTTACCCATTTAAGGAGTTTTCCACGTCATCAAGCCTTGTGTTCACTGTTTCATTTTCATCGACTGTGTGCGCGCTCGACTGCTCCGTGAGCTGAGACGGTCCAAGATTATCCGGTCCGACCGGAGCGCCGAATTTGGCCGCAACAGGAGGGGTTACTGGTACAAGATGCCCCACATGCACTACATATACCCAGTTGTACGCGAGGGCAGCGGGATTGACTGCGGGCGCAGCTCGCTTGCATGCCGGCATAGCCCATTTGCATATAAATAATACAATTAATAGTTTCGCGCCAACCCTACCTTCCATTTACTCCATCATTCCACAGCTATCGGGCACGCCATATTAACTATATTTTTTAAATAAAATGTCGGCCACTGGGCTGTCTGGGCCACATCAAATAAGTGTCGGGCACGTCCGTAATTATGCTTCAACCAAAGGGCTTTCTTCTGCGAAAACTCCATATTTTTTAATAATATAATTAACTATATAATAGTGGCAAAAAAAAACATTCTCATTTCCATTTCCATTTCCATTTCTTCCACTAGCTTCTCGCCATTCACAATCGCACCTGGGAAAACGATTGTAGAAGAAGAGCAAATTCGCTTGGAAGTAACCGCCTTTAATTTACAGGATACATAATCCTTCATCTCTTTGCTTTCTCTATCATTGTAGATCTGGCGAAGAATCCCCTTCTCCGGAGCTTGCAAATCTAGGTTTCCGCTGCCCAAATGCGGATTCTGCCTCGAAGCTATCTGATTCAAGCTTGATTTGGAGAAACGAGATGCGATTATCTGTGCTGGTTTTGAACTTTTAGAAGTCCTTCTACTTATCGTTGATTGTATACGATTGATCCAAGTAATATGCCCTCTGTTCTACCCCGGTCTTTGTCGACTAAGGAGCAGAGAAATGGCGAAGAAAGCGGCATCAGCAGATCGCACCTGTTTTTGAATGTCTACGATCTGACTCCTATTAACAATTACCTCTATTGGTTCGGGCTCGGGATTTTTCACACTGGGATCGAAGGTCTTTCCTACATCTTTTTGAATTTTTCTTCTGTTTTTGATCCACGTTCCATAAATGTGATTTTGGTTTTGTTTGATTTTCATCATCAAGGTTAGAATATTACTTTCTTTAGTTTTCTGACGTCTTGTTTTGACTATTTACCGGATGTTTCTTAAAATTTAGCTGTCCGATGAAAACTTAGGGCCCCGTTTGGCACAGACTTTTTGCTGGGATGAGTTTGGAAAAAAAACTACACCATGTGTTTGCATGACAATGATTATGACAGCCGTCAAAAAAACTAATTTTGAACATAAAAGTCTTTTAATGGAGTTCCTTAGGTGTGGTAAACGACGGTTCATAACCATCATGTTCACACGACAGCCACCACTGTGCCAAGCGAGCCCTTAATCATACAACCATATTTCAGTTGTTATTCTCCTTCATTGTGCTACTTGTCATCAGGAGTGGAATATTTGTGCAAAACCTCATCATGCATTTTTGAAAAAGAATTGCTTTGGGGATCACCTTTCATTTCTTTTCAATAATTTCATCCCTTTTATATAAATTAGGCTGCTTTGTTTAAGACCATGCATTCCAATCCCTTAAAAAAAGTGTCATATAATTTGTAACATGCTAATTTTGAACTCTACCTTCTTCCATTTCAACAACATGAAGGACATGATTTCTAGACATCTGTTAACATCTGTGGAATGCATGTATGATTGCTTCTCACATGCACAAGATATAGATCAAGGCCAAAACACGCTAGAGTAAGGGGTGGGGTTGATAATTATTTAAATTGTTTGAGTTGAAGTGGCTTATATCGAAGACATCCCCGTGGAATGTAGATTATATTACTTCTCTGCATTTGAATGTGTGCATAAGATTCAATGTTCATCATCATTAGTCTTGTTCCATCTCCCAGTTATTTAGGGTTGATGATACCCTGTAACAGTCAACCTTATGAATCTTTCTTTATATTCTATTTATGGTACAAAGACAGAGCTAAACTGAAGGTATGACCATCGTAAAGGTGTTGTTTTGTTTGTAAATAGCAAAACATCAAGTGTATGGAACAATTCTCTCTTTCATACTCCTTTAAAACATTTGAATGCGGTCATATTTAATTTGATAGCATGAGTTTATATTCAAGCTGCATCAACAAATGATTTGGTTAGTCACTTCTTCAAGTATTTATGTCTTCAAAAGAGTCACATTGTTGTTGCAGAGTGAATGAGACCCATACTATACTTCCTTCTTTTCTCACAGGTTAAAGCTTGAGACAAATGATAACACGAGCTATTACATGCCCTTGTGAGCACATGCCAAGCACATTCATCATTTGTTTCAATAGATGTTTTTTTTATCAATTATGGAATATGTAAATTAAAATGAGCCTTCAAGTATTTTAGGGTGTATTAGTTTGAGTCATGTTGTTGTTGTTGTGTGAATGAGACTCATATCATACTTCTTTCTTTTCTCACATAGGTTAAAGCTCGAGACTAATGATAACACAAGAAATTACATGCCCTTGTGCACACATGCTATACACAGTCATCGCATATAGATATTTTTAAAAAAATAGAAATATGAACCAAAGAGCAGTTAAAATGACCCTTTGAGTATTAATGGTGTATTAGTTTGACATCAAACTTTTTTCTTCTTCAATGTGATCCCATGCTTATCCAAACATGAAAATTATTGTCCTTCATTCGACCCAGTCATAAAAAATAATGATAGCGCTCATGTGACCTATTTTTCATTGGCCCCATTAAGGTTTAAGCCACTGTTTATCCCTCTTAGAACATTAGGTTTATTTTGTCATTCGTGTTATCATCTTATTATGCCATCAATTAGGATATTTCTTCATTATGAGGTTAATATACTGTTGTGTATTTTCTTATAAATAGGCATGTAATAGATAGTCTAATGCAAGAGAATGTCAACACAAACTTCTTGACTTTTCTTATAGTCATGCTAACATGTATCAATATTTCCTACAAAACTTCCATCATTACATTCTCGGTTAAGGTTTGTGGTGGCGAAAACCACAATTTTCCGGCTAACTACGCGAGACCTCCTCTATCTCAACTTGGATCTCTATCATTTCCTATAATGCGGTCAACCTGCATCTGATCGACTTCCAATCGCTTGTCATTTTACGACTATGTTCGCTCCACCTTGCCAAATTGTTCGCTCCACCTTACAATTTTATTCAATACACATCGTGCAATTTTGAATTCTCCTCCTTGTAACATAGTTTGTTTCACCTTGCCACCCATTCATTTCACCTTGTGGCCTTGTTCGTCCAGTGTAATGCAATGTAATATCAGTATTGATTTCTTCTCCACTCATCTCTTTTTCTTCCTATTAATTAGAATGATTGAACTGTTCATGCTTGGTTATATTAGGAACGACATCAATAATACAAAAAATCTGATGTCAAAATCAATAATTAAACAGTCACGGGTCCATTTTGATCGAATTTTCATGATTTGTAGCAATTCTACATGGAAAACTAATATTTCCTGTTTAGAAAGTTGAATTGATCGATCTTTCCACTATTCCCAGTATGAGTGACAATAAATCCCTTACCAATTACATGAATTTCAAGTTCTAACAAAAACTTAGATATCTCTTGCTTATTCATGCTTTGAGATTTTGATGCATTCAGCCTCTCAAAATTCCACGTCATCAAGGGGCAGCTTACTCTCTACAAAGTGCATCGCACTAACGGAAAAATTTCGCAGGGCCTTTTATGAACGGTGCAGACCAAGTGGATAGAAAATATGCCAATAATTTTTCAAATCAGAGTCGCATATTTTTTTAAGCTTATAGAAAACCTTCATTTAGAATCTGTGAAACTCAAGAAAATCTCCTGTCCAATTTGACTCTATTCCCCCCTCCCCAATTGATTCTCATGCTAAATACTAAACAAATCAAACAGTTCATGGAATGGAGTATGGCTTTGGCGCCCATGATTACGCAACAAGTGGAGTATTTGAAGTAGAGCCCAAAAGCTGCCCCGGTTTTGTCTTTCGGCGCTCTGTGTGGTTGGGGGCTACAGACATGTCCCGTGCGGAGTTTCGGATGTTCATCGAACAACTATCTGGGAAATATTACGGTGACACCTACCATTTAATTGCGAAAAATTGTAATCATTTCACAGATGATGTTTGCATGCGTCTAACTGGAAAATCAATTCCAGGATGGGTAAATCGACTGGCGAGATTAGGTAAATAACAATTTTAAGAGTTTTTTCAGATTTTAAATTAATGTTTATTTTAATTTGTATACCTTCTGAAAGTTTCAGGTTCTTTCTGCAACTGCCTTTTACCTGAAAATATTCAAGTCTCAGCTGTCAGACATTTACCAGATCATCCAGCATTATCCGGTGAGTTTGTGACATTGCTAGTTTTCATTATTTAGGTCTTATTATTTGTTGTATGATACATTGGAGTATTTATTTTATATTGCAGCAGATAGGGAACAATATGTTGGCTTAGAAATATTAGCAGTGACTTCACCTACGAGCTTAATTTTTTGGGCTGAAATGTTGGCTTGAGCAATAATGTATTTCGTCCAACTTCAGTCCCCCCAATGATTAGAGGTCAAAACCAATGGTTATGATCAACCATAGTTGAGAAATGCTCAAATGACGCTTAATACTTCAAACTTCAATGTTTGGCGAAGCTAGGACCAATTTGAAGAGCTCCAAGGTGAATGAGAGATTGTTAAGGCACGTGAGATGTTTGCTTAGTCCCACATCCCATAGATAAAAAATGTGGTGGCATGAAGATATTAATTGGGCGATCCTCACCTATGTACTTGATTTGTTGGCCAAAAATTAGTTCCTCCATTGGTGTATTCGACCCAATTTTTGGTTCGCACTTAGCAACTAAGAATGATAAATTAATGAATGCTCATACTAGAGGAACACTACATGTGACATCTATCTGAAAAAATAGAAATAAGTGGCGTGAACATGCACAATGAAAGATAGAAAATGTACTCAGGGAGTAGACATAATTATTATCAAATAATCAGCGAGGAAAATGGATAGAGTTGAGGTAATTTGTATAAAAGAAGTTTGCTCCATTTGGCACAGCGGTAGTGATGCAGGGCTAGGAGTCCACCTGTCTGCCACCCTGGAGTCCACCAGGGGCCCACCTTGGAGTCCACCAGGGGCCCACCTTGGAGTCCACCAAGGGGGTTTATCAGGCCCGCGGTCCGTACACCCCAACCCATCTCCGGCCCCACAACGGAGCCGATAGTTTGTTAAGGCCGGGGCTAGATCCCCCGACCTCCTTGATAAAGAGCTCTTCTGCGAGCTCCCATCACCAACTGATCCGCGGATCACTTTTATGATGCAGGGCCAGGAGTCCCCCTCCTGCCACCCTAGAGTCCACCAGGGGCCCACCTTGGAGTCCACCAAAGGGATTTATCAGGCCCGCGGGCCGTACACCCCAACCCATCCCCGGCCCCACAACGGAGCCGATAGGTTGTTGAGGCCGGGGCTAGATCCCCCGAACTCCTTGATAAACCCCCTTGGATGGGGATGGGTGTACGGCCCGCGGGCCTTATAAACCCCCTTGGTGGACTCCAAGGTGGGCCCCTAGTGGACTCCAGGGTGACAGGCAGGTGGACTCCTGGCCCTGCATCAGGTAGTGATCAAGAACGCGGGGATATTAACTGTTGCTCGTTAACCCCCGAACTCACCTAAAGAACTTCATTTACTTTTATGTTCAAAACTAGTTTTCTTTTCTTCTTAGCAGTCTTAACTGTTGTTGAGCCAAACATACATTCTATGATGGTGGTGTTTTTGTCTAAACTCACCTGAGCAAAAACACTGCCAAATGGAGCCCAAGTCCATTGATGATGATAATGATTATTATTTTTTGGATGATCAACATCTAGTTTGATTGGTATTGTGCTTCTAGCGCAGTACAATGAAATTTGGATGCTGAAATATTTATTTGTTTGATAACTGCTTGTCAATCTGAATTAACTAAGTGTGTCTTACTTTGAATATATCAGTAGAAGGATTATTGAAGTACCTGCAGGCATGATGACTCGAGAGGGACATGCAGATTGGGAAAGTATTAGGCTTGCGAAACTTTAAAAATAGATCCGAGGCTTTCGTTTACGAAGGCAAATCAAATGTATTTTTGCTTGAAAATTATAGAATACTAACCATCATTAAAAAGTGATCGTTTAAAAAATTAAAAACTGAGCATCTTTGAAAATATGGTTGTATTTTCAAAATATGATCCTATCGATACAATCATATTTTAAAAATACAATTGTATCTGTACATTCGTATTTTGAAAGTACGAAGTATTTTCGAGGATGCTTGTTTTTTTAAAACTATCAATTATTATTTTTTAAATCTATCGATTATTATTGTTTAAAGCTATCAATTTTCTTAATGAAAGTTCATATTACGGAATTTTATATTGAAATATGATGGGTTTCCCAATAAAGATGAAGGATTAGACCTATTTTTAAGGTCTACTCAACAACAAAAATCATCCAAATGTTTTCTGACTGAGTCACCATTTTGAATTTGCTTGGGGATTAATAAAATGCAAGCCTTGATTGATGTTAAACATTCAGATGCCCCTTCAGTGGAACTTTGATCTGGCCATCAAGGACATTATTTTTCCTAGATTGAAGATTCTAATGTACGCACTTCAATTGAGCTAAACCTTCTTTGATCCTAATGATTGGGGGTGTCTATGTGGGGTGGTTAGCCCATGATCCCAACCTTAACTCGGACTTAAATAGCTAGTTTTGGTGGGCCCATAGCCGATCTATACCCATTTATCACTTCAAAATTGAAGTACAACCAATCATAATCTTATTATTAAAAAAATAGTTTTAATGTATGATTTGAAATCTTATCATTATAATCATCAATTGCCTCATCCTAATTATTTTAGGTCGACTTTATGAATTCCTTTCTTAATTTGTTTAGGCCAAGAGTTGCTTGAGGTGTTAAACTTAGGCTTCATTTGTGCGGCTTATTTGCTCCGGTGAGTTTGAACAAAAACGCCATTATCATAGAATGTACCTTTGGCAAGACAAAGGTTATGACCGCTACCAAGAAAATAAACTAGTTTTGTGCATAAAATGCATGAGCTATTTTAGGTGATGTCGGGCGTTCACGAACGACGTTTCATGACCACCGCGTTTACGACCGCCACCACCGCGCCAAACGAATCCTTAGACTTCGCTAATCATCTTGACCATCTCGTGCAACTTTTACCTTAGGTCTAACTACTCTCTTAACTAATCCTCGCCAAAACTTATATCTACTCATTTAATATTAACATTCTTTAATATATTTTTTCAAGTTTTGCGACATGTATAGCTTCACACTCTCATTTCTATCACACAACTTAGATATCAACATTTTTTTTACCACCCAACATTTTGATGTAGGGTAGGGTGTGTAGTGGACTCCTAGAATGCACGCTAGTGGTGAGTGAAAGTGACTCCCGACTTCCCAACGACTCTATGCATGCATTCCTCAAAATTAGGCGCTAATAATTAAATCAAACAATTAAATATCATAATTAATCAGTGCATCAAATTATAAACGAGAATGAATTTCTCTTTAAGCGTAAGATAATGACTTTCCTCTGCAAGGAGGGTCAAAATACAAGCACGCGACAATTCGATCATTCCTGCAGTTAGAGATTTATCGAGGAGCAAATACTATAATAAATTTTAAATTCAGGCAAACATGTAATAAACAAACCGCAACAATGTTTTACAACCCAATACTAATACAAAAACACAACAAAAATATTAGGACTGCTGTAATAAAATGGATCTGAACGTTGGAGGGCTAAAAATGAGGTTTCGGTGGTGGGTGGATTGGATCGGGTAAGGGGGAGGCCGGTTGGGGATTGGGAGGGCTGGATTGAGGCAGAGGAGGGTGTGATCTGGGCTGAAATGCCCAGATCTCAGAAGACCTAAGGGTGCAAGGAGGTGGTTCCACGTGATGGGGGTGATGGAAGCAAAAAAGGAAAGGCATGGCGGCTGGATATGGCTAGAGAGTCTAGATCTGGACTAGTTTTGAGGGGGGGGGGGGAATAGCCTTGTAGGCTATTTGGGGGGTGCGAGTAGGCGCCCTGGAAGAGGGGATGGCCGGCGGCCTTGGTTCGAGGGGCTGGAGGGGCTGGAGGGGTAGTTTAAAGGGGGCGGGAGGCTGGTTCTGGGAGAGTGATGGGCGACAGTCTGCAACATTTAAGGCGGGCTGAGGGAGTAGGCGGCGGCTTGTGGGGAAGAGGCGACAGTAGGGGTTTTTGAGGGAGGCGACTGGCTAGACAACAACTGAAGGGGATTTTTGAGGGAGGCGACTAGCTGGACAGCAAGGTGGAAGGGTGGGGAAGGAGGAAAACACAAAGATACGAAGGAGTCATCACCAAGGTTTTAAGGGAGTCGGCGCCGCGGAGAGATCACCAAAAATGAGAAAGGTCCTCCAAATTTCAGCAATACCTTGAAAGAGTAGCCTTAACATGTCCAAACATTTGGCGGCTCTTTAGGGCAAGAGTAATGGAACGAGCCCACGGGAGACAATTTGTGCCATCATGTTTCATGTTAGTAATCTGAGGAGACTCATGATCATGGAGAGCACGACTGGAGCCCAATGTCGACATTGGGGAGGACTGAACACGCCCATCGGAGGACATATTTAGAGAATCAACACTCCCTCCCATAGCAACCAGAGGATAGAAACCACTAGAACAAGGCAACGGGAAGAAAGGGGCGAAACCCTAGTAACTTCTCATAAAAAGAGTGAAGAAGTCGAGCCAAGTGCACAAGGAGAAGAGAAATGGAGGGTTTGCCCCCTCAAGCAAAAATTACAGCAGACGCCAGGAAATAGATCCTTATTGTCGCATACTTCTTGCGTCCGGAAGAAGGCCAACGGTGGAAGCAGAAGGAGCGGAAGGAGCGGGCGGAAGGAGTCAGCTGTGTGGAAGGAGCGCTGCTCTACGAAGACGGGGGCTGAAGGAGGTGCGACTCTATGGAGACGCCGCTCTGCGGAGGTGGGGGCGGAAGAGTCGCGGTTCTGCTGTCCTGTGCAGCTGGGGGAATGCGCGATGGAAGAACTGGGACGGGCGAATTGGGACGGGCGAATGACGGAGGTTGCGAACAAACGGGCAAGCACGATTAGGGTTCTCTCGGCTCTGATACCATGTTGAAAGTCGGGAGAAAGGAAATTATCATTAACCGAGAGTCACATCCTTTATATATAGGAGTGACTAAATACAGGGAAAAAAATAAAACAAACATATAATACTAGTTAATATATCTTCAATAATTTCAACTTCATTTGGCAACATTTCTACTTTATAAAACCAAATCAAATCTCATGACACTCAATAATGTCTTTTGTAAATCATTAAAAATCAAATGAAAATCTTTTCTTCGTTTTTTACACTTTACCATCAATTGTCTTGACCCAAAATATCTTTCATGGTATATTTTTTTAGAATGAAATCAAATTGGTTCTCCAAAATTGACTTAATTTTTCTAAGTTTCTCATCTATAACTTATTCCCATTAATTCATTGTCTGATCCATAAGTTTGTATCTCTTAACATAATTCTACACGTCACTTTTGTTCTTAAAGTTTGACACCAAAATTCTTTTGCTTCATTCACTCCTCATTTTCTTAGTGAAAATATGTGTTAATCAATCATTGCAATATTCCCTGTAACTTTTTAAGTCAATAATTATCTCATTGCTTCTTACAACCTTACCTTTATGTTTCTTCTTCAAAGCTAATGTTATTTCACTTTTTTTGGGCCAATCAAGAATATAGCTCATTATTTTACTCATTATGGCCTTTAAAAATACCTTTCTTTAAAAACTCTCATTTAATAATTTCTCAAAATAATATTTTCATATCTTAACGTCTTCATTTTAATTAGGATCTCACAATCTTTACTTTTAATGCATCTTACTTCATTAACGTTTCTGGATCTCTTTTCTCCAATATTATGGTTATATCATTTTCTCATTCTTAGTGCGAAGTGTCGAAGTCTATTATATAAAACATCAAAAGATCTAGCTTTTACTCTATTCACTACTCTTATCATGACCTTTAACTTTTGCAATGTTCATGTAAGCGTCAATGGTTTTTAATTTTTGTCTATCTTTAAATTTACATTTTTCACTCTTGATTTTTTTGTAACTCCTCACTCTAATAGAAAATGATTTTCTTGGACCCTTGTAGAACATTTCTGATAATATTCTTAATTGAATTTAAATGAACCAGTCATTTTATCTCACTTAAATTTTGCTGCAGTAAAGAGCTCCTGTTAATCTCTTTTACAATCAATCTTTACAGTTTAATGATTTTGCCTTCACAATTCTACCATTTAATCCGAAGGCAATTAGTTATTATTATTTCTCTTAATTTTACCTTGATAAATTGACTAATTTCTACTCTTATCATCAAACACTCTTAATATTATTTTATAATGCAAAAAAGTTATATCATTATTATGGAAAAAACTTGTATTGTATTTTGTTGGTTCCACTTATCTAAGTAAACGCCCTTTCTTTCTTTTTTAAATAAATATTCATTGTTGTAAGATTATAGACACCATTAAAATATAGTTTTTTTTTTCAAATTTTGTTTCTATGACCTATTTCATTTTCATCATGATTACTCTTACTGACCATTGGGCCAAGAGCCTACATGCACATTTAAGTCTTCAATAATTTTCATTTTTTCCTTTGGTACTTGTATTACAGCATGTGTCTAATCCAACTTTGCAACTTATTATATGTGTGTGTGCACAAGGAAAAAATTAAGTTTATTTTGTTCCCCTAAGATTTTACTTTTAAGAAAAATAAGCTCAAGTGTTCTCGCAAAGAATAGCCAGAGGCATTAAATTATTAGGGATGCTAATATTGTAATGCTGTTTATATGGAAACAAGCGAGCAATGGTACTAACACAATGATCTTTATAAAAAAATCAATGCCTTACGTGCTAAAATGTTCATGTGCATCCATATCATACATATTTATATCTCCAAAATGTGCCGACAAGTTCATATGTACACTTTGAACAAGATTTACTTTATATAAACATGTATTATGTGCTTGTATAATGAATTATGCCACACTATGTTTTATTTTAATAGTATCTGATTTATTTAGCAATTAATGAAACGTGTTAAAAATCACCTTATAATATATATTATCATTCATTTACTGAGACTTCTCCTCTAAGTGATGAGGAGCAGCCCGCCTGACCCATTTAGGTCTACTCACGACGACCTCGACCACAGTTACGATCGGGACCGCTCATTTCGAGTGGCTTGCTGATCATAGTATTTTTGTCTCTTGTCGCATTTTATTTCGGGTTTGCTAAATTACAGGTTCCACTGCTCTTACTTTTGAAATTCAAAAACATCCCTTGTAAGTTTACAATTCATAACGTCCATACACAAAAAGACCCCCCCATCCCCAAATATTTACTCAGGAGGTATTTTTATTCATAGTTGTTATGAAATGTAAACTTACAGGGGAGGTTTTGTAATTTCAAATGTAAACTTACAGGGGTACAACCTGTAATTGTGCTGACTTCCAGGGGAAGCTTTGGTAATTGTTCCTATATATTAATCAAAGATTTCTTTGAATGACTGATAATCTGTTAACTTTAGAAGCCATCACAAGTATCAAGTATCACATGAATGACTACATGTACATAACATATGATTGAAAATTAAGAAAATATACTAGTGAAACCTACAATTATGAAAGATTACCCTTAAGAATGAAGGTACTCTTATCCCTTGTAAATAAAATTGTTTACCTCAAGTGTAGTGCTAGAATCCAACGCTCCTTTCGGATTTACGAAATAAATAAATCTCAATATGATGAATTAAAGTACAAACATTTTGGATCTATTAATAAAATATAATGATTATACTAGCTAGAAGGAAGGAAAGCTAGAGCAAAACTAAAAGAAAATAATATTGAAAATAAAAATAATTGTAAAAAATATGTATTCCCGTCGAATTTGCTCCAGTGATGATGGCACATCAATTTACCTATTTTGGATTTATTCATTTTTAAAAAACAAGACTTGGGGCATGGGATTCATTCAATATAAGCGGCATGTTGATTTGGCATTTTAATTATTACAAGTGAATGACCTGCTATATATTAAGGGGAAAATCTTGGATGGTCTTGGTCCTGAAATAGGGCCATGATATGAATTTGAGCCCTTCAATTTTAATCTTCTTGATCCTATTAAATAAAACTAGCATGAAATAAAATTTTTATAAGTTTGTAGATACCTCTCTGGCTTAGTGTGTGGCGGCAATAGTATTCGGTCATTGTTCAAATGATGGTCGTGTATTGCTGTCATCACACACTGCACACGTGTGGGCGTGCCCAAGGACCCATGCACGGCCACTAGTCTATATAACTTGAACAACATTTACTTCATATTGAACATATGTCATTTACTTTATATTGAACATGTGTCATTTATTTTATATTGTGCATACGTCATTTACTTTATATTGAACTTATGTCATTTACTTTATATTGAACATATATCAATTCACTTTATATTGAACATATGCCATTTACTTGTAAAATGAATTATGCCACACTTTCGATTTATTTTATTAGCACACAATCTGTGTATCTTAACAAACCAAAATTAGATAAACATCAAAATATAGTGCTAGAAATCATTCAATACAATCTAAATTGTCATAAACTATAACTAAATCTCAGCCCAAATATGTGTATTAAGCTACAGCAACCCAATAATTATGCCAAAAACGTAGATTCAGGGAAACAGAATGACTGATTTTGTAATTTGAGCATCCTTTGTTAAACCATTAATAAGTTAAAAACATGAAACACAGTTATAAAATATAATTAAATTTACTTCTTCATTTATCTAGGTTTACATAACAACATACTCTCGGGTATTGAGGGATGGAGGAATGATCTGCTGAAAATAATTGGTTGGCTATTTTCTAAGTCTGGCCGTTTGAGAGGGACAAAGAAGACAGGGAGGGGGAAAGTGGCGGATTTTTGGTTCTGCAAGGAGGAAGGCAGAGGAGACGTCACAGAGACGGCGACGTCGACGACAAGACACACGAGTCGTGGCTCTACAATCATAGAAGGGCATCGAAGGCTTATTGTGGTTCGAAGGAATGTTTCGGTCCGAAGGCTTGTTGAGGTCCAACAGAGAAGGAAGAAGCTTTTGGAGAAAAAAAAATCAAATTCTAAAATTCCTCGTCCCCACACAAAAAATCCTTCAAGTCACAAGTTGGCGAAGGACTCGGTTTTGGTGTGGGATTTAAGGTTGTGATTGGAGGTTTAACTGTAATTTTTTTTCTTTTTTCAAGAAATGATTCTGTAAAAAAAATTAAATATATATCTTATTGGGGTTCCGTTCCAGTTTGAAGTAATTTTTGGACATTTCCTACCTTTCGTGGGGCCAGCGATATTGAAGTTGAGCAGCAGTTTTCTTCTTTGTCGCATGTGTCATAATCGAAAGAGATAAAATCCACGAAAAATACAACACCCGGTCTATAATATTTGCAAGAGATATGGAAGATCAAGTACCTGAATGCTCCATTAGGGGTAGTCTCCGGATGGAATTGAGAGCAGAACATATCATTTACAGGAGAGGGGACTTAAAATTGGTTTAAGCCTATATTGACTAAAAACCTCTTGACCTAAAGATGTAATTATGGCCACATAATGTGCTTACAATTTGTACTCCTAACCTTATATTCAATAAGATTAAGGCTTCGTTTGGAAGGACTTATTTTCACCGGTCAAGCGGTTACGACCGCATGAACCGGACCTTAATTCGTAACCGCTTGACCGGTGAAAATAAGTCCTCCCAAACGGAGCCTAAATTATAATTAACATCCTCACAACATAAGGGAAATATTCTAGAAATTTAAAAGCTCTTAGTACACTTAGTATCATGTAGTGAATCCTTGCATTACATTATTAAGTTTCTATATCTTGTGAAATGTCTACATGAATACATTTTCTGTAGTTTTGACCATTAAAATTGTTTTTTTTGGAACAAAATGGCTACAGTAGAAGATGGATCAGAGTCATATGCTTCAACAATGGAGGAGAGTGACGATGATGGACCGGATCGTTATTTGCTCGCAACACCCATCAGCGATCCTCAGCATTCCAGAGAGAAAAAATTCCGTCTCGCCAGAGATACCATGTGACGCCGCGCGCACGTTAATTTCATGCATGGTGCAGCTCTCGCCCCCCTGCAGAATCTTACTTTTTCGAAATGGAATAAGCTGCTGAGTTGGGCATTCAATTATATGATACCTTCCAGTTTATCCAAGATAGCTTTGAAATCTTCAGGAATTTGGGGCAGAAACGTTTAGAGACTGGAGGTATTTCCTGAAGGGGGATGTTAATTGTAATTAGGAGCCTGTGCCTGTGTGGAGATGAAATTTGGGGGGAAAAACTTTTGTGGAAGTATGGAGAAGCAAAGGACTAGGAATCAATCATAAACCTTCAAACCATAAACCCTTTGCGTTGGTGTCTGCATGGTTGTTGTTGTCTTCTGGTTGGAAGATTATAATTTATCGAATTTATTTGATATTTCTTCGCTCATTGAGATCTCGTGTTGTGTTGTTCTGCATAGTTTAGATGTTATTTGGACTTTTTGTTTAGTGCCAATTTGTTTTAGGCTGCATGGTATCCGAACTAGAATTGATGCACGTCCCTCTCCATCGTTCCCATTGTATCCTTGTTCCATCACGTAAGGTGGCTTCTTATTTCGTGTGTTGGGTATTTAGTCTCATATTGAGAATCTCAATCTGCGGAGTGTATTCCGTCAGATAGCGATGTTCTTACTTTTTGAAAACATGTTTCATCGCCTAGTGCGTTTTATTGCCGTATTTCTTATTGATTCTATGGTTTGTCTCTCATAGTCATTGATCACATGACATCATTATACGTGGACTCCATCTATTTTGTAACCAACACCTACGTGGAAGAACCCCTGTATTCTCCAGCTTAGGCTTTGTTTCGGGCATCGTCAGGGCTCCATTCCGGTGGCAACTAGAGCCCAGTGACAAAGGGGAGTTCTTTTTCTCGTACATTCATTAACAAACATATTTTAGCTACAAATATAAATGATTGGACATACAAAACTATTTCCCAGCAATACTTACTTGGATTTAAGGAAATACAAACTTAATCAATACTTACTTGAATGTAAGGTGGTTTGTTGCCTAATAGTCATAGGCTTTCCAAAACTATTTCGAGATATTTTGTAGTTAGTACCTTGCTCTGCAATCTTGTCTTACAATTATTGATCAGACACTAGTCTTGCAATAACATCATTGAAAGCATTTTGAAATTTCCAAGCATCATCATTATGTTTCTCCTCATATTCAAAATATTTACTTGGATTTAAAAATAAAGCCGGCCTATACAATTTTTGCTCAATTTAATTTGTCAACCTATTTTCAACAATCTCAATAATTTTTTTAAATAATCTTTTTTTATTATCAAAATATTCTTTGATCTTTTGTTTAGCTTCTTTCATTATCACATATACTTCATGCATACCTAGTCTTTCATATACATCTACTAATCGCAAAACAACAATCAGTGGTTTTCCTTCTTTTGAGCAATCTCTTACTCCATTCCAAAAAATAGTTGAAAGTATTGTTTCAACAACTTATTTCCCGGCTTCAGTTTTTGCCAAATTAGCAGCATTCCACGAAGGAGATACAAAAAATAATTTTAGCTTCTCCTCATGCTTAATCACATTTTGTAGAGTAAGGAATGATATTGCAAATCTAGTCACTTAATGACTCACTAGATCACCACATATAGTAGTTTTTATTGCATCAAGTAAACGAGTGTGCATGTAGATGAAATTTGTAATCATCCTTGCTTTTTTTATCATCATTTTGTTTTGTTATAACTTACCTATATCTTCTAGCATGAGATCAATGCAACGAGTTGTACAAGAAGTCCAGAATATTGTGGGCCTTTTCTCCATTAAAATTTTACCAGCTGCCTTGTAATTAGAAGAATTGTCAATCACCACATTCATACAACATAACTTTTGTGTATATTTACAGTTGTAGAATATTAAATATGAAATATGAAAATTAGTATAACCAAAAAATTTACCTGAACAACACACTCTGCTCATATCTCTCTTATCTTACTATCAAGAAACTCTGATAATAGTGTAGCATCTTGAATATGATCGGATGCATCTACGGAACTCATAAAATAAGTTAGGAAATTGATCAAATGTCTCTCTCTCCTATCTGTCCAACCATCTGACATAAGAGTGCAACCATATCTCCACAAATACGTTTGATGCTTTGTCTTCATCTGCTTAACTTTATCTTTTGTATTCAATAATAAATGGACTCGTAAATCATGATAATTAGGGCCTTTATAACCAGACCCATACTGTCCAACTGCTTTAAGCATTACTTCAAAACTTCATTTTTTTGCATCATTGAATGGAATTCCATATTCATAAGACCAATAACCAACATAACTATCAACTCTCTTTTTCTCTTCATGATATCTAAAACATCTCTCAATAGTAGTTTGTGCAGCACCTTTAACACACATATCATCAACTACATCTTCAGGAGCACGTCTCACATGAGCATCCATAGAGCCCATTTTGTGGCAAGTGGATTACTTTTCTTTTTTTGACACTTGTCCCAAAACTTGGGGCAAATGAAGATTTAGTTGTAGATAATGTCGATGATACATTCTGTGAACCTGTTCGCTCTATTTCTTGTTCACTCTCATTATCATCAGCAGTCAAATCCATCTTGTCCTTTTTTATCATTTAAAACTGAATACATCTCAACTGTTATTTTAGAAGTTGTCTTAAAACACCTTGATACATCTCCATACTCGTTACATAAGTGTTTTTTCAACCTTTTGATTCTACCTTTAATCGATATATCACACAAATTACATTTAATTGTATTTTTATCTTTTTGGTCGGGCCAATGCCCATACTCCTATCTAGAATCCTTTGACTTTGCTTTTCTTTTAGGATATGTTTTTGGATCAAGATCATTGTTATCAATAGATGAAGCAAGACTGTTATTATTTTGGTCTTCTATCTTTCACAAACAAGACCTATAGAATACAGAGTTAGGTCGGTCCAATGTCCATACTAAAAGAAATGGGCATATGACAAAGTGATTATATTAATGAAATAATCAGTTATTCTTAAGATAAAGAAATCATCACACGAGGCAAAGAAGTATATAACTATCAAATAAACTGCAATTATTCTACCCAATGAACAATTTAAAGACTATTAAAAGACCATACTCATTTAAAGACCATATTCATTTGTTTTACTTTTATACAAGTATGAAGTAACACAATAAATAATTTAAAGACCTTGCTCAATTATACGATTTATATCTCATATAGTCATATTATTATTATCTAAAGAAACCATGAAACTATGAGAACGAGTAATAGAAAGAAGATTAAGATGAGAGACTAACATCTCGGAGAATCAATTTGGATTCATGCTAGGGAGGTCAACCATGGAAGTTATACATCTATTGAGGAGACTCATTGACAACTATCGAGAAAGAAAACAAGATTTGCATATGTTGTTTATTGATCTTAAGAAGGCTTATAATAAAGTTCCAAGAGAGATCTTATGGAAAGTCTTAGAAAAAAGGTGTAAATATATCATATATTGACACAATCAAAGATATGTATACAAATTCAGTGACAAGGGGGACATCTGGAGGATTAACACAAGAATTCTCTATCACTGTTGGCTTACATCAAGGTTCAGCTTTAAGCCCTTATCTCTTTACCCTCATCTTAGATGAGCTCACTAGACATCCAACAAGCAATACCTTGGTATTTATTGTTTGCAGATGATATTATTTTAGTTGATGAGACGCGCGAGGGTGTAAACGTAAAACTTTAATCTTGGCAAGATACTTTAGAAAAGAAGTGTTTTAGGTTGAGCAGGGAAAAGATGGAGTATATGGAGCTTAAATTTAACAGTACAAGAAGGACAAGTGACTTCGTTATTAAGTTGGGTGATCAAGATTGTACAACCCCGTATTTGCTGAGTGGGCCCCCCTCCGGCAGGTTCGGGGTATTGTAGGACATTCATACCCACAAATACCAGATTGGCGAGTGAGGTAGGCTGGCCTGCACTCGTCCAGTGCCCAAAGGGGCATTCACACGAATCAGGGGAAAATTAGGCCCTTTAGGCAAGTGCGTTCTTCCTCATGCACTCGCACCATACTCGTGCCTCAGCACGCATGCAGGAAGACATTTCGCCAAACCAGGTGAGTGGTTGCCCAAGCTAGCACTAGCCCTTCAGAGAGAGCCTAGGAGGCGAGTACACGACTCCCCCAGCACTCGCTCCTTTAGGAGAGTGGTGCCTTCATGGACCATTCGCCTAGTGGGACCCATAGGTAGAATTACTTGGATGCCCCCAAAGGGCTACAAATAACCTCCTAGCACACCGGAGTTTGGCTGTTGGCAGACCCAATTGGGCTGTATATAGCAGTTCTGAACATCGGAGTTGAGCTGTTGGCAGTCCATTTTCAGAAATCTATAAATAGACCCAAGGGGGTATCTCAGAAGGCATGCTTTTAACTTTTCTCATTCTCTGGTCTTCTAGCACTTTCTGAGGTGCCCTTAGCTCATCACTGGCTAAGGAGGGGAAACACTCTAAGATCTTCCGGGTGTGTCGTGGGACCTTCAAGCTAGAGCCTTAGGTCAGTTTTGAGTTCTAAGTTTTTAGTCAGTCAAGCTTGTTAGGAGAAGTAAGTGTGCGGTCCCTTTTCAGAGGGTCCAAACTCCACAGTAGCCGGTTCTCGATTTCAATATTTTGGTGCGGTGAGCGTGGAGTGTGAATAGCACAAAAAATCCAAGTGTGCTCAATGGCTGGAGGCGAAGGACAAGGATCTGACCGGGCAGACTCGCCACCTCCCCCTCCACTCGCCACCCTCGGGATGTTCGAGGACTTCAGGCAGGAGATGTAGAATCTCGTGATGTTCGCATTCGGAGCTCGCGATGAGTGCTCAACACCCGCCGTCCCAGTGGATGCCGCTCCAGCTCTGGGCGAGAACGCCCCCGCCAGGCAAACTGGGAAGGAAGTAGCGGAGGAGGGCAGCAAGCGAGATCTCCCGGGGTGAGCCTTATTCCCCGGCTCGGCGAGTGCGGGAAGGACCGGTGAGGTGGAGGCGCAAGATAACTTGACTCGCTTGGCAGGAGAGGGGAGTCCCTTCAGCGAGCTGGTCTCATCTGCCATAATTCCAGAGGGGTTCCGCGAGCCAGAGATGTCTTACTACATCGGAAGGGATGATCCAGTCCAACACATCCAATGGTTCGAAGATGTGGTTTCGATCCAACAGATGTCGGATGCCTTTAAGTGCCGGTTCTTCGCCATAACTCTCAAGGAGAAGGCGAGGGATTGGTTTCATCAGCTCCCCGCCAGCTCCCATCTACTATTTTAAAGACCCGCTCTGGGGGTTTCTACTAAGTTTTACAACTTCGAAGAAGAGGAAGGAGTTAGAGTCCCTGTTTCTCATCAAGTAGGGAGTGAATGAGACACTGTGAAGCTACATGGATAGGTTCCAAGAGGAGGTCCTCTAGGTGCAGGAGATTTCAGGGCACACCCTCATGTTGGCCTTTGATGAGTACAATTATGATAGATTTTGACTATCATAATTGTAATCATGTCCACTGTTTTCTACCTCTTTACTCAAGTAATTGCGCAAAATAGTTGAGAATTGGTATTGTCATGAATAGTAGAGCATAGGTTAGAGTCTTTACTATTTTATGTATTGAACTCCCCACTTACTACGTCATTTCTCTAATGCAGGTACGACTAACCAGTGGAACTAAAAGTCTTGGAGCAAACAGGGGAGTTGACGGGACCAGCAGGGCTGATCAAAGCAAAAGAATTGGTCGAACACGGGTAGGAACATGCCCGTGTGCCTACCCGTGTTCTATCCTAGCTGAAACGATTTAAGGAAGGAAGACTCAAGTGTCCACACGGGTTTGAACACGCCCGTGTTTCCAGCCCGTGTCCTTTTTGGGACAAATTGAAGAATTAAATCCGGCCTACCCGTGTCCGAAGAACATGAAGAACAACATGGCCGTGTTCGCCAACACGGCCGTGTCAGTACCCGTGTCATCCAACACGGCCCATGACCAAACACGTCTGCTCGTGTGGAACTGCCTTGGAACTGCCGACACGGCCTGCAACACGGCCGTGTCGGAACCCGTGTTCGACCATGTTTGCTATGAGACTATAAAAACCTGGAGAAAAATTTTATTCTGAACTTTTGGATCATTTTGCTTGGAGATTTTCTGGAGAACGAAAGTGGAGCACCCAAGAGAAGGAAAAGGAGATATTCGTATGCATTTATTCTTTGATTTATCTCATTTAATCTTGTATCTCTCTTGGTAATCCAACTTTATTTATCTTTTAATTTTCATGAACAATGTGTTTGAACAAATTAGTAATCATGTATCTTCTTATTTTAATCAATTTCATGGTATTTTGTTCGTATATGGGTTTGCAAACATTGAGAATTATCCTTGTTATGAATGATTATTTACTTTTACATGAATTCCAAATGTCTAGATTGAGAAATTGGATTCTTTGGATGATGGTTAAATCTTCATATTTATGTGTTATTTCTCTTTGTAATCTAAAATTCATGATCGAGAGATATGTTTCTTGGAAAATTAGAATACGAAATGATGGAATTATGGTATTTTAGAGATAAAGTTCCATGAATCTATGTAGTAGATAGGGTATTTCATTCAATGCAAATTTGAGTATTGTAAATTGTTCGAGAGAAAATTTACTTAACTTAGATTTAGATTTCAAATTGCTCGAGAGAGAATTTGATAATTAGTTTAACCCTTTACAATACAATGAATTTGATAGTTTTGTTATTTCATGATTACACAAAATGATGATGTTCATTGAATGCTCTTAACTTTCGGCTTGAAATTATTTTTGTAACTCTCCAATACAATTTTTATCCAAGTAGTCATAGTTAGGATTAATCTATGTTAGAACGCAATTTTAAGTTTAGGTATGATAATAGAGTGAGAGTGAGTACGAGTAGTTGAAATGACCCTGTGGAATACGATACGAGATGTAGGCTTCTCTTATACTATGATTGATTGGTGCACTTGCCTGAAAGATAATTCAATCTAGCTTATGCCCATCTACATAGTTATGATAAAACGTAGAATGACTCCGCATCAAGGTTAGACTTAGTGAAAATGATCATCAAGTTTTTGTCGCCGTTGCCGGGAAAGCCTTTTTAATATTTTGAAAGCTTTAACTCTATTAATCTACCATTTTTGTTTACTAATAAATATATGTAACTTAGTTTATAGTATAATTATATTATTTAATCTCTGTTTTGTAGTCTGTTAGTCTATGACCATGACAAGAAATTATGGGCTAGAACCATTTCAATCTGATCCAGAACGACTTATTCATAACACCAATCAAAGAGACGTGGGTATTAACACCACAGATATTGTAAACGAACTGTTAGAAGAAGAAACAGTGAATCAAGGAGAACACCATCCTGAAGATTTAGATATCATGGCAAACCAAAATGAGCAAACCATGTCTGACTTTGCTAGACCCAATCTCCAAGGAACTGGGTCAAGCATTGTTCGACCTCCCATTCCAACCAATAATTTCGAACTGAAGCCGAGCGTGATACAAATGGTCCAACAATATGTTCAATATGATGGCTTACAAGACGAGGACCCCAATACACACTTAGCCGGATTCCTAGAGATATGTGATACTTTCAAGATTAATGGTATCTCCAACGATGCCATTCGATTGAGATTGTTCCCATTCTCATTAAGGCATAAGGCAAAGCAGTGGCTCAATTCATTACCTAGAGGGTCCATTACTACTTGGGACATGATGGTTGAGAAGTTTTTGATGAAGTATTTTCCACCGGCAAAGACCGCAAAGTTAAGGAACGACATCTCTACGTATGTTCAATTGGAGGCTGAATCATTGTACGATACTTGGGAATGATTCAAAGAATTATTAAGGAGATGCCCCCATCATGCCTTACCTTCTTGGCTTCAGATTCAGACCTTCTACAATGGTCTAAATCCAGCCACCAGACAGATGATTGATGCGGCTAGTGGAGGCACCTTGAACAATAAGACACCTGAGGCAGCCCAGCAGTTGATAGAAGAAAGGGCAATTAATAGCTACCAATGGACTACCGTGCGGCCAAAGTCTACTAAGCCTGCCGGAATGTATGAAGTGGATGCCGTTACAGCCTTAGCAATTCAAGTGGAGAAGCTCCATCAAAAGATGGACAACCTTTCTTTAGCTACGCCCCCCATGGTACCTCAACAATGGGACCCTTCCCTTGTTGGAATACCTAGTGGTGAACCTCAAGTGCAAGAACATGTAGACTACATGGGTAATAATTCCAGACCACCTTTCAATCTTGTAAACAACCCATATAGTTTTACATACAATCAAGGATGGAGGAACCACCCCAATTTCTCTTGGGGAGGGCAAGGAAACCAAGGCAAACAACCCATGTTTGGACAACAACAACAACAATTGGAGCCAAGGAAACCAACATTGGAAGATGTCCTTGCAAAGTTCATGCAAACTACCGATGTTGCCTTCCATAATCAAGAGGGTTCTATTCGAAATTTGGAGAATCAGATTGGGCAGTTGGCAAGGATGGTATCAGAGAGACAACAAGGGACACTTCCATGAAATACCGAGACAAACCCAAAGGAGCATGCAAGAGCAATTCAGTTGAGGAGCGAGAAGGAATTACAAGACCCAAGGCTTGCATAGGATGCACCTCAAGAGGAGTCCAGTGGAGAAGCACCGAACGTGACACCAATGGAATATCAACCAGCCGTACCATATCCAGCAAAGATGAACAAGGATCGCATGGATGCGCAATATGATTCCGTGATCCGAAGGTGTGTATCAGCCGAGGAAGGGTGGAAAATCCTGGAGCAGTGTCATTCAGGTCCTACTGGTGGTCACTATGGAGCAAATCGCTCTACGAAAAAGGTTCTTGATTCGGGTTTTTATTGGCCCCTTCTATTCAGGGATGCCCAAAGGTATGTGCTTTCATGTGATTCTTGTCAGAAAACAGGTAATATTTCTAAATTACATGAAATGCCGCAAAACTTTATTCTTGAATGTGAAGTATTTGATGTGTGAGGGATAGATTTTATGGGTCCATTTCCAATTTCATTCGGGAATAAATTTATCTTGGTAGCCGTAGATTACGTATCAAAGTGGGTTGAGGCGCAAGCTTTACCTACTAATGATAGTAGAGTAGTAATTCAATTCCTAAAATCTCTATTTGCGCGATTTGGCACACCACGTACACTTATTAGCGATAGGGGTTCTCACTTTTGTAATCTATAGCTAGATAAGGTATTGCAGAAATATGGAGTCACACAAAGGATAGCTACACCATATCATCCACAAACTAGTGGTCAAGTTGAGGTATCCAATAGAGAACTTAAACGCATCCTAGAAAAATCTATATAAGGGAATAGAAAACAATGGTCTAGGAAACTAAACGATTGTTTATGGGCTTATAGGACCGCATTTAAAACACCTATAAGGACCACCCCCTTTAGATTAGTCTATGGTAAATCTTGTCACTTACCTATAGAATTAGAGCACAAGTCATATTGGGCAATACGATCTCTAAATTTTGATACTAATTCTATAAGGGAAAAATGCAAACTTCAACTTAATGAACTAGACGAATGGAAGACTATGGCATATGAGAACTCCAGAATTTATAAGGAGAAAACCAAACTATTTCATGACCGTCACCTCCGAAAAACCAAAACATTCAACGAGGGTGACCAGGTTCTCCTTTTTAATTCTAGACTGCGTCTATTCCCAGGGAAGCTTAGGTCTAAGTGGTCCAGACCATTCCAAGTTAAAAAAGTTTTTCCCTATGGCACCGTCGAACTAACTCACCCTGAAAAGGGAGATTTTAAAGTCAACGGGCACCGGTTAAAACTTTATTACAGTGCACTTCCCCAAGCCTTTGCTCGCCTAGAATCCTGCCTTCATCTAGACTAAGAGACTGTATAAAATTCAATAGTAACTTGTCTATATAGTTTATAAAAATTTTAATGAAAACTTTATTTAAACTTCTACCCCGAAAAAAAAACAAATAAAGCACTTAGGAGAAATCACTAATTAAGAAGAGTACTTGGCCAAGCACACGGCCGTGTGCTTGGTCGTGTCTAGCACACGCACAGTCACCCAGCCGTGCAGCCTATATAAACCAGGGAAAGGAAAAAATTTACAGAGCACCACACGGGCAAATACACGCCCGTGTGTGTTGCCGTGTCATACATCGCAATTTCAATTTTAAGCTAGAGTATGACACGGGTCTCTACCCGGCCGTGTTTGTGGCCGTGTTTTAATGTACACGGCAGTTCACCCAGCCATGTGCACACCCGTGTCGATACGGCCAATTAAAGTGATTTCATATAGAGAAGGACACGGGTCCACACACACCCGTGTCGTGGACCGTGTCCGAGCCCAACACCTGTCCGATTGACCACACGGGTCAACACACACCCGTGTTGTGGACCGTGTCCGAGCCAACCACCTGTCAGATTGACCACACGGGTTGTGGACACGGCCGTGTTGTTGACCGTGTCCAACTAACACGAGCAGTTTCCCGCAAAATGACCACACATCTCCTTGAAGACCGTGTTTCCCGCCCACGTCGATTCCTTAACACGGGTGCACACACGCCCGTGTGTACACCCGTGTTCGACTTCTTTTTATAGGGGCAGATTTTTGAGAGTTCTTTCCATCAGTTCCACCTTCTCCCCTTTCCATTCCTGCAACCAGTTCAGTCGGGAATATCATCAGCTCCTCCAATTTCGTGCAATCGCCTCGTCGCTTCGCTATTAACATCATCGGTATAATTCCTGGGTTTACATCCATCAAATCTCTTCTTATTTATTTGATTTTTTTCTCTCTTTTCTCCTTCTTCATTCGCTTTAGAATATTTTGTTCCTTTATTTTCAGATCATGTCGTCTTCACGTAGCCAAGGCGGTCGCCGACGTAGACCGAAACTTCAAGCGTTGTCTACTGAGAGACGCGACGTCGTTCAACCCTTAGTTTTCACAGATGCAGTGCATACTAACCGCTATAACTGCCTGCAAGCCAAGAAATTTCAGGACATACGAATAATAGACTGGGACGTCTTGGAAACCATAGGTCTTGCTGCTAATGTTAAGGAATTAATTTCTGTAATTGGGTGGCAAGGGTTTTTTGCCATAGAAGAGTTAGGTTTCCGCGAACTCACGCTCGAGTTTTTGTCCACCTTCTATTTAAACCTTCGACCCTTCTTGACCGATAATGGAAGACCAACCGAGGGGATTATCTCCTTTCGGGTAGGAGGCGCCTTCTATACGCTATCTCTCATCCAGTTTACACAACATTTTGGAGTGTACGAAGAGGCATTCCTCTTTAGTGACGCCTACTCTAATCTCAATTTTGGTCTCCCCAGTCATGACCAGGCGGGCGATATTTGGCACCGTCTATCCTTTGACACCGAGCCCTACGAAGCCAAGAGGTCTAAGGCCTCAAAGCTGGTTTCCCCCGCCGTACATTACGTTCATCATCTGCTTAGCCATACTCTGAGCGGCCGGGGCGAAAGCTCCGGCATGGTTAGCCATCAGGACATCCTTTATCTGCAAAGCATGACAGCCCGTTACCCTATCCACTTGGGTTATATGCTTGCTCAATTCATTCTTCATCAGGAGGAGAACTCCTGCGTCGGGTCCATTTGTGTAGCCCCTTACATTACGCGCTTGGCAAGGAATATGGGCATATTCTTGCCTCTTCCCCCGATGACGGTGGTAGCAAAGACTATGCCCATCACCATGGCCAGTCTTCGATCCATCCGCCTCGTTACAGCTCGTCAAGGCCGAGGTGGGATTACATATACCATTGCGAGTCGTGGACGTCATGTCCACGACGACGACGATGAGGTAGATCCAGACCTCGATGAGCCTCTCATTCCCCCGGCCCGCTCGACGTATACTCAGGGGGAGTCCTCTCTTGCCCAGCCTCCGCGGCAGTCTCGATATGCACAGGAGCTCCAGCACTTCTATGACACTCAGCTATCGCCGCGCCTTCAGCGTATCGAGGAGACGCAGCAGCGGACTGAGGACATCATATATCAGATCCGGCAACACTTGGGGATTACCAGCCCACCACGGGCAGCTCCTCATCGATCTCGCACTCAGGATGATCCGGCTGACCAAGATGATACGCCTATGTATTTTTGATTTTATATCCCTGTATATCTGGCTATGTAGCGTTGTATCCTTTTTATTATTATTATCATGATCTTGTATTAGCATGTTCAGTATATATAAAAGAAATTTTTTTTTGCTCTTGTTTTGTTCTGTGCTTCTTTATATTCATGATCATCAGTTCTCTATATCCTGGTGCAATTTCTACCTCAATTTTTTTATTTTTTTTGCAATGAGGACATTGCAACACAAGTCTGGGGGTATTGGTGTTGACAGTGGGGTGCATGATTACAGTTACTTATATTCTCTCTATCATAGTACTTTATTTCTCTATCATAGTATTCTATTACTTCTCTTTAAGCTTTCAGTACTTCACTCATTGGGAATATAACTATCTAATTTACTTTCGCACGCTGATTAAACCGAATTCGTGTTCAAATTTGTTGATTAGTAACTACGTATAGAAATTCATTAGCCTACTTTTCTCCATATAATTTGGTTTAAAAAGTTTGTCCTTTATATTATTAACTAATAATCACTCCATTTTAGAAAATATATTTATCTATACTAAAGTGAGTCGATGAATGCAATATTTTGATAATTTTGTATTAGGAGATCAAAATAAAATAACAAAACTTTTCTCTATTGGTGTCTAGAACTAACCAGCGATCCTCAAACCTTTTGCACATGTTAATTAGTAAAGGTGGAAATGACTTAGGCCTCCTTTTGGATAGCTTGAGCCGTTCAAATCCCAAAACCTTAAACATTATACCCTTGCTCACCCAATTTGGACCTTATCCCTATATTTTTGTGATATTCCAACTCTAAAATTCACCAAGGCAAATCCTCACCTAGTAGCACACCTATCATTGAGTTCGTCATGAAATGAATTTTCATAGTGATATGTGGCTTGAGTGCGTGTACACTTGCACCCATTCGGAATGATCCCTACTATGAAGTCCCTAAAAACAAAAATAAAAAAAAAATATAGTGATATGTGGCCTGAGTGAGTGTGACCTTGCACCCATTCGGAATGATCCCTACTATGGACCTTTGGTTAAGAAACAAAGAAAAAAATATATAGAGTATCCATCTTCAAAAAACAATATGAGAAGTATAATACGTGTAAAGTCTGGGGGTGCTCGTAGAATATCAATGTTTGTTAAGGTATTGACCATACCAAGGGCTCAATTGTGATCTAGGTGTGAAAAGAAGAAAAAAAACCATCGAGTTATTTTTTTTTCTTACCCCACCTATAATTACCTATCCTAAGCCAAAAAGGTTACACTACCATACAATTCCTAAGGATCTAACTTTACTAATTCTTATTAGTGCTATGGAGAGGGTGTGTAAAGGAAAGTATATGATTATCAATAGGGGTATGTTTAAGTTTTGAAAGACTAATGCATATGTTATTAAGATTGTTATTTTCTCCTTACAATAGTAATGGATAACTATAATCCTAATTCTAAGAAAGAGCGAAAAATAGTTAAGATATGTATTGGAGGAATTTTTAAGAAAAAGTTATATTTAGAAAAGTCTGCTATACTATTTCCTATACAATTACAGCATCCAATTTCTATTTGAATTCAAAACAATCAGTGTGCGGAAGAAGAATTATGTATCAATAACTCAATTGTTTGAATTAGTTTGCTTAGGGACAAGCAAACACTCAAGTCTGGGGGTATTTGATGAGTACAATTATGATAGATTTTGACTATCATAATTGTAATCATGTCCACTGTTTTCTACCTCTTTACTCAAGTAATTGCGCAAAATAGTTGAGAATTGGTATTGTCATGAATAGTAGAGCATAGGTTAGAGTCTTTACTATTTTATGTATTGAACTCCCCACTTACTACGTCATTTCTCAAATGTAGGTACGACTAAGCAGTGGAACTAAAAGTCTTGGAGCAAACAGGGGAGTTGACGGGACCAGCAGGGCTGACCAAAGCAGAAGAATTGGTTGAACACGGGTAGGAACACGCCCGTGTGCCTACCCGTGTTCTATCCTAGCTGAAACGATTTAAGGAAGACTCAAGTGTCCATACGGGTTTGAACATGCCCGTGTGTCTAGCCCGTGTCCTTTTCGGGACAAATTGAAGAATTAAATACGGCCTACCCGTGTCCGAAGAACATGAAGAACAACACGGCCGTGTCAGTACCCGTGCCATCCAACACGGCCCATGAACAAACACGTCTGCTCGTGTGGAACTGCCTTGGAACTGCCGACACGGCCTGCAACACGGCCGTGTCGGAACCCGTGTTCGACCATGTTTGCTATGAGACTATAAAAACCTGGAGAAAATTTTTATTCTGGACTTTTGGATCATTTTGCTTGGAGATTTTCCGGAGAACGAAAGTGGAGCACCCAAGAGAAGGAAGGCTTGAAGGAGATATTCATATGCATTTATTTTTTAATTTATCTCATTTAATCTTGTATCTCTCTTGGTAATCTAACTTTATTTATCTTTTAATTTTCATGAACAATGTGTTTGAACAAATTAGTAATCATGTATCTTCTTGTTTTAATCAATTTCATGGTATTTTGTTCGTATATGGGTTTGCAAACATTGAGAATTATCCTTGTTATGAATGATTATTTACTTTTACATGAATTCCAAATGTCTAGATTGAGAAATTGGATTCTTTGGATGAAGGTTAAATCTTCATATTTATGTGTTATTTCTCTTTGTAATCTAAAATTCATGATCGAGAGATATGTTTCTTGGAAAATTAGAATACGAAATGATGGAATTATGGTATTTTAGAGATAAAGTTCCATAAATCTATGTAGTAGATAGGGTATTTCATTCAATGCAAATTTGAGTATTGTAAATTGTTCGAGAGAAAATTTACTTAACTTAGATTTAGATATGTAGGCTTCTCTTATACTATGATTGATAGGTGCACTTGCCTGAAAGATAATTCAATCTAGCTTATGCCCATCTACATAGTTATGATAAAACGTAGAATGACTCCGCATCAAGGTTAGACTTAGTGAAAATGATCATCAGCCTTCACCCTAGGAGTGCAGCAGGGGTTCTTCAGGATGGAGCTGAAGTGCGTGTTGTCGCTATCCTTCGAAGAGTTGATGGAGAGAGCAGCCAGGGAATTCGGGGAGAGGCATCGAACCTTACATTTTCCAGGAAGCTGGCCAGGTGGGCTGCGGAGGAGGAGAAAGAGCCAGGGTTGGCAAGGGTCAGGAGGTTAGGAGGGTAGAGACCCGACCGCAGGAACAACAGTAGCAGCTTCATAGGCGGGGCTGCCAGGAGCTGAATAATCAGCTGGGCTGTGTTGGAGTTAGAGACCGGGCGGTCTGTCGGTCTGGCTTGGCGGGTTATTGACCGGGCGGTCTGGCGGTTTGCCTTCAGCGGTTTGGTTGCTGTGTTGAGGTCTGAGGTCCAAGCGGTCTAGCGGTCTGTTACTGGCGACCAGGAGACCGGGCGGTCTAACGGTCTGACATGGCGGCTTGTCTCTCTCTCTGGCAGTGGCCGAGCGGGTAGCCCATCTGTCTAACCGCGCGGCTTGTTCCGGTCTATTGTTCTAGCCGCCCAGATTTTTTGTATAGTTTTAGTCCCACATCTCTTATTTGTATTCTCTCTTCTCTCCTCCATTCTATATAAGGGAGGTCATACCTTTGTAATAGACACCTTTTTTTGATAATAAAATTTCAGTTATACCATTTCCGACTTGTTTTAGTTCGCTTCTCACATGGTATCAGAAGAATCGATCCTTTCCTCCTAATTCTGTGCTTCTCTCTGTCCGCGCGGCTTGCTTCTCCGGCTTGCGCCCTGTCCGCGCGGTCTCCTTGTCGTTGCCCTCTGTGTGCGCGACCTGTTGCCTTGTTCACTGCGATCTGTCTCCTTGTTCGCCGCGACCTATCGCCGTGTGCCTTGCCCTCTCTTGTGCTTCTGTTCGAGCGGACTGTCTTCTTGCCGCTCGACTTTTTCCCCTTTGCTTGATACTGCGGCTTGGTCGTGGTCTTTCTGGCCGCTGGTGTTTGACATCCTGACCGCTGCAGTTCCTCCTCTGCCTATCCGCGCGGCTTCCTGTTGTTTGCTCTTATGGCTCTTTCTGATGCTTCAACTTCCACCACTCCTGCCGCCACCCCTGTAGCCAATCCGGCTCCGCCTCTACCTCCTACTCCTTCCGGGAACCTTGGCACCGTTTCCAAGCTTGTCGGCTCCAACTACCCGGATTGGAGCGTCTCTTTCACCTTTCTCCTTCGCTCGCAACACAAATGCCACCATCTCGTTGATGACCCTCCTCCTACCACTTCACCTCTCTTTGATGACTGGGATGCGAGTGACGCTCTTGTGCGTACTTGGCTCGCTAACAGTCTATCCGATGAGTGCCTTCCCGTCATCCGTCATGATGAGACAGTGAAGGCCCCTTGGCTTCATCTTGTTGCTTTGTATTCCAAAGGGGCTCAGACGTCCCACATCTATACATTGTATGCGGACCTCTTTGCCCGGCCTACTTTGTCTCCTGCTGCTGCCTACCAACAAGTTCAAGCTCTTGGGGCTGAGATTCTTCAGAATCGCCCCTTTTCTGCGGATCTGGCTCAACAACACAAGCACTTCCAGGAGCTTCTGGTTGTGTGTTATCTACTCCGTCTTCCTGACACTTATGACATGATCCGCCAACAAATTCTGGGTGAGGCGGAATCTCCTACTTTAGATGCCACCGCTGCTCGCATCGCCGCTGTCACCTCTCTCCTTCAGCGCCCTCTTCTGCCCGCTCCTTCTCCTCCGGATAACTATGCTCATCAAACTCAGCGGAGTGGCTCTGGTAGCCGCAGTCATCAGTCTGGCGGACGTCCTTCTTCCCGCTATCTCTGCTCTCACTGCGGCCGCACCGGACACACTCTTGACCGCTGCTGGACAAAGCATCCCCATCTTCGCCCCTCGGGTGACTCTTCCACCTCTTCTTCCAAGCCGTATGCTTCCGTGGTCACATCATCAGGTAGTACCCATGTAGTCACTCAAGGTAAATGGCTTATCGACTCCGGTGCTACTAATCATATGACGGGCAATCCTCAGTGCTTCTCTCTCCTCGAACAGCATGATCGGTTGCCCCCGGTCCTCATTGCAGACGGTTCTCCCTCCCCGGTTCATGGGTCGGGAGTGGTTCATGTTACTCTGTCCCTTCGGCTAGAGGACACTCTCTATGTGCCCAAGTTTCCGTGCAATCTGTTGTCGGTTACTTCTTTGTGCAAGCAGCTTCAATGTTCTATAACGTTTACTCCATCTTCTTGCTCTTTTCAGGATCCGAGCTCCCAGCGGACGATTGCTACTGGAACTGAGAGCGGCGGCCTCTACTTCCTCGACAACGTTTCCGCTTTGTCCGCCTTCTCTTCTTCTTGTACGGATCTTCTCCAGTGGCATCTCCGTCTCGGTCATCCTCCACCACGGCTTCTACATCAGCTTCTGCCCCACCTCCCTCCCTCCACTACTCCTCTCCACTGCGAAGCATGTCAACTTGGCAAGCATCATCGTTCCTCCTTCCCGCCGAAGCAAGGTCGGGGCTCTACCCGTCCGTTTGATCTAGTCCACTCCGATATCTGGGGACCTGCTCCTACCCTTACTATTGGTCGGGGTAGTTCTTATTTTGTAACCTTTATTGATGATTTTTCTAGATGTACTTGGGTGTATCTCTTACGAGATCGCTCTGAACTTTTTAATGTATGGACCTCCTTTTATCATTTAATCAAAAATCAGTTTGGTGTTAGTGTTAAAACTTTTCGCTTTGATAATGCAAAAGAGTACTTAAGTCATGCTTTTACCTCTTTCTGTATGCAACATGGCGTTATTCATCAGACAAGTTGTGTCTATACATCCCAACAAAATGGGGTGGCAGAACGAAAAAACCGTCACCTCCTTGATGTTGCTCGCACATTAATGACTCAAATGCATGTCCCTCGCTCATATTGGGGCTATGCTGTTCTTCTTGCCTGCTATCTCATCAATCGCATTCCCTCCTCCGTTCTCAAGGGCAAAACCCCTTTTTCCATCCTTTATCCAGGCAAGGAGCCTTTTCCTCTCCCTCTCCGAATCTTTGGGTGCACTGCTTTTGTGCATGTCCCGTCTGCAACCCGTGATAAGCTCTCCCCTCGCTCCACAAAATGTGTCTTTCTGGGGTACTCGGCCACTCAGAAAGGCTACTGCTGCTTTGATCCTGTTCTTCGTAAGCAGTTCGTCTCCGCTGACGTTACCTTCTTCGAGAATGCCTCCTACTTCTCGGATGCCTCCTCTTCTCTTCCCCCCACCTCTGATTCTCCTGTTATTCCGTTCGTTCCCTCGTCTCCTACTGCGATATCCGCTCCTCCTCCGTCTCCACCCACTCCTCTCCCTCCGCCTCTCTCTCCGCCTCCATCTCCCTCATCTCCGCTGCCGTCGCTCTCTCCTCCCGGGCTAGCTCTCTCTACCACGGATGCTCTGGATGCCGAGGAGCCCGCCGACCTGGATCTTCCTGTAGCTCTTCGCAAAGGGGTGCGGATGTGTACCCTACACCCCCTTGCTGCTGTTGTTTCATATGATCGTCTTACTCCTTCTCGCAGGGCCTTTGCACTGGCTATCTCTGCTACTACCACACCTCGTTCCTACCAGGAGGCCCTTGCCATTCCTCACTGGAAGCTGGCCATGGATGAGGAAATGGTAACCCTCACAGAGCGGGGTACCTAGACTCTTATCCCTCCTCCCCTTGATACAGATGTTGTTGGCTGTCGCTGGGTCTTTGTAGTCAAGTTTGGCCCAGATGGCACTGTGAACCGTTACAAAGCTCGCCTGGTGGCTAAGGGCTTTACTCAAACCTATGGGGTTGATTACTTTGACACCTTCTCTCCCGTGGCTCGTCTCAGCACTATACGGGTCCTTCTCTCTGTGGCGGTCAACAAAGACTGGCCACTTTCCCAGCTAGATATCAAGAATGCCTTCCTTTATGGTGATCTTCAGAAGGCCGTCTACATGGAGCAACCTCCAGGGTATGTTGCTCAGGGGGAGACACGAGTATGCCGGCTACAGAAGGCAATCTATGGCCTCAAGCAAAGCCCTCGAGCTTGGTTTGACAAGTTCAGCGGCATCGTGGCAGCCGTTGGTTTTGCTCGCAGCGCTGCTGATCACTCTCTATTTATTCGCAAAACCTCTTCGGGACTGGTGGTTCTTGCAGTATATGTGGATGATATTCTTCTCACTGGTGATGACCAGGAAGGGGTAGCCTTGACAAAGCGGCATCTTCGCCAACATCTAGTCACGAAAGATATGGGTTCTCCGAAGTACTTTTTGGGGATCGAAATCTCTCGGAAGCCTAACTCTTTAGTCCTCTCTCAGCGTAAGTATGCTCTTGATATTTTAAAGGAAGCAGGATTGACTGGGGCCAAACCTGCTCGATGTCCCATGGCTGTTGGAGAAGACAAAACCTGGACAGATGGTTCGCCTCTTCTTTCAGATGCTTCGCGGTACAGGCGTCTAGTTGGTAAGCTTATATACCTCACCGTGACTAGGCCCGACATTTCCTATGCTGTGGGCAAGGTGAGTCAATTCATGCAAGCTCCCAGGGAGTGCCATCTGCAGTCCGCCTTGCGGATCTTGGAGTACGTCAAAGCAGCCCCTGGGAAAGGATTGCTCTTTTAGAAGAATGATCATCTGAGGGTTGAAGCTTACTCAGATGCGAGTTACGCTGATGACAAAGGGGACCGCAAGTCTACCTCCGGTTTCTGTACCTTTGTTGGGGGCAATCTGGTAAGCTGGAAGAGCAAGAAGCAATCTGTTGTCTCCAGGTCCAGTGCTGAAGCTGAGTATCGGAGTATGGCATCGACCACCTGCGAGCTAAAGTGGCTACGGGCTCTCATGTTGGATTTAGGAGAGGTCTACAACCATCCTCTACCTATGTTCTGTGACAATAAGGCTGCTATATACATCTCCAAAAATCCAGTCTTCCATGAGAGAACCAAGCACATTGAGGTTGACTGTCATTTCATTCGTGAAGAGATTCTGAAGGAACAGATTTGCACTCCCTTCGTCACTTCTGAAAAAGAGCTGGCTGACATCTTCACCAAGCCAGTATCCGCCTCGTTTCTTCATATATGTGACAAGCTGGGCATGATCGACATATATGCTCTAGCTTGAGGGGGAGTGTTGGAGTTAGAGACTGGGCGGTCTGTCGGTCTGGCTTGGCGGGTTATTGACCGGGTGGTCTGGCGGTTTGCCTTCAGCGGTTTGGTTGCTGTGTTGAGGTCTGAGGTCCAAGCGGTCTAGCGGTCTGTTACTGGCGACCAGGAGACCGAGCGGTCTAACGGTCTCATATGGCGGCTTGTCTCTCTCTCTGGCAGTGGCCGAGCGGTTAGCCAATTTGTCTAACCGCGCGGCTTGTTCCGGTCTATTGTTCTAGCCGCCCAGATTTTTTGTATAGTTTTAGTCCCACATCTCTTATTTGTATTCTCTCTTCTCTCCTCCATTCTATATAAGGGAGGCCATACCTTTGTAATAGACACCTTTTTTTGATAATAAAATTTCAGTTATACCATTTCCGGCTTGTTTTAGTTCGCTTCTCACAGTCTGGAGGCAGCAAGACTGGCACTATCAGGGTCAGAGGAGAGGTTTTCACGGTAGAGAAACCCACCAAGGGGGGCAGGGCCATTTCAACCCTCTTGGGTGGAGGTAAGGCTAGTGACCCCCTCTACCCGATCAACACTAGGCTATGGAGATAGCTCTGGGGAGGAGGAGGAGAGGAGGCCGGGAGGCAGAGAGGAGCTACCTTACTGTGACTTCCACTAGGAGGAAGGGCATACAATGACTACTTGCTGGAGTACTTAGAGATGAGGGGAGCTAGGGGGCTGGTGCAGCAGCAGCAACACCGCCAGGAGTGCAGATCGAAGAAGTCCTGCCAGGAGCAGAGGAGGACAGGTGTGAAGACCGGGCCAATGTAGGAGGCCAAGGAGGGATCCACGGGGGGGGGGGGGGGGAGGGGGAAGTCGAGGCCGCCCGCAAGGTGAGTCTCCACACCATGTATCACCGGAGCGTCGCCTCCACATCCCTAAACCCACCCCCAGATGAGAAGATTACCTTTTCTCGAAAGACATGCTGGATCACGAGGACCCATTTTGCGATGCGCTGGTGATTCAAGCCGCCATCGAAAATTTTACCGTCTCCTGGATCCTCGTGGACAATAGGAGCTCTATCAACGTCATTTTCAAGAAGGCGTTTGACGCAATGAAAGTGGAGGCCAGGAGGGTGTTGGCCTCGGATGGGCCTTTGTTCGGATTCTCCGGGGAGAGGAAGGAGGTAGAAGGAGGAGTGGGGCTCCATGTTATCTTGGGGGGCTAGTCCAGGAACTACAGGTTCGTCATTGTGGACACTCCTAGCAGCTACAACGCAATTTTCGAACGCCCCCTCATCAGATCCTTCCGCTACGTACCCTCTTCTTTCCACCAATACCTCAAGTTCAATGCCGAGGGCATCCAGGTCCGGGTAGACCCCAAGGTGGAGAGGGAGTGCTACATGACTGTGGTCAACACCATATCCTGGAAAGGAGGAGCCGAGGAGGTGGAGAGGGGATGGAAGAGATGTTTGGCATGGAGTCCATGGGAGGAGTTGAGGAGATGGAAGTGGAGGGGGAAGAGGTTCGCGCCCAAGTGGAGACAACAGAGGAAGTGTGGAGGAACATGCCGAGGTGATGCTCGTAGAGGAAGATGAGGAGGAAGTTCTTGTGCTAGGAGAGGGGGCCACTGGCGAGTGGGAAGAGCAGTCCTGACTGGAAGCAACAGAGGAGGTAGTGGAGATGGAAGTTCTCACCCGGGAAGGAAGGGTGGAGAAAGTGCGGGTCAGCAGGGGGCTGAGCCCGGAAGACCAGAGGAGGATGCAAGAGTGCATACAAAAGAACGTGGACATATTCGCGTGGAGCGCGACCGACATGCCAGGAATTGATGTGTATGTGGCTTGTCATCGCCTCAACCTTGATGCTGACGTCTGTCCCATCCGTCAGAAGAAGAGGTCCATCACTGACAAGCTGGTCGAGCCCATCTGTGAAGAGGTGGAAAAGCTCCTGAAGGCGGGGTTTGTATCAGAGATCCAGTATCCAGGCTGGGTCTCCAATGTGGTGATGGACAAAAAAGGGGACGACCGATGGAGGTTGTGTATTGATTTTTCTCTTTTGAATAAAGCATGTCCCAAAGATTGTTATCCCCTGCATCGAATCGACGCGCTGGTTGTCTCAGCCATCGGTTTTTCTCTAATGAGCTTTCTTGATGCATTTTCAGGTTATCACAAGATCAGGATGCATCCTCTCGACATGAAAGATGTTTCCTTCATCATAGGGGAGGGGTTCTACTGCTACAAAATGATGCCCTTTGGGCTGAAAATTGCAGGGGCAACGTACCAGGGGATGATGGACCGGGTCTTCTGGGTGTAGAAGGGAAGGAACTTGGAGGTGTACGTGGACGACGTCATGATCAAGAGTTGAGATGTGGACTCTCACCTTCGAGATCTGGAGGAAACCTTCGTCACCCTACAAAGGTATAAAATGAGGCTGAATCCCTTGAAGTGTGTCTTCGGGGCAAGCAAGGGCAAGTTCCTAGGTCATCTCCTTACTCCACTGGGGGTGGAACCCAATCATGATAAGGTGAGGGCGATCATGGAGTTAGGGTCACTTCGAAATGCCAAGGAAGTCCAGCGCCTGATAGGGAAGTTGGCAGGGCTGAGCAGGATCCTCTCTCGGGAGGGAGAGAAGTGCTCGCCTTTCTTCAAAGCGCTGAGAGGGGGTCAGAAATTCAAGTGGTCCGAGGAGTACGAGAAAGCCTTCCAAGCTTTGAAGATGCAACTGACCCAGGCTCCGCTTCTCCAGGGACCCAAGGAAGGGGAAGATCTATCCTTATACCTTGGAGTCGGGACTAAGGCCGTGAGCTCCATCCTGGTCCGGGAGGAAGGAAAGAGGCAGCTACCAATTTACTATGTAAGCAGGGTCCTGAGAAAGGCGAAGCTTCGCTACCCAATTTTGGAGAAATTGGCTTTTTATTTGGTCGTCTCGACTCGGAGGCTCTGACCTTACTTCCAAGCGCATTCCATCTGGGTGGTGACTGACCATCCCCTTCATAACATCTTTGAGGGGGTGGAGCACTCCGGGAGGCTTGCAAAGTGGTCGATGGAGCTGAGCGAGTTTGATATTTCTTTTGTTCCCCGCCTCTCGATCAAGGCCCAAGCAATGACGGACTTCCTAGCCGACTATGTGGTCGAGGTGGCGGAGACGGAGCTCACTCACCCAGTTCCCTAGAAGATGGTGGTGGATGGTGTCTCGGGAAGGCACTCCTTGGGAGTAGGAGTGATCTTGGAGAGTCCTCAAGGGATGAGGATAGAGCAGACGGTGGTCATCCATTTTCCCATTACCAATAACCAAGCAGAGTACAAGGCAGTGATAGCGAGGCTGCGTCTGGCCAGGGAGCTGGGGGTGCCTTACGTGGAAGGTCTAACGGACTCCATGGTGGTGTCCTCTCAAATCAATGGCAAATTCGAGGCAAGGGAGCCTACTCTCTAGCTGTACCTGACAAAGGTTAAGGGAGTCATCGACTGTTCCAAACGTTCTCCATCCGATACGTGTCGCGGAAAGAAAATGAGCAAGTGGATCAGTTAGCTAAGTTCGGACCACGTGCAGGTGGAACCCTGACAGACCTATTCCTCCCTTCCATCAAAGAAGGAGAGATGATGGAAAAGGATCGGCGCCCCCTCCTGGATGGATCCTTTCACAACCTTCCTATCCACAAGGGAGTTCCTGGAAGGCCTGATCAAAAAGTGCTTCAAGTATAAGTCATCATACTACCTAATGCACGATGGGAAGCTGTATTTGAAGATCCTCTTGGGCTTGCTAGCGCGTTGCGTGGCTGAGGAGGAGGTCCTGAGAATTCTGGAAGAAGTCCATTCCGTGGAGTGCGGGAGCCATTCAGGAAGCAGGACCTTAGAGAGAAGGGTAGTAAGGCAAGAGTACTTCTGGCCGACCCTAGGCCAGGATGTCACTGAGTTCGCAAAGAAGTGTCAGAAGTGCCAGCTGTTCGCCCCTCCCCAACTGCTACCAGCCCAGAGGCTCAGAAGCATCACTGCACCCTAGCGCTTTGCTATCTGGGGAATGGATCTTGTGGGGCCCTTTTCCCAGGCCAGTGGGTAGAGGAGGTTCTTGTTGGTCATGATCGACTATTTTTTTAAGTGGTTGGAGGTCAAGGTGCTGGCGAAGGTGACCTTACAGGTGATCCAGAACTTTTTGTGGGGGGAAATTATTTACTGGCACGAATTGCCCTAGGTCATTGTCACGGACAATGAGACATAGTTTGCCAGCACGGAGTTCATCAATTTTTGTGGTCAGCTAAGGATTGATCTTCGGTTCGCGTCGGTTCACCACCCTAGGAGTAATGGGTCGGTATAGACAACTAACAAGATAATTGTAAACTTGTTAAAAAAGAAGGTGGAAAATCTGAAGGGGAGCTGGGTGGAGCAGCTCTCCTCGATCCTTTGGGCCCTAAGGACCACGGCCAACACAACCACAAGAGAGACCCCCTTCAAGCTCTCTCATGACTGCGAAGTAGTGCTTCCGATAGAGTTCGAGATCCGGACACCACGAATAGTGGAGGCAGAAAAGAATGGAGGACTAAGAACGAAGACGAGTTGCGGCTCTCCCTAGATATGGTGGAGGAGCTGCGCGACTTGTCAGCCATCCGGCAGGAAGAGGTCAAGAGGTGGATGGCCAAGTACTTAGACAAACACGTCTGGATCAAATAGTTCGCAAAGGGAGATTTGGTATTGAAGAGCGTCGATGCAGCCGGGAGATTGGCATCCGTCGGCAAGTTGAATCCCAATTGGGAGGGTCCCTATGTAATTCAAGAGGCATTGAAGTCGGGGAGTTATCATCTCCAGAATGTAGAGGGAGAGCCCCTCAGTCATGCCTGGAGCGACGCTGACTTAAAACGCTTCTATCCATGAGAGTAATGAAATGGTTCCCTTTCACATTCTTACCTCTTATTGTTTATTCATTTGCTCAATAGAATAAATATGGATGGTGGCCGACCAAAGAGATATGTCTGGTTGATGCTCAACACCCGCCATCAGGCTCTCACTAGCTAATTGGGCCGGCAGTAGCGCCCAGTGGCTGGCCAAAGAAATACGTTCGGTTGATGCTCAACACCCGCCATCAGGATCTCACTAACTGATTGGGCTGGTGGTAGCGCTCGATGGCTGGCCAAAGAGATATGTCTAGTTGATGCTCAACACCCACCGTCAGACTCTCACTAGCTGATTGGACCGGTGGTAGCGCCCGGTGGCTGGCCAAAGAGATATATCTGGTTGATGCTCAACACCCACCGTCAGACTCTAATTAGCTGATTGGGCCGGTGGTAGCGCCCGGTGGCTGGGCAAAGAGATATGTCTGGTTGATGCTCAACACCCATCATTAGGCTCTCACTAGCTGATTGAGCCGGTGGTAGTGCCTGGTGGCCGGCCAAAGAGATATGTCTGGTTGATGAAAACACCCGCCGTCAGGCTCTCACTAGCTAATTGGGTTGGTGGTAGCGCCCCATGGCCGTCCAAAGTGATATGTCTGGTTGATTCTCAACACTTGCCGTCAGGCTCTCACTAGCTGATTTGGCCGGTGGTAGCGCCCGGTGGCTTGCCAAAGAGATATGTCTTGTTGATGCTCAACACTTGCCGTCAGGCTCTCAGTAGCTGATTGGGCCGGTGGTAGCGCCCAGTGGCTGGCCAAAGAGATATGTCTGATTGATGTTCAACACCCATCGTCAGGCTCTCACTAGCTGATTGGGCCGGTGGTAGTGCCCGGTGGCTGGCCAAAGAGATATGTCTGGTTAATGCTCAACACCGCTGTCAGGCTCTCACTAGCTGATTGGGCCGGTTGTAGCGCCTGGTGACCGACCAAAGATATATGTTTGGTTGATGCTCAACACCCGCCGTCAGGCTCTCACTAGCTGATTGGGCCGGTGGTAGCGCCTAGTGGCTGGCCAAAGAGATATGTCTGGTTGATGCTCAACACCTGCCGTCAGTCTCTCACTAGCTGATTGGGCCGGTGGTAGCGCCCGGTGGCTGGCTGAAGAGAAGAACCTGATTGATGTTCCTCTCCCATTGTCAAGCTCTCTCCTAGCTGACAGGGTTATTGGGCCCTCGGTGGGCATTGTAAAAAAGCTTCGAAGCTAGGCCCGGAGTTGCTCCCGTTGTAAGGCTCTCACCTAGCTGAAAGGTCCTCGTTGGAATATTGAAATGACTAAAGAATCCTAAGGGGATCTCGCCATTCAATAGAAGGCATTCAAAGGTAAGTCTGGGGCAAAGTGCCGAGGGCAAGACATGGTCTATAAGCGAATGCGAATGATCAGAGGAAGATCTCGCAAGTTGCGTAAGCGCGCGTGAGCCCATGCGACGAGAACGACGCAAGGCCTGATTCTAAGTGGCAAGATCTCGCAAGTCGCGTACTCTAAGCGCATGTGAGCCAATATAATGAGAATGGCACGAGAGTTAAATCCTAAACAGCAAGTTCTTAGTCAAACGTTGTTGGAGCGCGTGAGCCAATGGGGCGAGAACGACGCGAGACCTAGTCATATATATCATGTTCGCAAAATCAATAGTTTACTGGTTAACGAGGCGAAAGGTTGATTTAGGGTCTCGCGAGGTGTCTCGACCATGGGCTACCTAAGTTGATGCATGAGCAGAATGTGTGTTTTCGCATGACAGATCCTTCAAAGTTGGAACAAAAAAAAGAAGATAGAAAAATTTCACAGCAAAATCTTATTGTTTTCATTCATTAGTCAACTGTTACATCTCGCAAAAGAAGGGCAAGACCCAAAAAGAAAAAGTACAAAAGAAATACAAGAGAGAACTTCAAGGCAATGATGTCGATTGCTCGCTCTCGCTGGAGATGTCGTCGGCACTGTCTTCCAGTTCAGGGATGGGCAGGAAGGGCTCTAGAACCAAGATCTCGTCAGTCACCTTCTCGCCCTCACCCTTCAGGAATCCAACTCTATGCATTGTATGGAGCGCATGTTTTGTTGCCGTGATGGCATTCTACTGCATCATTAGCTCCAGCTCGTGTTGCGAGTACATCAGAGCCTTCTCCTTCTCGCCCGGGGGAGGGGGAATCAGCGAGCCGATCCACTGTTGATTCTGATCCTTTAGCTTCTGGTTCTCCTCCTCAAGTCGGACAATGCGCACATCATTTTGAGAGACAGTCGCGACATCTTGCTAGCCAATCAACGTTAGAGCGAGAATGGTGTTCAGTGAATGAACTGGAGAGGAGAAAGCTTACCACTCCACATACTCACCCGACGAGATCGTTCTCGGCAGTGGCGAGCTTCTGTTTCAGATCTGTCACTTCCTTGGATAGTGTAGACCGTAAGGCACTGGCATCTGCCATCTGTCGCGACAGGTGGATACAACGGCGAGCCGTCATGTGAGCGATCTCGATGGAGCGGAGTTGAGCTCGCGATCTCTTATAGGCGAGAGATTGCATGAGGGCGTCGTCTTAATATAAGGCGCTGTCCCGCCCGTATAGCCCGAAGGAGAGTAAGTAGGCTTGGCCGGAGATAGTCTCGCCCTCCTGCCAGGAGGGGAGGATGGTGGAGACATGGGTCTTATTGACCTCTTGGTCCTAGACCAGCAAGGGCTCGCCGTCTCCATCCAGCTGCTTCTATCCCAGGTCAAAGTTCGTATGGCCCCTGGGCTCCACCTTCTCTGTCTCTGCCAAAGTCCCACCGATCTCGCCGGCCTCCTTCCCAGCAGTCTTGCCTGCGGTCAGAGTACTCGCGGGAGGATCTTAGATGCTCTCCTTGCCTTTGGCGAGATTTGCGATTTTTTGCTTCTTGGAAGGCGGTGGAGGAACTGTTTCAGGTTTCCGCTTCTAGCTGCTGGATTTCGGTAGCGATTTCGATTCTCTTCTACATGCCGCAGCGGCGGCCTCCACGCGTGCCTTCTCGGAGGCGAGTGTTGTGCTGCTCGCGAAAGGTAAGTTGAGTGGAAGATCTCGCGCCCTTGCACATGCGTCATAAGTTAGCAAAGTTACATTTTCCTTAGGATAAAAGATTGCGAGAACTACCTTCCCCGACGAGTACAGGCAGGAGCGAGTCGACATTCTTTCTCAGATAGGGAATGTCGAAATCTTTTCCGAAAAGGAATTGATGGAGCTTGGACTCGTGGCCGTCGAGAGATGGAGGGCGGTAAGTTGACTCTTCCTGCTGAATTGGCGAGTGGGGGAGGTTGTCGAAATCCCCAGAGACAAAGATGAACTTTCGAACCAGTGAAGGTTCTTGTTAGCAAGACCTTTGGTCTTGAGGTTGTTGCCTGAGAAGAACGCGATCCCGTCCCTCTTGGCGCGGAAGTTGAATAGTTTGCGGAAGACAGGAAGACTGAATTCAATCCGCTCCTCCCGCAAATAGCAGACAAATGCTACTAGCAAAGCGATCGAGTTGGGTTGAGCTGTGCGGGAACAACACCGAAGTAGCGCAAGGTCTGGCGAATCTTTGACCAGATGGGGAGGAGAAATCCTACCTCGAAGTGTTTAGCAGGGATGGCGAGTTCGTAGGGCGAGAATTGGTTGATCGACTCGTCCCTCCCCGGGTGTCGTGCGGTTAAGCCCGATGAGACATAGAGACCAACAAGCGAGTGGTACTCCTCTTCGGCCAGGCTGATGTTCAGGAAAGGGTAGTCGGCGAATGTGACTACGCATTTGGTTTGACCGTCGGCGTCTCCTGTCATCTCGCGAGAAGTAGGAATAAAAATTAGAAGAACGAGTGCAATAGAAGGAAAAGTAGACAGAATGGTTGGAAGCTGTTAAAAATAGTGGTTAATGTAGAAGGTGGGGGTCTATTTATAGAAAATTTTGGGCAGGAAAGGATCCAGGCTGGAAAAAGTGTGGATAGCCAATTCCCCAGATCCCTCCCAAAACCCTATTGAGATCTCGCACTCGCTCACTCAATGCCGAGATTAAGTTGAATACTATAAGGTCTTAAAAAGTAAGTTCAAAAACAAAACATGCGTGAGAACATAACGAATAGATGGCAAGAACATTTAAGCGAGATAAAAAGGAAAAAAGCACAGTTTCATTATCTATTCACATTTAGCATTAGTAAGCCGACAGTTTGTTATTACAGACATTAAATGAAGAGAGCAGGAAGGCGAGAGCCGGTAGGCCCACCTGGGGCCATCACCACCGTCCCTGGCCTCCCCTTCCTGCCCTAGGCATCATGCGAGAGTACTGCGGTGCGTGAATGGTCTACAATTCCTGCTGGGCAAGGCGCAGTTGATCTTCGGTTCACGCGACATGGATTTCAGGAAGTCCCTCCCATCGCCAGCATCTCCCCCCAGTTCGGCAATCAGTTGTATGTAGTTTTCTCTAGGCAGAGCACCCGCTCCTCGATAGATTTGTGGTTCTCACAAACCTGCCTTTAGAGCTCGCGCAGCATCAGGGAGTGCTTCCGTAAAACCTCGGTCGTCGGCCCCTTCAGCGCCTCGACATCCTTTGGATTGCCCAGGAAGGCGTCGATTGAGTCAAGCGATGGGGGAGGCGAGAACTCCTCCTCGTCAAATTCTACATCGGTCGACGAGATCTCGCGGTAACCTGCAATGGATTGTGTTAGATGTGTGTGATCTTCATTCTTTTTAGAGGGCGAGTGCGATTGGTTACCTGACCCGAAATCCGCATCCTTGCCCGAGTGCTGGCGGGAAGTGCTGGGCCGCCCCTCGAAGGGAGTGTCGAAGGTGATATGCACCTTCCCGAGCCCGAGGCGCAGAATTGTTGGCTCGGCGGTAGGAACGTCGTCTTGAGCAGTAAGGTTGGGCACGTATTTTGCTGGAGGTAGTCGGCCCAAGGCGGGATCCAAGGGCATCAAGCGAGCATGGGATTTGAGTGTTGTAGCACCCAGTCCCGTGGTCCCAAAGGCGGGAGCTGAAAAAATAAGGGTAAGCAAACTGATGAGAGGCAAATTGATAAAAGGGGAGTTACCATTATCTTGTGGGAGATCCTTCAGTTTATGAGGGGAGGTGATCTGGAGGGCCGTCTCATCGTTGCCGGCCTCAAGCGAGTGTGGTTCGGCACTCGCCTCCCCAACCCCCTTTCCCTTTGGCGGGATCTGCAAGAAAACACGTTGGCATCTATTTTTATCTCAGTAAGGAATGTAAAGAGAGTGAGGATACCTGAGGGATCCCTGAGTGGGAGGGAGGCCGCGAGATGGACTCATCCCTGGCAAGTTCACGCCTGACCATATTGGCCTTCTTCATTTTAGGGGAAGAGCTCGGGGCTTTTCGGGCAAGCCAAGGGGAGAATGAGCCCATCAATGTTTTGTTCTCGGCCCGGACAGCGTTGAAGCGATCTTGGGCTTCCTTCGAGAGCGACATCGAGTTGGAAGCGAGAAAACCAGAAAAAAGGAATGGATGGGGCAAACTTCATTTGTCTGCGATTGGATATTTATAGAGCCATGAAGGGGCCCACAAAAGATTCTCTTCCAGGTCAGCAAGCACTCATCAAATACTTGGGGTTGGATGATTCTCTCCGATCTTTGCGAAAGCTCGCAAAGAGCAGAGATTGTGTACAACCTCGTATTCGTTGAGTGGAAACCCCTCCAGCAGGTTCAGGGTATTGTAGGACATTCAGGCCCACAAATATCAGATTGGTGAGTGAGGTAGGCTGGCCTGCACTCGCCCAGTGCCAAAAGGGGCATTCACACGAATTAGAGGAAAATCAAGCCCTTTAGGCGAGTGCGATCTTCCTTATGCACTCGTGCCATACTCGTGCCTCAACACGCATGTAGGGGGACATTTCGCCGAGCCAGACAAGTGGTTGCCCAAGCTAGTACTCGCCCTTCAAAGAGAGCTGTTGGGTATTGCATCCACAATAGACCTGATTTGAAGAAGAGCCTGAACAAGCTAAGTTGAATTGACAATGTATTTGACAATTCTATCAAGTTGTGCTTGCAGCTATTCCATGCTAAGTACACACCAATGTCAGAGTGCAGTGGGTCAATATACACGGGTCTGCGCAACGTAATCCCTCGTTGTGTAGATCAGTGTGTTGATCCACGTGTGCTCTCTCTATTGGAGTGTACTTATTTTCAAGTACATGGTCAAGGTAGGTCAAGAGCAGAAGAAGGAGCAAGGATGGGTCAAATACCATGCTATCAAAAGAAGGAAGGAGGAAAATTCTTCCAAGTAAGAATCAATGGGAGTCGTTAGTGATTCCCGCCGACTTCGACGGGAATCACTAAGTGACTCCCGCCGACTACTTCTGGCCGGCAAAGTCAGAAATTCTGCCAAGGCAGAATCGACGGGAGTCGGGAGTGATTCCCGCCGACATCGACGGGAATCACCAACGACTCCTGCCAATTTTGCCTTAGGCAGATTCTCGCCACTCGCTGGACCGAACCGAGCCGCCGTGCGCTGTTTCGGCCGAGGCTAGGGCTTTTCCTCATGGGCCCCACAACGGCTCTTAGGGTTGGCTCCTGGTATAAATACATGCGTATTTTGAAACTCTACAGACACCAAAAATACGAAATGAAATCACGCTGTCGTGACCTAGCGCATCGCGAGCTCCGCCCGCACGCATGTCACCGATCGCAAGGTTGTCGCCACCGCTGATCTCAGCTTGTCTCTGATCGCTCGACGACAGCACCGAGGCAAGCAGCCGATCTCACGTGTCTCTCTCGAGATCTCTTGTCTTCCGATTCGTTGAACGAGACTTGTTCTCCCTTCCGAATCGGTTGAGATGTTTGATCCGACTGAGATCGTTCGAAGACCTAGCTTGCTTCGTCAAGAAGTTTGGATTTACAAAGCATCGCCGCCGCACTTGCTTGCCGCCGCCGATCTTGACAAGATCCATTCCAAGTGAGAAATCCGATTGTGGACTCATTGAACTTTTCGTGCAAGCTTCAACGAACGAAGAAGGACATCAGAATCTCCATAAAGCATTGTTTGTATTTTTATTTATATTCAATTTTGTTGTAAAGGAATTTTCATTCCTATTTGTAAGGGTTGGGTGCAACCCGTTGTGGTGGAGTTGTGACTCCGTTGTTGGAAGGGTTCCTTCCGTGGTTAGGGGAGCGTTGCTCCTAGTGTGAGGAATTGATTTCAATCCGTTTGGAGAAGTGACAGAGTCATCTCTTGGTGGGAGATAGGTCGAAGGGGGAAAATGGACGTACCCAAATCGGGGAACCACTATAATTCTTTGTGTATTTTCTGTGTTTTGTTTGCTTACTTGTGCAGGTTAGTTTAATTCCGCAAAAGACTGCACGTCACCTATTCCACCCCCTTATAGGTGCATTAGGTTGACACTAGATACTTTCAAGTGGTATCATTGGGAGGTTACTCATCAATAAGGTTAACACGTTGAGTAAGATCCTGTGTCTAGTGTCAAGAAGAAAACAAGATTCAAGCATGGAGCTATACACAGATGTCTCTCCCCTAAGACTGCTTGCATGCACAAAAGAATATTTTCCCATCTAGAAAATGAGAGTTCAGTTTCATATGGAAGCCATTGACCCCCGTGCTTTATACATTGTGGAAGAGGGTCCCTTCATTCCCATGAAGGCTCCTGACTCTGGAGAAGATCTCCAAATCCCAAAGAGTCCCGCAGAGATGTCTGAAACTGAGTTCTCACTATACAACTTGGACAAGCTGGTTCGACAGATCATTTCTCATATTTGGTCAGTATCATCTCTTACAAGGTTGGATAAGTGTAAGATTGCAAAGTCCATGTGGGAAATAATCTCAGACCTCATGGAGGGAAAGAAGACTGCCTGGACTGAATGCCAGCAAGAAGATGATGCATACGTGGGGGTCCTCATATCTGAAGATGAAAGTCAAGAACAACCTTTCAAAATCAGGGCTCCCATTTCTCTATCAGAGACTGAAGAAGAGATTGAGGAATGCAGTTGTGATGAAGAGGAAACATCAGCTTCTGGAGACCATAACTCTAACCCTGATCAACCCAATCAGGATCAGGTATCTTCCTCCTCTTGCTCTTTCCCACATGTATTTCCTGAAGATAGGAGAAGTTCGGAGGATTGTCCATCAGTTGATGCCAGGTATATTGACAGCTTCGATCAACAGATTGAAACTCTAGATTCCCTTCGAAGAGCCCTTAAGGAGAGCAACTTGCTTATTGAGAAACAAGATAAGGAAATTGCTCAGTTGAGGACCATGATGGACCTCCAATTGGAATTCATTAAGGTGAAGGACTCAAAGATCTCGGATCTAGAGTTTTATCTAGAGACCGAGAAGAGGATAGTATCTAATTTTTCCAAGGTAGATGCTATTAAGAGAAAGGAAAAAATTGAGTGGATCTCGCGAATTATAAATTCGTGGAGAAATGGGGAAACTGTTTACAGACCCCCCACACCGAGTAGGAAGGGCACACATCATTCCTTCAGGTATGACCATAAGAACAACTTTGGTCACTGCAAGAATGGTTGGCCCTCATTTGGAAACACCCATAGTGCAAGTGCTGTTATGGCTACCCATGATAAAATACACACGGCTCATCATGAACCGTTTGTATTTACGACCTCAGCCCCCACACTTCATGATATTGCAGGAACCAGCTCTCACAGGATATCTTCCCACCCTAGGACAAAGGGAAAGGGAGTTAGCAAACATGTAGCAAGCATCATTGTGGCCCCTGGATGTGTGCTGGCTGAAAAGAAAGAACCACCTCCCAGGCCTCATGATACTCCCCACATGTTCACCATCAGACCCACCTCGAGTCTCGGTGGAAAGGGAAAATCTGAGAGCAGAACCAGCTCTGCCCCTTACAGACCTAGGATCGTGACTAACTCTGTTAGTAGATCCGATCAGAAAAGGAGGTACAATATCCATGAGTGTTGGTGTTGTGGCAGAGTGGGTCACTTTGCCATAGATTGTTGGCACAATCCTTCCGTGCCAAGGGCAAGGGTATGTCCACATCCTCTGGCATGAGACAGCCTTCCTGTCAGAGATCCTGTCAGAAGGCATGCTGTATTTTATACTGACAAAAACCTAGGACCCAATACCTATTGGGTTCCTAAGGTAAGGTAATTTTATTTTGCAGGATAGTCTAAGTACCCATGAACATGATGGGACTTGGACAAGAGATGTTCCAGGCTTGTTCTGGAACATGGAACATGGGAAAAGATATAATGCTAACTACAGTGTCCTTCATGTACATGACACTCTTCGTGCTCCAAATAGTGAATCTGAATGATCATCCTGGTAATCCCAGGTTGAGCCAAAGAAGTTCGACGAAGCGAACAAAGATGCGTCGTGGATATTGGCCATGCAAGATGAACTTCATCAATTCGAACGATGCAACGTCTGGACGCTAGTTCCCAGAACAAAGAAACAGTATGTGATCGGCACTAAGTGGATCTTCAGAAACAAACTGGATGAACACGGTGTCATCATCAAGAACAAAGCCAGACTGGTGGCTCAAGGATACAGACAAGAGGAGGGGATTGACTTTGACCAAACCTTTGCACCAGTTGCAAGGCTCAAGGCAATCAGGTTGTTTCTAGCGTATGCCTCTCACAAAGGATTCACTGTCTATCAGATGGACGTGAAGTCTGCTTTTCTGAATGGAGATTTAAAAGAGGAAGTATATGTCGCGCAACCCCCATGTTTTGTTAATCCAACTCTCCCTGATCATGTTTACCTTCTTAATAAAGCATTATATGGTTTAAAATAAGCTGCTCGAGCTTGGTATGAGACTCTGTCTAGTTTTCTTCTTGAGAACAAGTTATCGAGAGGAAAAATAGATAAGACATTGTTTCTTAGGGAAGTCAAAGGCAAGATTTTGCTGGTGCAAATCTTTGTCGATGACATAATATTCGGCTCAACGGACAATAACCTGTGCAAGAAGTTTTCCAAACTTATGCAAGGGAAGTTTGAAATGAGCAGTATTGGAGAGCTGAAGTATTTCTTGGGACTTCAAGTGAAACAGTCTGAGGATGGAATTTTCATCTCTTAGACGAAGTTCACAAATGAACTCCTCAAGAAATTCAGAATGGAGAGTGCAACCTCTATGAGGACTCCAATGGGATCCACTGTGTCTCTGGACAAGGATGAGAAAGGGAAACCTTTTGATGAAACTAAGTACAGAAGCATGATTGGATCCCTACTCTACCTTACTGCTAGTAGACCGGATATTATGTTTTCCACATGCATTTGTGCCAGATATCTGGTGAACACTAAGGAATCTCATTATGTCGCTACAAAGCGGATTTTTAGATACCTTAAAGGTTCACCAAATCTTGGCTTGTGGTACTCAAGAAACAATGATGTCGAGCTGATAGGCTTTTCAGATACTGACTTTGCAGGAAGCAGGGATGATAGGAAAAGCACTTCCGGGACGTACCAATTCCTCGGAAGAAGGCTTATATCGTGGAGCAGTAAAAAGCAGAATTGTGTCACAACCTCTATGGTTGAATCTGAGTACATCTCAGCAGGCAGCTATTGTACAAAGCTTCTATAGATCAGAAATCAACTCGAAGATTATGACTTGCAGTTCAGAAAAGTTCCCATGTATTGCGACTCCTCGAGCACAATTGCAATTGCGAACAATCCAGTGTCGCACAGCAGAACAAAGCATATTGAAGTGCGCTACCACTTCATTTGGGAGCATGTGGAGAACAAAGATATATCTCTCTGCTATGTCCCTACGGATAAGCAGATTACAGATATCTTCACGAAGCCTCTAGATGAGGCCAAGTTCAATTTCTTCAAAACTGAACTCGGCATGCTGAACTTTGAAGATTGAAGATTGAAAGGCTCAAGGCTCTTGTATAAAGGGGAGGAATCTGCTAGGAACTCAAGATCGGGCACGGATGCAAGAACTGAGGGGGAACATTTTGCTCCAAGTGAAGTCCTAGGTTTGCAGAAGCTGAAAAGGGGGAGATTACCCTCTCGGCCAAGGCTAAGGTGGCTGCTAATGCTAAGTAGGCCATAAAGGCTATGTTGCTCTCAGATAGGGGGAGATCACCTCGGCTAAGGCTATGTTGCTCTCAGGAAAATGGTAATGAATTCCACACTCAACTGAATTTTCAATTTATGATTTTCATTTCCATCTGTTCTATTCACCTTATCTTGTAGGGTTTAGGCTTCTTCAAATAGGGGGAGATTGTTGGGTATTGCATCCACAATAGACCTAATTTGAAGAAGAGCCTTAACAAGCTAAGTTTAATTGACAATGTATTTGAAAATTCTATCAAGTTATGCTTGTAACTATTCCATGCTAAGTACACACCAATGTCAGAGTGTAGTGGGTCAATATACACGGGTCTGCGCAACATAATCCCTCGTTGTGTAGATCAGTGTATTAATCCACGTGTGCTCTCTCTATTGGAGTGTACTTATTTTCAAGTACAGGGTCAAGGTAGATCAAGAGCAGATGAAGGAACAAGGATGGGTCAAAGACCAAGCTATCAAAAAAAGGAAGGAGGAAAATTCTTCCAAGTAAGAATCGACGGGAGTCGTTAGTGATTCCCGCCGACTTCGACGGGAATCACTAAGTGACTCCCGCCGACTACTTCCGGCCGGCAAAGTCAGAAATTATGCCAAGACAGAATCAACGGGAGTCAGGAGTGATTCCTGCCGACATCGACGGGAATCACCAACGACTCCCGCCGATTTTGCCTTAGGCAGATTCTCGCCACTCGCTGGACCGAACCGAGCCGCCGTGCGCTGTTTCGGCCGAGTCTAGGGCTTTTCCTCATGGGCCCCACAACAGCTCTTAGGGTTGGCTCCTGGTATAAATACATGTGTATTTTGAAACTCTATAGACACCAAAAATACGAAACAAAATCACGCCGTCGTGACCTAGCGCATCGCGAGCTCCACCCGCACGCACGTCGTCGATCGCAAGGTCGTCGTCGCTGCTGATCTCAGCTTGTCTCTGATCGCTCGACGACAGCACCGAGGCAAGCAGCCGGTCTCACGTGTCTCTCTTGAGATCTCTTGTCTTCTGATTCGTTAAACGAGACTTGTTCTCCCTTCCGAATCGGTTGAGACATTTTATCCGACTGAGATCGTTCGAAGACCTAGCTTGCTTCGTCAAGAAGTTTGGATTTACAAAGCATCACCGCCACCGATCTTGATAAGATCCATTCCAAGTGAGAAATCCGATTGTGGACTCTTCGTAATTTTCGTGCAAGCTTCAACGAACGAAAAAGGACATCGGAATCTCCATAAAGCATTGTTTGTATTTTTATTTACATTCAATTTTATTGTAAAGGAATTTTCATTCCTACTTGTAAGGGTTGGGTGCAACCCGTTGTGGTGGAGTTGTGACTCCGTTGTTGGAAGGGTTCCTTCCGTGGTTAGGGGAGCGTTGCTCCTAGTGTGAGGATTGGATTTCAATCCGTTTGGAGAAGTTATTGAGTCGTCCCTTTGTGGGAGATAGGTCGAAGGGGGAAAGTGGACGTACCCAAATCGGGGAACCACTATAATTCTTTGTGTTTTCTGTGTTTTGTTTGCTTACTTGTGCAGGTTAGTTTAATTCCGCAAAAAACTGCACGACACCTATTCCCCCCCCCCCCTTATAGGTGGATTAGGTTGACACTATATACTTTCAAGAGCCTAGGAGGCGAGTGCACGGCTCCCCCAACACTCGCCCCTTTAGGCGAGTGGTGCCTTTATGGACCATTCGCCCAGTGGGACCTAGAGGCAGAATTACCTGGATGCCCCCAAAGGGCTGCAAATAGCCTCCCAGGATAGTGGAGTTTGGTTGTTGGCAAATCCAATTGGGCTGCATATAGCAGTTCTGAACATCAGAGTTGAGCTGTTGGCAGATCATTTTCAGAAATCTATAAATAGACCCAAGGGGGTATCTCAGAAGGCATGTTTTCAAGTTTTCTAATTCTCTGGTCTTCTAGCGCTTTCTGAGGTGCCCTTAGCTTAACACTGGCTAAGGAGGGGAAGCACTCTAAGATCTTCCGGGTGTATGGTGAGACCTCCGTGCTAGAGCCTTGGGTTAGTTTTGAGTTCTAAGTCTTCAGTCAGTCAAGCTCGTTAGGAGAAGTGTGTGGTCACCCATTTTCCGAGGGTCCGAACTCCACAGAAGCCGGTTCTCGGTTTCAACAAAGATAATTCCTGTAGTGAGTGTTTTAAATATCTTGGATTGATAGTTTAAAAAGAAGGAGGTATTGATGAAGATGTGACACATAGAATCCAAGCGGGTTGGTTGAAGTTGAGAGGCACACCAGAGATCTTATGTGATCGTAAACTACCACTAAAACTTAAGGTCAAGTTTTACCGTACTGCAATTAGACCCGCAATGCTCTATGTTTTTGAGTGTTGGGCAGTGAATATTGTACATGAGCAAAAAATGGGAGTTGTAGAGATGAGAATGCTTAGGTGGATGTGTGGACACACGAGATTGGATAAAATTAGGAATGAAAGTATCAGGGATAACACAGGAGTAGCACCAATTGGAGAGAAGATGGGAAAAGCTCGTTTAAGATGGTTTGGACATATACAAAGGAGACCATTAGAGGCACCTGTTAAGCATTGTGAGAGTCTAGTCACTAGGCATGTTAAACGAGGGAGGGGTAGACCAATAAAGACTTGGAATGAAACTGTAAGGAAAGACATGATGTACTTAGGCATTAGTGAGATTATGAATAAAGATAGGGCTCAATGGCGACAAAGGATCCATATAGCCGACCCCACTATAGTGGGATAAAGGCTTGAATGTTGTTGTTGTTATAGTCATATTATTATTTGCATGTATGGATTATATAATCACAAATCTTATTTCGAATATTATCAATTACTTCCTGCGTAAATTGTGTCACTTCATCATAGATCTACAATAAAAAAATATTTGTTAACATTAATTTAGCATAATTATTATCATTTATCAATCTATATGCAGTTAACTTAACAATAATGACATTATCATAGTTCTAAGAGCACCGACTATGTCAATCATGTATCATATGATATAATACCCACATTGAATATTATTTGGTTATTTGGGACACTAAAAAATTAAATAATTTGTAAATATTTTAATTTCAAATTTTTAAATATTAAAAAAATTACAATACATATACTCATATAGGTTATAGCTTACCGGCTTCCACTTTAAACCTTTGGTTTGTAAAAACTAGAACGTCGATCCTTTGCTAAACCCTTAAATGCACTTTATAAAATATATAAAAAATTTAGTTTATAGTCAAATCTGAATTCCAAATAGGAAAAAAACTAATTAATAAACTTACCTTGTAATGACATTTTTAATATCATCACGAATGCCATGATTTAAGGGATCAAGCCAATAAACTGTATTTTTACTATAATCAAAAATAACCAACATCCAATATTCTCTGTAAAATAAATGAAATAATTAATAACTTAATTAGAATAAATAATAATAATGTTCATTGATACTTATAATCTATGATAGGGCAAAAATAATAAAGAATCTGATTGGAGTTGACTAAGCCTGATTTTTAGATCCTTAGCTCGTGATTTTAAATGTTTCTTGGCATACTTATCATCAAAAACAAAAATGGATATCAGATTATGAAAGATACATTTCATTCGAATGTAAATTTCTTGAGTTGTGAATTTAGGTATCTGTAAAAAAACATGCAAATTTAGAATCAATTTATATATTAATAAAAAATCTTAAGTTTGTAATATTTGATACACACCCAATACATATTAATATGATGTTAACTCCAACTTTTCCATATTAGCAAAATCGTAAAACTTTGAAATTTCAATGAATGTACTTGTTGATTCAACAGTCCTAAATACTGTTGGATCTAATACTAGAGATATTATTTTATTCTCTTTCTCCATCATAGTAATGAAACTGGGTAACATGATAATGAAATCATTTGTATTATGTGGAAATAAATAAATTAGTATTTTGGACATCAATATTAATTACATAAAAGTCAAAAATATTAATTATAATACTGGAAAAGGTAAACACTCATGTGATGTTTCAGGTTCATGTGATGTTTAAAGCTCATGTGTTGCATATAAAAGTGTCGGCTGACAGATCAAAAATAATAATAAAAATTATTTATTACATGCTCAACAAAAAGAGAGAATGATATTTTATAAAAGTATAAATAATTAAACATAATAATATCTGAGCTATATCTTGAGAAGTTTCACGTGCAAGTGCAACACTTATGGACATACATGTTGCAATTCTAACACTAAACATGCACATAAGTTCTTTAATTTGAATTCTTCATACTACTCATCTCTGCTTGATGCGCTTGTTGTTGTTGGCTCATATAGGCTTGATGCGCTTGTCGTTGTTGGATCCATTATTTTTGTTGTTGTTGGCTCCATAATTCTTTTTGTTGGCTCAATCTTTCTTGGACTATAACTTCCACATCTCCAATACGGGCTACTGATCTCCTCTCGCTCTTTCTATCATCCTTGAAAAAACTTTTAATGATGAAAAACTTGCCACCAGCTCTAACCCTGCCCGGATGTTCTTTTCCTAAAACAGATGCAAAGATGTCATCTCATCCCTGTGATACTATTTCAGCACTCTGGGACTCTTGGATCAACAACTCATCATAAGCTAAAGCAATAAATATTAATGCAAAATTGCATATAAGAAATTATACTTCACAAGCAATATTACTATTGATAATTTATAAATGATGAAATGATATATTTGCACTTAAAATTTTAGATGTCAAATCAGCTACATCTTTATTAATATATTCACCAGTCTTTCTTTTTTGACCAACTTTCTATAACTTCACATGTGAAATTTGTGTAGTTGCACCTTGTTCAATCTTGACAATAAAATGAAAATAAATTATCATTTAAATTATTGAGAAAATCAATTTTTTTAAAAATGCGAGAGAGAATTAATACCATCCTTTTTTCTAATCTAGAATAACTCATTCTGGAAGTAGTATGAAAAGTTTTCTGTGTTTTTGCTCTCATTGTATTAATCTTACTTTTCTCCTATACAAATAAATATTTGTTAATACTAAGAGTGCTTATAAAGCTAATAAATGATATAAAACATCGAATTTAATAAGAACACATAATCATATATTCTGGAGTGGTGCGATGGTCGACAAAACTCTCCAATCTTTAGGAGTAATAAAGTTATACTTGTCAGACACATTGCATCGATGCTCCAAATCAACATCCTTTATATAAGTGACAAAAAGTTTGGATTTCTAAGCCTTCCAACTTTCACCCATATTTTTCAGTAGTGCATTGCGAAGACCATCAATGTTATCAAAATAAATTTGAAAATAATAGACAATATTAATTCATAATTAACTAAAAAACACAGTTATGCAACAACTAATAACAAAGTTACGTACATTTAATTCTTCCTATAATTGATCTTTGAGGTGTTTATCAACTCCTTTCCATCTAACATATGTAATTGACACATGATACTTCACAAGAGAACACATAAAACTCTTCAATTTATTTGTGTTAGGCCCATGAATAATGCAGCCATCATCACTCACAGAAATAATAAGTTTCTTTCCCTCTAGCCTAAGCATATTCAATTCATTCATTTTAGTGGTGCCTCTTATTCTTCGATCATTTATCAGTCATTTTCCTGTAATAAGAAAACCTTAAAAAAACCTTAACCATCTTGTTGACTTTGAATGCATAGGTTCAGCTGAAGAGATGAATGCCTAATCAACTACATCTTTTCATGTTTACTCAAGCTTTTAGCATCCATAGGTTAAGGCATTTATATAATTATATAATTATATGAAATTACAAACATAGACACATAGCACTTAAAATAAGTAAATAACAACACATTTAACAATTTAAACAAAATATTTAAAACACATTAAGAACATAAGAAGAAAATAGAAGTTAGCAAGAAAATCACAATCACCATCCAAAAACTGGGATAAAAAACTCTGAAGTCTTAACTCTGAATAGAAAACCATAACCATCCAAAAACCATAAACAAAAAAACATAAAAAGAACTAAAGAAATGACATTGTTAACACAAAAGTGGTCTAGTACTAGTACCTTAGGATTTTTGAAGAATAATCATAATCACCAGATCGAAGCAAACAAAGCAGGAAATTTTGCAAGAAAATCGCACAGAGCAGCGGCTATAAAAAGTTGTGTTGAAAGGTAAAAAAGTTCAGGTTTTACGATTATAAGATAGAATTTATTGCGGTTATTATAATAGTCGCAGTCTATTATGCTTATAGACTGTGATTTTTTTAACAACCACAATCTATAGTTAGAATAGACTGCATATATTATAATAACCGCTGTCTATAAGTAGAATAGACTGCAATTATCATAATAACCACAGTAAATTATATCTATAACTGCGATTTATAATAATAACCGATTCAAAATCAAACATTTTCATTTAAAATGAGGTATATACAACTTTTTTTTAAAAAAAATCGCAGTCTATAGGTCGAATAGACAGCGGTTCAACGCCTTGTCCAAAATTGGCCAACTAGACGCCTAGGCGTCGCCTAGGCGACACAATGACAAGCTGGGTTCTTAACATAAATCTTATGCAATAAATTTAGGGCGTTTATATTGGCAGCCAGTATATATCTAGTAACAACCCCATGTTTAAACAAAAAGATTTAAAACATCATTTTATCATCCGCTAAAGGCAGCCCCCCCCCATTTTATTTCCGCCTAGGGCTTTTTCTGGTGTCCACTGAACGCCCACAACCTTCGCTCCAGGAGCTAATCCATCGGGGCGCCTCTCACGCCGTCGGACGATGAAGAACGTTGGTGAAGGTCCAACGCCTATAGCACGCCACAGTATGGATGATCATCATGTTGGAGAAATCATCCCGACGGTCTCAGATCTGCTTATTAACGATGGACAGCACCACAGCCAGCACACACATGGAGAACATCCAGTTGAGGATCCCCTCAGCTATTTCAGCCAAATCCAGGGATCATCATTGATCCGATCAAACCCAATATGGATTCCCAACCGCGGGATGCTACCAAGGGCCCAAATGAATTCTAATTAATATTTGCTTGTGTAATTACTTTTATACCAGTGGACCGTTACTGTTAACGGCTACTATTTTCCCTATTTATACTGTATATCTATTGTATGCATGTATGCAAGTATTAAGAAGTATTTTCCCTTTACTGTTCATCTTCTTCTCCCCTGCGTCGTCTCCCTCCCCCTCCGTCCACCTTCGGCCCTTCGTCTTGTCCTTCTCCTCCCACCGCCACACCACGGGATCGCTATATTTGGTGCTCTCGTTGATATTCCCCTCTGATCTCGACAGTGCAGAATGGGGGGAAGGACTCCATTCCATCGCCGAGTTCAAGGTCGCGCTCCAAGCAGAACAAGCTACCTGATCAGCACAATTGGAAGACATCCACCAGCAATTCATCACCGAAATCTCACATCAAACATAACAACTGCAACAACAGTTTACCAGTGAACTGCAAACCAAGGAGAACATGCTGACCCATCAGATTATGGTATCGAAGGAAGACTCAGTCGACCAACTGGCTGAACAAATGACGGCGCTGCACCGTGACCTGCTGCTGCAATTCGACAACTTACAAAAGGTAATCGAGAAACAACCCAACACAGCCGCTCCCAACATCAACAAAACACCCCATGACCGGTGATCACCGGACCTATTTCCCCCACAATTGTCTAGTGGAATACTGGGCTCGGCCCCCGTCTGCAAAAAAACTCAAGTAGTTTCTGAACGATCCGACAATTTATATGTTCGCTGCCCTCATTTTTCCGATGGTGACCCGACCGACTGGTTATACGAGCTACGACAATATTTCGAGTATCACTGCATATGAACTCAAGACTACCTTTTGATTCCCTCATTCCATTTAGATAAACCGGCCTCCAAATGGTACCAAGCCACACTTAAGGACCACCCAACCCTAACCTTTCCCCTATTTGTAGATGTCATCCAAAAGCATTTCGAACCTTCATTATACCTCAAACCAGCCGACCTATTAACTAAGTTACAACAAACTACCACAGTACTAAATTACAAAACCGAATTCAAAGAACTTGTAACCAAAGTACCAGGCTTACACCCGGAATTTGTAGCCGACATGTTTGTTTCCGGCCTCAAAGACCATATTAAGGGACCTGTCCTCTGCGCCAGACCAACGAAAGTTCACGATGCTTACTCCCTAGCCCGCATGTATGAAGATCAACATAATCAATTTAATAAACCAACACACTCGACGCCAACTTACCCCACCCACACACCATTCAATCGGGAAGCACACAAAGTACCTCCTCACCAATTCCGACCCAAATACCCCTATTAAACAACTCACTCCAGCAGAACTTCAAGCAAAATGGGACAAAGGATTATGTTATAACTGTGACAAAAAATTTCACACGGGACACCGCTGCAAAGGGAAAGGGGCTTTACTATACTTAGTCGGCACATAAGAAGAGGAGTACAATATAGAAATACCCCCATGTGACCCGCCACTCGATGAGGAATACCCCGACACGATGATTTGTTAGCAAACTCTTATCGGGGCCCTTCCTGACCATGGACTCTGGATGACCAGATACATAAATAACCACCCCTCCAACTTTTCTTTGATAGTGGAAGCACCCACAATTTCATCTCCCCACGCATGACCCAATTCTTGAAACTCCCGATACTATCCGTCTAACAATTCCCTGTGTATATGGGGAACAGATCTACCGAAACCTGCCAAGGAAAGTGCAAGGACACATTACTGCTCATACAGACCATTCACTACAATGTTTACTTATATGTCCTCAATATCGAAGACATCAACCTTATACTGGGACAAAGCTGGCTCCGGACGTTGGGTCCAGTCACCATGGACTACGATAAGTTCACATTATCATACTCCGGCAAAGGAAGGAAAGTGACTCTTATAGGACATATGAACACTTCCTCGACTGGTCAAGTTTCATCCTCGCAACTAATGCGGATGATTATCGTAAAACCATCCGCCATGTGTCTTGTACTCGCAAAAGCTATCCCAACAAATATAGCCCCACAAACATTGGGAAACACTGTTAATAACCGACCATAACATCTTGAACGTTTACTTCACTCGTTTTTCGGCCTGTTCCACGAACCAGTCTTGCTACCACCCCCACGAGACGTAGATCACCGGATTAATTTAACCCCTAATATGACAGCACCCAATCTGCAGCCTTTTAGATATCCCTACCAACAAAAAAATGAAATCAAGAGATTTGTCGCGGAAATGCTCAGAAACGGACACATAAGACCCATCACCTCCGTTTTTAGCTCACCCATCATTTTAGTAAAAAAAATGGTACGTGGCGGTTCTGTGTGGATTACAGGGCTATCAATAAGATAATCATTAAAGATAAATTTCCTATCCCAACAATTGAGGAACTATTAGATGAGTTATGCTCGGCCCGATGTTTTTCAAAAATAGACCTACGATCCGGTTACCACCAAATTCGGATGGACAAAAGGGATATTTCGAAAACGACTTTCCGCACTCACCAATGCCACTATGAATTCCTAGTTATGCCTTTCGGGTTAACAAATGCCTCCTCCACCTTCCAAGTACTAATGAACATGATTTTTCAGTCGTTCTTAAGAAAATTTATCGTCATCTTTTTCAACGACATTCTCATATATTGTGCGACTGAAAAGGAACACTTGGACCATTTAGAGAAAACTTTCAAAATACTAAAGCATCACACACTATACATCAAACTCTCCAAATGCTCCTTTTTAACAACCAAGGTAGAATTTTTGGGGAACGTTATCCAGGACGGCCTCATCAGCCCAAATGAGAGTAACATCGAGTCCATTCAGACATTTCCCACACCCACCAATCAGAAACATATACGAGCATTTTTAGGATTAACAAGATATTATCGCAAATTCATTCGTGAGTATGCCAAAATAGCATTCCAATTAACAGAATTGTTAAAGAAAACATCTTTTTTATGGAATGACAGGACGCAAGAAGCCTTTGAACACTTGAAAACCAAATTACTGTCATCTCCAATACTTACCTTGCAAAACTTCACAAAGTCATTTATATTAGAAATCGATGCATCCGGCGCAGGAATTGGAGCGATTCTCAAACAAACCACAGGCACAATAGCATATTTTAGTAAAACGCTTTCGCCCTTAATGCAAAAGAAATCAACATATATTTGGGAATTATATGCGGTAACAACGACAGTAGCTAAATGACGCCAATAGCTTCTAGGTCACCAATTTATCATTGTGATAGATCATCAAAGTCTACATCACCTGCTAACCCAACAACTACAAACCCCAGAGCAACAAATTTGTCTATCTAAACTACTCGGATATGACTTCTTTATCCAATATCGAGCATGCATAAACAATCAGGCAGCCGACACCTTATCCAGACTATCAGGAATTCCTGAACAACCAACCTTAATGAGCCTCACCAAAATTACTAACCCAATATCCACCATAGTAGACGATTTAAGCAACGACTATAACAATGATCCATTTGTACAAAATTTTTTACAAGACCCCCAATCTTACCCGGATTGGAAGCAACAAGGTACCCGCATCACTTATAAACATAAAATATACATAACCGCAACATCCCCTCTTAAACTGCAACTCATACTTGAGGCTCACTCAAGTTTAGTAGGAGGACATTCAGGAATTAAAGACACTCTACATTGGATCAAGCATCAGTTTTATTGACATAACATGAAAGAAGAAGTTACCACATTCATAAAAAACTATGACATTTGTCAAAAGGCCAAATCCATAAATCATTCCCCATATGGCCTCTTACAGCCCTTGCCGACCCCCAACGATTTTGGGCGGATCTCACAATGGACTTCATCACCAAATTGCCCAATTCCAAGGGGTACACAATCATCCTTGTGGTAGTAGACAGATTCTCTAAAGCTGCTCACTTTGCCCCACTTAAACACCCAATGACAGGACCCTCGGTGGTGAATGAATTTTGGAATTGCGTTGGTAAAATACACGGTATACCCGAGACGATAATCTCATATAGAGACACTATCTTCTTAAGCAACTTATGGGTGGAACTCTTTAGGCTCTAAGGCACACTCTTAAAGTATAGCTCCGCTTATCACCCGCAAACTAACGGGTTAACGGAAAGGGTAAACCGCTGCTTAGAGCAATATCTAAGGATTTTCTCCCATGAGATCCCAACTAAATGATCCCTTTACTTAAACCTTGTTGAATACCATTATAACACATCATTTAACTCTTCGAACAATATGACCCCTTTTGAGGTCATGTTTGATCGGCCACCCCCTGGTTTGCTCAATTTCTATACAGGGAGTACCGGTAATGAAGCCATAAAATAAACTATGCAGACGCGAGTGCAGCTACTCCATGATCATAAGGGCAATTTAACCAAATCACAGCAGCGGATGAAAAAAATGCAGACAAAAAAGAACCGAACTGAAACTCGACAAAGGTGACTGGGTGTTACTCAAGCTCCACCCATATCGACAGCTCACCATACGAAGGCAACAGGGAAAGAAACTGGGTCTAAAGTACTGCGACCCTTATCAGATCAGTGAAGTCATCGAGGAAACAGCATATCGGCTGCTCCTCCCTCCTTCCTCCCGGATATATCCCATATTCCATATATCCATGCTCAAGCCATATACAGGAAACCCAGGAATGCAGGTGACCGAACTACCCAATCTCAGCTGGGAAAACAACCCAATGCACAACCTGTGGTTGTCCTCAATACCCTACAATTACTGCGACAAGGATAGGAGGTTGCCCAAGCATTGATTCAGTGGCAAGGCCTTTCCCCAGTCGACAACACCTGGGAGGATGTTTCCGACCTCAAGGATAACCCTTAGCTACAGTCGGAAATCTTGAGTGACATGGAAAACAACGCACCTCACACCGACCAATTAACATGGGAAAACAAGGAAAAACGAAGCTCCACACACAGCAACACGGATCGGCAATGACGACCCCGAGTAGCATCATGGGGCAACAAATATACACCGCAACAGAAAATAAACAAGAGCTTGCTAAAACACTGCACAGACCAGGCTACGACACAATTATAGAAAAGCAAAGAAGAAGGGAGAGATGTACCATACACTGCCAACGCCATAACCAAAATAGCGAGTTGCAGATTTCAGACTCAGAGGGCATCACCAATTCCTGGCATCACCTGTAACACCCTGAAACTCAAAAGAGTGACAGGTGGCGTTTTTAGCCAAATCTGGGATTTGGTAGAGGTGACACGGCCTGGGACACGGGCGTGTCCTAGGGCGTGTCATGCTCGGGTTCGACGATGGTCGCATTGTCGATGAAATTGCAGTCAACGGTCGTCGGGGCGGTGAACACGGCCTGGGACACGGGCGTGTCCCAGGCATGTCAGACACTCAAAGCCATTCACTCAACGATCGTTGAGTAAGGACGCACGGCCTGAGCCCAGGCATGTTCGGGTCCGACACAGGCGTGTCAAATTCGACACGGGCGTGTAAAATACCTGGGTCCTTCTCGGTCGTTTGGCGGGTTGTGCCAAGGCAGCTACACGGCCTGGGACACGGGCGTATCCCAGGGCGTGTCTAGCACACAGCATGTGACACAGGCGTGTCACATGGCCGTGTCATGCTCTGGTCATTTTTGACCTGTGTCGATGGAGGAACACGCCAAGCTACACGGGCGTGTACTGTATGACATGGGCGTGTCAAGCCTGACACGGGCGTGTCGAATGCCCGTGTTCTTTTCGGGATGCGACGGCTTCGATGGAAAATGAGTGACACGGCCTTGGACACGGGCATGTCGCAAGCCGTGTTCGACCCAGGAAGTTTAATTTCGGGTTAAATCGCAGTCGTTCGCTTCCTTATTTTGGGATCTAACGGCCCAGGGCTCTCCATGCTAGGGTTAAGGCCGGGATTGGGGGTTTAAACCTTCACTTTCACTTAGCCATTCTCTTTCTAAAACCTAGAGAGAAGGGAGAGCAAGGAGTTTGGAGGAAGAGGAAGACCCGCCCGCCGGAGGAGATTCAGAGCGCCAAATTGCAAACCAAGCCCAGATCTGCGGAGGCAAGATCATCGCGGTGCTTTTCATCCGTGTAGTTTTCCATGGCGCCGAGGAGAAATGCTAGGGTAACGATTTTCATCTTGAGCATGTGAAGCTCTTCTTCCTTTGCATGGGAAAACCCGCTCCCGCGAGTGTGCGGTATTCCTTGGGGTAGATATGTAACGTCCCCCTTGTTAGAGTCCGGAATCATAGTACGGGCATAGGCACGATGTGTGAAGCTTACCCGGACATGTTGGTCTGGATCGGTGATGATTTGCTATGCATTGTTAGCCGGAGAAGACTCCGTGCGTTTTGTCTGTTTTCGGGCTACTATGCATTAGAATGCATCAGGGAATCTTGGGGATTAACCCCAAGGTGCACCCGGAAATCTGGGCGGAAACGCATTTCTGCAATTTCGGTGGCCTGGGAGCCAGCCAGGTATATAGCAGGGCTATGTACCGTGTTTGATCGAAAGTTGGGACTAGGGGAAGCTGGGCCCACGTCAAAGTCCAAAGGGCCGCGACGGGGTAAGCAACGGGCTGGTGGAACCCTACCTGCTCCATCTATTTCGGTTAAAGAGACCTAAAGTTACGTGACACTTACCGATGATTTGGAGATCGAGTCTAGGCTACGGCTGAAAGGACTAAATGCTCACGAGGTTTGCCGCCCTGGGGGTGGTGGTGGAGTCAAGGATCGGGCTGGGTTCGGACGAGCTTCGCCGAGTAAGTGCCCTGAGAGCACAGGGTATACGGGTGTGTGTGCGTGCACCTGTGATGTGATGTTTATTCGCTATGTTGCTTATTTTGCTAACAAGTGCAGGGAAGAAGCTTTGCCGCCACGGTTTGGGGGCAGAATCGTTATAATTTGGTCAGCTTTAGCTGATCGTTATTCTTGTTTGCCACCATTGCGGTGATTTGTGCTTGCAGGTGATGCGGAGCCGAGCAGCAAATAGCAGGCAAAAGCCTAAGTTGCTGAGCCGGCCCTCAAAGGCCTTATGTGTTTACTTTATTAGTTCATGTGTGGCCGGCCTGCGAGCCAAAGTTTGTAAAACACAATTTTATTCAAGTGAACTGTTGTAAGGCCTTAAGGCCAGTACTTTTTGTGTATTTTGTACTTCATTCCTACTTGGTTTTCTGTTAGTGGACATTCATGCATGTTGACAGGGTTCTTATTATTACAACTTAATAAATTGCTTCTGCTAGATGCTCTGTGTAGGACGTGTGTATTGGTTGAATAGTTTCAATGAGTAACCTACTGGTCTGTCCGTGGTATATGTCTTCTGGCCCAGACCGAACCTACTACTATATGCTATGCAACGGATAGGGGCGTTACAATTTGATATCAGACTACCGGTTTCGGTCAGGCTTAAATGAATTCGTGGGTGAATTCACTTTAAGGGGTGGTGAGCATATGCATGTGCGTCATCGTTATAATATGAAAAAAAACCCATGAATGTACACTTAGGAATGAAAATACACATGTTTGAGGAACCTGCGTATTCCTATAATTACTTTTTGCAATGTTGTTTGGTCGCTTATCGGTTTTTTGCACGAATATAGGTGACCAGGAGTGGTGCTGGGCTGTTAGAACAGCCAGTTTCTGAGGCGAGCATCACACCAAATGATGCGCCTGCAACACCTCCTTCAGCTGAGACCATTCGATTGGTATCGGAGGCTGTGTTTGCGATGATCAATGCGCAACCTGCGAGGCAGGTGCAGCAGCCTGCCCCTACTGTGGAGCAAGTACCGCTCCAAGCGGCAGAGTCAAGGAGGGTGGAACAGGTGGTAGTGGAGACAGTGTTGACTAGGAGAGAAACGGAGAAGAAACTTAAGCACGTGATGGGCTTCAATCCTCCTATGTTCTCGGGGATGGGAACCCTAACTCAAGCAGAGGATTGGCTCTCTAGAATTAAGAGAGTGTTGATAGCTACTGAGACTGAAGAGTGGAAGAAGATCACAATTGCGACGTTCTTGCTGGACGGCGATGCACGGTTTTGGTGGAAAGGCTTGGAGCTACACAATCTGAGGGGTAGGCAGTTGACTGATGTCTCAATGGAGGAGTTTTCAAGGCTGTTCTTGGCTCGATACCTCCCCTCAGCTCAGAGGATTGCTTTGGAGAATGAGTTCTAGAAGTTGGTTCAAGGAGACAGTACCGTGGACGAGTATCTCCATGAGTTTACTCGACTAGGTCGGTATGCAAGCACTATCTTCGCTGATGAGGAGCGAAAGACCAACCGATTCTATGAAGGTCTAAGGGATGACTTTAGACTGTTACTATCGGGACCGATGATGCAGGGTTTACTGACCTTGGTCAACACGGCCCGGTCGTTGGAAAAGGACATGAAGAATGTTCAGGAAAAGAAGGACTCCAGTTGCAGGAAATCAGAGTTCAAGGTGCCGCCTGCAAAGTATGGTTTTCGAAGATGGAACAAGAAGGCTAGGACATCGGGTCCAGCCCCTTCTTCAAGTGCCTCGGGGGCAACTACCAACTGAACCCCGGGCGCTTGCTTTACTTGTGGTAAGATGGTGCATTTTGCCCGTGATTATTGGAGCGGACATCCGAAGTCCGAGAGAAAGCAAGGAGCAACTTATGAAGAAAAGGGCAAGGCGGTGGAGTCAACCGCATCCCAATATGCTCTGACTCAACCGAGAGTCTATAATCTTGGTCAGCAGGAGGCCATCAAACAGGCAGACATGGTGACAGGTACGGTTTAATTTATAGCATGTTAGCTTTAAATACTGTTACCTAGTGTTTGTTAGCTTAATACTGTCTTGTATAGGCTTTGTTCTGATTTGCGATAGTCCGGCACGAGCACTATTCGATACGGGAGCTTCACACTCCTTTTTGTCCGAAAGTTTCATAACGCGCATCGGAGTCCCTTCTTCGATGGCGAAGGACAAATTGGATGTGTTTCTGCCGAATGGGTGTTCGATGCGCGCGAACAGAGTATGTGTCGTAAAGATTCATATTGGAAGTCAAGAGTTCGACTTGCTAGCGTCGTTGCTACCGCTAGTAGAGTTCGACGTCATCTTCGGTATGGATTGGCTTTCAGAGCAGAAGGCTTTTATAGATTGCAACCGTAAAGAGGTCAAGATGGGTGCTGGGCGGGAGACAACGTTTGCCGGATTGAAGGGGTCGAGCAAGATGTTGATGTTTGCTCTTCAGGTGGTGAAGGCGGTTCGTGCTGGAGCAGAGCTGTTCTTCACGTTAGTGGAGGCCTTAAAGCCTAAGTCATCTTTGGATGGTATCCCAGTGGTATGCGAGTACCCCGACGTGTTCTCGGACTATCTTCCCAGATCCCCACCGCAGCGAGAGATTGATTTAACCATCGAGCAAGTGTCAGGTGCCAAACCTGTGCCACGCTCGCCTTATAGGTTGGCGCCTAAGGAGATGATGGAGTTAAAGGTTCAACTAGAAGAGTTGATGGAGCAAGGGTATGTGCGTCCAAGCTCGTCGCCTTGGAGCGCACCAATCCTCTTTGTTAAGAAGAAGGACGGGAGCTTGCGGCTGTGTATCGACTACAGAGAGCTGAACAAGCTAATGAAAAAGAACAAATACCCGATCCCAAGAATTGATGATCTTTTCGATCAATTAGTCGGGTCGTCGGTATATTCAAAATTGGATCTGAAGTCCGGTTATTATCAGCTAAGGAAAGGGAGAGTGATATCCCGAAGATAGCATTCAGCACGAGGTATGGGCATTTCGAGTTCACGGTCATGCCGTTTGGGCTGACTAATGCGCCCTCGGTGTTCATGGATCTGATGAACAAGACGTTCAGAGAGTACCTAGATCATTTTGTGATCATCTTCATTGACGACATATTGGTGTACTCGTAGTGTGAGAAAGATCACTTCAAACATCTGCATCTGGTGTTGGAGACGCTGAGGAGGAATGAACTCTACGTAAAATTCTCCAAATGAGAGTTCTGGCTGTCCTCAGTAGCATTCTTTGGACATATAGTCAGTGGTGAAGGGATAGCGGTAGATCCAACGAAGATTGTTGCGATACGGGAGTGGCCTGTGTTGTCTTCGGTAGTGGAAGCCCGGAGTTTTCTTGGGCTTGCCGACTATGACAGGCGCTTCGTGGAGAACTTCTCGCGGATAGCGTTACCACTCACGAAGTTGACAAGGAAGGATCAGAAGTTTGTATGGTCGCAAGAGTGCGCGCAAGCATTTGGGGAGTTGAAAGGTCGGTTGACCACGGCGCCAGTGCTAAGTTCGCTAAGTGGAACCGAAGGCTTCGAGATTTATAGTGATGCCTCAGGCAGTGGTTTGGGTTGCGTGCTGCTGCAGCATGGAAGTGTTATAGCGTATGGCTCGCGTCAGCTGAAAGTGAACGAAAGGAATTATCCGGTCCATAACTTGGAGTTGGCGGCCGTGATTTTTGCGCTAAAGCTGTGGAGGCACTACTTGTACGGCGTAAAGGTCGATATTTATACCGACCACAAGAGCCTTAAGTACCTGTTGGATCAGAAGGATCTGAACATGAGGCAGCGGAGATGGATGGAGTTCATGGGGGACTATACGTTCAAAATTCATTATGTACCCGGGAAAGGCAATGCAGTTGTAGATGCATTGAGTCACAGGGCTCCCGCCCAAGCCAACTGGTTATCGGTTCATGATGAGAGGTTAATTCGGGAGTATGAGGCGTTAGAGATCTGTTGTGTGGACAAACAGACTAGCGCCAAAGCGTTATTGAACTGGACGGAAGTTCAGTATGACCTGGCTGATCACATTCGGCAGGCTATAGAGTTGGATGACAGCATGATGGAGCTCATGGATGAAGCATTGGATGGGTCAAATTCCCAGTTATCAGTTGAAGATGGGCTACTAAGGAAGGACAATCATTTGTGCGTCCCAAACGTGGGAAATCTACGGTCGGAGTTGTTGTACGAGGCTCATCATACCAAGTACTTTATCCACCAAGGGAGCACGAAGATGTACCGAGATCTAAAGAAGTTGTTCTAGTGGCCAAGACTCAAGAAGGATGTGGCACTGTTTGTGACTAAATGTCAGACTTTCGCCTTAGTAAAGGCAGAGTGCCAAAAGCCAGGGGGATTCTTGAAATCCTTGCCTATTCCGGAGTGGAAGTTCGATGACATTTCGATGGACTTTGTGCATGGCTTGCCAAGGTCGCAGAAGGGAAACGACGCCATCCGGGTGATCGTAGACCGGTTAACAAAGGTGTCGCACTTCATTCCGCATAGGAAGGATGATTCAGTGGAGAAACTAGCGAAGCTGTATGTGGATAATATAGTCAGACTGCACGGTGTGCCCCGCAACATCGTGAGTGATCGAGATGGGCGTTTTACGTCCAATGATTGGAGGTTGGTGCAGCAGATGTTGGGGACTAAATTGAAGTTCAGCACAGCCTTCCATCCACAGAAAGATGGGTAGACCGAGAGGGTCAACAGAACCATGGAGGACATGCTCAGCATGTGCGTTCTAGACTTCGGAAAGCATTGGAAAGACCACCTGTATCTGGTGAAATTTGCGTACAACAATAGCTACCAGGCGTGTATACAAATGACGCCTTTCGAGGCCCTATATGGTAGGAAGTGTCGCACGCCATTGTCGTGGATAGAAACGGGTGAGGCAAGGTTGTACAAAAAGCAAGAGGTGGAAAACGCTACTTCATTGGTGCGAACCATTCGGGAGCGTTTGCTAATCGCTCAGGATAGACAAGCTAAATACTATAATGCCAAGCATCGAAACGTGGAGTTCGCGGTTGGCGATTGGGTGTATTTGAAGATAAAGCCATTCAAGGGTGTGTCACGGGTACGATGCTTGAAGAAGCTGATCCCGAGATACCTTGGGCCGTTTGAGATTCAGGAGTGGATCGGTGAAGCGGCTTACCGTCTGAAGCTATCGGTGGAGTTAAGTAGTCTACACGACGTATTCCACATTTCAGTGTTGCAGAAGGCGGTGCTAGAGCCTTCACAGGTGATCGCAGTTGATCAAGTACCGGTGGACGAAGGGTTGACGACTAGGGTCAAGCCCGTTCGTATTGAGGACTCTGAAGTCAAGCGGCTTCATAATAAGGAAATCAGGATGGTAAATGAAAGTGAGGGTAAGATCTATCTCAACTCTAGAGGGGGGGTGAATAGAGTATTTTAAAATAATTTTTCACAGTTGAAATGAACAGCACATATAAAATTCAATTTATGATATAGTGTAGAGTGCTAGTAAGAAGTTAAAAACCAAGAAGTAAAGAGCACAGCACACAGCAGACAAATCACACAAACAAACCAGAAGACACAAGGAAATATAGTGGTTCCCCAAAAACCTAGGTACATCCACTCTTCTACCACCCTTGGTAGGAATCCACTCAGGATGAGTTGATCAGGTGTCCTGACACCAATGAGCTTTTGATAAGGTGCTCAAAAATCAAAACTGGATTTTTTGATAAGGTGTCTTGCCACCACTGAGTTTTGACAAGGCTCTCAGAACCAGACAAAACTTTTGAAGGGAGTTCAAGAACCCTTTACAGCAGGAAAAAGAAAAAGTAAGAGTTGAAGGTGTCTTCTCTGTTCTCAATCAAATGAGAGAAGACTAGTGAATCTTTTGTTGTCAAGAATCCCCCTGAGATGTTGAATGAATCAGGAATGGAAGCTTTGCTCTAGGGTGATAGGACTTCAGATCTTTAGATCTCCAGCAAAGAATTGTTTCAGCAAAAAGGCTGAAAGATGAGGTGTCTGGAGTTCTTTGAGATGAGGCTTTGATCACTTTTCTGTAAGCAAGAGGATGGTTATCTTTCACAGCTTAATTCTTCTTGTTCTTCTATAACAGTGTGTGTCTCTTGATTCTATTGTATATTGACTCTGGATTAATTCTCTCTAAGAGTAGTATTGTTTGAGAAGACGATCTTATTCTCTGAATATAATTCTTCCAAGATAGCCGTTATCAGACATTAAATGCCTTCCATAAATGATTTGTCTTCTAGAGGAAAGTCCAATGAAACATTCCTGAATAACTCTTTGAAACTTGTTCCAGAATAAATGAAAACGGCTGGCAAATCTTCTTGAAATTAAATGCTGAGAGAATTCAAAAACATTCCAAAGACTGGCAGCATTTGAATCCTTAAGAACGTCGATCTCTCAAAATAAATGTCGATCTGAGCTCCACGACCGTCGACCAGAGCTCAGAGAAGTAATAAATCATTTTGACAGAAAACGTCGATCTGAGCTCGAAGATCGTCGACCTGAGCTTAGAGATACTGAAGATAAGCAGTAGACAGAAAACTTCGATCTGAGATCGACTATCTAAGTTCTTGGTCTGGCAGAAATAGTCGATCTGATTAAGACAGCGATCGTCAACCTAGACTTCAACAGAAAACGTCGACCTGAAGCAAACAGAGATCGTCGACCTAAACTTTCCCAGAAATAGTCGACCCAAGCACAGCCAGAGATCGTCGACCAAAGCTCGACGATAGTCGATCGAAGCCAGCAACAAGCAGAAGGCTGAGGTCATAAGTAGTCGACCAGAGCTCGACGATCGTAGACCTGAGCTCGACGATAGTCGACCGTCGTTCGACTATTTTTATCTCTTTACTTAGCTTGAAATCTTGAGCTTGAATGGTCCTTGGGGGCAGCTTCAAACCTAAGTTCTAAGCCCTAGACTCATTCTAATGTTGACCTTTACACTATACAACTAGGTCAACCTGGCTTCCTAAGAGACATAGTGATCCTTGCCCAAATTAGTAATAGGATGTTTCAACAATCTCCCCCTATTGGGTTAGGATTACTATTTACAGACAGAAATAGGAAATAAATAAGCATACATCAACACAAAAGCTAAAACAATACTGCAGAGGAGATATATAGCAGCAATGCAGATCACAGATAAAAAGACAGCAAATATCCAAGGGAGAATGATGTTCAGCTTACACAGATCACTTCTTTTTAGTTCCCTTTTTAAACAAGATTTCTCTGTTAGGATTCTGACTTTCTTTCTTTGATCTTCTGTCGTCCTCTGCACCTAGAGAAGTTTGAGATCTTGGCCTTGGAACTACAGCCTCTGGGTGCAGCTTCATATAGTCTTCTGGATTAAAAAACTTTCTAGAAGCATATCTTTCCAATTCTTTCTTCCTTTGATCTGACAAAGTTGTTATATTTGAGATGTCCATGCCTTGCTCTCTGGCTTTCTTTAATTGATCAAGAGCAGCTAGTTCTTTCATTCTTGCTGTCCAAGATAAAGGATTGTTCTCAGGATCCTCAAAAGGAACAGGAGGTTCATACCTGTTGAGAGATTCAGAAGCAGGAGGGGTCCTGGAAACAATTGAGTCTTTCAGCCTGTAAGGGAAAGGACCTGAAGAAGAGTCAGAGTGGCCTTGTCCTTCCCTTTGATAAGATCTTTGTCCTCTCTGATTTCCTCTATATTGATCTCTTCTGGATTGATATCCCCTTTGATGCTGTCCCCTTTGATAGGATCTCTGATAGGACTGGGAAGAACTGTGTCTGGAAACTGGAGCTTGAGGGGCTGAGCCTGATCCAGAATCTGGAGGAGGAGGAGGAGGAGGCTGATATTGAGAAGATCCTTTTTCATACTTGTCTAGCTTCCTCTTCTTCTTCATAGCCTTTAATTGGTTCTTGGAGTACTGCATCCAAGGCTCAGATAAGGGGCAGTCATGCAAAATATAGTAGGGAATATCATTGGAGTGCTTTGCTTGAGCTGGGGAAACAGACATCATTGCTTTGCTTCTAGCTTTCCTTTTCTTGGCAATAGTGCTAGCAGAATCATCAGAATATGTCCTGTACTGATCACTCTCAGAACTCTGAGGTTGATCATACAGATCATCAATTCTTCTGATATACTCTTCTTGAGCTTTAAGCTTTGCAGAAACAGTAGGAGCAGGAGGAGAGGGAGCAGCAGCAGAGCAAACAGAATCAGCAGCAGAAGTATCAACAAGCATATCAGAATCAACATCAATATCAACAGAAATATCTACAACAGCAGTAGCAGCATCATCAAGAAGAGGCACAATGGCCTTAGTAGCAACATCATAGATGGACATAACAACATCCACAGCCTTCCAAGAATTTATATAAGCTTCAATTTGGCTGGGATTACAGACAGAAATAGGCACAATGGCCTTAGACAGATCTTCAGTATGAGGAACTGGCAGGAATCTGAAGTATCCAGCATTAAACTTGGAGAGCATGCTCTGGAGGTTCATTGCAAAAACTACTTCATATGGCATCTCCCCCTGCCTTGGTTCAGAGATAAGTGAATCAAGGCACCCAGAAGATGAAGTTGCCTGAGAGGAAATGAAAGATGATAACATGGAAGACAGCTCCTTGACATGGGTCAGGAGTGGAGCCAGAGTGGTCTCCAGTAATGAGGTTAGCTTTGGAGCTAACAACACATATAACCTGTCAGCCAGGGCTGATAGATCTACATGCTCAAGAGGGGCTTGAGCAGAGGTAGGAGAGAAGGTTGTTGAAAGGATGTTGGCTGGAGCTGGTGGCATGGGGAAAGAGGAGATAGGAGGTAAGGGAATGGATGGTTCTGATATAGGAAAGGAGGAGATAGAATGAGGTGAGGTGGAGATAGAAGGGGTAAGAGAAGGAGTGAAGATAGGTTGAGAGAAAATGTCTTCCATCATTTGTTGGAATGAGGAGGTAGAGGGAGGCTCAAGAGGAGGAGAAGGATGAGAATCATCCATAAAGGATTCATCTAAAAGAGAATATGATGGAGTGGAAAAGGATGGGTAAGAGAAGAGAGGAAGGAATACCTCAGAGGTAGATGCTGGAGGGGATGAAACTGGTGAAGAAATGGTAATTAGGGAAGATATGGCTATGGTAGAGATTGGAGGTGAGGATGAAATGGCTGGGGTAGAGACAGCTGAAGGAGAAGAAGGAGCAGGCAACCCTTCTGCTGGTGCAGAGACCAGGGGTGGAGTGACTAAGACAGTCCTTGTGCCTGAAGCAGGAGTCGATGCAACAGCTCTGGAGGGATTGATGATCTGCCTGTCCCATTTGTCAAAAAGGGCACAGGAGAGCCTCTTGGATGCATTAATGAACATCCCAGAAGAGGTCAGCAACTCAGGGCATCTGAAATACAGATAGACCCCTAGAATTCTCCCAAAGCTGACAGCAGTCTTATTCAGCTTTTTCTTAATCAGATTGAAGAAAATTGATCCCCAGTTCAGATGTTTCTTATCCAGCAGAGCTCCCATCAGACAAAACTGATATCTTGAAATTGTATCATGGGCAGAGTGCTTGGCCAGCAGCACTTTCCCAACTACATCAGCCAAAAACTGAAATTCCAATGACAGATTCTTCTTCAGCAGTTTATTAGGATTCACAGCATTGTGACCCATCCGATCAAGCAAGGAATCATATTCTTCTCCAGATAATTCAATAGAGTCTTCTCCAGTACTGAGATGAAACACTTCAGTTAAGAGAGCCGGGGACAGTTGTACCTGGGTCCCTTTTATGAAGCCGATGACAGAATTCTCATTCTCATCTGTCGCAGAATAGCACCATTCTTTTATTTCATCTGAAGCAATTTTCATTCTGGTAGTCATTATTTCCAACAGCTGCTGATCTCTGAACAAACTGAGAATGTCCTTGAAGCGTTGATCGCTTCCATCAAACGAGCTTATATCGATATCAAAACCGGTATCAAATTTCATCTTTGAAAGGGCGGCAACAGTTGAAGCCATCTGTACCTGCAAAGATTAAACAAACGTGACCAAGTGTAGAAGGTTTTGGAGGGAAAGAGAATTTGCAGAGAGTATGAAGGCGTAAATGATGAGCGGCGGTCGAAAAATGATTTTATATTAGGGTTCGACGCAAAAAAGGAAAATCGTAGTGCTCAGTTCGACAGTACGTCGATCTCAGCTCGACGATTTGGGCTACAGAGGGAATTTGAAGAGACGCCAATAGCGTCGAACTCCGTTCGACGTTATTGAGAGCGTCAAGCTCCGCTCGACGACCAAGGAGCAGACAGAAGGAAAGCCTAGATCTAACGGCGGCGCTGAACTCAGATCGACGCCTCAAGGACCGTCGATCTCCGGTCGACGATTTATGGGAAAACGTCGATCTCCGTTCGACGTTTTCTGGGAAAATGTCGAGCTCAGTTCAGAGACAGAACTTATTCTACAGACACAAAAAGAATTGATTTTTAAGCCTAGTCTTGGTCTGTTTTATCTTTTCAAAATCTTGTGATTTAATTTAGGCTTCCTCCATCTAACATGCCTAACTGATTTAGGAAGAAACTGTGTTTCTTTTCATCCAAGGGTTTGGTGAAAATATCTCCCCTTTGCAAATCAGTAGGAATATATTGAAGTTCAATTTTATTTTTCTCTACATTGTCTCTTAGAAAGTGATGCCTAATTTCTATGTGTTTTGTCCTACTATGGAGGACTGGATTTTGTGCTATAGAGATAGCACTAGTATTATCACAGAAAATTTTAGACTTCTCTAAGTTGTAGCCATAGTCTAAGAGCTGATTCTGTATCCACAATATTTGTGAACAGCAACTGCCTGCAGCCATATACTCAGCTTCAGCAGTTGAGGTTGACACAGATGTTTGCTTCTTACAAAACCAGGAGACAAGTCTGTCACCAAGGAACTGACATGTTCCACTGGTGCTTTTCCTGTCTATTCTGCATCCAGCATAATCAGCATCTGAAAATCCAGTTAAGTCAAATGCTGAATCTTTTGGATACCAGAGACCTAGATTTGGACAACTTTTCACATACCTAAGAATCCTCTTAACTAAGATTAAGTGTGACTCTCTAGGGCTAACTTGGAATCTAGCACAAATACATGTAGCAAACATTATATCAGGCCTACTAGCTGTAAGGTACAATAAAGAGCCAATTATTGCTCTATATGTTGTCTGATCAACAGGTTTCCCATGTTCATCAGCATCTATTACAGCATTTGAGGGCATGGGTGTTTTCATACATGATGCATCAGACATACCAAATTTCTTAACCAATTCTTTTGCATACTTGGTTTGAGAAATAAATATGCCTTCAGCATGTTGCTTGACTTGCAGTCCTAAGAAGAAGGACAACTCACCCATGCTACTCATTTCAAATTTAGAATGCATAAGCTTGGAAAACTTTTTGCATAATTTTGAATCAGTAGAACCAAAAATAATGTCATCTACATAAATTTGCACTAGTAGGGTATGGGACTTATGGGTTCTAATAAAAAGAGTTTGGTCTACTCTCCCCCTAACAAAATCATTTTCCAGAAGAAAGCATGCGAGGGTCTCATACCATGCTCTAGGAGCTTGCTTGAGACCATATAATGCTTTATGCAATTTGTAAACATAATCAGGGTGAGTTAGAGAGATAAAACCTGGAGGTTGTCTAACATAGACTTCCTCTTTGATGTCCCCATTGAGAAATGCACTCTTTACATCCATTTGGTACACTTTGAAACCTTTGTGAGCAGCATAGGCTAGGAATCTTCTGATGGCTTCTAACCTTGCAACTGGTGCAAATGTCTGATCATAGTCTATTCCTTCTTGTTGAGAGTACCCTTGAGCAACTAGCCTTGCCTTGTTTCTGACTATAACTCCTTGATCATCCAGCTTGTTCCTGAATACCCACTTTGTTCCAACAATGGGATGATCCTTTGGCTTAGGCACTAGTTCCCAAACCTTGTTCCTTTCAAATTGATGCAACTCCTCTTGCATTGCAATGATCCAGTGTGGATCTTGCTCTGCATCTTGAATGGATTGAGGCTCAATTTGAGATAGGAAGCAAGTGTGCATCAGGTTCTGGTTGACCAGATTTCTAGTTTGCACACCAGCTGAGATCTCTCCAATTACTTGGGTGATTGGATGATCTCTTGTTGTTACTAAATCAACAGGGAGTGTTGATTGTTCACCAGCCTGTGTTGTTGTCTCCTCTAGTGGGACAGCAACTGGCTCTTTAGGATGATTTTCTTCAAGATGTTGAACTTCTTCTTCATCATCACTGCTCTCATTCTTTTTAGCAACTTGCAATTTGTTCAAGTCTTCAGCTAGAGAATGTACCTGCAAAGGTTCTATGGTAGAAGCATTCTTCTCCTTGAAAGACATGTTAACATCATCAAAAATAATATGAACAGATTCTTCAATTTTACAGGAAGATTTATTATAAACCCTATAGACCTTGCTGATCATGGAGTATCCCAGAAACACTCCTTCATCAACTTTAGCTTGAAATTTTGCTAGATATTTCTTGTCATTATTATGAATAAAACAAGTGCAACCAAAAACTTTAAAATAGCCTATTTTAGGTTTCTTCCCTTTGAGCAATTCATAGGGAGTCTTGCCCTTCAGTTTGTGTATCAGACTTCTGTTCAACACATAGTTGGAGGTGTTCACTGCCTCAGCCTAAAAGGATAGAGGTAGGTGAGCATCTGCCAATAACGTAGTTGCAGATTCAATGAGTGTTCTATTTTTCCTTTCAGCTACCCCATTTTGTTGAGGAGTTCTAGGAGCTGAGAAAGTGTGCCTGATCCCTTCACTCTGACAGAACTCTTGCATGAGAAGAGAATCAAACTCTGTCCCATGATCACTTCTGATCAGGGCAATGTGAGTGTTGAACTCAATCTGAATGCATTTGAGAAAATCTGTCAAACACTTGAAGTTATCAGACTTCTTCCTCAGAAAGAATACCCAAGTGAATCTTGAGAAGTCATCTACAACCACTAAAGTATAGGATTTCCCTCCTAGGCTTTGCACTGATATGGGTCCAAAAAGATCCATGTGCAACAGGTACAGAATCCTAGGTGAATCACTCTTATTAATTGATTTAAAACTACTTTTAGTTTGCTTGCCTAATTGACAAGCCTTGCAAAGTCCTTCCTTCTTGTAGGGACCAGAAGGTAGTCCTCTAACAAGGTTGTCTTTGGATAGCCTAGCAATGGTTCTAAGGTTAATATGACCTAGTCTCTTATGCCATAAAATATTTGGTTTTGAAATGGAATTAAACAGGCAAATATCTACTACAGGTGAATGAAAATCCACTAAGTAAATGTTACCTCTTCTGCTACCTGTCAACACAGTTATGTTGTCCTCTGACTTGACTTTGCATATGGCTTTGTTGAAGGTCACTTGATATCCTTCATCACACAGTTGACTGATACTTATCAAGTTGTGCTTGAGTCCTTCAACATATGCCACCTTCTTGAAGGTGACTGAGCCAATTTGGACTGCACCATATCCTTTTGTAGTTCCAAAGCTTGAGTCTCCAAAAATTACTTTGGGTCCAAGCTTGGCTTTGAAAGAAGTGAAGTTGTCCTTGTCCCCTGTCATGTGCTTTGAGCACCCACTATCCAGATACCATTGATGGTTTGAGGCTGGATAGGTCTTCACCTGCACATAAACAGCTTATTTGTTTTTGACCCAGTTAACCTTGGGCCTAGGTTGATATCCCTTAAATTCTGAAACAAATGACATCCCAGGTTGATCCTTATAACCTTCAGGATGGTATCTCCTAGGAGGTACTATCCATTCAGTATAGGGGTTAAAGTCTTGGGATGTGGGACTTCTAGGATTGAATCTAGATGTGCCATTGAAGGAATGTTCACAGACCTGATCTCTGTTCGACCATCGTCGAGCTGAGGTCGACGATCGTGGGTCAGATCGTCGATCTCTGTTCGAAGATCGATTATGGCGAAGTTCAGAGTTTGGATATCGTCGATCTGAGGTCGACGATCTGTGCTTAGATCGTCGAGCTCTGTTCGACGATCGTCGAGCTCTGCTCGACGCAATCTGTTGAACTGGATTTTTCTCTGACAGATCTGCATTCTTCCTAGCTACCTCTATTACTCCCTTTCCTTTGTCAGAGACAAATTTGATTGGAGTTGTTAATATTATAGGTTGGCTGGATGAGGCACCCAAGCCCAGTGTACTGTTGAATCTAGAGTTCACTGTGCTTGTAATGTCCATCAGTCTGATACTTCTCCCATTTAGGGATTCTTCAAACTCTTTAGCTCTTGACAGTTCACTTTTCAGTGAAGCTATCTCCTCCCTACAGCATTCTAACTCCTCAGAGAGTTTGAGGTTATTTGAGCTTAGGACACTGTATTCAGATAATTTATTTCTGAGAGAGATTATCTCTTTTTCAGATCTTAATAAATCCAAGCACAATGTCTTAAATTCGTTTTTGAAGTCCTCAGAATTAAAATCAAAAGAGCTAATTACCTGATCTTCCTCTGGTTGATTTTCTGAATCTGAATCTGATTCTCCATCAGAGTTTTGCTGTGAGGCATTGATAGCCATCATGCAGAATTCTTTTTCATCTTCATCATCCTCATCATCACTGGAACTGGATGAGGCTTTAGATTCCTCTTCAGTCTCACTCCATGTCTCAGCAACAAAGCCCTTCCTTGTATGTTTGTTCTTGCTGGAGGAGGCTTTGTCTGAGCTGTTCTTCTTGTAATCCTTTTCTTTTCTTCTGTCTCTTCTTTCCTTCTTGTCCTTATTCTTGTTTTCTGGACAGTCAGGCACAATGTGGCCTGGTTTCCTGCAAGCAAAGCATATAATTTCTTTATTGTTATTTGATTTATCATACCTTGGTTTATCATGACCCTTGTATGGTCTCTTTCTGAAGTCTTTTCTGGCCATCTTGTAGAATCTTTTGGCCAGTAGACTTATGAGCTCATCATTTCCTGTAGCTTTATCTTCAGGCTCCTCTTCTGCAGCTTTGAAGGCTATGGTCTTTTCTTTCCTTGTGGCTGGAGAAGTAACCTTTTGTTCTTCTTCTCTATTTTTAATGAGCAGCTCATAGGATTTGAGCTTGCCCAGGAGAGCTTCAGTGGTAATCTCATTTAGACTTCTAGCATCCTTGATTGGCCAGATTCTTGAATCCCAAGTGCTGGGGAAGCACATCAGGATTTTGTCATTCAGCTCAGTCAGTGAGATTTCTTTGTCCAGGGTTTTTAACTCATTGACAATTAGACTTAGTCTATTGTACATGTCAGCCACTGATTCAGCTTCTCCCTTTTTGAAGTTCTCATATTGGCTTATCAGATGAGATCTTCTATCTTTCCTTTCATCAGCAGACCCTGAGACAATTTCAGAGAGCTTGTCCCAAATTCCTTTGGCTGAGTTACAGTCAGCTACTTTCTGAAATATCTCATCAGACATTGTCTGAGCTAAGATGTTCATGGCCTTTGCATCTGCAGTTTTCCATTTCTTTATGTCTGCATCTGTTCCTGAGGGAGGTGGAACAGCATTTATGCTTGAGCTTTCTGGTGGACTTGGACAAACTGTCAAGACAGAATTGAAAATATCTTCATCAATAGAGTTCATGTATAATCTAATCCTTGCCTTTCAGAGTGCAAACTTGGAAAGGTTGCACACTGGTGGTCTGGTGCTTGCATAATCTTTGTTCTGTGCCATGTCTTTAAATAAATAGATAGATGTATAGAAAATAATCCTCTTAAGAGATTGATCTTATCAAGGATCTTTTGGTTCAGGTGTTAGCCTGTATGAGCAACCAACCTCCCTCTGATACCAATTGAAAGTGAGGGTAAGATCTATCTCAACTCTAGAGGGGGGGTGAATAGAGTATTTTAAAATAATTTTTCACAGTTGAAATGAACAACACATATAAAATTCAATTTATGATATAGTGTAGAGTGCTAGTAAGAAGTTAAAAACCAAGAAGTAAAGAGCACAGCACACAGCAGACAAATCACACAAACAAACCAGAAGACACAAGGAAATATAGTGGTTCCCCAAAAACCTGGGTACATCCACTCTTCTACCACCCTTGGTAGGAATCCACTCAGGATGAGTTGATCAGGTGTCCTGACACCAATGAGCTTTTGATAAGGTGCTCAAAAACCAAAACTGGATTTTTTGATAAGGTGTCTTGCCACCACTGAGTTTTGGCAAGGCTCTCAGAACCAGACAAAACTTTTGAAGGGAGTTCAAGAACCCTTTATAGCAGGAAAAAGAAAAAGTAAGAGTTGAAGGTGTCTTCTCTGTTCTCAATCAAATGAGAGAAGACTAGTGAATCTTTTGTTGTCAAGGCTCCCCCTGAGATGTTGAATGAATCAGGAATGGAAGCTTTGCTCTAGGGTGATAGGACTTCAGATCTTTAGATCTCCAGCAAAGAATTGTTTCAGCAAAAAGGCTGAAAGATGAGGTGTCTGGAGTTCTTTGAGATGAGGCTTTGATCACTTTTCTGTAAGCAAGAGGATGGTTATCTTTCACAGCTTAATTCTTCTTGTTCTTCTGTAACAGTGTGTGTCTCTTGATTCTATTGTATATTGACTCTGGATTAATTCTCTCTAAGAGTAGTATTGTTTGAGAAGACGATCTTATTCTCTGAATATAATTCTTCCAAGATAGCCGTTATCAGACATTAAATGCCTTCCATAAATGATTTGTCTTCTAGAGGAAAGTCCAATAAAACATTCCTGAATAACTCCTTGAAACTTGTTCCAGAATAAATGAAAACGGCTGGCAAATCTTCTTGAAATTAAATGCTGAGAGAATTCAAAAACATTCCAAAGACTGGCAGCATTTGAATCCTTAAGAACGTCGATCTCTCAAAATAAACGTCGATCTGAGCTCCACGATCGTCAACCAGAGCTCAGAGAAGTAATAAATCATTTTGACAGAAAACGTCGATCTGAGCTCGAAGATCGTCGACCTGAGCTTAGAGATATTGAAGATAAGCAGTAGACAGAAAACTTCGATCTGAGATCGACTATCTAAGTTCTTGGTCTGGCAGAAATAGTCGATCTGATTAAGACAACGATCGTCAACCTAGACTTTAACAGAAAATGTCGACCTGAAGCAAACAGAGATCGTCGACCTAAACTTTCCCAGAAATAGTCGACCCAAGCACAGCCAGAGATCGTCGACCAAAGCTCGACGATAGTCGATTGAAGCCAGCAACAAGCAGAAGGCTGAGGTCATAAGTAGTCGACCAGAGCTCGACGATCGTCGACCTGAGCTCGACGATAGTCGACCGTCGTTCGACTATTTTTATCTCTTTACTTAGCTTGAAATCTTGAGCTTGAATGGTCCTTGGGGGCAGCTTCAAACCTAAGTTCTAAGCCCTAGACTCATTCTAATGTTGACCTTTACACTATACAACTAGGTCAACCTGGCTTCCTAAGAGACATAGTGATCCTTGCCCAAATTAGTAATAGGATGTTCCAACAATCTCCCCCTATTTGGGTTAGGATTACTATTTACAGACAGAAATAGAAAATAAATAAGCATACATCAACACAAAAGCTAAAACAATACTGCAGAGGAGATATATAGCAGCAATGCAGATCACAGATAAAAAGACAGCAAATATCCAAGGGAGAATGATGTTCAGCTTACACAGATCACTTCTTTTCAGTTCCCTTTTTAAACAAGATTTCTCTGTTAGGATTCTGACTTTCTTTCTTTAATCTTCTGTCGTCCTCTGCACCTAGAGAAGTTTGAGATCTTGGCCTTGGAACTACAGCCTCTAGGTGCAGCTTCATATAGTCTTCTGGATTAAAAAACTTTCTAGAAGCATATCTTTCCAATTCTTTCTTCCTTTGATCTGACAAAGTTGTTATATTTGAGATGTCCATGCCTTGCTCTCTGGCTTTCTTTAATTGATCAAGAGCAGCTAGTTCTTTCATTCTTGCTGTCCAAGATAAAGGATTGTTCTCAGGATCCTCAAAAGAAACAGGAGGTTCATACTGTTGAGAGATTCAGAAGCAAGAGGGGTCCTGGAAACAATTGAGTCTTTCAGCCTGTAAGGGAAAGGACCTGAAGAAGAGTCAGAGTGGCCTTGTCCTTCCCTTTGATAAGATCTTTGTCCTCTCTGATTTCCTCTATATTGATCTCTTCTGGATTGATATCCCCTTTGATGCTGTCCCCTTTGATAGGATCTCTGATAGGACTGGGAAGAACTGTGTCTGGAAACTGGAGCTTGAGGGGCTGAGCCTGATCCAGAATCTGGAGGAGGAGGAGGAGGAGGCTGATATTGAGAAGATCCTTTTTCATACTTGTCTAGCTTCCTCTTCTTCTTCATAGCCTTTAATTGGTTCTTGGAGTACTGCATCCAAGGCTCAGATAAGGGGCAGTCATGCAAAATATAGTAGGGAATATCATTGGAGTCCTTTGCTTGAGCTGGGGAAACAGACATCATTGCTTTGCTTCTAGGTTTCTTTTTCTTGGCAATAGTGCTAGCAGAATCATCAGAATCTATCCTGTACTGATCACTCTCAGAACTCTGAGGTTGATCATACAAATCATCAATTCTTCTGATATACTCTTCTTGAGCTTTAAGCTTTGCAGAAACAGCAGGAGCAGGAGGAGAGGGAGCAGCAGCAGAGCAAACAGAATCAGCAGCAGAAGTATCAACAAGCATATCAAAATCAACAGCAATATCAGCAGAAATATCTACAACAGCAGTAGCAGTATCATCAAGAAGAGGCACAATGGCCTTAGTAGCAGCATCATAGATGGACATAACAACATCCACAGCCTTCCAAGAATTTATATAAGCTTCAATTTGGCTGGGATTACAGACAGAAATAGGCACAATGGCCTTAGACAAATCTTCAGTATGAGGAACTGGCAGGAATCTGAAGTATCCAGCATTAAACTTGGAGAGCAGGCTCTGGAGGTTCATTGCAAAAACTACTTCATATGGCATCTCCCCCTGCCTTGGTTCAGAGATAAGTGAATCAAGGCACCCAGAAGATGAAGTTGCCTGAGAGGAAATGAAAGATGATAGCATGGAAGACAGCTCCTTGACATGGGTCAGGAGTGGAGCCAGAGTGGTCTCCAGTAATGAGGTTAGCTTTGGAGCTAACAACACATATAACCTGTCAGCCAGGGCTGATAGATCTACATGCTCAAGAGGGGCTTGAGCAGAGGTAGGAGAGAAGGTTGTTGAAAGGATGTTGGCTGGAGCTGGTGGCATGGGGAAAGAGGAGATAGGAGGTAAGGGAATGGATGGTTCTGATATAGGAAAGGAGGAGATAGAATGAGGTGAGGTGGAGATAGAAGGGGTAAGAGAAGGAGTGAAGATAGGTTGAGAGAAAATGTCTTCCATCATTTGTTGGAATGAGGAGGTAGAGGGAGGCTCAGGAGGAGGAGAAGGATGAGAATCATCCATAAAGGATTCATCTAAAAGAGAATATGATGGAGTGGAAAAGGATGGGTAAGAGAAGAGAGGAAGGAATACCTCAGAGGTAGATGCTGGAGGGGATGAAACTGGTGAAGAAATGGTAATTGGGGAAGATATGGCTATGGTAGAGATTGGAGGTGAGGATGAAATGGCTGGGGTAGAGACAGCTGAAGGAGAAGGAGGAGCAGGCAACCCTTCTGCTGGTGCAGAGACCAGGGGTGGAGTGACTAAGACAGTCCTTGTGCCTGAAGCAGGAGTCGATGCAACAGCTCTGGAGGGATTGATGATCTGCCTGTCCCATTTGCCAAAAAGGGCACAGGAGAGCCTCTTGGATGCATTAATGAACATCCCAGAATAGGTCAGAAACTCAGGGCATCTGAAATGCAGATAGACCCCTAGAATTCTCCCAAAGCTGACAGCAGTCTTATTCAGCTTTTTCTTAATCAGATTGAAGAAAATTGATCCCCAGTTCAGATGTTTCTTATCCAGCAGAGCTCCCATCAGACAAAACTGATATCTTGAAATTGTATCATGGGCAGAGTGCTTGGCCAGCAGCACTTTCCCAACTACATCAGCCAAAAACTGAAATTCCAATGACAGATTCTTCTTCAGCAGTTTATTAGGATTCACAGCATTGTGACCCATCCGATCAAGCAAGGAATCATATTCTTCTCCAGATAATTCAATAGAGTCTTCTCTAGTACTGAGATGAAACACTTCAGTTAAGAGAGCCGGGGATAGTTGTACCTGGGTCCCTTTTATGAAGCCGATGACAGAATTCTCATTCTCATCTGTCGCAGAATAACACCATTCTTTTATTTCATCTGAAGCAATTTTCATTCTGGTAGTCATTATTTCCAACAGCTGCTGATCTCTGAACAAACTGAGAATGTCCTTGAAGCGTTGATCGCTTCCATCAAACGAGCTTATATCGATATCAAAACCGGTATCAAATTTCATCTTTGAAAGGGCGGCAACAGTTGAAGCCATCTGTACCTGCAAAGATTGAACAAACGCGACCAAGTGTAGAAGGTTTTGGAGGGAAAGAGAATTTGCAGAGAGTATGAAGGCGTAAACGACGAGCGGCGGCCGAAAAATGATTTTATATTAGGGTTCGACGCGAAAAAGGAAAATCGTAGTGCTCAGTTCGACAGTACGTCGATCTCAGCTCGACGATGTGGGCTACAGAGGGAATTTGAAGAGACGCCAATAGCGTCGAACTCCGTTCGACGTTATTGAGAGCGTCGAGCTCCGCTCGACGACCAAGGAGCAGACAGAAGGAAAGCCTAGATCTAACGGCGGCGCTGAACTCAGATCGACGCCTCAAGGACCGTCGATCTCCGGTCGACGATTTATGGGAAAACGTCGATCTCCGTTCGACGTTTTCTGGGAAAACGTCGAGCTCAGTTCAGAGACAGAACTTATTCTATAGACACAAAAAGAATTGATTTTTAAGCCTAGTCTTGGTCTGTTTTATCTTTTCAAAATCTTGTGATTTAATTTAGGCTTCCTCCATCTAACATGCCTAACTGATTTAGGAAGAAACTGTGTTTCTTTTCATCCAAGGGTTTGGTGAAAATATCTCCCCTTTGCAAATCAGTAGGAATATATTGAAGTTCAATTTTATTTTTCTCTACATTGTCTCTTAGAAAGTGATGCCTAATTTCTATGTGTTTTGTCCTACTATGGAGGACTGGATTTTGTGCTATAGAGATAGCACTAGTATTATCACAGAAAATTTTAGACTTCTCTAAGTTGTAGCCATAGTCTAAGAGCTGATTCTGTATCCACAATATTTGTGAACAGCAACTGCCTGCAGCCATATACTCAGCTTCAGCAGTTGAGGTTGACACAGATGTTTGCTTCTTACAAAACCAGGAGACAAGTCTGTCACCAAGGAACTGACATGTTCCACTGGTGCTTTTCCTATCTATTCTGCATCCAGCATAATCAGTATCTGAAAATCCAGTTAAGTCAAATGCTGAATCTTTTGGATACCAGAGACCTAGATTTGGACAACTTTTCACATACCTAAGAATCCTCTTAACTAAGATTAAGTGTGACTCTCTAGGGCTAACTTGGAATCTAGCACAAATACATGTAGCAAACATTATATCAGGCATACTAGCTGTAAGGTACAATAAAGAGCCAATTATTGCTCTATATGTTGTCTGATCAACAGGTTTCCCATGTTCATCAGCATCTATTACAGCATTTGAGGGCATGGGTGTTTTCATACATGATGCATCAGACATACCAAATTTCTTAACCAATTCTTTTGCATACTTAGTTTGAGAAATAAATATGCCTTCAGCATGTTGCTTGACTTGCAGTCCTAAGAAGAAGGACAACTCACCCATGCTACTCATTTCAAATTTAGAATGCATAAGCTTGGAAAACTTTTTGCATAATTTTGAATCAGTAGAACCAAAAATAATGTCATCTACATAAATTTGCACTAGTAGGGTATGGGACTTATGGGTTCTAATAAAAAGAGTTTGGTCTACTCTCCCCCTAACAAAATCATTTTCCAGAAGAAAGCATGCTAGGGTCTCATACCATGCTCTAGGAGCTTGCTTGAGACCATATAATGCTTTATGCAATTTGTAAACATAATCAGGGTGAGTTAGAGAGATAAAACCTGGAGGTTGTCTAACATAGACTTCCTCTTTGATGTCCCCATTGAGAAATGCACTCTTTACATCCATTTGATACACTTTGAAACCTTTGTGAGCAGCATAGGCTAGGAATCTTCTGATGGCTTCTAACCTTGCAACTGGTGCAAATGTCTGATCATAGTCTATTCCTTCTTGTTGAGAGTACCCTTGAGCAACTAGCCTTGCCTTGTTTCTGACTATAACTCCTTGATCATCCAGCTTGTTCCTGAATACCCACTTTGTTCCAACAATGGGATGATCCTTTGGCTTAGGCACTAGTTCCCAAACCTTGTTCCTTTCAAATTGATGCAACTCATCTTGCATTGCAATGATCCAGTGTGGATCTTGCTCTGCATCTTGAATGGATTGAGGCTCAATTTGAGATAGGAAGCAAGTGTGCATCAGGTTCTGGTTGACCAGATTTCTAGTTTGCACACCAGCTGAGATCTCTCCAATTACTTGGGTGATTGGATGATCTCTTGTTGTTACTAAATCAACAGGGAGTGTTGATTGTTCACCAGCCTGTGTTGTTGTCTCCTCTAGTGGGACAGCAACTGGCTCTTTAGGATGATTTTCTTCAAGATGTTGAACTTCTTCTTCATCATCACTGCTCTCATTCTTTTCAGCAACTTGCAATTTGTTCAAGTCTTCAGCTAGAGAATGTACCTGCAAAGGTTCTATGGTAGAAGTATTCTTCTCCTTGAAAGATGTAACATCCCATTTCCGGCTAGACCCCTAGGAGTCGGTTAGTTGTGACGGAACCCCAGGAAACACATAAAATTGAAATAAGCGATCAATATTTCGGGTCACGGGTTAGTCACGCCCGTGACCGACCCGTCACGCCCGTGACCTGGGCGTGACTACTTCGACGATCGTCGATCTCCACGAGACGATCGTCGAACGTGCTGTCTGGGCATGTCACGCCCGTGACATGCGTGTCACGCCCGTGACCTAGGGCGTGACCAGCCTTCGACGACCGTCGATCTCAATTCGACGATCGTCGGCCTCGAAATTTGCCGTTCGGGCCTGTCACGCCCGTGACCTAAGGGTCACGCCCGTGACCTAGGGCGTGACCAGCCTTCGACGATCGTCGATCTCAATTCGACGATCGTCGACCTCGAAATCTGCTATTCGGGCCTGTCACGCTCGTGACCCAAGGTGTCACGCCCGTGACCATCATCGACGATCGTCGATCTCAGTTCGAAGATCGTCGAACCCAGAACTGGCTATTCGGGCCTGTCACGCCCGTGACCTATGTGTCACGCCCGTGACATTGGCCGAAACGACGGTTCAGGCACGAAATTATTTTAACACGCGTGGTAATAAATGCTGGTGTGGGAAGTTACACTAGGAGTAACTTCCGGCCGTTTTCCTTCTACAATTATATAATAAATGAGGAAAAGGTGGTCCAATAGAAAACTGCCAGCTGGACACACCTGTTCAGTTTCCGCCGTTTCTCATCCCTTCACCGTAACCGAAACGTTAAGGGAGGAGCCTTCATGGCCTTTAAGGATTTACCCGTTCGCCTTCCCACTTCCTGACTTATAAAAGCCCACCTGGTGAAAGAGGAGAAGGTTACACGCTCAAGTAATCGGATCAGACCCTTGTTCTTGCTGTAGGAGAAGTTCAGCAACGCCACCACCGCGCCATGGCACCCCGTCGTTCTTCTCGCCTTCAAACCGCGAACAAGGTCCTCCTCTGCTCCTTCTTTTCATGGGTAGATCTTAGGATTCTTAGAAAATAAGTTCGCGCTCAACGGAGCCGGACCCGTCTCTCGTTTTCATGGGAAAACCATGAAAATGGTATTTTTGAGTTCGCCGGAAACCGCCACCTCCGGCGGCCAAACCACCGCCGACCGATAGCCGTCGCCTCAACGGAGGTGGTGGTGGTGGTGGCTGGCCAGGGAAGTGACCGAACGGCCGGCGACGGATCACGGAATGCTTACAGGAAAAATGTTTTCCTGTGTCTGTTCGGGTTCATGAAGAAGATGAACAGTAGAATTAATATTATAATACATAGATTATTATATATTACTTAATGGAAAATAGATTATTTGAACTTATTTTGAGGCTGCGAAACGAGGCACTTAGAGGCCGATTTAGGAAAAATGACCAGTCACAAAAGTTGTAGCCCTCTGGGTCTACTTTAATATAAAATTGATTTTATTCAATTTGGGTGAGTGGTTTGACCACAACACTCATTTTGGTGGGATCAAGACCTAGGCTAACCAGAAATTGAAACGGTTGCCCACGGTTCATAACATGTCCAAATGATTTGAAATTTGGGCTGGAGGTCTATAATATGTATATCGAGAGGCTGTCCAAAAATGGGAATTTTTGGAGATACTTTGCCTAAAGTTTTTGTTTTAATTCAATAAACTTAGAGGAATTTATTTAGATGGTCAAATGACCTCCAAACCCTCACAAATTTTGGTGAGTGGTCCCTGGCTATAAAACCTAGGTCTGTGTAAAATTCCAATTGATTTGGAGGAGTTTTGGGTGAGAAATCTTCTACCCTTAACTAGGCGTTAGTGAGTCACCTTTTAATAAAAGTGCACTGAGAATTTGGAAAGGTCAAATCGCCTCAACAGAGGCTGATTTTCTGAGCTCTGAACTAGTATGGTGTTATAACCTGTGTGGAGAAAAATGGAGTGGTTTAGGGTTGGTTTACCCTAGAATCCAAACTCAAATCTTAAATGAAGGGTTTTGAGGTTTGTGAAGGACATAGGAGCAAAAGCTCTTGTATGCCCTTGAAATTTGGAGGAGAGTGGCATGATATGCTGAAAACCCTCTGGTTGAAATGGTGAAGGAATCGGAGGTAGTTGGGTACCTCGGAAGTTGAGAGTTTGAATTACGATAGAATTGTAATTTAGTTATTTTAAGCACTAAATCTAATCCAAAAATTATGAAACTCGGGAGGAGGGGGTTTTAGGATGTTTTAGACTTATGGTAATTTTCCTGGAATTTTATGATTAATAAATCTCATACTTCATGTGTTAAAGGATTATTAGCCCGAATTGTTGTTTTAAATATTTGGAGGTTTTAAATTAATTATAATCAGTTAAAATTCTGGATTTAGATCTTGACCAGCAGAACATTGATCCCTGGATTTTTATAGAATTTTTATGTTGAGTAAATCTAGTACCTTATTCACAGATGATAGAAAGGGCTTTTATGTTTAAAAATTAATTATGGATAAAATACTTGCTGGAAAATTATGAAACTTGGCCAGTGCTAATTTTAGGCCTTTATCTGCATGACATAAATTATTTATAATTTTTGGAAGAATATTTTCTGTACTTGATTCATAAACAACAGAAGTTAGAGATTATTTCTAAAATAGTTTTCATGCCCTTCTAATGATAGAAAAATTATGACACTTAGGATTTAACCTATTGAGATAACCTAGTATTTATCATAAATTTGCTGGACATATTGCATGAGAACTTAGGGTAGTTCGTGTTCAAACCGGTAGTCCTTGGGATTTTCGAGGAATTTAATTAAATGCCAAATAAATTAGGAAAATTTCCATTTTTTGGACTTAGGTCATTTACATCATGGTAAGTCTCCAGTGAATAATTTAGGACATGATCTGAGGAAGATATAAAGAGTAGTGAGTAGTGGTGATAGTTAGAGTTAAGAGGTGCTCGGGTTTGGCGAAAGATCGCTTTCCCCGAAGAGTGGAAGGTTTAAAAATCACCCTAGGATAGTCTATCGCAATGTGAGAAGGGAATGAGTTAAGAGAAATAAACCAATAATATTAAGTGCCTTGCGAAAGGGAACTTCGGGCCGTAATGTCGCCGTCTTGGTTCCTAGTGCCCCTTAAGAGCCCTTCACGGGGTATACCGGGGGCAGTCCTGGGCTAACGTAAACTGTAATAACAAATCGACAAGAGTAACTTAGTAACTAGGATTGCACTTTTCACAAACACTGTTGGCACAGGAAGATTGATGGGAGCTTCGGCTCGGTTGGTTAAGAGTCGGACGGGATGGTCCGGGGAGCTTCGGCTCGGTTGGTTGGAGACGGACGTTTGGTCCGGGGAGCTTCGGCTCGGTTTTGTGTGTTTACGATTAAACTTGCATGTGCATAAGATAGGAAAAGTTCAGGTGGTGGGTTTTACGATATCGGGGAGTTCGATTGCACCGACACCGATATCGTTGACTCGGCGAGGTGGTTAGCACTTCGCCAACAGAAGTCCGGTGCACCAGCCGGCAAGAGTACGCAGGCGTCCGCTTAGTGCACCAAGCGTTGAGGCATACGATAGGTCAGACCAGTGGTGCTTTTACTGGTTTTGAGGTGGGCGAGGCCCAACCCACCGCTTCCGTCTGCCACTACGGAGGTATCCTGGGAGGTAATGGCTCCGAAAGGGGGAACTAAAGGTCTGTGTGCACAGAGTCGGGTGTGTGAGTTGCACTTGCATGTTTCATCATACCCACTAGCATGTCATAGCATAATCGATCCATTTAACCCTGACACCTAAAGTATAAGTGGTATGGGACGCTTATACATTAGGACCTGCAAAACGACCCCTTGGTCTATAAGCTTGTGTGGGCAAGTTTATAAATCAAAGGTTAATTTCAATATATAACAACCATTGCTGTTTGATAACCGACACCCCAACGTATAAGTGGTATGGGACACTCTATACGATGGGAGCCTTGCAAAAGATCCCTTTTGCTTATGTGTTCTCGCATAAGTGAAGGTTTAAATTCATATAATTGCTTTTCTTACTGCTAGACCTATTATAAGAATTATATTAACTGCTCACCGAATACATCTTGCTAGATTAAGTCCATAGTCACCTGTTTCTTGATTTATCTCTACCATCATGTCCTTCCCTTTCTTCCTCCCCGCTCGGTACCTAGGAGCCATGGGGGAAGGGGTAGGGGATGATAGGGCTTAGTCTTTATGACTAACGGTTTTCGAACCGCATCATTTAGGGGATCGTGGAGCCCAGCATGGAGGAGCAGCCCCAGAGATCGGTGCGCTTGGAGATGGGGCAGTCTAGCTCCGGAGTTCATACAGCCGGGACCGCGAGTCTCGATTCTGAGTAGATTCTGTTTTCGCTTCCGCATGAGTGATGTTGTAGTGAGGTCATGATGTATCGGGCATAAGCCCGCATTTATAGTACTCTGATGTTTTCTGTGGACACTCCCTTCGTGGAGATTTTATCTTATTTACATGTGATTTATTATTGTGGACTGCATTGTTCTTACTTCAGTTTTTGTGCTACTCTTCTGTGATCGAATTTGGCCGGCAGAATCGGCGCCTTGTGGTGATGACCCTTCAGGACGTGAAGGTGTCACCGCAAAGCGGCGGTTCTGGGCCTAAGACCCCGGTGGTTGAAAAAGAAAAAAAAGGGGGGTCTTACAAGTGGTATCAGAGCTAACATCGATCAGACGGAAGTAGCAGTCCACAAACCCTAGGTCACCCCCCGCTCGAGTTTAGTTTGGGGACAAACTAAGTAGCGGAAGCAGTGGTGTGCCCATATGGGGATCACATATAAATTGTCCACCTTTATGTAATATTTGAACGTTTTCTCAGCGTGTGTTTTTGTTACGCAGCCTCCAGCACGGACTACGCCACAAGGTGGAGTTCAACAGGCTCAGGATGTTGCACCACCCCCACCGGCCCCCACTCCTTTCCTTCAGTCAGACATGGGACAGACCCTGACTACCATTCTGGAGGCCTTTAGGGCCCAGCAGGTTCCGGCCCCGCAGCCAAATCCGGGGGCCAACTGGCTAAGCATCTTCCGAGGACTGGCTCCCCCATCCTATTTGGGGACAGAGTCAGCTGTTCGGACGGAAGAGTGGCTAGATATCATGTACGAGATGCTGACCGAGATTCGGTGTCCATGGGAGGAGAGGGTGGCTCTTGTTGTCTCCTGCCTGGAGTCCCAGGCAAAGAGGTGGTGGAAGACGCTGTTGGACACGACCTTTGCTGATAGGGAGGTTGCGGAGGTTACTTGGGAGGAGTTCAGGGCCGCACTGCTGGAGCATTTCGTTCCGCAGTCGGCTAGGGATGATTTGGAGGAGCGGTTCTTACAGCTGAAGCAGGGTACCCGGACCGTGGTGGAGTACCATCGAGAGTTTGACCATCTGGCTCGATACGCAGATTCCTACCAGCTGGACGAGGCAGGGTATATCAGGAGGTTCTATAAGGGCCTGCGGGAGGACTTGAGGGAGGCTCTGTTGTTTGTATCTGACGGGCCCATCTCGCGGATCTTGGAGATGGCCAAAAGGATTGAGGCTGACTGGCACGCCACCCGGGGCCGGAAACGGCCAGCAGAGGATCAGGGACGGAGAGGTAGAAATGACCAGCGGCGAGGTGCTGTACCAGAGGGGAGGAGGACGGAGGACCAGCCTCGTCAGGACGTGAGGCAGGAGCCGAGGGAACAGGTGGTATTAGCCCCTCCCCCTCTTCGGATGCAGGAGATGCCGAGACCCGGGGGAATGGCATACCCCCCACCAGAGTGTTTTCTTTGTCATCAGCTTGGGCACATTCGGAGGAACTGCCCCATGAGGGGGGCACCACCTCCAGCACATCAGGGCGGCCCACCAGCTCAGTATTATGGAGGCCGAGGACGCGGCCGCGGTCGAGGATACCAGGGGGAAGATCGTAGACAAGGAAGAGAGCAGGTATACGCTTTGGACCTCGCGCAGCCTCGGAATCCGGAGCAGGTCATCGCAGGTACGCTGCTATGCTCTTTCATTTTCATAGAATTTCCCTTTAAGTTGTTAAAACTCAGAACCGCACTAGATAGATTAAACAAGGAAAGAAAATTCTTTATAGAACCCTAAGATATTTAATTACCCCAGGTATAGTCTTCATCAGCGGCAAGCCTGCCCGCACACTTTTTGATACTGGAGCTACACACTCCTTTGTGTCGGAGACATTCGTAGAAGGACTAGAGGGTGTGGAGCGGTTCACAGGCTCGAGGATGAGGGTGCGACTACCGGATGGATCTGAGCTCCTCACCACGGATCACTGTAATATGGAGGCGGAAATTGGTGGAAAGGCATTCGAGGCTCCAGCGACGATTTTGAAGCTGACGGACTACGACCTGATCCTGGGCATGGTATGGCTGCACTGGAACCATGCCCAGATTGACTGCCAGGCGAAGAGGATCACCGTGAGACACGGGTACTCTTTCATTACCATCGAAGGTATAAGACCTGTCTCTCGTATACTCTTATCTTCGGTACAGGCCGTTAAGGCCCATCTGCAGGGAGAGGAGGTCTATCAGATTCTATTTGAGATGGAGGAAGTTAAGGAGTCGGTGACAGACATCCCGGTGGTGCGAGATTTCGCTGACGTCTTTCCAGAGAAACTGCCAGGATTACCTCCACACCGAGAGCAGGACTTTCGGATACAGCTTGTGCCGGGGGCCAAGCCGGCGTCTAGGGCCCCTTATCGAATGGCCCCAAAGGAGTTGGCAGAGTTTCAGACTCAGTTGCAAGAATTGGTTGAGGCAGGATTTGTTAGACCGAGTTCCTCGCCATGGGGAGCACCGGTCCTATTCGTGAAGAAGAAGGATGGGACACTCCGCCTGTGCATCGATTATCGAGCACTAAACAGGCTGACCGTCCGGAATACTTATCCGCTCCCACGGATAGACGAATTGTTTGACCAACTGGAGGGAGCCCATTATTTCTCGAAGCTGGACTTGAGGTCAGGATACTACCAGCTACGGATCCAGGAGGAGGACATCCCGAAGACGGCCTTCAGTAGCAGATATGGCCTGTATGAGTTCACCGTGATGCCCTTCGGGCTCACGAATGCTCCGTCGGCGTTCATGAGTCTCATGAACCGGGTTTTCGAGGCCTACTTGGATGTGTTCGTCATAGTATTCATAGACGACATCCTGATCTACTCTAGGACGGAGGAGGAGCACACTCGGCATCTGGCACTGACCTTGGAGAGGTTGCGGGAGCATCGCCTTTATGCAAAATTCAGCAAGTGTCAGTTCTGGTTGAAGGAGGTGGCCTTCCTAGGCCACATCATCAGCGGAGCCGGGTTAGCAGTAGATCCAGCAAAGATTCGGGCAGTTCGCGATTGGCCGCAGCTGAGGACAGCCACCGATGTACGCAGTTTCTTGGGACTTGCCGGTTACTACCGGAAGTTCGTGGAGGGGTTCTCTCGGATTGCCCTCCCCCTCACATCTTTGACAAAGAAGGAGGCACCTTTTGTTTGGACCCCGCAGTGCCAGGCGGCTTTCCAGGAGCTGAAGGACCGACTCATCTCTGCCCCTATTCTGGCCCTTCCATCCGGAAAGGAAGGATTCCAGGTGTATACCGACGCATCATACCAAGGGATGGGAGCGGTGCTGATGCAGAACGGACATGTCATAGCATATGCCTTCCTCCAGCTGAAGACCCATGAGAGGAACTACCCGGTGCACGACCTCGAGATGGGAGCGGTCGTTTTTGCTCTGAAGGTCTGGCGCCATTATCTTTATGGAGTCCACTGCGATATCTTCTCCGATCACAAGAACCTGAAATACGTGGACACGCAGAAGGAGCTGAATATCAGACAGAGGCGTTGGGTGGAGTTCTTAGCAGATTATCAGTATGAGATGCACTACCACCCAGGGAAGGCAAACGTGGTGGCCGACGCGTTGAGCCGGAGAGCTGCCACTTCCGAAGCTGGGCCCCAGGTTATGTCCATGGAGCTAGTCCAGTCATTCAGAGATATGCAGATATCCCTAGTGTCCGAGGATGACCCAGATCTGTATAGGGAGTATCTGGCATCGATAGTGGCCATTGACGATATTCGGGATCGCATTCGGGACGGACAGAGGACAGATGCGTGGGCGGAGCCGATGTTCCAAGCTTTGGAGGAAGGTTCGACAGGAGATTATTCCCTGAGAGATGGTTTGCTCCACTTCAGAGGCAGAGTATATATACCCGCAGGAGGCCAGATCCGAGAGGATATTATGATGGAGGCGCATTGCAGCCGGTACTCGGTGCACCCGGGGATCACAAAGATGACCGCTGATTTGAAGAGGACGATGTTTTGGCCGGGCATGAAGAAGGACATTACGTACTTCGTGACCCATTGCGAGACGTGTCAGTTGGTGAAGGCGGAATGCAGGAACCCCGCAGGACTGTTGCAGCCACTCCCGGTACCGGAGTGGAAGTTTGACGATATAGCGATGGTCTTTATACATGGTCTTCCCCGGTCTCGGACAGGGAACGACTCAATCTGGGTGATTGTCGATCGGTTGACAAAGGTGGCCCGCTTTGTACCGATCAGGAAGGATGACTCGGTGGGAGTGCTGGTACGGAAGTTTGTGGAGCAGTATGTCCGATATCATGGCGTGCCCCGGACGATAGTGTCGGACCGCGATGGACGGTTTACATCCAGGGAGTGGCGGTCAGTGCAGGCATATTTGGGCACCCGGTTGACTTTTAGCACGGCCTTCCACCCTCAGACGGACGGGCAGACCGAGCGCACCAACCGGACCTTGGAGGATTTACTGCGGCTGTGTATACTGGACCGAGGGGAGCCGTGGGAGAAGATGTTACCGTTGGTCGAGTTCTCCTATAATAATAGCTACCAGTCCAGCATCAGGATGGCACCTTACGAAGCCTTGTATGGAAGAAAATGTAGAACCCCGCTTTCTTGGGTTCAGGACGAGGATCCGAAGGTGTTGGGATCGGATTTTGTTGAAGACACCGAGGCTCAGGTGAGACTGATCAGAGATAGGATGTTGGAGGCGCAGAGCAGACAGGCAAAATACTATGACGCCCGACATCGTCAGGTGGAGTTTCGGGTAGGGGATCGAGTGTTCTTGAAGATCCGGCCCATGCACGGAGTCTCTGAAGGATCAAGCGCATACCCAACCGCACCAAAAGCCCGGACTGTTGGAGAGGGTGCTACTTAATTTTTTATACAAGTAGCAGAGCGCCACGGGTCAAGTGAAGGAACGCCGGACCCAACAATCCCCCCCCCCCGGCGTCCAGCACAACCCGTCGGCTCAGAGGTGGGGTTACCACATGGCCCACACGGCTCAGAGGTGGGGTTACCACATGTCCACGGTTGCCTGACCCACCGGACCCACACAGGTAGAAGGGAAAAATCAGGATTTAATAGCGCCCACCCGGTCTTGAACCCGTGACCTCCTCTGATACCAATTGAAGGATCAAGCGCATACCCAACCGCACCAAAAGCCCGGACTGTTGGAGAGGGTGCTACTTAATTTTTTATACAAGTAGCAGAGCGCCACGGGTCAAGTGAAGGAACGCCGGACCCAACAGTCTCACGGGTGCGCGGTCGGAGGAAGAAGCTCAGCCCTAGGTATATGGGCCCTTACCGGATCCTGGAGCGGATCGGACCCCTAGCTTACAGGCTAGAGTTGCCACCAGAGCTGGCAGCTCTACACGACGTCTTCCACATCTCTTCGCTGAGAAGGGCTCTACTACGCCCGGAGCAGCGGATTTTGACCACCGAGGGGCCGGTAGCTTCAGACCGATCGGTTCACTTGGAGCCGGTTCGGATCGACGACAAAGGAGTGCGGATCTTGCGCCGCAAAAAGATCCCCTTAGTCAAGGTTCTGTGGAGAAATCACGGTCAGGAGGAGCACACCTGGGAACCGCAGGATCTGATGAGGCAAAGATACCCGGAGTTGTTCAGTCAGGTACATCTCACCACCTCTCGGTATACTATAGATTGCCTTCTTGTTTTGGAATGTTAAGACTAGGTACGGAAAATCCAGGACCTAGGCATGCGCACTTAATCAGAAAGGTAGGGGCTAATCTTTTGTTTATTGGGGAGATTGTCTTCGTTATCAAACGAGCAGTCGCCTGAACCCAATAGAAAGATCGTATGGGATGTTACAAGTTTGATTTTATTCCGATGGAAATCCCCGTAGGCTCAACCTCAATTTCGGGGATGAAATTTTTGTTTTGTTTATTGGGATTTGTAACATCCCATTTCCGGCTAGACCCCTAGGAGTCGGTTAGTTGTGACGGAACCCCAGGAAACACATAAAATTGAAATAAGCGATCAATATTTCGGGTCACGGGTTAGTCACGCCCGTGACCGACCCGTCACGCCCGTGACCTGGGCGTGACTACTTCGACGATCGTCGATCTCCACGAGACGATCGTCGAACGTGCTGTCTGGGCATGTCACGCCCGTGACATGCGTGTCACGCCCGTGACCTAGGGCATGACCAGCCTTCGATGACCGTCGATCTCAATTCGACGATCGTCGGCCTCGAAATTTGCCGTTCGGGCCTGTCACGCCCGTGACCTAAGGGTCACGCCCGTGACCTAGGGCGTGACCAGCCTTCGACGATCGTCGATCTCAATTCGACGATCGTCGACCTCGAAATCTGCCATTCGGGCCTGTCACGCCCGTGACCCAAGGTGTCACGCCCGTGACCATCATCGACGATCGTCGATCTCAGTTCGAAGATCGTCGAACCCAGAACTGGCTATTCGGGCCTGTCATGCCCGTGACCTATGTGTCACGTCCGTGACATTGGCCGAAACGACGGTTCAGGCACGAAATTATTTTAACACGCGTGGTAATAAATGCTGGTGTGGGAAGTTACACCAGGAGTAACTTCCGGCCGTTTTCCTTCTACAATTATATAATAAATGAGGAAAAGGTGGTCCAATAGAAAACCGCCAGCTGGACACACCTGTTCAGTTTCCGCCGTTTCTCATCCCTTCACCGTAACCGAAACGTTAAGGGAGGAGCCTTCATGGCCTTTAAGGATTTACCCGTTCGCCTTCCCACTTCCTGACTTATAAAAGCCCACCTGGTGAAAGAGGAGAAGGTTACACGCTCAAGTAATCGGATCAGACCCTTGTTCTTGCTGTAGGAGAAGTTCAGCAACGCCACCACCGCACCATGGCACCCCGTCGTTCTTCTCGCCTTCAAACCGCGAACAAGGTCCTCCTCTGCTCCTTCTTTTCATGGGTAGATCTTAGGATTCTTAGAAAATAAGTTCGCGCTCAATGGAGCCGGACCCGTCTCTCATTTTCATGGGAAAACCATGAAAATGGTATTTTTGAGTTCGCCGGAAACCGCCACCTCCGGCGGCCAAACCACCGCCGACCGATAGCCGTCGCCTCAACGGAGGTGGTGGTGGTGGTGGCTGGCCAGGGAAGTGACCGAACGGCCGGCGACGGATCACGGAATGCTTACAGGAAAAATGTTTTCCTGTGTCTGTTCGGGTTCATGAAGAAGATGAACAGTAGAATTAATATTATAATACATAGATTATTATATATTACTTAATGGAAAATAGATTATTTGAACTTATTTTGAGGCTGCGAAACGAGGCACTTAGAGGCCGATTTAGGAAAAATGACCAGTCACAAAATTTGTTGCCCTCTGGGTCTACTTTAATATAAATTTGATTTTATTCAATTTGGGTGAGTGGTTTGACCACAGCACTCATTTTGGTGGGATCAAGACCTAGGCTAACCAGAAATTGAAACGGTTGCCCACGGTTCATAACATGTCCAAATGATTTGAAATTTGGGCTGGAGGTCTATAATATGTATATCGAGAGGCTGTCCAAAAATGGGAATTTTTGGAGATACTTTGCCTAAAGTTTTTGTTTTAATTCAATAAACTTAGAGGAATTTATTTAGATGGTCAAATGACCTCCAAACCCTCCCAAATTTTGGTGAGTGGTCCCTGGTTATAAAACCTAGGTCTGTGTAAAATTCCAATTGATTTGGAGGAGTTTTGGGTGAGAAATCTTCTACCCTTAACTAGGCGTTAGTGAGTCACCTTTTAATAAAAGTGCACTGAGAATTTGGAAAGGTCAAATCGCCTCAACAGAGGCTGATTTTCTGAGCTCTGAACTAGTATGGTGTTATAACCTATGTGGAGAAAAATGGAGTGGTTTAGGGTTGGTTTACCCTAGAATCCAAACTCAAATCTTAAATGAAGGGTTTTGAGGTTTGTGAAGGACATAGGAGCAAAAGCTCTTGTATGCCCTTGAAATTTGGAGGAGAGTGGCATGATATGCTGAAAACCCTCTGGTTGAAATGGTGAAGGAATCGGAGGTAGTTGGGTACCTCGGAAGTTGAGAGTTTGAATTACGATAGAATTGTAATTTAGTTATTTTAAGCACTAAATTTAATCCAAAAATTATGAAACTCGGGAAGAGGGGGTTTTAGGATGTTTTAGACTTATGGTAATTTTCCTGGAATTTTATGATTAATAAATCTCATACTTCATGTGTTAAAGGATTATTAGCCCGAATTGTTGTTTTAAATATTTGGAGGTTTTAAATTAATTATAATCAGTTAAAATTCTGGATTTAGATCTTGACCAGCAGAACATTGATCCCTGGATTTTTATAGAATTTTTATGTTGAGTAAATCTAGTACCTTATTCACAGATGATAGAAAGGGCTTTTATGTTTAAAAATTAATTATGGATAAAATACTTGTTGGAAAATTATGAAACTTGGCCAGTGCTAATTTTAGGCCTTTATCTGCATGACATAAATTATTTATAATTTTTGGAAGAATATTTTCTGTACTTGATTCATAAACAACAGAAGTTAGAGATTATTTCTAAAATAGTTTTCATGCCCTTCTAATGATAGAAAAATTATGACACTTAGGATTTAACCTATTGAGATAACCTAGTATTTATCATAAATTTTCTGGACATATTGCATGAGAACTTAGGGTAGTTCATGTTCAAACCGGTAGTCCTTGGGATTTCCGAGGAATTTAATTAAATGCCAAATAAATTAGGAAAATTTCCATTTTTTGGACTTAGGTCATTTATATCATGGTAAGTCTCCAGTGAATAATTTAGGACATGATCTGAGGAAGATATAAAGAGTAGTGAGTAGTGGTGATAGTTAGAGTTAAGAGGTGCTCGGGTTTGGCGAAAGATCGCTTTCCCCGAAGAGTGGAAGGTTTAAAAATCACCCTAGGATAGTCTATCGCAATGTGAGAAGGGAATGAGTTAAGAGAAATAAACCAATAATATTAAGTGCCTTGCGAAAGGGAACTTCGGGCCGTAATGCCGCCGTCTTGATTCCTAGTGCCCCTTGAGAGCCCTTCACGGGGTATACCGGGGGCAGTCCTGGGCTAACGTAAACTGTAATAACAAATCGACAAGAGTAACTTAGTAACTAGGATTGCACTTTTCACAAACACTGTTGGCACAGGAAGATTGATGGGAGCTTCGGCTCGGTTGGTTAAGAGTCGGACGGGATGGTCCGGGGAGCTTCGGCTCGGTTGGTTGGAGACGGACGTTTGGTCCGGGGAGCTTCGGCTCGGTTTTGTGTGTTTACGATTAAACTTGCATGTGCATAAGATAGGAAAAGTTAAGGTGGTGGGTTTTACGATATCGGGGAGTTCGATTGCACCGACACCGATATCGTTGACTCGGCGAGGTGGTTAGCACTTCGCCAACAGAAGTCCGGTGCGCCAGCCGGCAAGAGTACGCAGGCGTCTGCTTAGTGCACCAAGCGTTGAGGCGTACGATAGGTCAGACCAGTGGTGCTTTTACTGGTTTTGAGGTGGGCGAGGCCCAACCCACCGCTTCCGTCTGCCACTACGGAGGTATCCTGGGAGGTAACGGCTCCGAAAGGGGGAACTAAAGGTCTGTGTGCACAGAGTCGGGTGTGTGAGTTGCACTTGCATGTTTCATCATACCCACTAGCATGTCATAGCATAATCGATCCATTTAACCCTGACACCTAAAGTATAAGTGGTATGGGACGCTTATACATTAGGACCTGTAAAACGACCCCTTGGTCTATAAGCTTGTGTGGGCAAGTTTATAAATCAAAGGTTAATTTCAATATATAACAACCATTGCTGTTTGATAACCGACACCCCAACGTATAAGTGGTATGGGACACTCTATACGATGGGAGCCTTGCAAAAGATCCCTTTTGCTTATGTGTTCTCGCATAAGTGAAGGTTTAAATTCATATAATTGCTTTTCTTACTGCTAGACCTATTATAACAATTATATTAACTGCTCACTGAATACATCTTGCTAGATTAAGTCCATAGTCACCTGTTTCTTGATTTATCTCTACCATCATGTCCTTCCCTTTCTTCCTCCCCGCTCGGTACCTAGGAGCCATGGGGGAAGGGGTAGGGGATGATAGGGCTTAGTCTTTATGACTAACGGTTTTCGAACCGCATCATTTAGGGGATCGTGGAGCCCAGCATGGAGGAGCAGCCCCAGAGATCGGTGCGCTTGGAGATGGGGCAGTCTAGCTCCGGAGTTCATACAGCCGGGACCGTGAGTCTCGATTCTGAGTAGATTCTGTTTTCGCTTCCGCATGAGTGATGTTGTAGTGAGGTCATGATGTATCGGGCATAAGCCCGCATTTATAGTACTCTGATGTTTTCTGTGGACACTCCCTTCGTGGAGATTTTATCTTATTTACATGTGATTTATTATTGTGGACTGCATTGTTCTTACTTCAGTTTTTGTGCTACTCTTCTGTGATCGAATTTGGCCGGCAGAATCGGCGCCTTGTGATGATGACCCTTCAGGACGTGAAGGTGTCACCGCAAAGCGGCGGTTCTGGGCCTAAGACCCCGGTGGTTGAAAAAGAAAAAAAAAGGGGGGTCTTACAAAAGACATGTTAGCTTCATCAAAAATAATATGAACAGATTCTTCAATTTTACAGGAAGATTTATTATAAACCCTATAGGCCTTGCTGATCATATAGTATCCCAGAAATACTCCTTCATCAGTTTTAGCTTGAAATTTTGCTAGATATTTCTTGTCATTATTATGAATAAAACAAGTGCAACCAAAAACTTTAAAATAGCCTATTTTAGGTTTCTTCCCTTTGAGCAATTCATAGGGAGTCTTGCCCTTCAGTTTGTGTATCAGGCTTCTGTTCAACACATAGTTGGAGGTGTTCACTGCCTCAGCCCAAAAGGATAGAGGTAGGTGAGCATCTGCCAATAACGTAGTTGCAGATTCAATGAGTGTTCTATTTTTCCTTTCAGCTACCCCATTTTGTTGAGGAGTTCTAGGAGCTGAGAAAGTGTGCCTGATCCCTTCACTCTGACAGAACTCTTGCATGAGAAGAGAATCAAACTCTGTCCCATGATCACTTCTGATCAGGGCAATGTGAGTGTTGAACTCAATCTGAATGCATTTGAGAAAATCTGTCAAACACTTGAAGTTATCAGACTTCTTCCTCAGAAAGAATACCCAAGTGAATCTTGAGAAGTCATCTACAACTACTAAAGTATAGGATTTCCCTCCTAGGCTTTGCACTGATATGGGTCCAAAAAGATCCATGTGCAACAGGTACAGAATCCTAGGTGAATCACTCTTATTAATTGATTTAAAACTACTTTTAGTTTGCTTGCCTAATTGACAAGCCTTGCAAAGTCCTTCCTTCTTGTAGGGACCAGAAGGTAGTCCTCTAACAAGGTTGTCTTTGGATAGCCTAGCAATGGTTCTAAGGTTAATATGACCTAGTCTCTTATGCCATAAAATATTTGGTTTTGAAATGGAATTAAACAGGCAAATATCTACTACAGGTGAATGAAAATCCACTAAGTAAATGTTACCTCTTCTGCTACCTGTCAACACAGTTATGTTGTCCTCTGACTTGACTTTGCATATGGCTTTGTTGAAGGTCACTTGATATCCTTCATCACACAGTTGACTGATACTTATCAAGTTGTGCTTGAGTCCTTCAACATATGCCACCTTCTTGAAGGTGACTGAGCCAATTTGGACTGCACCATATCCTTTTGTAGTTCCAAAACTTGAGTCTCCAAAAATTACTTTGGGTCCAAGCTTGGCTTTGAAGGAAGTGAAGTTGTCCTTGTCCCCTGTCATGTGCTTTGAGCACCCACTATCCAGATACCATTGATGGTTTGAGGCTGGATAGGTCTTCACCTGCACATAAACAGCTTATTTGTTTTTGACCCAGTTAACCTTGGGCCTAGGTTGATATCCCTTAAATTCTGAAACAAATGACATCCCAGGTTGATCCTTATAACCTTCAGGATGGTATCTCCTAGGAGGTACTATCCATTCAGTATAGGGGTTAAAGTCTTGGGATGTGGGACTTCTAGGATTGAATCTAGATGTGCCATTGAAGGAATGTTCACAGACCTGATCTCTGTTAGACCATCGTCGAGCTGAGGTCGACGATCGTGGGTCAGATCGTCGATCTCTGTTCGAAGATCGATTATGGCGAAGTTCAGAGTTTGGATATCGTCGATCTGAGGTCGACGATCTGTGCTTAGATCGTCGAGCTCTGTTCGACGATCGTCGAGCTCTGCTCGACGCAATCTGTTGAACTGGATTTTTCTCTGACAGATCTGCATTCTTCCTAGCTACCTCTATTACTCCCTTTCCTTTGTCAGAGACAAATTTGATTGGAGTTGTTAATATTATAGGTTGGCTGGATGAGGCACCCAAGCCCAGTATACTGTTGAATCTAGAGTTCACTGTGCTTGTAATGTCCATCAGTCTGATACTTCTCCCATTTAGGGATTCTTCAAACTCTTTAGCTCTTGACAGTTCACTTTTCAGTGAAGCTATCTCCTCCCTACAGCATTCTAACTCCTCAGAGAGTTTGAGGTTATTTGAGCTTAGGACACTGTATTCAGATAATTTATTTCTGAGAGAGATTATCTCTTTTTCAGATCTTAATAAATCCAAGCACAATGTCTTAAATTCGTTTTTGAAGTCCTCAGAATTAAAATCAAAAGAGCTAATTACCTGATCTTCCTCTGGTTGATTTTCTGAATCTGAATCTGATTCTCCATCAGAGTTTTGCTGTGAGGCATTGATAGCCATCATGCAGAATTCTTTTTCATCTTCATCATCCTCATCATCACTGGAACTGGATGAGGCTTCAGATTCCTCTTCAGTCTCACTCCATGTCTCAGCAACAAAGCCCTTCCTTGTATGTTTGTTCTTGCTGGAGGAGGCTTTGTCTGAGCTGTTCTTCTTGTAATCCTTTTCTTTTCTTCTGTCTCTTCTTTCCTTCTTGTCCTTATTCTTGTTTTCTGGACAGTCAGGCACAATGTGGCCTGGTTTCCTGCAAGCAAAGCATATAATTTCTTTATTGTTATTTGATTTATCATACCTTGGTTTATCATAACCCTTGTATGGTCTCTTTCTGAAGTCTTTTCTGGCCATCTTGTAGAATCTTTTGGCCAGTAGACTTATGAGCTCATCATTTCCTGTAGCTTTATCTTCAGGCTCCTCTTCTGCAGCTTTGAAGGCTATGGTCTTTTCTTTCCTTGTGGCTGGAGAAGTAGCCTTTTGTTCTTCTTCTCTATTTTTAATGAGCAGCTCATAGGATTTGAGCTTGCCCAGGAGAGCTTCATTGGTAATCTCATTTAGACTTCTGGCATCCTTGATTGGCCAGATTCTTGAATCCCAAGTGCTGGGGAAGCACATCAGGATTTTGTCATTCAGCTCAGTCAGTGAGATTTCTTTGTCCAGGGTTTTTAACTCATTGATAATTAGACTTAGTCTATTGTACATGTCAGCCACTGATTCAGCTTCTCCCTTTTTGAAGTTCTCATATTGGCTTATCAGATGAGATCTTCTATCTTTCCTTTCATCAGCAGACCCTGAGACAATTTTAGAGAGCTTGTCCCAAATTCCTTTGGCTGAGTTGCAGTCAGCTACTTTCTGAAATATCTCATCAGACATTGTCTGAGCTAAGATGTTCATGGCCTTTGCATCTGCAGTTTTCCATTTCTTTATGTCTGCATCTGTTTCTGAGGGAGGTGGAACAGCATTTGTGCTTGAGCTTTCTGGTGGACCTGGACAAACTGTCAAGACAGAATTGAAAATATCTTCATCAATAGAGTTCATGTATAATCTAATCCTTGCCTTCCAGAGTGCAAACTTGGAAAGGTTGCACACTGGTGGTCTGGTGCTTGCATAATCTTTGTTCTGTGCCATGTCTTTAAATAAATAGATAGATGTATAGAAAATAATCCTCTTAAGAGATTGATCTTATCAAGGATCTTTTGGTTCAGGTGTTAGCCTGTATGAGCAACCAACCTCCCTCTGATACCAATTGAAAGTGAGGGTAAGATCTATCTCAACTCTAGAGGGGGGGTGAATAGAGTATTTTAAAATAATTTTTCACAGTTGAAATGAACAGCACATATAAAATTCAATTTATGATATAGTGTAGAGTGCTAGTAAGAAGTTAAAAACTAAGAAGTAAAGAGCACAGCACACAGCAGACAAATCACACAAACAAACCAGATGACACAAGGAAATATAGTGGTTCCCCAAAAACCTGGGTACTTCCACTCTTCTATCACCCTTGGTAGGAATCCACTCAGGATGAGTTGATCAAGTGTCCTGACACCAATGAGCTTTTGATAAGGTGCTCAAAAACCAAAACTGGATTTTTTGATAAGGTGTCTTGCCACCACTGAGTTTTGACAAGGCTCTCAGAACCAGACAAAACTTTTGAAGGGAGTTCAAGAACCCTTTACAGCAGGAAAAAGAAAAAGTAAGAGTTGAAGGTGTCTTCTCTGTTCTCAATCAAATGAGAGAAGACTAGTGAATCTTTTGTTGTCAAGGCTCCCCCTGAGATGTTGAATGAATCAGGAATGGAAGCTTTGCTCTAGGGTGATAGGACTTCAGATCTTTAGATCTCCAGCAAAGAATTGTTTCAGCAAAAAGGTTGAAAGATGAGGTGTCTGGAGTTCTTTGAGATGAGGCTTTGATCACTTTTCTGTAAGCAAGAGGATGGTTATCTTTCACTACTTAATTCTTCTTGTTCTTCTGTAACAGTGTGTGTCTCTTGATTCTATTGTATATTGACTCTGGATTAATTCTCTCTAAGAGTAGTATTGTTTGAGAAGACGATCTTATTCTCTGAATATAATTCTTCTAAGATAGCCGTTATCAGACATTAAATGCCTTCCATAAATGATTTGTCTTCTAGAGGAAAGTCCAATGAAACATTCCTGAATAACTCCTTGAAACTTGTTCCAGAATAAATGAAAATGGCTGGCAAATCTTCTTGAAATTAAATGCTGAGAGAATTCAAAAACATTCCAAAGACTGGCAGCATTTGAATCCTTAAGAACGTCGATCTCTCAAAATAAACGTCGATCTGAGCTCCACGATCGTTGACCAGAGCTCAGAGAAGTAATAAATCATTCTGACAGAAAACGTCGATCTGAGCTCGAAGATCGTCGACCTGAGCTCAGAGATATTGAAGATAAGCAGTAGACAGAAAACTTCGATCTGAGATCGACTATCTAAGTTCTTGGTCTGGCAGAAATAGTCGATCTGATTAAGACAACGATCGTCAACCTAGACTTCAACAGAAAACGTCGACCTGAAGCAAACAGAGATCGTCGACCTAAACTTTCCCAGAAATAGTCGACCCAAGCACAGCCAGAGATCGTCGACCAAAGCTCGACGATAGTCGACCGAAGCCAGCAACAAGCAGAAGGCTGAGGTCATAAGTAGTCAACCAGAGCTCGACGATCGTCGACCTGAGCTCGACGATAGTCGACCGCCGTTCGACTATTTTTATCTCTTTACTTAGCTTGAAATCCTGAGCTTGAATGGTCCTTGGGGGCAGCTTCAAACTTAAGTTCTAAGCCCTAGACTCATTCTAATGTTGACCTTTACACTATACAACTAGGTCAACCTGGCTTCCTAAGATACATAGTGATCCTTGCCCAAATTAGTAATAGGATGTTCCAACAGTAAAGATCCGTTGGGACAATTGCGGTCGAGAGGAGCTCTCTTGGGAATGGGAGCAGGCTATGCTTGAGGAGTACCCGGAGTTATTTCACCCAGGTATTGCTTTTGGTTTTGTGTATCTTTCCTTTGGTAATTTCGTGGACGAAATTATTTTAAGATGGAGAGAGTTGTAATGCCCCGAAACTCAAAAGAGTGACAGGTGGCGTTTTGAGCAAAATCTGGGATTTGGTAGAGGTGACACGACCTGGGACACGGGTGTGTCCCCGGGCGTGTCGTGCTCGGGTTCAGCGATGTTCGCGTGGTCGAAGAAATTTCAGTCAATGGTCGTCGGAGCAGTGAACACGGCCTGGGACACGGGCGTGTCAGGCACTCAAAGCCATTCACTCAACGATCGTTGAGTGAGGACGCACGGCCTGAGCCGAGGCGTGTTCGGGTCCGACACGGGTGTGTCAAATTCGACACGGGCATGTCAAATACCCGTGTCGTGCTCGGTCGTTTGTCGGGTTGTGCAAAGGCAGCTACACGACCTGGTAAACGGGTGTGTCCTAGGTCGTGTCTAGCACACGGCATGTGACACGGGCGTGTCACATGGCCGTGTCGTGCTCTGGTCGTTTTGGACCTGTGTCGATGGAGGAACACGCCCAGCTACACGGGCGTGTACTGTATGACACGGGCGTGTCAAGCCTGACACAGGTGTGTCGAATGCCCCATGTTCTTTTCGGGACGCGACGATTTCGACGACGAATGAGTGACACGGCCTTGGACACGGGCATGTCGCAAGCCGTGTTCGGCCCAGGAAGTTTAATTTCAGATTGAATTGCAGTCGTTCGCTTCCATATTTTGGGATCTAACGACCCAGGGCTCTCCATGCTAGGGTTAAGGCCGGGATTGGGGGTTTAAACCTTCACTTTCACTTAGCCATTCTCTTTCTAAAACCTAGAGAGAAGGGAGAGCAAGGAGTTTGGAGGAAGAGGAAGATCCGCCCGCCGGAGGAGATTCGGAGCGCCAAATCACAAACTAAGCCCAGATCTGCGGAGGCAAGATCATCGCGGTGCTTTTCATCCGCGTAGTTTTCCATGGCACCGAGGAGAAAAGCTAGGGTAACGATTTTCATCTTGAGCATGTGAAGCTCTTCTTCCTTTGCATGGGAAAACCCTCTCCCGCGAGTGTGCGGTGAGTTTGCGGTATTCCTTGGGGTAGATATGTAAAGTCCCCCTTGTTAGAGTCCGGAATCATGGTACGGGCATAAGCATGATATGTGAAGCCTACCCGGACATGTTGGTCTGGATCGGTGATGATTTGCTATGCATTGTTAGTCGAAGAAGACTCCGTGCGTTTTGTTTGTTTTCAGGTTGCTAGGCTTTAGAATGCATCAGGGAATCTTGGGGATTAACCCCAAGGTGCACCCGGAAATCTAGGCGGAAATGCATTTCTGCCATTTCGGTGGCCTGGGATCCAGCCAGGTATATAGCGGGGCTATGTACCGTGTTTGATCGAAAGTTGGGACTGGGGGAAGCTGGGCCTGCGTCAAAGGCCAAAGGGTCGCAACGGGGTGAGCAACGGGCTGGGGGAACCCTACCCACTCCATCTGTTTTGGCTAAAGAGACCTAAAGTTACGTGACACTTACCGATGATTTGGAGATCGAGTCTAGGCTACGGCTGAAAGAACTAAATGCTCACGAGATTTTCCGCCCTGGGGGTGGTGTTGGAGTCAAGGATCGGACTGGGCTCGGACTGGCTTCACCGAGTAAGTGCCCTGAGAGCACGGGGTGTATGGCCATGTGTGCGTGCACCTGTGATGTGATGTTTATTCGCTATGTTGCTTGTTTTGCTAACAAGTGCAGGGAAGAAGCTTTGTTGCCCCGGTTTGGGGGCGGAATCGTTATAATTTGGTCAGCTTTAGCTGATCGTTATTCTTGTTTGCCACCGTTGCGGTGTTTTGTGCTTGCAGGTGCTGCGGAGCCGAGCGGCAAATAGCGGGCCAAAACCCAAGTTGCTGAGCCGGCCCTCGAAGGCCTAGTGTGTTTACTTTATTAGTTCATGTGTGGCCGGCCTGCGAGCCGAAGTTTGTAAAACACAATTTTATTCAAGTGAACTGTTGCAAGGCCTTAAGGCCAGTACTTTTTGTGTATTTTTTACTTCATTCCTACTGGGTTTTCTGTTAGTGGACATTCATGCTTGTTTGCAGGGTTCTTATTGTTGCAACTTAATAAATTACTTCTGTTAGATGCTCTGTGGAGGACATGTGTATTGGTTGAATGATTTCAATGAGTAACCCACCGGTCTGTCCGTGGTATATGGCGTCGGACCCCGACCAGATCTACTACTATATGCTATGCGACGGATAGGGGCGTTACATCACCACTGCCGTCTCAACTATTCCCTTTACTGTTCATTACTTGATCATAGTACCACGCCACAACCGAAATAGTTCCACACACCTAAACTTGATCATAGTACCACTCCACTTGCTTATTTTCATTAATAAATAAATACGTCGAATGTGAAGTAACACAATGATCAACATCAATGTGCAAAAGCTCTAATTTTGGGGAAATTTAAGGGTTTGTTTGGTATGGCTTTTTAGCTCGTTGTTTTCACAAAAATGCTATCGAACTTAACATGCCATTTGGATTCTATGCTGGTGGGAAAAGCTTTCGCTCAAAACTTTTTTTCTTCTCTTTTTGAAAAGTCACGGGGCTCTTACTTTTCAACTTTTCGAAAAGCATTTCCTCATCCCGATACACGGTTGACGCTACAAAAACGTTTTCTTCCTCCGGATCTAGTTCGATAACACTGTGGAAACCCTAGTCTTTCTCCAGACGATCATGTTCTCCTGACGATCCATTTTCGCTTGGGCGTATTTTTTTCGCCTTGGCGCCCACATTTTTGCCCGGGCGCGCATTTTTCGCCAGACACCGATTTTTTGCCAGGGTGCCCATTTTTCAGCCGAGTGTGCATTTTTCGCCTGTGTGCACATTTTTCACCGTGACACGCATTTTTCGTCGGGGCACACATTTTTCCGCCCGGGCGCGTATTTTTTCGCCCGGGCGCGCATTTTTTCGCTGAGGCGCGCATTTTCCCTCGGGCGCGCATCCACCCCGGGCGCGCAATTTCCCGCTCGGGCGCGCATTTCCCCAACCGGGCGCGCATTTTCCCGCCCGGGCGTGCTTTTTCCCGCCCGGGCGCGCTTTTTCCCGCCCGGGCGCGCTTTTTCCCGCCCGGGCGGGCATTGGGCGGGCGCGCAATTCCCGCCCGGGCGCGCATTTTTTCGCCCGAGCGCGCATTTTTTCGCCCGGGCGCGCATTTTCTGCCCGGGGTAAAATTTACCGCCCAGAAGCGCATTTTCCGCCCGGGCGGACATTTTCCGCCCGAGCTCTCAATTTTCCCCGGGCGCGAATTTTATGCCCGGGCGCGTGTTTTCACGCATTTTTCGTCCAGAGAGCATTCTCCTCCCAAACACGTATTTTTTCCGTGATGCGCTTTTTTCGTCCGACCGTGCATTTTTCGCCCGACCGCGCATTTTCCTCCCAGGCCGCATTTTTGTGCCCTGGCGCGCATTTTTCTGCCTGCGCGCATTTTTCGCCCGGCTGTGCATATTTTGCCTCGGCGCACATTTGTTCGGTCGGGCGCAAATTGTCCGCCCGGGACACATTTTCTACCCGGAACGCGCATTTTCCGACCGGGCACACATTTTAAGCTCGGGCGAAAATTTACTGCACGGACGCGCATTTTTTGTTTATGCGCTCATTTTTGGCCATACGGAAATTTTCCGCCAGGGCGAACATTTTCCGCTTGAGCGCCCCTTTTTCACTCGGGCCTGCATTTTTCCCTCCGGGCGCGAATTTTTCGCTAGGATGCGCGTTTTCGCTCATTTTCCGTCAGGAGAGCATTTTCCACTTGGGTGAGCATTTTCCGCCCGGGCGCGCATTTTCCGCCGCTCGGACACAAATTTTTCACCCGAACGCGCATTTTCTGCCCAAACACGCATTTTCCGCCCCGACGAGTTTTTTTCGCTTGAGCGCGCTTTTTTCGCACAGGCGCTCATATTTCCCCCGGGCGCGCATTTTTAATAAAAAGTCATTGCAATAGAGATTTGTCAAACTGTTTATAAAGCGCTATTTCTTTCTGAAAATCTCTACAAAATGAGTTCATCCAAACAGATCTTTTTTTGCAATATACATTTTCTAGAAGCTCATTTTCATACATTTCTTTTATCACTATTCTTTTTTCTTTCTGAAAAGCCTTCCCAAACAGAACCTAAACCAACTCGTTTTTCTAAATGTAGGCTCTGTATGGCACAGCGGTAGCGGCCGTGTACGCTGTCGCGGTTATGAACCATCGTTCATAAATGTCCGACCTCACCTAATGAACTTCCTTCCCTTTTGTCCAAACTGAAGCAAAAAAAAAAAGCCAAACGGTGCAATAACCTTCACTGACATATTTATCTGTGAAATTTCATAGCACAGGACTTACATTTGTAATGCATAAAAATGTGTTCATTTTACAGGTGCTATGTGTATTTCTTATTAATACATAATAAGACTACACTGTATGCAGTATGCACCAGTGAAATGAACACAATTTTGTATGATCTTGCACTATTATCAAGGGAAATCATCTTTTTCGAGTCCCTTTAATTTTTAATTTTACCTTGTGCATTGCATATAAAATAGGATATTTTCATTTTAAAGCGTGTCTTCCTTTCATATATTTATATTATACAAAACATGATAAATATTTGTAATATATATACTATTATTATAAAATATGTTATGTAATCAATATAATGTAACAATTAAAAATTTTTTATTTAGTTTTACACATTTTGAACTAAATTAGAAGTTGATGATATAAATATATGATTTGTACGTGTATAATTTCCATTTTCACTTAATCATTATTTTTAAAACAGAATGAAATTTTGCCAAACAAGCGCCGGAGATAATACGATGGATAAGTGTGACCCGCGGTAAACATTTTTGCACGGAAACAGCAAAGACTCGTAGAGGCCCCGTTTGTTTGCACATTTTTTTCTCCATTACATTAAAAAAACACTATTTTTGACATTTTGAATAGAATCACCCCAAAAGCCGTTGATGCCTGATTCCAACTGTAAGGAGAGAGCTCTATTCAAAAACATTGTTTTAACTTCATCAACCACCACCGCCCACCCAAAGAGGCCCCGAATCACTTTCTTGAATGACTCTTATAGTGAAGAGAAGATCTAGACCCACCGTGGGCATACACTCCACTTCGGTGAACCACGCAATTTCTATTTTTTTATGTTCGATTACACATAACATAAACATGTAAAAAAAATGGCGAATTTATTTGTGAAAAAGCAAACTGCCAAGAATGTGGACACTAGAATAAAATTTAGTTTTTAAAGAAAGAACTAAGATTCTTTACAATAAGATCAGAGGCATCATACAATGCACTACAGAACAGATAAAAACAGCCTGCACCTTATTTTACATGTCAAATAAATTTAAGAAATAACAATAAACTCGCTATACCAACAAGTAAACATATTTAAGTATCAAATATCATGATATATCAGAGCTGGATTTCATGTTCTTTTGAACTCACATCACAAACAGACACTCCATACACTCTTCACTATTTGCTGCTATGCATAATTCTAATTTCAAGCTGCGATAGAGAGAAGGAAAAAAAAATTCTAATCTCAAAATGCAAGTTCATATAAATACCTGTTAGTACAGCCACTATATGGAAGCTTCTAGAAGATGGTATTCGAGATTCCGGAGCACTATCCTCGCGAATACTTTGGCTTCTATTGGGCCTGACGCTGATGCGGCAGCCCCGCGCAATGCCCGTGCTGCCCCAGCTTTCTGCAAGAGGCCAGCATGGTGCATCGCATGCCGCCCTCCTGGAATTGTGAACTGCAATGCATAAATTTTGCAGAAAAATAAGACATCACAATTCAAGTATAAACTACTCCACGCCAAGATATCATTATTCAATGGGCTAGTTTCAGTTGTATCTAATTCCGTGTTTCTATTCTTTCTTCTTTTGACCATCAACAAATTAGTTTCGCGGAAGTCACACATGGAAACCTACCTTTAACAATGCCACAATTTGTTAGCGTTAGCGAAGGCGAGAGTGAGCAAAGTGCACATCGATAAAGGCTAGCACTTTTCTTCTCTTGCTAATACTAAGACTTGCCAAGGGTCTTTACTTAAAAAGAAAGACTCCTTTAAATCTATGAACACCCAAAAGTCAAACCTAAACCTTAGGTATTGTTCTAAATTTTTTTTCTATATTACAAGAGAATCCATATCTGAGAACTACACATTCTTTCACACTCCGTCTATATGTACGACAAACAACATGAGGCACGAAGCAAGAAGACAGCGATAGCTAAGAAACTCCTTACCACTAGCGCCCGAGGCTTCTCACGCTCAAGGATATCTAACTTCAACAACCCCTCATCGTCAAAATATATTACACATTTACACCACTATCTGGTAGTAATAGCCAGAACTTCAGAGGGTACAATCAAATGCCACTCACTAGGAGCATGATTGAGCAACCAGTGTTGAAGCAAACACCGAGTCCTTGGGACCCTGACACTGGAATAGACATGGTAAGAAGTACCTCGGAGTCGGTATGAACCCTACCCCTCTCAAAGCCAATGCCGAGTCCTTGGGACCCCGGCATTGGAATAGACACCGTAAGAAGCACCTAAGAGTTGGTATGAAACCCTACCCATTTACCCAACTGTTTCACCAGTTCAGCACCAATAGAGCTAATAAGCAACTTTACAACTCTTCATGAAAGCGGGGAACTTTCTTTAGACCATTCGCTGCTAGCATGCCATCATTCTCACCTACCCGCTCACCTCCAATCAGATCCTTACTCCTCTTCATCGTTATTGTGACTCAACTCCTGTCTTTGGACCATTCGCTGCTAGCGCAGCTCATCAACCTTGTCCCCTTCGCCTATCGGCTCACCTACTTAGACTAAATATGCCTCTTCATCAATATTCTGTAGGATGCTAACAATCTCGGGCCCATCTAGCTACAACAAATTAGTTTTGAGTTGGATCCCTATGTTCTAACTTGAAAGCAAACCATGCTAGGACAAATGCCTTACTCTCACATCATTAAACTACAAAAAAGGTTAAGAGGCCACAGCCCTAAACCATGCTAGGACAAATGCCTTACTCTGGGGCCACAGCCCTGCACACGATGGGGCGAGTTGAAAATGCAATAATGCATGGAGAAAAATGTGTCGCCTTGTGCACTTCATATAGATTATGGATACTTCCACCTTCAATCAATAGTTTGGGTTAGGTGCATATATTCTATAACACAAACAGAGAGTAATTTCTCCTGTAGCATATTGGCAAGGAATTACCTTTCACATGGCATCATTAAACTTAAGCGGAGAATGAAGATACTGATATATGCTCTGTTTGGTGCGGCTTTTTTGCTCTTGTGGGTTCAGACAAAAATGTCCCCACCATAAAATGTATGTTTGGCATGACAGCGATTATGACCGCCATCAAAAAAGAAAACTAGTTTTGAACATAAAAGTGGATGAAGTTCCTTAGATGAGGCCGGGCGTTAACAAACGATGGTTCATAATCACCACGTTTTTGACCGCCACCTCCGCGCAAAACGGAACCTTAATATTTATACGCAAACTAGTATTCAAAGGCAAGAAAAAATACACAGGAAAATAGTATTCCAAACTACCTGTACGAGAGCAAAAGCAGCACAGGCTCTAAGGATGCTGGTAGAATTTCGAAGCATAGTTAAAAAACGTCCCACCTCAGCACTGCTGCAAATAGATTGAAAAATTAAATAATTATTATTTTTTAGCTTGATAGATTTTGTCCATTGAAAAATAATTAAATAGCAGAAACAGCTTGGATAAATCTCTAATATAAGTTTTACATAAATGTGTCACGGGCTAGAGGTCTCTCACACTCGCTGCCTTAGGAATACCCCGCTCCTAAATTTATATCTCCACTGAAGAACACTTAAAATTTATAAATGCTTTATCGTAATAGATGGATAGAGATGAGAGGGCCCTCCCCCTTTTTATGGCGTGCTTCAATAGTTCTCTCCAAAGAATAGTGTTTTATAAAATACTCTACATTTGGTGATATCTACAATTCTCTGGATTCTACCATGGCAACATTTACATAATGTTTCTCTAGAAACATCCAGGTACTAGTATACTATATTATTACTTATTAGAAGTAATCTCTGGCCTCGAGTCTTCATTCTTCCAAGGTCTTCTTCATGGACAGCTAAACATGCCACCGAGTGAGATATGAACTTGATAAACCAGACACATACATGAGTCATGTAAAGAAATGTGCAAGTCTAGATTAGATCGGATAACACCAGGTTAAACATTCAAAGAAGTAATCTGTGATACACCCAGGGTACGGTTTCCCCATAAAATAAAAAGAATATGAAGACATCTAAGTTAGTTTTACATGTGATGCTATCAAAGTTGTTTGGATCCAAACTGAAGATTGCTCAATAATTGAGTTGGCTTTTGGCTCAGATTGAGCCTAGATCAAAGCCAAGATGATTGATGGGTCAAGTTAACTTGGATCAAACCTGAATCGAGCTGAACTTGGATCCCATTGAGCTGGCTCAAGATCAAATCAAAAGATGCATGCATATATGGAAGAATGCATATACACATATGTGAAGATAAACCAATCCAACCACCTTGTCCTGCTACCCGGTCCAGTTCACGCAGAGTTCATATGGACCTTACCAAAAATAATCAAGGAAATCAAACATTGCTTCCAGCTTGGTATCAAAGCAATCATTCCTCACCTCACTGTAGTTTCCACTCGATTCTATTGTGCTCTCCTCCATCCGCCACATGCATTAAAATCGAGGATCCTTGTCGAGCTCACAGTTGAAGTTGCACTCCTCCCATGTTCCTTGACGACCTTCAGCTTGCAGTCAAGCGAATTAGTCGAGGGCGATCTTACTCTACGCGTTCATCGAGATTCTACTTTTGATCCACAATTTGTCCTTTGTTGCCGCTGCATTCCCTGCTTATTGCCATTGTACTCCCTCCACAGTAGCTATCTTTGTTATCAAGGTGTATTTTTTACCCCCCGCCTGTCTCCCTTGTTCATCTTGTTGATATCCATAAATTTGCACCATCCACTGAGAGTCCGAGACTACGTCCATAAATACTCGGGCAGAACAACTTTCCAATCAGGTTATAGTAACTACCATGCCTATTGATGGTACAAACTATCACAACTTTCCAAACAGGTTATAGTAACTACAATGCCTATTGATGGTACAAACTATCTTGCATGGTAACGATCCATTCACCTAGCTTCAAGTGCTTTCTTTGCTCATAATAGATGCACCACCACCTTTTTTAGTGCACAGTCATCCACTCAGACTTCCAATGAGTGGATCATCAATTCAGGTACCACCAACCAGTCAACAACATGACATGTTATTCTCACAGATTTCCATCTTACATTCATCTTTTTGGGTGCCAAAATTTTAACGTCGCGTTGATTTTGAATTTCAGGGTCCGATCGTGATTGAATTTAATTAATTCGGCGGGTTGTGGAGGTAATGATCTATTTTTAATTAATTTATTAAGCATGATAAAAAAATGAAAATGAAGAGTCGGCGTGATTTAGAGGTCTGTGGAAATTTTATGTGCATAGATATTCACGTTGTTTGGCTTCAATGCCATATTAGAAATTGGAAGAAAAACCAAAATTTACACCCATCCACTAAAAATAGCGTCGGTTCACACCCCACACTCGGTTCGGGTACTATAATCGCACCCTCTCACGATACCACTCCCAGATAAATCCTGTGCCCCTTCTATCACATAACCCTCATCCTCCGCTTTTGCACGCAGAGAAGCAGCCGACTCCCCTTACCGCGCGCAGCAACAGAAAGCAAAGGCAGCGGCGACCCTTCCTCCGCCCATAGCAGACCTCATTGATCTCTCTCCCTCTTCCCAGCGCCATGGGAAACTCCTTTTCCAACCCTAGTCGGTGGAGGATATTGCCTATTTCGCCTTTTTTGGTTCAGGTGAGTGTGTTATGCCATTTCTCCTTCTATTCTAGGATTTTCTCCACTACTATCTTATCCTTTTCGATTTCAAATTTTGAAGGGTTGACGTTTCCGTATGCTAAGGCTTGATTAATCTGAGCAAACCCATCACCGTTACGTCAAGATAATAATCTCTTGTATGATTTCTCCTTCCAATTCAGCTTTTTCTCGCTCACTTAGGCAAGTTTCATGGTAACCCTAATGTTGTGAAATCTCGATTAATAGAGTTTTCCACCTAATCTCAAATCTTTTGAAGTGTGGTGTTAGGAATCAGGGAAGTTTCACAATTTCCTCCGATACAAGGTATGATCTTTGTCACTGAAATTCTCAGCATCCGTTGTGATTCTAGCCAGCAGATTAGACCCTTTTGGGAATTGTTTCTAACCCTAAGAATTTTAGGGATTTTATTTTAAGGACTGCCTAGCCTTCAGAAAGGGGTGAACATTGCCTCTAATTGGAGAAATTCGAAGTGGTTAGATTTGTTGGAAAGAGAATCATGTCACCTCGCCGCGTTTACGAGCGTCGAAACACCACTGTAAGAAATTCGACTCCTTTTACTTAAACATATCAGACTGTTTTAAATTCATGATTTAACTATGTCAGTATACGCACTTGAAAGTTACAAGTTCCTATAGTCAAAAATCACGATTTAGATGATAAGGAAATTATTATAGCGGGATATGAAATTAGATACTAAATAATAATAATCCAAAGTCAGAATCAAGTTAAAGGGTAAGGTACACTTGGGCTAAAATATCAGATTCAGTTACATGAAAAACCTTAACCTAGGTACTTAACTAGAACGTTACCCCCGTGAGTGTCTCACTGAACACTAGTCTAGATCAATTCAGAAAATGGCGAGAGAGGTTTACCCTCATATTTTGGCGGAGGCACACCACCGTGTTCATAGGGCCAGTAGGCCACCACACGAGTTTCAGACTTAGGGTTGATGACCCTTGTTTACAAATATGGAACTCCTCAGATAGGAGTATGTGTTCCTCTTGAGGGGCATTCTATTCAGGGCACCACCAGATTTGCCACTCAAACTACAGTTTTCAGTGTGTACGGTCGCCGCTAAAAGCAAGATTCAATAAGTTAATAATGAAACTTGCTGAAGCTTACAACAATCACATTGCTAAAACTTCAAAAATCAACAACCTATACAATTAAGAATAGTGCGTCAGAATATATAGTAGGTCGATTTTATGTCTAGATCATGAACTCAAGTGCCAAAATTTATAGTAAATAATTTTGCATATTTTATATACAAGTAATGTTCATTTATTTTTAGTGTTACTGGAAGGAGTAGTTTTTCTTACTCTCCAGTGGGTCTGAACCAGTTGGAACTTATTTTATAGGAGACTCAGGTCAGGGGATCCGCTTAAGATAGGCGGTACAGTCATCACTGTTGTCAGTCTCTTTCAGTTATTGTACTTATTTTATTTGCATACATTATGTATTGTTGTACTTCATTCATGTTTTGATGTACCGCCTTATTTTCAGACTGACGGTAATTCAATTTCATGGTGCATTTTCGGTTCTAGTTGGCTCTGTGAATTCAGTATTTTGAGGTACACTTTTCCCTTAGATTTTCCTTACTCTACTTCCGCTGTAAGTTTTTCTCTTAGCACTTTTACTCTATGTCTGCTTTATATCAGTTTTATACAGTTACTTAGTTTACTTCTTATCGCGGGCCCGGCCGGACTGTTGATATGCTAATAAACTAGGTTGGGGTGTTTCAGGATGGCTCGGCCATCTCCGACAATGGGATTGTTACTTGTAACCCTACCATCACTTTATCCATTTCTTTGGCATCCCAAAAGATTTACTTTCTATCAATAATAATAAACTCTGCTGTTACTTTTATCCCTCTGTTTATTATTTCAAGCTCTTAAATGATCTGTACATTTTGGATCATTTTCCCTCACATGCAATGAGTTATTCTGCCTCTACGAGTTTCATGTGCTGCTATCATTGCTTTGGGCTCACCTCCATTTGCTATATGAGACATCTTCATCCTTTTATTTCATATGTTATGCTTAAAAGTTTTCATTGTGCTGTATGCGAGCTTGCTAAGCATGAGCACTTCTCCATTATTCATGTTCCTTTAACTCAGGTGGAACCCTTTGCATTGATTCAAATAGATATTTGGGGGCCTTGTCCCACCCCTTCTTTATATGATGACCAGCAGATTGTAAGATTTATAGATTACCATTCTAGCACTATATGGGTATATGTCATGCATACTAAAATGAAGTTTTTCCCCACTTAAATTTTTTCCATGCTATGATTGTTCATTTAATGTCAAGGATAAAATCTTGCTCAATGATAATGTCACTGAGTGTACTATCAATCTATATTTGGCTTCACTAGCTATATTGTTAACCCTGCTCAGAAATGTTTCGCCAAGAGAAAGAATGTTAATTTTTCGAGCTTCTCAGGTCTCATTTTTATGTATCCTCCAGATTGTTATTGAGGTGAAGTTGTGTTAAATGCAACACATCAAATCAATCATATCATCCAATAAAGTTGGTTTCGTCACTTCATAGTCACTCCAAGCATCCCACCGAACATCTTGCAAGCCTATGTGTTTGGGTGTGTTCCTTTTGTCCCAATTCATAAATTCACTCGAGGGAAGCCTGATCCTAGAGTTCTGAAATGTGTCCATACAGGCTACAACTGTAACATCAAAAAATTTTGACGCGAAATTTAATTTAAATTGTAGGGCCAAGTCGCGACGATTTGTGATTGAGACAGCGCGACGTCGAGGTACGTTGGTAGTATGACTAGAAATCGCGTCCATTTATTAGTGACGCATATAAATTATATTAATAGATCATAACGCAGAATAGGCAAGAATCGACGCGCGCCAAATAGTAGGTGTGTATTTATGTTTATTTGGGTATGGAATGGGTGTGCAAATAGCTTTCCCCCCCTTTTTCTCCTACGGTTATTAAAACCGTAACCAAGAGAAAGAATGTTAATTTTTCGAGCTTCTCAGGTCTCATATTTATGTATCCTCCAGATTGTTATTGAGGTGAAGTTGTGTTAAATGCAACACATCAAAACAATCATATCATCCAATAAAGTTGGTTTCGTCACTTCATAGTCACTCCAAGCATCCCACCGAACATCTTGCAAGCCTATGTGTTTGGGTGTGTTCCTTTTGTCCCAATTCATAAATTCACTCGAGGGAAGCTTGATCCTAGAGTTCTGAAATGTGTCCATACAGGCTACAACTGTAACATCAAAAAATTTTGACGCGAAATTTAATTTAAATTGTAGGGCCAAGTCACGACGATTTGTGATTGAGACAGCGCGACGTCGAGGTACGTTGGTAGTATGACTAGAAATCGCGTCCATTTATTAGTGACGCATATAAATTATATTAATAGATCATAACGCAGAATAGGCAAGAATCGACGCGCGCCAAATAGTAGGTGTGTATTTATGTTTATTTGGGTATGGAATGGGTGTGCCAATAGCTTTCCCCCCCTTTTTCTCCTACGGTTATTAAAACCGTAACCCGCACAAATTAAAGTCCCGCACCCCTCTCTTCTCACGGGATTAAAACCGCAGCAGCAGCCCGCGCCCGACGCCTCCCGCTTCCGCCAGAGCCGTCGACTCCCGCGCCCTAGGCGCCGCCCGTTCCCGCTCCAGAACCCACCGCCGGATTCCTCTCCCTCCTCTGCAGGCGCCGGGGAGTACTCCTCTTCTTTCCTTGGCCGTGGGAGAAGCGGGTCTAACCCTAACCGGAGAGGTTGAGATCCGTATTTGGATTCGGTGAGTCTGATTTCTCTTTCTCGTTATTTCCTTCGTGGAAATTAGTGTTTTGGAAATTAACCTAGACTAAGATTTCGTTCCCTTGTACCCAAATTAGCTTTTGAGATTCTAAATCCTCTGCAGAAGTTGTGTAGGGCGTTTGGAAAGCCTTGGTTTGCTCTCATAAAGGTAATATGTGAAGCTGCTCATTTATTTTTTTGTAACCCTAGTTGTTTTGGAGATTTTCCACCGGAAACCCTTAGGGGAAAATTATGAAGTTAGGGCTGCCCTAAATTGCAGGACTTCGGTGGGGTCGGGGCAGCACTTTGAAGGTCCCCAGCAGTAGGATTGCCTTCGGAAGAGAAGATGTCGCCGCCCCGAGTCTACGAGCGCCGTAACACCGCTGTAAGGAAACCTAACTTCTGCTAATTAGACATAGTAATAAAAATATATTTTGTATACACATGAGTAGATTTATTACAAGTACCATGTCCATGCATAAAAAGGTGTGGTAATAGGGGAACGGTCACGAAAAACGTGTAGGGTGACACTTTTCTCTAAGACCCAAGTAGTCAGATCACGAACAGTAACGTAGGGTACGAAAGCGTTAACCATGTTCGTAGGTTTGGAGTTTGTTCCGAACAAGGGCGTGTATGTCCATTCAAGTAGACCACAAGAAAGTCAAGGGTCGCTCAGTAGTTTATCAGAAGATATCCCAATCAGAGTAGCATCAGACTGAAAGGTCAATCAGCACGTTTAAGTTATTTTAGTGCTAGGTAGAGGCGCACTACCTCTCTCATAAGGTATATGGTATCTTATGAGCAGCATAGTCTTGGGAGTTTACGTCCCTTTGAGACAGTTAGTAGATTCGAGACCGTGTCCGCGCGACACTAGAACAGTTGAGTTCGTAAGATGGTCTCGGGTCGTCAGTTTCAATTGCGCGTTAGGAGCTACTGTGCCTAGAGCCTTCCAAGTAGATGTGCAGGTTAGAATCCGCCTAGAACTCAAGGATAGTCCTGACGTGAGAGAGTATGCTAGTTAGTGAACGCCAGGACTTGAGTTAGTGAACTAAAAGTCACGTGTTTAGTACGAGTAGATGTTTGACCAGAAAGTAGTGCGAAGGCATACATAACATATAGCATAAAGGTTTTTAATGCACAAAACTATTTTCTAAGGCATGCATTCATCATATGAAAACTATTTTAGTGTCACTAGGAGGAGTTATTTTTCTTTACTCTGACCCTTCGTGGGCAATGTTTTTCAGGTGACCCAGGTGGGAAACTACGCCTAGGATGAACGTTATGGTGGTGTCAGTTCGTAGTATTTTTCCCTTTCAGTTTACTCGTTTTCAGCATGTACTTATAGATGGGAACAATGTACCAGATTAATGTTTTATCTAATTTTTATCAGACTATTAATGTTAAGCAGATTTTCAGTTAATTCAATTCTATTCTTGTTAGTGGCTCTGTGAATCCAGATGTCAGGTATGTGATTACCCTTAGTTTAATTTTTAACTTCCGCTGTTAGTCTTAAATTGCTTAGTATAGATTTTTATTACCTGCTGCATATTAGTTTTAATACTGTTTCCTAGTTTTCTTTATATCGCTGACCCGGCCGGACGGCTGATTTCTGAAATACTGGAAAGGGGTGTTACAAATTGGTATCAGAGCCAGGTTTAGGATCCCTGGACCCTAGAAAGAATTCACAAAGCCATAAGATTGTGTAAGAGTAAACTCTTGTTAGTAGAATATTTTTTTTAAGTGACGTTTAAGTCATAGTTTTTCGCTAGAGTATGAAATAAGATTTGCTAAGCCAGATTTCTCGGATGTTTGATAAATAATTAGATTTCTTTTGTATGTTCTATCAGGCATCACGAGTAAGTGAAGCAGGTGAATCTTCACGCCAGGACCCGGTTCCTAATGCGACCATGGGAGACGCTGTCGTGCCTCAGGTGCCACCAGTTCCAGCAGCTCTAGAAGGCACAGACATATCATCTTAGATTGTCAAGGCGGTCACTGTTGCCTTGATGGAGTTTCAGAGAGGACTGGCTGCAGGGTTTCAAGCTCCAGTACAAGTGCCAGTCCCTGCACCAGTTCCTGCCCCAGTACCCGTGGAGATGACCCTGGAGCGCTATTTGAGAAATTTTAGAGAACTTCTGCCTTTGAACTACAGTGGGGATGAGACCCCGACGGACACAGATGATTGGATAACAAACACCAGAGACCTGCTAAATGTTTTGGAGTGCCCAGAGAACAAGAAGGTTCCCTTGGCTGTTTTTCTCCTTCGAGGTGAGGCAAAAATCTGGTGGGACAAGTACCGGGCAGATGATCCTGCAGGTAAAGTGTATTGATCAATTCCTTTATTTTAGGAGGTAATGCGTTTCACTTTAAATTGTATGACCATATTTTGTACAGGTCGTACGTCAGACATGTTTACTTGGGGCGAGTTCTCTGGAGCCCTTGCTAGTTGGTTTGTGCCTCCTTCCGCATGACGAGGTCTCCAGGAGAAGTATCTTAGGCTTTTCCAGGGGGACAGGACAGTTACTGAGTACGAGCGAGAGCTTACTCATCTGGCTCGATATGCAGGCGTGATGCAGGGAGATCAGACTGAGAAGTGCAGTCGCTTTGTGGATGGTTTGCGTGCCTCGTTGAGGCAGCCGCTGATGACTATGGTCAACGCTGATTACAGAAGCTTAGTGGATACGGCTCGCAGGCTGGAAGCCGATCAGCAGAAGGTGCAGAAGCGAGTTAATTTCCGTACGAAGCGATCTCAGGATTCGCATCAGCCGCAGCAGAGCAGGAATGATCAAGGAAAGAACTGGAACAAGAAGCCGAAGCCCGATGCTAGGAAGAGTGGTCATTCTGGTGGTGACAGGAGCAAGGACTACCCCACGTGTCCCAAGTGTCAGCGTCGCCATCCAGGAGAGTGCTTGGCCAGCGCAGGCGTGTGCTACAAGTGCCGACAACCTGGACATATAGCTCGCTTTTGTCAGGAAGTTGATGCGAATCAGGTAATCAAAATTTTATTGTATTCATTACATTTATGTAATTGAAGTTGATGATAAATGTAATTTGTTCCTGCAGTCGAAGTTCGAGGTTGGTAGCTCTAGCAGGGTAGATAAGGGTAAGGCGTTGATGATCACTGATGGGAGACCACATCAGGGTCGAGACTTAGTGCAGCCCAGAGCTTATGGGCTTGGTCAGCAGGAGGCGAAGGATCAGAAGGATGTAGTGATTGGTAAGTGCTCTATCTTATTTAACAAGTTTTTTTTTTTCAAATCCTCCGTAGTGACACATTTATTCTTCATCCTTCATATTTCATTCATGTAGGCATCCTTATGATTCGTAATCTACCCTCTAAGATTCTGTTTGATACGAGTGTCTCGCACTCGTTTATCGCGGAATATCTAGTGCGTAAGTTGAATTTAGAAGTCTTCCCAGAGTCAGTACCGTTGGAAGTCATGATGCCGAATGGATCCCTTCTGCAAATCAGAGAGAAGTGCAGGGTACCAGTGCAGTTTGGTGATACTGAGATTATCGTGGAAGCTTTGCAACTACCTATAGCAGGATTCGACTTGATCTTTGGAATGGACTGGCTTTCAGCAGTCAACGCCAGGATTGACTGTAGGGCGAAGCAGATTCAGTTTGATGGCCCCAACCAGACATCTTTCTTTTTTCAGGGTTTGAAGGGAGTAGTGAAGATGATCATATCTGCAGTCCAAGCGAGAAGGTGCATCAGTAAAGGTTGTGAAACCTTTGTAGTACTGATGAGTGCGGAGTCTAAGACTGACTTGGCAGAAGTACCAGTGGTGCGGGAGTTCCCCGATGTTTTTCCGGAAGAGCTCCCTGGTGCCCCTCCAGATAGAGAGATTGAGTTCCCGATAGACTTGTAGCCTGGGGCTACACCGGTAGCCAAATCTCTCTATCGGATGGCTCCAAGGGAACTAGCAGAGTTGAATAGCCAGTTGCAGGAGCTGCTTGATTTGGGTTTTATACGCCCTAGTACTTCGCCTTGGAGTGCTCCAGTACTGTTCGTGAAGAAGAATGATGGTAGTCTGAGATTGTGCATAGACTACCGTGAATTGAACAAGTTGACCGTTAAGAACAAGTATCCGATTCCCAGGATTGATGATTTGTTCGACCAGTTGGTGGGAGCGAGCACTTTTTCCAAGTTAGATCCGAGGTTGGGCTATCATCAGTTAAAGATTCGTGACGTGGATATTCAGAAGATGGCTTTCAGTACTAGATATGGACACTTCGAGTTCGTGGTCATGTCGTTTGGGCTGACCAACGCTCCTTCAGTATTTATGGACCTGATGAACAGGGTTTTTTGGGAGTACTTGGATCGGTTTGTCATCATCTTCATAGATGATATTTTGGTGTTCTCTAAGAGTGCAGAAGATCATGCAGCACACCTCAGGATTGTTTTGAGCACCCTCATGAAGAACCAGTTGTATGCTAAGTTTTCAAAGTGCGAATTTTGGCTTTCAGAGATTGCATTCTTAGGCCACATCATCAGTCAAACAGGAGTTAGCGTTGATCCAAAGAAGATAGAGGCTATAAAGAGTTGGCCAAGGCCGTCGACAGTGTCAGAGGTTCGCAGCTTTTTGGGTCTTATTGGATACTACATGAGGTTCATCAGAGATTTCTCAAAGATAGTCTTACCACTGACTTCCCTCACTAGGAAGGGAAAGGGCTTGGATTGGACAGTCGAGTGTGAGTTGGCTTTTGAGGACTTGAAGGACAGGTTGATGACCGCACCGATTTTGAGTTTACCTTCAGGGCCTGACGGGTTTCAGATTTATAGTGATGCTTCAGGTCAGGGTTTGGGTTGTGTTCTCATGCAGCATGGAAAGGTCGTAGCCTATGCCTCGAGATAGTTAAAGGTTCATGAGAGGAACTATCCCGTGCATGACTTGGAGCTTGCAGCAGTTATTCATGCTCTGAAGATTTGGAGGCACTACCTCTATGGAATGCGTTGCGAGATCTTTACTGATCATAAGAGCCTCAAGTATATCTTTGATCAGCGAGAGCTCAATTTGAGGCAGCGTAGATGGTTAGAGTTTCTTTCGGACTACGATGTAGACATTCAGTACCATCTAGGAAAGGCGAACGTAGTAGCTGATGTTCTTAGCCGTAGAGGCTCGTGTTTTTACCTTCTCACTCAGCAGAAGGAGTTAGTACGAGAGCTGGAGAGACTGGACATCGTCGTTGTGCCCCGTAGCAGTTTTAGTTCAGCTCGGTTGAGTTGGATGGAGATTTCGTGCGATATTAGAGATAGGATCAGGACAGCTCTACCGTTGGATCCAAAGATGGCAGAGATTTGGATCTCAGTGCAGTCAGGTCAGAAAGAGAGGTTCTCTATTCAGGATGATTTATTATCGCATGATGGCAGAGTGTGTATCCCAGATGTAAGTCACCTTCGCGAGGACATTCTTTTCGAGGCACACAATTCCAGATATTCTATACATCCTGGTAGCACGAAGATGTATGCAGATCTTAAGAAGACAGTCTGGTGGCCAGGTTTGAAGAGTGATGTTGCAGATTATGTAGGGAAGTGCGAGACATGCAAGTTAGTTAAGGCCGAGTGTCAAAGGCCTGGGGGCAAGTTGCAGCCACTTCCCATTCCCGAGTGGACTTTTGAGGATATATCCATGGACTTCATTCACGGTCTGCCGAGATCACAGAGTGGGAATGATTCTTTATGGGTCATAGTTGATCGACTTTCCAAGGTCGCCCATTTCATTCCTCTTAGGAAGACGGATCAAGGTCCGAAGCTGGCCCAGTTATATCTAGACGAGATAGTTCGATTTCACGGTGTGCCCAAGGCTATAATTTCAGACCAAGATGACAGATTTACCTCCAGGGAGTGGCGTTACGTACAGGAGCGGTTGGGTAACAGGTTACATTTCAGCACCGCATTCCATCCCCAGACCGATGGACAGACTGAGCGCACAAACAGGACTTTGGAGGATCTGCTTCGGATGTGCATTCTAGACTTTGGAGGAAAGTGGGAGAAGTATGTTACTCTTGTGGAGTTCTCCTACAACAACAGTTTTCAGACAAGTATTGGGATGGCACCGTTCGAGGCCCTCTATGATAGACGTTGTCGGACACCGTTATGTTGGGCTGAAAGTGAGGAAAGATCTTCTATCAGAGAGTCGTGGATTGAAAAGACCACTGACAGGATCAAGCTCATTCAGGAGCGTATGAAGACAGCCCAGGATCGCCAGGCCAAGTATCATGATCAGAAGCACAGGTAAGTAGAGTTCAGTGTTGGAGACTATGTTTATCTGAAGGTCAGACCAGTCAGAGGAGTCTCTAGAATAAAGCAGATGAAGAAACTGAGCCCCAGATTCGTTGGTCCTTTTGAGGTGCTGGAATAAGTTGGTGAGGTTGCATATAGGTTGGCCTTACCTGAGGAAATGAGTGGTGTACATGATGTATTCCACGTCTCCTATCTGAGGAGAGCAGTTAGAGATTCTAGTCAGATCATCAGTACCGAGGAAGCACCAATTGAAACAGATCTTAGTATTGGGGTTAGCCCAATCAGAATAGTGGATTCAAGGATACAGAAGCTCAGGAACAGAGAAATTCGCATGGTCAAAGTCCTTTGGATGAACTGTGGCCGTGCAGAGTATACTTGGGAGCGAGAGGATGAGTTTAAGAGCAATGCAGACTATTCTTTTCTCTTCGATGCAGGTATGGTTTTAATTTTCGAGGACGGAAATTTTTGTTAGGAGGGGAGAATTGTAACATCCAAAAATTTTGACGCGAAATTTAATTTAAATTGTAGGGCCAAGTCGCGAAGATTTGTGATTGAGACAACGCGACGTCGAGGTACGTTGGTAGTATGACTAGAAATCGCGTCCATTTATTAGTGACGCATATAAATTATATTAATAGCTCATAACGCAAAATAAGCAAGAATCGACGCGCGCCAAATAGTAGGTGTGTATTTATGTTTATTTTGGTATGGAATGGGTGTGCCAATAGCTTCCCCCCCTTTTTCTCCTACGGTTATTAAAACCGTAACCCGCACAAATTAAAGTCCCGCACCACTCTCTTCTCACGGGATTAAAACCGCAGCAGCAGCCCGCGCCCGACGCCTCCCGCTTCCGCCAGAGTCGTCGACTCCCGCGCCCTAGGCGCCGCCGGTTCCCGCTCCAAAACCCATCGCCGGATTCCTCTCCCTCCTCTGCAGGCGCCGGGGAGTACTCTTCTTTCCTTGGCCGTGGGAGAAGCGGGTCTAACCCTAACCGGAGAGGTTGAGATCCGTTTTTGGATTCGGTGAGTCTGATTTCTCTTTCTCGTTATTTCCTTCGTGGAAATTAGTGTTTTGGAAATTAACCTAGACTAAGATTTCGTTCCCTTGTGCCCAAATTAGGTTTGGAGATTCTAAATCCTCTGCAGAAGTTGTGTAGGGCGTTTGGAAAGCCTTGGTTTGCTCTCATAAAGGTAATATGCGAAGCTAGCTCATTTATTTTTTTGTAACCCTAGTTGTTTTGGAGATTTTCCACCGGAAACCCTTAGGGGAAAATTATGAAGTTAGGGCTGCCCTAAATTGCAGGACTTCGGTGGGGTCGGGGCAGCACTTTGAAGGTCCCCAGCAGTAGGATTGCCTTCGGAAGAGAAGATGTCGCCGCCCCGAGTCTACGAGCGCCGTAGCACCGCTGTAAGGAAACCTAACTTTTGCTAATTAGACATAGTAATAAAAATATATTTTGTATACACATGAGTAGATTTATTACAAGTACCATGTCCATGCATAGAAATGTGTGGTAATAGGGGAACGGTCACGAAAAACGTGTAGGGTGACACTTTTCTCTAAGACCCAAGTAGTCAGATCACGAACAGTAACGTAGGGTACGAAAGCGTTAACCATGTTCGTAGGTTTGGAGTTTGTTCCGAACAAGGGCGTGTATGTCCATTCAAGTAGACCACAAGAAAGTCAAGGGTCGCTCAGTAGTTCACCAGAAGATATCTCAATCAGAGTAGCATCAGACCGAAAGTTCAATCAGCACGTTTAAGTTATTTTAGTGCTAGGTAGAGGCGCACTACCTCTCTCATAAGGTATATGGTATCTTATGAGCAGCATAGTCTAGGGAATTTACGTCCCTTTGAGACAGTTAGTAGATTCGAGACCGTGTCCGCGCGACACTAGAACAGTTGAGTTCGTAAGATGGTCTCGGGTCGTCAGTTTCAGTTGCGCGTTAGGAGCTACTCTGCCTAGAGCCTTCCAAGTAGATGTGCAGGTTAGAAGCCACCTAGAACTCAAGGATAGTCCTGACGTGAGAGAGTATGCTAGTTAGTGAACGCCAGGACTTGAGTTAGTGAACTAAAAGTGACGTGCTTAGTACGAGTAGATGTTTGACCAGGAAGTAGTGCGAAGGCATACATAACATATAACATAAAGGTTTTTAATGCACAAAACTGTTTTCTAAGGCATGCATTCATCATATGAAAACTATTTTAGTGTCATTAGGAGGAGTTATTTTTCTTTACTCTGACCCTTCGTGGGCAATGTTTTTCAGGTGACCCAGGTGGGAAACTACGCCTAGGATGAACGTTATGGTGGTGTCAGTTCGTAGTATTTTTCCCTTTCAGTTTACTTGTTTTCAGCATGTACTCATAGATGGGAACAATGTACCAGATTAATGTTTTATCTAATTTTTATCAGACTATTAATGTTAAGCAGATTTTCAGTTAATTCAATTCTATTCTTGTTAGTGGCTCTGTGAATCCAGATATCAGGTATGTGATTACCCTTAGTTTAATTTTTAACTTCCGCTGTTAGTCTTAAATTGTTTAGTATAGATTTTTATTACCTGCTGCATATTAGTTTTAATACTGTTTCCTAGTTTTCTTTATATCGCTGACCCGGCCGGACGACTGATTTCTGAAATACTGGAAAGGGGTGTTACAACAACACTATCCAAAAGAGATACAAGTGTTATAATCTTCCTACCTGAAAGACTTCATCATTATGGATGATACCTTATGTGGATCTGAGCCCTATTTTCATCCCTTTCTTCATGGGAGGGGGTTGGTGAAGTGACCATTTGGTGAAGGCATAAATGTCTCTCCATCATATTCCTATATCACCTTCTATGAATGTCACTTTTCTCTCTAAAAGATAGTGTTGTTTATAGAAGATGGCAAAAGAACAAGTGTGCTGTCCTACTAGAGCACTACCAAATACTAGCTTTAGACTTAGAGTTTGATGATAAAGTGCTTGGTAAATATATACACCCTTGCACCCAATACTCACTTCAACTCCACATATTCATCATTATCACATCAAGCTCTTATGACTTGTTTAGCATATATTTATGTATCTAACTGATGGGGTTTCCCTAAATTCATCCGAGTCAGAAAAGCATTTCGGGTCCAAATGTGTCTGCGCTAGCAGCGCGCACCCAAGCGGGTGCGCACCCCCACGCGGTTCTGCGCACAACCGCATGATGCCGCACAATGCCACGCGCCCCCACGGAGTCCGGCACGGTGTCGTGCTCCCCCGCACAGTGTCGCGCATGCCCCGACACACTCTCATCGCCCCGCGTCGTCGCCGCTGCTGTTATCATCTCTCCGACGAATTTGTCGAGGCCGCCCGAGTTGCCAGGGGGCATGGCTGTCATTTTCCGGAAATTGGTGATCCAGGTGACAAAAATCGTGTATTCATATTCGCCCGTTCAGAATTCAGAACGGCACAATTACCATTGCGCCCGTAGAAAAACTATAAAAAGGCGTCGAGGCTTTACATTTTCAAGGATGGAGAAAAAGGGAGAGGACTGAGCACTGAGGTTTTCAGGCGAAGACTTAGCACCCCATTTGCTCTCCTGCTAAACGTGTGCTCCACCTGCAACAACTCTGCTCCAGAGGTTGTTCCCGCGAACGTAGCTCAAGACTTATCTTTTCCTCAAGGAACTTGTAAAGGAGAGGTGACCTATCACCCTCCTAGAAACTCTAACTCATGTAACTGCTATTACTACTATTGGAATTTTGTGAGAACTGGGCCAAATTCAATAGTTTAAAATCTTGAGTGATTCAAAGCAAGTCTAGTTGTGAAAGGGTGCACACAAAAGAAAATATATTTTTGTACCAATGGCGATGAGTAATATAACTTAAGTGTTATTCTCTAGTGCAATTATTCTTGGTTGGGAGTCACAATAGCTTGATGTCAAAAATGTGTTGTGATTTGGACAAGATCTTCATGAGTGCTCCATTTTTTTTCATTACTAATGATTTAAATAAAAATGTTTGTAAATTGGAGAGTATGGTTTGGAAACTTTATTACTCTAATGAAATCATCTAAATACTAACAACGTGAGGCAAATTGCACTAAATTTAGGAAGCATAAAGAAAAAGAATATCACAACATCAATAGTTTAAAGTGCCAAAGTGTCTAGGCTCTGAGGATGAAGCTTGCTATGAAGGACATTCAAGATTGGGTAGGAGGTATGTCTGAGTGCTTGGGGGCACTATGATTGGAGTGGGGGGTGCTCCTCAGAAAGTGCCAAAGTTCCTTGAATGCCGAAGCATATGAATGGACTAAGGAGGATGAAAGACTTTGCACCTTAGTGGAGGCTATGCGACAAAAGATTGGAGAAATGTAAGAAGATGTATCTAGGTTGACGGGAACACACAACAATGGAGATATCTCTGCACCATTGGGGAGGCAAATGGACGTACCCAAGCAAAAAGAATTCAACAAAAAAGATTGGCAACATAAGTGAACAGTTAAATATGGAGTATGGAGCAATACCTCTGTGCTGTAGGTAGCATTGATGGCACATTGAGTAAATAGTTCTTCAATGTACGTGATGGATAATCAACTTTTGTCCTGGAGACCTAATTGCGATGACGGAAGTAGGAAATTCATAACAAGGGAAGATTTCCAGAGGGAATTTAAGCTGAAGTTTTTCCTGGAGAATGTGGAGTATAAAGGTTAGGCAAAGCGATGGAATGTGGAGTATAAAGGTTAGGCAAAGCTCCTTCGCTTGAGGCATAAGGGAGACATGAAAAAATATGTGAAAATCATTACAAGGTTTGTGCTTCAAGGTCCCTCCATCAGCGGGAAGGATGTCTTCTTTGAGTTCATGTTTGGGCTTGAACCATGCGCCAAATCGGAGATTCAGCGCAAAGGTGCGCAAGAGTTACCAAAGTCTAGGGCAACAACAGAAACAATGGTGGAATTCATGACGTGGGACCATGTATACGTCAAACCTGAGGAGGAAGGTAGTAGCCATAACAACTGCAATGAGCAAGAATATGTTCTAGTCCACCCTCGCCGCAAAGGGAGACAAAGGCACAATCATAAGGGCGGCGGAAGTGATAAATAACCCTTGAAGTCCTTCTTGTGCAATGAACCACACAATGTAATGATTGCCCGACAAAGGGAAAAATAACCGCGCTTTTTAAGCAAGATATGAGGCCAAAGAATAAATTACATATAAGAGCGAACCTTAGTGCCATGATGGTTAAAAAATGCAACAACGACGGAGGACCGATGGTATATATAGAAGACGAGGGAGTTCGTCCCACTTTATGGTGCTTGTGCGACAAACTGCCTAAGGCATGTGATTGCCCTTGGCAAAGGAAGTTGGCCACCATATTCAAGGATGACAGAGTAAGAAACGAAGAAACTTGGTACACGAGTTTTTACATAGAAGACCAATTGCAGAAAGGTGTGAACCACCAAACAACCACTCATAACATCGCTCGGATATGAGTGACCATTGCAGGATGAAGCAACCAAGGTTCGCAGCAAACTAGAACAAGAGTGCAACAACCAAACTACAGGAGAACCAGTCCAACAAGCCAAAATAGGAAACGTGAACACGAAAAATGTTGAAACTTGAGATGTCGCGAGCAAGACAAATAGAAGTTGCATAAGTAAAAATAAGATTGCGATGAGGGCGTCATAAGTTTGAGTTTAAAAGAATGTTAGGCTTCAAAAGATCCAAGCTCACACATGATACATCGATGAGCACGAGATTTAACACTCAAGCCTAGTGTCGAAGGTTCATTGGGGTTATGCAAAGCATAATAGGTTAGAAAGGGAGTACATTCACACTAGAAGTATACAAAAAACTCTTAATAATTGGAGATGAAATTGGATGAATATAGAAAGACTGGGATTATTATAGAGGATTTAAAATTATTTTATTCTTATAATGTAAATAATCTATTATGATTAAGTGAACATATTAAAGTGCAATTTGGGAATACTTAGATGATTTAGCAAGAGAAAACCCAAATAGAGAGAAGATTTTCATAGAAGGAGACTTAAATGGATATATAGAGAAGAAAAATATAGAATATACAGCCGTTCATGTAGGATTTGGGTATGAAAAAAGAAATGAGTTAATTGTGACAAATACGTTTTTCATGAAAAAGAGAGAACATGTAATTACGTTTAAAAGCAGACCAAATAAGTTGCAAATTAATTATTTTATGACTCGCAAAATAAAAAAAATGATTTGTAAAGATTGCAAAGTTGTAGCAGGAAAAAGTTTGACAACACAACGTATGTTAGTGTTGTTGGACGTACAAATTAAATATAGTAAATTTAAGACAAAGACAAAAGTGTTGCCAAAAATTCAGTGGTGGACCTTGAAGATAGAAAAACAAGTTACTTTCAAGACAACAGCTATAGACAACTAGTTCATGACCTTTATATTGATTCTAATGTCTCATGGGAAGTAATGTTTTTATATGAAAGGATAAATGAAAAGACTGTACTTGGAGAATCAAAAGTTTGTGCGCCCCCAAATAAAAAATCTTGGTGATAGAAAAAGGAAGTGCAAGAAAAATTGAGGGCAAAATATGATCAACAATAAAACACTATAAGTTTGTAGGAATGATGAAAACTTGACAAGGTATAAAGTCGTCAAGAAAAAAAACTAAACATGCAGTAAGTAAAACAAGAAGTCAAGCTTATGAAGAATTTATAAGTGACTAGATACCAAAGATGGAGAGCGTGACAAATATAAAATTTCTCGAGCTAGAGAGAGGAAGACAAGAGATTTAAGCAAAGTTAAATGCATAAATGATGACGGATGATGTGACTATTAAAGAGCGGTGAAAATATAGTTTTATCAATTTTATAATGAAACAAAAGACAATAAATTGAACATGGGAGAGTTGAGTAATTCAGTGGAATATAGAAACATAATATTTTTATAGTAAAATTCGGGTATCTGAGGTAAATGATGATCTAAAGAAGATGATAAATGGAAAGACTGTTGGGTAAGCCGATATACCCATCAAAGTATAAAAATGTCTAGAGAAAGAAAGAATTTTATGGTTTACATGTTTTTTCAATAAGATACTGAAGTTAAAGATGATGGTAGACCAATGAAAAAAAAATATCTTAGTATCTTTGTATAAGAACAAAGAAGATATACAAATTTGTGTTAAGTATAGAAGAATTAAATTAATGAGTCATGTCGTGAAACTATAGGAATGAGTTATAGAAGAAGAGTAAGATGGGAGACTAACATCTCGGAGAATCAATTTGGATTCATGCCAGGGACCATGGAAGTTATACATCTTTTGAGGAGACTCATTGACAACTATCTAGAATGAAAACAAGATTTGCATCTGCCATTTATCGATCTTGAGAAGGCTTATGATAGAGTTCCAAGAAAGATCTTATGGAGAGTCTTAAAAAAAGATGTAAATGTAGCATACAATGACATAATCAAAGATATGTACACAAATTCAGTGACGAGGGTGAGGACATCTAGAAGAATAACACAGGAATTCTATATCACTGTTGGCTTACATCATGGTTAAGCTTTAAGCCGTCATCTCTTTACCCTTATCTTAGATGAGCTCACTGAACATATCCAACAAGTAATACCTTAGTGTTTATTGTTTGCAGAAGATATCGTTTTGGTCGATGAGACGCACGAGGGTGTAAATGCGAAACTTGAATCTTGGCGAGATATTTTAGAAAAAAGGGGTTTTAGGTTGAGCAGGGCAAAGACAGAGTATATGGAGCTTAAATTTAGCAATGCAAGAAAGACAGATGACTTCGTTATTAAGTTGGGTGCTCAAGATATTTCCCGCAGGTTGGTTGAAGTGGAGAGGCAAGTCAGGGATCTTATGTGATCGTAAAGTAGCATTAAAAATTTAAAACATAACGGCAAGTTTTACTATACTGCAATTAGACCAGCAATGTTCTATGGTTCTGAGTGTTGGACAGTGAATTGTGTAAATGAGCAAAAAATGGGAGTTACAGAGATGAGAATGCTTAGGTGTATGTGTGATTGTGTGGACACACGAGACTGGATAAATTTGGAATGAATGTATCATGGATAATACAGGAGTGGCACCAATGCAGAGATGATGCAAGAAGCTCGACTAAGATGGTTTGGGCATGTACAAAGGAGACCATTACAGACACCTGTTAGATGTTGTGATAGTTTAGTCACTAGGCATGTTAAACAAGGGAGGAGTAGACCAATAAAGACTTGGAATGAAACTATAAGGAAAACATGATGTACTTAGGTATTAGTGAGATTATGACTAAGGATAGGGCATAATGGTGACAAAGGATCCATATAGCCGACCCCACTATAGTGGGATAAAGGCTTGAGTGTTGTTGTTTTTGTACTGTAAATAATCTAGGGAGGGTGTAGAAGTATCTAGGAATGTCAAGGTAAGAGAATTAGTGAAAATGTGGTGGAGACTATAAAAGGGAAATGCTCCACTCATTTGAACACACATGAGCTTTTGAAGCAATAAGTTTTTTCACTTCTAACTCTCCCACTCTCCCTGGTTGTGAGCATTTTTGCATTCTGATACATAATTACGGGTACGACTGACTTGGGAGTGCAAGTTCTAAGGTTGTTAAGGTGTTGAGTGCAAGAATCCTAAATGTAGTGCAGGTCTTTGAGCATAAATCCGTAGTCTTGTGACACTAGAATGCAGATCCAACACTAGAATGCAGATCCATAGTCATTAGTAGAGGCAAATCATAATATTGACGGAGATAATGAAGTGCCCACTAAATAAGTATTCAAGATACCAATGTCCAGTGAGGAGAATTATTTATATACCTCATAGGAGAAGTCATATCGCTTAAGCAGTTAAAGTTCTTTGTCAGTTCATGCATGCACCATAAGTTAAAACACTGAGAAGTTGTTACAGGGTTCTTGAATATTTAAAGGCCAAGACCGGTGAAAAGAAAATTGTTCCCATTAGCTGGCTTGAGTGATTGCAATATGTTAGTGTGGAGGTCCTGATGAAGATCGGGCTGGTTATACCGTTGACAAACATTCAATTGTTGTATATTATTCATTAGTAGAAGATAATCATGCAACTCGGTGAAGCAAAACAAAATGTTAAGTACATAAGAACGAAACGAGATTTGGGAGAGAGGAGAAATCTAGGATTTGAGAAAAGCGAGAGGAAATACCTTGGAATATTTGTCTGTCCACCGCCAGGAAACCCAAGGGATTATTATACCCCTCAGGTCTAGGAGGCCCCCCCATAGGGTCTAGGAGGCCCCCCCATAGGGGTTCAGCCCCGATCGCTTCATGTTTTAATTAGGGAGGGCTAAACCGGATGGTTCAGCCCCGCTTGATGTCGCATCCTTCTGCCGCCTCTAGTATGTCTGTCTCGTGAACCGGCCGTTATGAGGATTAATAACATTCCCTTCCCCTTCAAGAACTAGCTTGCCCCAAGGTGAAAATTTGGATATAGTTCCTGGAACTCAAGCAGGTCTGCCCAAGTGTTTTGTGATGTAGATAAATTCTTCCATTTGACAAGAATTTCCTGACGGTATTCCGTGCCACGTTTCTTCCACTTGGTGAGTAGCACCTCCTCATGGAGTGGTTGCAATCCCACCTCATTGGTTGCTTCTCGGAGGGTAGAGCACACATGAGTTGTTTGCCCGATATTCTTCTTTAACAGAGACATGGAATGTGGAATGAATATGCGAGCCCGCGGGAAGGTTCAAGGTGTAAGCAACCGGTCCCACCTGCTGAATGATTTTAAAGGGACCATAATAGCGAAGGGCCAGCTTCTGATTAGTCCTCCTAGACACTGAGGTTTGTCTGTAGGGATGGAGTTTTAAGAAGACTTCATCACTGATTGCAAATTGACGTTCGGACTGATGTTTATCTGCTTGTATTTTCATCCTGTTTTGGGCGGTAAGGAGGTTTTCTTGTAATATGGTGAGGGTATGGTCGCGATCGTGCAATTCACGATCAACAGACGCTAGCGTCGTTCCTTTTTGGCTCATATGTACCCAGACTCGGGGCGGAACGCCCATAGACAATTTCAAAAGGAGTAAGCTTACTGGTCGTGTGGTAGGAGGTAATATAGCAGTACTCTGCCCAGTGCAGACATCACATCCATGTGCGGGGTTCATCCGTCTGTTTGTGGATGGTTTGCGGTGCTCATACATAGGCGCGTACCCAGCTGCTTGAAGAGTTCCTTCCAAAAATTGCTCACAAAGACTTGATCCCGATCAGAGATGATGGACCGTGGGATTTCGTGAAGTATGACTATCTCCCGCACGAACAAGTCTGCTACTAATTCACCGATGTAAGGATGGGTCAGGGATAGGAAGTGCCAGTACTTGGATAACTTATCCACCACTACCAAGATGACTGTCTTCTCCTGGGACTTCGATATCTCGTCGATGAAGACCAAAAAAACTATCCCAAATCTGTCGCAGTATCTCTAGAGGAGTGAGAAGGCGCGCTGGTGAGGTAGTTTCGTATTTTTGATGCTGACAAATGTCGCATTGTTGCACTAACCTCTGGACATCCCTTTGTTGGCCTTTCCAGAAAACATTGGCTCTAACCCGCTGTAAGGTACGTAGAGCTCTTGCATGTCCCCCACTAGTGAGGAGTGGAACTCTTGCAACATAATGTCCTTCCATGGCGACGACTAGGGTATGAAAACCCGGTTGTTAAAGTATAAGTGCCCATTTTGCAATCGAAACCCAGAAGGAGCATTTTGTCCCTGCCAAAGTGCCTCTACGACAGGATGCAGCCCAGGGTCTTGTAGGACCTCCTTTTGTATGTCATCCAAAGCGCCGATCAGCAGACCTGAGATGTGTTGGAGTGCTCCCTCTGGTATGCGGGATAGTGTGTCAGCCGTAACGTTCTCCTTTACATGCTTATAGAATATCTCGTAGTTGTAACCAAGCCACCTCGTCAACTATTTTTGTTGCAGAGGAGAGGCCACCCGTTGCTCCAAAAAATGTTTTAAACTCTGGTGATCGGTCCAGATCTTAAAGTGTTTGCCCAAAAGGTAGGGTCGCCACAAGGCCACGACATGTATGATAGCCACATTTCCTTCTCGTAAGTCAACAAGCCTAGCGTCTATGGAACCAAAGCCTTGCTGAAAAATGCTATCGGTCGACCTTCTTGCATGAGCACGACCCCGATCCTTACGCCTGAAGCATCAATCTCCAGTATGAATTCCTTGGTGAAGTCGGGAAGAGCTAACATTGGTGTCGTCGTCATGGCCGTCTTGAAAGCTTGAAATGCAGATTCCGCTTCCTCTTGCAAGCCAAAGACATCCTTATGTAGTAGTTGGGTTAACTGTCGAGTTATCTTCCCATAATCTTTCATGAATCGCCACTACTAGCCCATCAACCCGAGAAAATTCCGGAATGCACTGACAGTGCGCGGCTAGGCCATGCCTGCATACTCTTCACCTTCTTGGGGTCGGCCTTGATACCTTGTGCAGAGATAATATGACCCAGATATTCCACTTCTTTTTGACCAAATGAGCATTTGGAGCACTTGGCATAGAGCTGGTTCTATCAGAGTATCCAGAGCACTTGTTCCATATGTTGGAGATGTTGTTCCCAGTTGGCACTATAGATTAGAATATCATCAAAAAAATTAATACACACGTGCAGAGGAGGGGCCGAAAGACCTTGTTCATCATTGCCTAAAATTTCGAGGGTGTGTTGGAGAGTCCGAACGGCATCACGACAAACTCATAATGACCATCAAGTGTCCGAAAAGCTGTTTAAAGATATCCTCATCCTTCATCCTGATTTGGTGGTACCCCGAACGCAAATCCAGCTTAGTGAACAGGTGTGCTCCGTGTAGTTCATCTAGGAGTTCCTCGATCATAGGAATATGGAACTTTTTCTTTGATGGTAGAGCTGCTTGGAGCGCGGTAGTCAACACAAAATCTCCACGACCCGTCCTTTTTCTTCACCAGAATGGGTCATGGGTGAGAAAAACGAACTAGTGCTGGGTCGAATGATCTTGGCGGCTAGCATCTCCTTCATGATCCATTCTATCTCAACCTTCTGAATATATGGGTAACAGTAGGGTCAAATGTTGGTCGGCTCAGTTCCTTCCTTCAGGCTCATTTGGTGATCTTGGAATCGTCGAGGGGGTAACGATCAGAGCTCCTGGAAGACATCAGGATATTGGAGAAGTAGTGACTTTATCTGCTCTGGGACTTCTTGTGTGGGCATAGTCTGAGACATGATCTCCATAATCATAGCCACGTTCTCCCGTTCCCACAACCTCTCTAAGCAGCAAAGAGAGATCTCCTTTACCAGTGAGGTTTTGATCCCATGCAGGCAGTATTCTTTCCCACCCTGAGCAAACTCCATGGTCAAGCTGTCCCAATTCAGGATTACTTTATCCATCTGTCGCCACAATTAGATCCCTAGAACCATATCTGACCCCATGATGGACAACAAGTAGACATCCATCCTGCAGGTGTGCCCTTGCACACTGAGCCCCATTCCCTTTAATACCCTTTCACATTGTAGCTTATTTTTGTCTACCACCATGACCTGGAAAGAGGCATCCTTGGTGATCTCTTGTCCTAGTTTCTATGCCAGAGCGGGGTTGATGAAATTAAGAGCACTCCTATTGTCAACAAAAATAGTCACCTTCTGTTGGCAGATCCACCCTGCAATCCGCATAGTGAGCGGTGTAGATCCTCCCTCCATGGACTTGATAGATACCCCAAACTCGGGTATATCCAGGAAGTGCTCCTGTCCCCCTTCTTCATATGGCATCTTGTCTTCCTCCCATAACATGTACACCTAGATCATCTGACATTTGTGACCTGGGGTGAATTTCTCATCATAGTTGAAGCACAATCCCTTCTCTTCCTTGTCTGTAGCTCAGATCATGTCGGTTTCTTCACAGTCGCCCTTCAAATAGCTCCTTGATCTTTCTTAGTGTCTGGGGGGCTCGTAGTGTTCTTCGTATTCCCCCATCTGGACTTCTGTCAATTGAATCGCTTCTCTTGTTGGTGCTGAAAATGCACCCCGAAGATCGCACACTAGGAGATGGGGGAAGGGACCGCAAGTAGCCGGTTACTGTCGGCTAAGAGAAAAAGACAACACGGGACGCTATGCGGCAACACCGGAGTTCGCTCGCAGCAGCGAATGCCTCTCTTGCGGCGAGCTTTCCTTTGAATGAAGAGTTGATTACAACGATTAAAAAAGAGCAGTCCGGCGAGCTTGGGCAAACAGGAGACTGTTAGGCAGCAGTTTTGAGACCGCTTGTCACAGGTCGACAAGCTTGAGGATTGGAATCAGCGTGCCTAAACAGTACTGTTCACCCCTATTTATAGGCTCGGCGGCCTGCCCAAACGGCCAGGACTAAGATTACCGGCTACCTGGGTATAGGAAAATCGAGCAGCTGTGACGAGATATTGTGGGTGGGGGGGAGAATAAAAGAAACGACAATCTAACTGCGTGGTCCGGCGGTTAGACAGGATCTGGTCGCCTTCTTCCAGGGGACATGGTAGTTGCGTGGAGCGAGACGATTAGGCGGTTAGATCAATTCTAACCGCACAGACTTAGGAGAAAATCAGGAGCCGGTTTGACGGGTAAACATGATCCCCACACATTTTCAAATTTCCCGGGAATTTTGGAAATGCAAACTTTAACCGCCAGACCGCGACTGCTTTAAATGTTTGAACAGCTATAAATATTCTGGAGGTTACTGCAGGTTTTCAGAAAGTTCCGGTCGACACGGGTCACTACTTCCCCCCTTGCGGTTAGCACTTTTCTGTCCACCATGTCCGGAGGAAAGCGGTTATTTAATTTGATCAAGCACAAAGCCCGCTAGTCAGCCGACAAGAAATCTCCGGCAAAGGAGAAAAAAAAGTGTCTGAAAAGGAGAGACTTCCAAGGCGGATGAAACCGCACAGACTATAGCACTCAAACCGCAGCCTCTAAGCGAGGCAGTAATAAAAAGGTTGGAGACCCCCGATCATGCGGATAATGTGAATAAGATTTCTGAGGAACTGACCAGGAAGAAGCCGGAGGAAGTCGCTGCCACTTCTCTTCTCTTGCCCACTAATTCCCCGGATGTTGATATTACCTCCAATATTCCTTCAAGTGATGTCGGTGATAAGGCGGACTCATAAGTAGCTGAACTCGGTACTGAAGGGAAAGATGTCCTCGACAAGGCGACAAAGACGGCCAAGACTGCAGTCGAAAAGCTCATAGAGAGCATGGAAGCTGATCTTCCCGCGGAGACCAAAAAGAACATGAATTCGACTTCGCTGTCCATCGAGGAGAGGGTAGAAAAAAGGCCCCGGGCCAAGAAGAGGGAGAACAAGAAACCCTCCGCTCTTATGTCCGCGACCGACCAGCCCATCTCAAAGACGTCGAGGCAGGCGAGATATCCGCCTCGTCTGATAAGGTACCCGCGCTCCCTGAAGAGGTTTGTGCTCTAGCCGCGCTAGGTGATATTAACCGCTTTCTTGACGAAGATGAGGACCCAGTGGTTAACATACCCCCTTAGGCTAATAATGATTATTTGCAGGAGCTTGTGAACTTCGTAAATTAATCCCTGGAGACTAAGGGAGGGGCGGATTCCGACCTCCAAGTTTTGTCCTCAAAGCCAACTGACCAAGTTACAATATTCTTCGAGGGAGACGAGAAGAGAAAATTGAGAGAAAAACTCTTTGGCGAGAAGGCTTCTGAAGAACCAAAAGGTGGTCAGAGCAATCTGTCCGCTGAAGAAAAGGCCGAGGCCGACCTCCAGCGGGTAGCCGATCTAATGCGGTCAGGTAATCTGAAATCGGCACCCAGGAATATCAAACTTCCTCCTCCCTAACGATCTCCTCCTCGAACAAAGAGACCGGTGAAGATTATCACAGAGACCAACGACATAGTTCTTTCAAGCGAGGAGGTGGTACGGATGAGGAAAGAGGTTCACCAAGACTGGGGCGATTTACTCAAGCGGGTTGACTCTGAGCGGTTAAGGCGACATATAATTCCTAACCGCCAGGTCGCAGACATAGCCGGTCTGGATGATATTACGCGGCAATGCGGTTTTCTTTATGAAATTTGGTTTTACATCTCGGCGAAGTGGGAAAAATAACTTGCTTTTATCTTGCAGCTCCAATTGAAATGACGACCCTTCCTGAAGTCTAAGAGACCTTGCCACCGCCTTCTCCACACCTAGGCTATTCCTATTGAGCCTAATAAGGAAATCCAAGGCATAGCTGACGAGGTGCTCAGACGCATGAAGACTTTGATGATTTGGTTAGCTCAGGAGGAAGAGACCACGCGAAGGAAGGAAGAAAACTGGCAGAAAGAAAGAGAAATCTGGCAAAAAGAAAAAGAGGCATGGCGGACAGAGAAAGAAGCCTGGCGAAAAGAGCTGGGGAGCGAGAAGCAGCTGCGGTTTGAGCGAGAAAAAGCTTTATAAGACCTGATTGCTACCTTAGCCGCATCTTCAGAGAGAGAAGAAAAAGCAAGGCCAACGAATCCGGTGACTAGAAGATTGTGTTGTCTACTTTAAGCAGAAATGCCAAGATGTCGCTGAGAAAAACAAGGGTCGGCGGCCTGATATTCCTTATCTGGAGAGGCTGCGGCAGTCTGATCATGGCTCGGTCAGGGGGGAACCATCTGCTCCAGTAACCGAACAAACAGTTCTTCCCGCACGGCCGAGCGAACCAATTGCACCTTTGGATCATATGGTGCTACTTAGCCGTGTGGATCGAGACGCTTCCCGAGTTCACCGGAGCCATAAGTCTGTGCAACGCCACTTGGTCGCTGCGCTATCTGTTCTCTTGCAGGCCGGCGATCAAGTCGCGCAGATTGGAAGGGACCAGCTTGATCGGGGTGGTTGCTAATAGTTATTCATAGGAAAGCTTTGTAATATAATATATATTTTTTCAAGTGTTGGCGGACAGACACATCTAGTCACTATGACTAGCCTTTAGCCTTTTATGCTGAAAATTCACATTCTTTCTGTCTTTACTGATGCCAAATAGATTCCTCTACTCGCTTTGAGTTGATGTTGTGATACTTAGATAAATTTGGCTGCTGCCTTCTACGATCTGTCCGGTTAAATTGATTTATCCGCACAAGGGTTTTTATGTAATTAGGCATTAGTGAGATTATGACAAAAGATAGGGCACAATGGTGACAAAAGATCCATAGCCGACCCCACTATAGTGGGATAAAGGCTTGAATGTTGTTGTGGTTGTTGTTCTTGTGTAGGGTTTGATAAATGGAAAGAATTTCTTGTGTGCAAATAGACGGCTATGCGATTAGGCGAACAGATGTTGCGGTTAACTGTTTATGCGCATGCCAACCAATCCTATAAATAGAGCTGATTTCTGCACTTTTCAGAAAACTTGAATGCGAACCAAGCAGAATCTCGGCGGTTAGATATTATGGCATTCGCGTGCACCGTAGCGGCCTCTGCTTTTCTCTCCGCCGAGAACAAAAGATCCAAGATAACTCAGAGCGAACTGGACAATTTTGTCGCTAGGCATATGGGCGCTGCGGGTATTGTCGCGAGACTTCCCGAAAAAGACGAACAAATAAATATTGCTAACCGCAACTTAGTCGTCATTCCCAGAGATCATTTCGAGTTTGGGTTCTCCTTCCCGCCATTGATTGAATTGACTGAAATTCTAGACTTTTATGGAACAGTACTCGGTCAACTGTATCCAAATATAGTGGCCTCTATTATGAGTTTTATCATATATCTACGGACCGAGCGGGTAAGATTTACTATGAATCTTTTTCGCCAATGTTTTGTTGTCCGATCGATCACTTCCGGAAAGGAGGTGAATAAGGTCTTCCGAGTTGTCTCTATTTCAGATGTACTGGGACGAAGGTAGTAAACTTATCGAACAAGGTTCCACGTTGGGCGGAAAGATATCATATGTTTGAAGGTAACTTGGGACTTCTTCCCTTCCACCCGCAATCACGAGCGGACAACATCTTCCAAGACGGTCCCTGGGGGAGATTGAAGAGAAGATTATCAAGTTCCTTGCCAAAGAGAGACTAGATATAAAGCATTACATTCTGCAACTACAGTCAGTGACGGATTTGACTGTTGAGGATAGTAAGTCTTCTCTCTGCGGTCAGAAATTAATTAGTCGGTTTAACCGTCCTTACTTGACTTTATTTTATCTACTACAACAACCCTCAAGGTGCTCGCAAACAAGCCGACAACCCCAGAAGGGCACATGCTTACTTAAAGTTAGGAGCGAAAACAAAGGGAGGTTGATCGCCAACAAAGAAACGATCTCGCTGCGGATTATGCCTCGGATGAAAGCCATCTCCCCCAAGGGATTGGGGAGACAATGAAAGACTACCGCGGCAAGCCGCTTATGAAGTGGCATAGCCGCGATAAGCATGTCCAAGTCTCAACTGCCCTCCCCTCTTGGAAGTATGATAGATCTGTCTGATATGCCCGGGAGACTTTCTGGGCAATGTATGGAAAAAGAAACCTAGCCGAACTGCAAGAAGTTCCCCTTATAAAGCTTCCTGGTGTAGCCGCTTTGGCCCGAGCGTGAAGTGTGGTCACAGACCACTTTATCGCTGAGGCCTTTAGCGACGTTCTTAAGAATAATGCCCGGTTAGAGGAGGAGAACGAGAAACTAAAGAAGGCTCTTAAGGTAAAAGCGTACCTTGAGTTCTTGCGGTTTGTTCTATTCCTAATTCTTTACCTTTTTGCAGAGAGCTTATGACGTTGAGAATTCGGCCTTCCTAACGGCCACTTGCGGGAGAGTGGTGAAGAAATCTTGGATTTGTTTAAGGAGCGGGAAGCCTTCAACACTAAATTTAAGAATGTGACCTTTGACGACCTCTATTCCGACTTCCAACATTTTACGGTTGACGAGGACGGGGTGGTTAGTTCTGCTGATGAGGATGATGAAGAGGAGGAAATAGTAGAAGAGGGAGGAACTTCCGGCGAGAAGAAAGATGTATCTGGTGAAGCCGTTGGAGACGAAGAAGAAGTCGGCGATTCCGAGGGCGAGTACGTAGCGGATGTCAAGGAAAGAGATGAGTCTTCCGGCTCTCCCAGCCAAGGTTGTCAAGATCGAGATCCTAGGTGGGATCGTTTTGAGGTTGGATCGGATCGGATCGAGGATCGCAAGATCCTACAACGTTCATAAATTAAGACTAAATAAATAAAATTGAATTTTGTATCAATAAATTATATGCTCAATTAATAAAAAAATCAATAAATTGAGTAGTATATGAATAACTATATTAAATTTTTTTGAATAACTAAATCAAAAAGATAATATCATACTAAGTTCAATTTCACTTTCAGGTAAGGCACCCAATGTTTACTAACAATAAAAACAAATCTGGACTGGAAGCGACCGAAGAAGCTGCTCTTGGCCTCTATTTGCAGTTGACAATCAACACTTGGGATATGGTAAAGCAGCATGATATGATTATGTGATGTGGTTCGGGGGTGAGATTGGGATAAGGTTAAGCAATGAGTTATGGGCGTTGGACCGATTGAATGAGGTCGGGATAGGATTGGACATATTTCTAGTTACCTTTGGTCATACCGGTAGAATCGGGTCAGGATCGCGATCCTAAAGATCCTAAGATCTGGATCGCGATCTCAGTCGTACATGTGTCGATTTAGATCCTAGGTAAGATCCAGATCGATTTAAAAAATCGGGATCGTAGGATCGTAAGATCCTACGATCCGGATCGCGATCTTGATAACCATGCTCCTAGCTCCTTTAGTTCGGCGAGTTTTTCTGGTTCGACATCTTCAGCGCGCTCCCCTGACGGGAAGAAAAAGAAAGCAAAGCTTGTATAATTTTTCTTCTTAAGACCCGGCGGTCTCTTTTTGTAAACCGTGCGGGTATATATGATGTAACCGCTTTTGATATATACATAAAGATGATTTTTCCCTCTATTTGCTTCATTTTTGCTACATTTTTTTGCGAGTGGTAATTCAAACATGCACGATTAAACCAATCCTGCCGCATAAATGTCAGGTGAATGGGGCAAAGGATATTATTGTTCTTCGATGAATATCATAAGAGTCCAATCCGTAATTATTTACCGTTTTAACCGCGAGGTATATGCTTCCAAATATATACAAGTCCTAGAAGAATCAAGTTGCCTCAAGAATAACAAAAATCGAACAGGCGGATACTCGAAAATTGATCTGCATCATTCATTCGTGATTTCTAACCATGATTCTGAGGACGAGTAGAGAGGAATAACATTGCGGGCTGGTGGACTCAAATTTTAGCCATATCATTTACCCACATTACCCGTAGTTTTAGAACTATGAAGATTAATCCAAAGGAAGCCAGATAGTCTCAGAAAAAACCATAAGCAATATGCCAAATATATATACATATTAGCCGCATTATTTATCCGCAGTTAACCGCATCTTATGAGGATGTCTTGGAGCATATTGTTAGTCAGACTTGAAGAAAACTGAACTGGTCTAGAAGGAAAATATCATGTTGAATGATACAAGATATATGCTAGCCGCATATTTTAAACGCATTAACCACGACTGTTAGCTATTTTCTTGAAGATAACTCCTCAAAGAAGAATAACCTGGGGATCGATAGATATGTGCTATCCGTAAACGCTGTTCGAGCTAGCCGCAATCTTTCACTTCCTGAATAATCTTTCAGCACATAAGAATTATTATAGCCCTCTGCCCTTGTTCGCGAAGTTAGCTTTTCTAGCCGCTATGCCAGAATATTATACTTGCTCCTGTTAATTCCTGACAGTAGTAACAGTCGTACAAGAGCTGAGCGGCTCTTTTTCAGAGACCGTGAAACCTGTCAGTCGACCTGTAAGCACTGTCGCTGTGCTGCTAAACCTGAACCTGTGAGCTAGCCGCGATGCGGCTAAAACGGCTTGAAAAATCTAACCGCAAATAACCAGAAAAACAACAACACAAATTACAGTCTAAGGTGACCATGTGGGCAGGTGCGCACAAGGCATCATTGTTTTCCTCAGTGAGGTCACAGAAGCTGTAACGTCCCCTTAAACACTCGACAGAGCTGATCGGCCGCCTAGACTTGAACGACATGCAGGGGCGTGTCAGATGTCATTAAGGAAAAAAAGATGTACAGCGTAGGATGATCAAATGGTCAGGTGCGCACGGGGCTGCATTGCTTTTCTCAAGTGATCATGAAAGTTGTAGCATCTCCACTACCGAGATGGACACACTGCTTTCATGCCTAGGGCTACAAGCTATGTTGATCAGTTGGGCAGGTGCGCACGGGGCAGCATTGCTTTCCTCAGAAAGTAACACTGCTTTAGCACGGGGCAGGTGCGCAGAACACACTGCTTTCTTGTCAAAGTATCTCGCCACTCTTCTCTTCACCTCCTCTTGCCTGATAGCTGCTTTATCACGGAGTTCTTCAACTAAGTTCAGGCTAAACTTCATTTCCTCATCATTGACATCCATCCAGTCTTCTTCTCCTTGCTTTGCCAGCATGGCCCTTGGACTGGGCACCTCAAATTCAATCGGGAAAAGAGCCTCTGATCCATGAGAGAGTTTGAAAGGCGTATCCCCTGTAGCTAAAGATGGCGTAGTCCGAAGGGTCCAGAGAACAGAAGGAAACTGCTCTGCCCAATTGCCTTTATGATTCAAAACCTTCTTCTTCAAGAGGTTGAGAATCTATTTGTTAACAGCTTCGACCTGACCATTACTCCTTGGATGATGCACTGATGAGAATCGCATCTCTGTTCCGATATGACTATAGAAGTTGATCATCTCTGCATTATTGAACTGAGGATCGTTTTCTGTAATAATGGATATCGGAACCCCATGCCGACAAACGATCTCTCCCCAGATGAAATTTCTAACGATTTGAGTAGTGGTTTTGGCCAGCGGCTTAGCCTCGATCCACTTACTGAAGTAGTCGATCATGACAATGATGAAACGACATTGGTCACTTGCAATTGGGAAAGGACCAAGGAGGTTCATCCCCCAAATAGCGAATAGCCAAGGCGTTGCTATTGACCTGAGCTGGTTGAAGTTAAAGAGGAGCAAATCTCTGACATTGAACGCATTTCTTCGCATATGCTTCCGCAACTTTCCTCATCGTGGGCCAAAAATAACCCTGCCTGAGGATTCTCTTCTCTAAAGTTCTTGCCCCCGAGTGACTGCCGCACTCGCCAAAATGAACTTCTTGAAGTATAACAGGAACTTCTTCTTCTGATACGCACCTTGCCAAAGGAGAAAGAAAATTCTTCCTATAGAGAACCTCCAACACCAAATAGTAGTAAGCTGCCTTTATCCCGAACCTTCTTTTATCTTTGACTGAAGGATGAAACTCTCCTTTTGAAAGATAGAGAACAAAAGGATCTATCCAGGATGGGCATTGATCAACTTGCATCAACTCGCCTTCCTCTACTGCCGGACGAAAGAGTTCTGAGGTAGTCCCTCCTGATAGAATACCAAACATGGCCAATTCATCTGCCTCTGTATTCTCCGTCCTCGGGATAGCTGAATAATGAAACTCTTGAATTTCACAATTTCCACCTTCACTAGCGCTAGATACTTCTTCGACATAGGAACCATTGTCTCGAAATTACCCAGAACTTGAGACGCCATCACCAATGAGTCTGTCTTCACTTGAATATCATTGATGCCAAGTTCTTCTGTAAATTTTAGGCCCTCCAAGAGTGCCTCGTATTCTGCCTGGTTGTTGGTAGTTGGGAAGTAAAACTTCACTGTCTGTTCAACTTTTACTCTATTTGGGTTGATGAGAACAACTCCTGCACCTGAAGAATCTCTCTCTGAGGCTCCATCTACATACATTGTCCATGCTAGAGGGGATTCTTCTTTCGGAACCGGGCAAGCCTCCACTATGTCTAGCAAGAAATCTGTCAAGACTTGTGCTTTGATGGTCGTCCTGGATACATAAGAGATTTCGAATTCGCTGAGCTCTATGGTCAATTTAGCCAGCCTGCCTGAATGTTCAGGCTTTTCTAACACACTTCTCAGGGGGTGATCAGTCACCACCTGTATTGAATGAGCTTGGAAGTATGGCCGAAGTCTTCGGACAGACATCACCAGAGCCAAAGACAGCTTCTCCAAGATCAAATATCTAGTCTCGACACTTTGGAGGATATGGCTGACGTAATAGAAAGGAAATTGCCTCCTCTTTTCCTCCCTGACAAGGACGGAACTCACTGCATCTGGGCCAACCCCCAAATAAATAAACAACACTTCCCCCGTTCGAGGACTCTGAAGCAAAGGAGTTGACATTAACTGCTTCTTAAGTTTCTCAAAGGACACGTCACACTCCTTAGTCCACTCGAACTTGGAGGCTCCTCGTAGAGTCCTGAAAAAGGAGCACTCTTATCTCCTGTCCTGGAGATGAATCTGCTTAATCCTGCTAACCTTCCTCTGAGATGTTGTACTTCCTTTGGACCTCGAGGGGGTGCCATGTAAAGAATGGCCTTAACTTTGTCAAGATTTGGAGCTAGGCCTTCGGGAATAAGAAGATGATCAAGGAACTTCCCCTTACTCGCCTCGAAGAAACATTTTAATAGATATAATCTCATTTTGAACCTCCATAGAGTAGCGAACGTCTCTATGAGTCCTTCTAAATGGGATGTGAAGTACTTGCTTTTGATTAGGAGGTCATCAACATATACTTCAAGATTCCTCCCTTTTTGCTGCTTGAAAAACGAAGTCCATCAACCTCTAATAAATAGCACTTGCATTCTTAAGCCCGAAAGGCATTACGAGGTAGCAATAACAACCATCGTTCGTAATGAAAGACGTGTGAGGAGCATCAGGCTTATGTATTCTAATTTGGTGATAACTAAAAAACGCATCCAGAAAACTCATGCAAGTATACCCAATCGCGGAATCTACTAAAACATCTATCTGAGGCAAAGGGTAACAATCTTTAGGGCACGTTTTATTCAAATTAGTGAAGTCTATACACATTCGTCATTTCCCCCCAGGCTTCTTAACCACTACAACGTTAGACACCCAGGCGGGGTATTGGATTTCACGAATAAAATTGGCTTCTTTTGCTGAACAGGCTTGGAGTTGGGATCATTGTTGATGTGGTGGCACGCGACGTCAGGATCAACTCCCGGCATATCTTCCGCTAACCAAGCGAAGATATCCAAGTTCTTCAAGAGGCAGGAGATCAGCTAAACCTTCTCCTCTTCTGGCAGTTCTGAGTTGATGACGAGCTTTTTATCCTTCCCTTCAGCAATGGGGACTGCCTGAGTCACCTGGGCAGGTTCCAGGTGGGCTCCTTCTCTGGCTTCCTCTTCAAGTTCTTCAGCAGCATCGGGAAGATTTGATACTTCAAGAACAGTGGTTGGAACCTCTGGGGGAGGGATCTGCTCGGTCAGGTTGACCGTCCTCACATAGCATTCCCGAGCCTGTTTTGGATCACTTCGGACTCGGTACTACCTCCCCTAAAGAGCGAACTTGATGGCGAGGTGGAAATTAGAAACCACCGCCTAATACTCATTGAGTATAGGCCTTCTAAAAATAGTGTAGTAGCTGCTAGGTGCATCTACCACGATGAACTGAATAAGCTTTGTGATTCCTCCTAGTGTCACTGAGAGTGTGACACTTCCACTTCTTTCCTTTCTCCGAAAAATCCATAGAGTGACCCTTCGGTGGAAAGCAATTGCTTCCCAGTCTTCAAGGCATCGAAGGTTGGTTTGAACAACAGATTGACGGAGCTCCCCGTGTCAATCAGAATCTTGTGCACAATATAATTTTCAATCAATGCTTTTATTACAACTGCATCATTAAAAGGATTGGCGGTTGGCGGGAGATCGTCTTGGCAGAAAGTGAAGATCCCACTTTCTAGAGCAGCAAAGGAGGTGGCAGCTACCTCCTGCCGGAAGATCCTGACCATACTTGACTTCCGGGATGACTCGGGCCCGACCCCTCCATGAATACAGAAGAGGCGGCCGAGGGAACCCTCGTCATCAGCTTCGATACATTCTTCGCCAGGGTTGATGTTGCCAAAGTGGGCGACATCTTCCACTTCACATTCCCAACAGACCTCTGCCACCTCCTTTCCCTTAGAGGTAGATGGTTTGGCAGGGGCTTCCATTCGAACGAGGCCCTAGAGCTTCCCCTCTCCCAGGAGTCTCTCCACCAGCTCGCGAAGAGCTCGGCAGTTCTCAGTCAGATTCCCCCTCTTAACGATATTCACAGTAGAGATGGGGATTTCGGAGCCTCACATCTGACTTTAGGGAGGCTGACCTCTTGAAGTCAGACCTCTTTTGCAAAATCTGGGCGACTTCGTCAATCGAGACATTCAAAGGAGTGAATAATTCCTGAGAGTCATCGTATTGTTGGGGAAGAACAGATGGAGGTGGAGGCGGAGCGTACTGCGGCTGATATACCGACAGAACTTGCGGAGGTGGAGCGAATGGAGCAGGTGCGGTAGCCAACAGCAGTTTCTGCTCGCAAAATTGTTGATGGCCAAAGAAGGGGCGTTTGTGACAGAAATTTCTTCCCCTCTGAGCAGGGGGTAGAAAATCAAGGGGAGGAGGCCACGTCGGCTGCTGCGGAGTAGAGGAGCTGGATGAATCCTTGCTTGCAAGAAGCTTGGAGGCATAGTTGGGGTTGCTCTTCTCCCCTCTGATATATATATTAGCAAGGTTGATCATCTCTTAGTAGTAGGTCATTGACTCTCTAACGTTTTCTTCAAACTTGAGAGGACCTTCCCTTAAACCACTCATCAGAGCCACCTTGTATAGCTCTGGGTCGACGTTCTGGATATCCATAATCTCTTTTTGGAATCGATCCATAAACTGAGCCCACGACTCACTCTCTCGCTGTTTAATTTCAAATAAGGCAGCTGGACCACTCTTTCTTTTCTTTGAGGTAGAAAACCTCAAGAGGATCTCTTTGCGGAGCTCAGCAAAGCATCCAATCGACCGGGGCTGAAGCCCATAGAACCATTCTTGTGCTTGTCCATCAAAGGACGTCACGAAAAGTTTGCATTTGATCGCTTCTGAAAGAGTCTTCAAAGCGACAGCCGATTCGAAATCCTGGAGGTGCGCAACTAGATCCGTCTCACTGATGTACACCGGTAGACGATGCTCTCTGAAATAACTCGGAGTTGGAGGCACCTAACTCCATCAGTAAAAGGAGAAGGCTCCTCTGCCTCCACATAGACAGGAGGGAGAGGAGGAAGGACTGTAGTTGGGGAAGCCACTGGAAGATAGGCTGCTGGACGAAAATCATAAGTTGTTGCTGAAGGAGCAGACTCCTGGAAATTGAGAGCCTTAGCCAGACTTCCTCGAGCCGCTTCCCTGTAGAAGACCTGTCGGGCGACGAATTCCTCATCCTACGACCGCCGAGGAGAAGCGGCTTGAGTGGGCGGATCGGGAGGAGGAATCCTCATAGGAGACGATGGAATCGGAGTAGCTGCTGGCATGGTGGCGGGTTGTTGCGGAGCTAACCGCTCGGTAAGAGCGGCTAGGGCTTGACCAATCACATATAACCTCTGATCGCATGCGGGCTTGTTTAGCTTACCGCCTCGATTGTTCCAAAGCCTCCAACAAAGCGTCCTCACTATGATCTGAACGGACTGATCTCTGAGCGGACTGATTGTCTGACATTTTTTAATCGGAAGTTTCACCGACAACCTGAATCTGAATGTCACATGTTCGTTCTGTTGGTGCTGAAAATGCACCCCAACGATCGCACACTAGGAGATGGGGAAGGGACCGCGAGTAACCGGTTACTGTCGGTTAAGAGAAAAAGACATCACTGGTCGCTGGCAGCGGCAACACCAGAGTTCGCTCGCCGCGGCGAATGCCTCTCTTGCAGCAAGCTTTCCTTTGAATGAAGAGTTGATTACAGCGGTTAAAAAAGAGGAGTCACGCGAGCTTGGGCGAACAGGAGACCGCTAGACAGCAGTTTCAAGACTGTTTGTCACAGGTCCACAAACTTGAGGATTCGAATCAGCGTGCCTAAACAGTACTGTTCACCGCTATTTATAGGCTCGGCGGCCTGCCCAAACGGGCAGAGCTAAGATTATCAGCTGCCCAGGTACAGGAGAATCGGGCAGTAGTGACGAGATACAGGGGGCGAATAAAAGAAACGGACATCTAACCGCGCGGTCCGACGGTTAGTCAGGATCTGGTCGGCTTCTTCCAGAGGACTTGGCAGCTGCGTGGAGCGAGGCGATTAGGCGGTTAGATCAATTCTAACCGCCCGGACTTCGGAGAAAACTAGGAGCCGGTTTGACGGGTAAACACCTCTTAAATCCAAGCCAAGCTGATAGGGTAGGTCAGACTGCGCGACACGTAGGCATGCACCTCATCCTTGATGTGCTCCTTTAAACTCGAAATTAAGTAACTAATTAATGAGTTCTTTTCTCACTGCACCCTGTTGGCTAACCTTTAGAACTCTGCTCAGTATTCCATCACTGTCCCTTTCTGCCTCAGTTTCTGAAGAAGAGCCTCAAAATCTTCATACTCCAGTGGTCCAAAGCGGGTTGTAAATATGTCAACAAATTTGTGCTATGACACGTGCTCGCGTCCTCGAAGGAACCATTGGGTCCAATGGAATGCGTCCTCCTCAAGGTGAAAAGACGCTAACTTCACCCACTGTTCTTCTGATATCTCCTGATAATTGTAGAATAACTCTGCCTTTTGGACTCATTCCAATGTGTCCCCTCCTTTGAATTTGGGGTAGTCCATGCGTGTCACCTTCGACGACATGTAAGCTCTCAGCTGTTGCTACCCGGGCCCTCTATACTCTTGCACGAGTCTTGGCGGTCGTCGTCGTTCATCCCATACGTTTGGGTACCCCCAATCCTCCCCATAGGGGTTTCCGGCCATCGGCGGAGGCCTATACTCCCATACTATCCCCAATCCTCCCTGTAGGTTTCCGGCCATCGGCGGAGGCCTATATTCCCATCCGCCCCTCCTCTGTTGTTGTCGGCATGTCCCGGCATCCCGGGGATGGGAAGGAGTCCATCCGGATCGGGGTACCCCATTCCTATGGTTCGTCGGCCCTCCTGGCGTCCCCCGTGTTCAATCGGGGCCATGGGTGTGTATATCTCTGTCGTAGGAGGGGATCCAAGCCCACGATGTTGATTCTAACGATTTGAGACGTGTCACTCCAGGCGGGTTGTCGTCGCGAGCCTCCGGATCTTCCGCCAGTGTTGTCGAGCCCCCGATCGACGGTGCCCGTCCCATCGTTGTCATTGCTACCTGTGAAAGGGTCGTTCGGGTCTTCGCGTACCGTCATTGTGGGCGGGATCGAAATCAGGATCTCGCTGGCATCTTAGGTGGCAATCGCTTTGTCCTTAATGTTTTGAGCCAACAAACTATTGATCTCTTCCATGAGTGCATCCAACCGTTCTTCCAATCTCTTTTGCGATGCCCTCAACTTTTCTTCGATGGTAACTACCGTGTCAGACAACCTGTAATAAGTGCATTTGCATTACTAATCAAAAGAAAAAGTAGCAAACAAAATTACACACAAAACATACTCCCCAAGTCCTCTTGGAAGATTTCCAAGAACTCGGGAGTAGCATCAGAAAGACCATGCCAAATAAAGTCATTTCCCGCTCCAAACTTAGCATAATAATCTGTCAGTCGGTTAGATTCCCGGGGGAGATGGCGGAACAAAACCTGGTTGAACTCCGCAAGGATGGAAAGCTCATGTGCGATAAATGTAGAATCAAGCCAGGCCGAGCAGTGCAAAGATCGGCTGCAAAAATCCAGAACATTCTTGCAATCCCCCTCAATAATAACCCCCTTTGCGACAAACATTGAAGGGGTGAGAACTCGCCTAAGAGAAAGCAGAGCCTCCAACTCGACCCGCCTTGGATCCCAATAATGGAGCCCTGATCCGGCGGTAAGTAGAACGACGCCTTTGTGGTTGCGCGCCACAAAGCTAACACCCGCCACATTGCTCGGGAGAACAACACCATCAACATTAATCTTGATCCAATCCGACGGCAGGGGGGGCACCAAACAATAGTAAGAGACACCCGGTGTAGTTCTCTTCTATGGTTGCTAGTCGATTGGATTCGTCCTAGGAGCGGGGTCACCATGGCGGAGAATCGAAGTCCTCTGATACCAAATGAAAGGAACGAGAAGATATTTGGGAGAGAAAGGATAAACGTAGGGTTTGAGAGACGGGAGAGGAAATACCTTGGAATACTTTCCTGTCCACCACCAGAAAACCCTAGGGGGTTATTATACCCCACGGGTCCTGGAGGGGTCAGCCGCCCCGATAGGGGCTGAACCCGTCCGATTCAGCCCCAAACCGCCTTCTTGTTTTAATTAGGGAGGGTTGAACCGGATGGTTCAGCCCCGCTTGATGGCCTTCTCTGGTGTGTCTATCCCGCGAACCAGTCGTTATGAGGATTCATAACATAAGGCTTGATCTAGTGCAAAGGATGAAATCAAATATTTGACTCAAGGAATTGTTGAAACCTATTATCGAGGATCCAATGAGAGATCAAAAGCTTCTGACAACTGAACCTATCAAGTTGTATTGTGACAACAAAGTCGCCAATAACACTGCACATAATTTAACACAACATGATAATATTAAGCACATTAAAGTGACAGAAATATTATATAAAAAATTGAAGGTAGAACCATTTGTGTGAGATTCATTCAGTTAAAAAACCAACATGACAATTTGTTCCCAAAGAGTTGAGGTGTTTTTTCAATAAAATGACTACCATGTTAATTAACTCTCATGTTCAACTTGAAGGGGAAAGTGAAGATACACCAGCCCAATCAGTCTAGCCATCCAGTCACCGAGTCAAAACCAATTCGGTGGTCTAGGGCTCCTTAATACTTAACGCACTTGTGTGGAGCTTACCCAAAATAATCAAGGAATTTAAATATAGTTTTCAATTATTTGTTTGTGTACTAATATGAATTAATGTTATATGCATCTATGTAATTACACCTGAATATGTTGAATTAAGAAATTATTATGGGAGATATAAAACTGATCAAAATCAGATTGACAATAAAGTTTGATTCAAAGTTAACAACAATGTTTGGCTCAAACAAACCAGCCTATAATCAAACTTAGCTGGTTAAATTTGGGTCAGATGATAACAAGCTGATCTTGAACTATACTCTAAGATTTCAAAATCAGATAATTAACATCCATATTATACAATATGCTTAATTATATTTGCTAATTATTAATAAATGATGTTAAACACAAGACATAAGATACAAATAGAAACCTGCATCTTAGATGCCCTGCTTCTTGAATGCGTGTGGCTTCAAGAACTTGTGCTAAAGCACTTGGTGTTGAGGATGCAACAGCCATGGAAAAAAGCTGATGATCTGAAAATGAATGAATAAGGGCTTCTATATGCTTTAGCGCCATCTTCCTTGCGCCCTCAAAGCTAACACTTTTTGAAGTGCCTTCGGAAGAACCAACGGCTGCAAATTCATCAAGTCTGTGCAAAAATTTGGAGTTAGAAGAAAAAAACAAACTTGAGTCCAAAATCTCCATAAAACACCATCATGAAATAAAACTAAGTTATTATATTAGAGATATCTCTTGTAATTTCTCTGTGCAATTCAACCATTTTTAATCCCAACTAAAATTTCTCCATTAAAGAGTGATCCATCCATCCAAGTTCATCTTAAAGAAAAGAAAGATTTATGCATTATTTCTTTGGAACATATTTCCCATATCAAAATTCCGTGCAGTTGAAGTACTCAAAATGCATCAATATTAAGCTAATTGTATTCAAGATACACGCATACCTAAGAAACTGGTTGATAGCACTTATTAGAACATGTTGGTTGATTTGGTTTCAGTGGGTCCGCTGCGTTGCGTGTTAGACCCTAAAATTTCTCTTAAATCAAATACCTATAAAAGTCTCCCTAACGATGAATGCAATTCAAAGGTGAAGTACCATATGTGCCAAGTTGATTTCTTTCATTTTGAGTTTCTCCAAATTTTCATGTAATAGATTTCTTTCATTTTGATTCATCATGTTATGTTTGGACTTTTTATGAGTTTGGATCTTAATTGATATCATAGCTAATTTTTCTAATAATTAGGCTATTATGATGATATTTTAATGTGGACCTTCATTTGGATAATTGGGTTATAAGTGAGTGGCTTTCATAGGGTGGCTTAGCTTGTATGTTTTGGGCTTATGTCAATTGGCTGGCTCTCCCTTATGCAAGCCTTAAGGCTGGTTTTTATTTCCCAGTGAACTTTAAGTAATTTAATTAATTTAATCATTATGGTATTTTAGTAGATAAATGAAATGGCTTTAATACCTCTTGGTAGAGGAAAGGTGGTTTAATCTCGGCTCTTGAAACAAAATATCTGGCTGAATTCTTTGGGGTTTTATGGAATAGAGGCTTCTATGAATTGGGAATGGTTTTAAGAGTGGATTAAAATAAATTCCCACTTCTCCTTCATTACTCTCCGTGTCAACTTTCACCGAGCTCTGGTTCTTGAGTTCCCTGGTTTTTGGCTTTGCTTCTTTTGTGCTGGAGCTTACAGTTGGCTGCTGCCGTGAGTTTCCTGGCTTGGTTTCTTAGGTTCCTTTCCTGGAGCTTGTTGCTGGCTGCTGCCGTGAGTTTCCTAGCTTGGTTTCATTGGCTGATCTGACTGGATTGAATGTTGGCTGTAGGCTGCTGTCGTGAGCTTCCTGGGTTGGCTTCTTTGGTGATTATTACTTGTGGTGTTCAGCTCACTAACCAAATTTCTTGAAATAATAAATTTGGGCTGGTTTTATGAGAGTGACATGCTGCTTTGGTTTTAGGGTGATGTCCTGGTTTTTATTAGGGATTTCTGTCCTAGTGCTATCTTGAGTTTATTGTGGTTGTTGTCTTGAGTTTGGTAAGTCAGTTTCCTCATGCATTGATGGCTGTTAAAGATAAATAAATAAAGCCCATTAGGAGAGGCCCATTTACATAGGCCCATGTATATTCTATTTAGTCCCACATTGTAAATGTAGAAGTCTCTCCCTCTTTCTCCCTATATATAAGTGTATGTACTCTTGTTCTTTGAGAATAATACAATCAAGGGTGATTTTCTATCTCCTGCGTATCTCTCTCGACATGGTATCAGAGGAACTCTTCCTTTCATGTGCTTCATGCGGACTCCATTTTCTACCCGCCTCTCATACCCAACTGCTTCTGCGGACTGCCTCTTCCTCTTGACCGTCGTAGCCGCCCGGCTTCTGCGGACTGCCCCTGTCTAACAGCCTCCTCTTCTCTCTGTGGTTCCACCTTCCTCCTCTCCGGACTTCTTATAGCCTCGCCTCTCTGTCCAGTGGGGTCTACCTGTTCCTCCCTTCTCGCTGCGGTCTACTTCAGGCCACCGCGGACTGTTTTCCCCGGCTCATTGCTCTTACCGCTGCGGAGTCTTCCCTTGCCCGCTGAGGTCTGTTTCAGTCCGACACGGATTGTCTTCCCGCCTAGCTCTTCTCGCTTGCGACCTACTGGTCAGCCCGCTGCGAGCTGCTCCAAGCAGCTCGTCTCTCTTCTCGCCTAGCTCTTCTCGCTCGCGGCCTACTGGTCAACCCGCTGCGGACTGCTCCAAGCAGCTTGTCTCTCTTCTCCCTCGCGAGCTCTTGCTCCAGTCCGCTGCTTGTCGCTGCTTCATCCACCAGTTCTCAAACTCGCGAGCTCCTCCTCTAGTCCGCTGCGACCCCTTTCTCCAGTCCGCGACCTACTAGTCAGCTCGCTGCGGACTGCTCCAAGCATCCCGTCTCTCTTCTCCCTCACGAACTCCTGCTCCAGTCCGCTGCACCTTGCTGCTCAAGTCTGCCCCTCTTACCTGTTGTGGTCTCCTCTGCCTATCTGCTAGCCGCCTGATTTCTGTCCGCTAGCCGCCATGGCGATTGAACCAGCGGTGGCTACTCCTTCTCTGCCCGCCTGTGCTGCCGCCCTGCCTCCCGAGGTTCGTGATGAACTTCGCATCACCACTATTTCTCTCAGTGGAAATGCCAACTTTGTCGAGTGGGTTCATTCGGTCAATCGAGTTCTGCAGACAAAGGGTCTGCTCGCTCACCTTACTAAGACCAAACCCGCTGACCCAACTGATGACTGGTTTCGCGATGACGGTTGGGTCCAATCTTGGATGCTTAACTCTATGGACACAGAGCCTTACCACATGGCAATGTATTATGAAACGGCTAAGAAAATGTGGGATGAATTACACTCTCTATAATCTGACAAGGATAGCTTACAACACCTATTTGACATTATCTCCGCTCTTCAATCACTAAATCCCGGAGCCATGGGTGACTTAACTTCCTTTGTTACAAAGGACAAGACCCTGGTGGAGGCCTGGATATAACACCAACCTCCCTCTGCAGACCTTGCTATCCAAAGGGCACAGAAGGAGCTTGTTGGGATCGCTATGCTGATGACCCGTGTTCCTAGTAATCTTCACAGTGTACGGGCCCAGATTCTCTCCTCTTCTACTACACCCTCCCTGTCTGATGTTTGCTCCATGTTGCTCAAAGTTACACCACCTACTGAGGCTCCAACAAGTTTCTCTTCGGCTCTGCTTCAACGGCCCTTACTCCCCACTAGGGGTGCAAACGAGTCGAGCTTGGCAAAATTTCCAAGCTCGAGCTTTTCATTTCGAGCTCGAGCTCAACGAGCTCATTTATCCCAGCTCGAGCTCGAGCTCAATGCCAACTTATCGAGCTCGAGCTCTAGTTTCGAGCTAGTGAGCTCAAGCTCGAGCTCAAGCTGCTCGCGAGCTTTTTAGCTCATGAGATTTATTTTCTTATTTTTTTAAAAAAAATTAAATCTTTTTTAAAATGTATAAATAAAAAGCTCGCAAGCCGGCTCGTGGGCTCATGAACATCACTAGATGCGCTCGAGCTCGACTCGTAATCGAGCTCGAGCTCGAGTCGAGCTTTTGAGCCGGCTCAACTCAACTTGCACCCCTACTCCCCACTCCTGCTCCTTTTGCCCGAGGCTCTTCTACTCGGGGAGGCCGTTTCACGTCTCGTGGTCGGGATCGTGCTGGCCGCTCTACTCTCAAGTGTACCTACTGTGGTCTTGATGGACACCTTGAAACTACCTGTTATCGCAAACATGGGTTGCCTCCTAATCTTACTGCTACTACTACTGCTGCTCCTCCTCCAGGTTCCTCTCCAATTGAGCCCCCTTCATCCACTCAGAAGGATATCAACGATCTTCACCTATAGATTTTGCAGCTCCAAGGCGTGGTTAACCGTTCCTCTGGCTCGATTGTTTCTTTATACACTGAAGGTATCTCCTGTCTCTCCTACAGCTCTCAATGGATCTTGAATTCTGGAGCCACGCCACATTACCTCTCAGAAACTTCCTCAGTACATGCATTACGAGTATCCCAAGTTTATCACTGTGGCAAATGGAGACACTACTCCGGTGTCTGGAGCTGCTGATCTACAACTTACTCCTACTCTTTCCTTAATCTCGGTTCTTCATGTTTCGGGATCCCCCTTCAACCTACTGTCTGTTAGTAGGCTTGTTCACGATCTTGATTGATGTCTAATCTTTTCTCCTTCTTCTTTTGTCATGAAGGATCGTCGAACACGGACAATCATTGGTAGAGGACGACTGTCAAACAGGCTTTATCTCCTGGATGTTCTTCCTAATACAATCTCTGTTGTTCCCTCCGTCAATTGGCATCATCGTCTTGGTCATGCTCCTCTTCTGATTCTCAAGAAAGCCCTTCCTGATGCCTCATTATATGATTTTTCTTATGAATCATGTATCTTTGGCAAGCAGCATCATGTTTCTTTTTCCCCTGCATGTAATCAGAGTAGTACTCTGTTCTATTTAGTTCATTCTAATATTTGGGGTCCCTATAAAGTTCCCAATAATTTTAGTTATCGGTATTTTGTAACATTTATTGATGACTATTCACGTCTCACATGGTTTTATCTACTTCGTGACCGTACTAAACTCACTTCTGTCTTTCGTGTATTTATTGTTGAAATACGTACGCAATTTTCTACTACATTAAAGATGATTCGCACTGATAATGCTCGTGAATATACTAGTCGCACCTTCTCTAATTTATGCACCGAGTTTGACATTATTCATCAAAGCTCGTGTGCGTATACCCCCCAACAAAACGGTGTGGCCGAGCGGAAGAATCGACATCTTCTTGATGTCACTCGGTCAATCATGCTTCAAATGCAGGTACCCACCGAATATTGGAACTTTACTGTCTCTACTGCTTGTTATCTCATTAATCGTATGCCCTCCTCCATGCTTAACTTTGCTTCTCCGTTCGGTCTTCTATTTCTTTCCAAGTCTCATTTTTCTCTCACGCCCCGTACATTTGGTTGTATCTGCTATGTTCACTCTCTCGAACCACCAACTGACAAACTTGCCCCACGGGCCACAAAATGTATATTTGTTGGCTAATCTCGTACTCAAAAGGGGTATGTTTTCTACTCTCCTACAGTCAACAAGGTGCTCGTTTCCGTTGATGTAACCTTTAATGAAGATGAACCTTTTTACTCCAACCCCTCCGCTCTACCACCACATTTTACTATTCCTCGTCCGGCTGTCCCTGTCACATCGCTACCTCTCATATCTTCCCCTTTTCCAGTGACGGCCTCACCCCCTCTCCCTCCTCCTCCACCTATCTGTGTCTACACTCGACGCTCATCCCGGATAGCAGCCCGACAACAGATCTCTTCTCCTGATGATCTGACGATCAAGCACTACCCTCTACGGCTCATCCCCTGGGAAACTATGTATCCCTCCATCGCTTCTCTCCGCCTCTTCTCATTTTTTTCCCTCTCTCTCCACTATTTATTTTCCTAACTCTTTGCAGGACGCTCTCCAACATCTGGGCTGGCGTGGGGCCATGAACGAAGAGATGGCAGCTCTCTGGGCTAACCATACTTGGGACCTTGTTCCTCTCCCTCCTGCCCAGTCTTGTGTTAGTTGCAAATGGGTCTTTGCAATCAAACATGCTCCTGATGGTACGGTTGATCGTCTCAAAGCTCGTCTTGTGGCCAGAGGATTCACTCAGCAGCACGACCTTGACTATGACGAAACCTTCTCTTCGGTAGCAAAACTGAATACTGTTCGAGTTTTGATCTCCCTGGCTGTGCACTGCCAATGACCCTTGCATCAAATGGACATCAAAAATGCTTTTCTCAATGGCGATCTCCAAGAGACTGTGTATATGCACCAACCACCTGGGTTTGAGACCACGAGGGAGTTTCGTGTCTGTCATCTCAGGAAGTCTATATATGGTCTCAAACAATCTCCTCGCGCCTGATTTGATAAGTTCAGTAAAGTGGCTCGCGAGATCGGATTCAGCCAGAGCTCTGCTGATTTCTCTCTTTTCACTCGTCATCAAGCAACAGACATTGTTCTTCTTCTTGTCTATGTGGATGATATTCTGATCACGGACGACGACACCATCGGGATCCAGAACATCAAACAACATCTGAACTCCGTTTTTCAGACAAAAGATCTGGGTAATCTGCGATACTTTCTTAAACTTGAGGTTGCAAGAAGACCTGATGGTCTGGTCCTATCTCAACGAAAGTACTGCATTGATCTTTTACAAGAAGCGGGTTACTATGGATGCAAACCTACAGACACTCCGATGGATGTGAATCATAAGCTGTCTGTACATGAATCTGGAACTGACCATGTTCTTACCAATCCAGAGTACTATCGACATTTGGTAGGAAAACTAATCTATCTCACAGTTACACGACCTGATATCTCATTTTTTGTTGGAGTTGTAAACCGATTCATGCATACTCATCGGACCTCTCATCTCCAAGCCGTCGAGCGGATTCTCAGAAATTTAAAGAATGCTCCTAGACAAGGACTTGTTTATAAACCATCGACTTCCTTATCTCTTGTTACGTACTCTGATGCTGACTACGCAGGTTTCCTTGATGATAGACGCTCCACAACTGGTTTTTGCACCAACCTCGGTGGACATCTTATTACCTGGCGTAGCAAAAAATAGTCTGTTGTTGCTCGCTCATCTACTGAGGCTGAGTACCGAGCTATGACAGCGGTCGTATCTGAGATCAACTGGCTTGAGGGTCTCCTCAGTGATATAGGTTTCAAACTCTCCTCTCCTACTACCCTGTTCTGCGACAGTAAAGCAGCCATATAAATTGTCAAGAATCCAGTATTTCATGAGCGAACAAAGCATATCGAAGTTTACTGTCACTTCATTCGGGAAAAGGTTCAATCAAAGAAGTTAGTGTTGGAACACGTCTCGGCATCCAGTCAAGTTGCTGATATTTTCACCAAAGCTCTCTTGGACTTTGTACTATCAGTTCTTATCCAAGCTTGATGCTTATGACTTGTACGCACCAGCTTGCGGGGGAGTGTTAAAGATAAATAAATAAAGCCCATTAGGAGAGGCCCATTTACATAGGCCCATGTATATTCTATTTAGTCCCACATTGTAAATGTAGAAGTCTCTCCCGATTTCTCCCTCTATATAAGTGTATGTACTCTTGTTGTTTGAGAATAATACAATCAAGGGTGATTTTCTCTCTCCTGCGTATATCTCTCTACAATGGCTAGATATGGCTGCCCCAAATTGCTTTATGTGATAAATTGGGCCTAATATATTGACTTTAGTTTTATGAATTTTTTGTGTCTTTGGGGACTCTGGAATTAAAAGTTTTGGATAATTCTAATCCTTATTATAGGATTTATTAGTTCTTAGCCCAATTCTTTAATTTCCCTTCTCTTAATTCAATTTAATATGGTGAAAAAAAGTTATTGCTCTATTAATATTTCCTAATTACCTAGGTTCGTAGGGTTTGTGTCAGCTTCCACTCTTGATTAATGGAATTCATGTAGGAATGAAGTGGAATCAAGAAATGAACTGAAATTACTAATTACAGAGACTAAATTCTCAAGCTTTTGCGAACTCTCCTCGAAAATTTATTATGTTAGAGATGACATCTCAAGAGGGGAGGAACACTAACCCTAGGTGGGAGAAAGGAAAAGAAAAACTGAATGTGAATTCTTGTTTCTTAATTTATGCTCGATTTCATAACTTTCTGATCAAAATGCCTTGTGTTTAAAGTGGCAAAAAGGAGATTTTAATTGAATGCCACATCATTCATGTCTATACAAATTTAGTATGAAGTATTTTAATGATTATAGCTCGACGGATTTATGCATTTTATTCGAAATGATTTACTCGTTGTTTTAAAGCTTTGATTGTCTTTTATTCCGATGTTTGATGGCTTGTTTTCATGACAAAAGAGGATTGCTTATGATCCAGTTCCAAAATATTTTTTTTGCTCAGTTTAGTGGCTAAGTTGTTGACGGTACTAATAAAAGAATGAAATCTGAAGGGAGCTTAATAAAAATAACAATAAATCAGGAACACAAGTAAAATGATAAATATGATTAAGTTATTGCATGCATGTAAATGATAAAGTTAAGGGTTAACAGTGGGGTAGGGATGAAATTCCAACGAACAGATAAGATGCAGGTGTCCTTCGGAACTCCATGATCGATATGGATATAATACAACAGATGTCGGAGGTTGGCAACAACTAGTAGCCCAACAATTTTTGTATGAGCCGGGCCCATTGTGAAAGAAAGAAAAGCAATCTACCCTTAACCATATCATCTAGAAAAAGAAAACAAAATGAATAAAGATAAATAATATAGTATATTTTATGACACAACATGATAATAAACACTAATAGTAAAACTAATATTCCCTTCATTAGAATTAAGAATACTTTTATGAATTAAGATTTATTCTATGCTATTCACTATGTTTTATTATAACATATTTCATTATGAATTACTATAGTTCAATTCATTGATATGAGACTATATTCTAAATAGACTTCATGAAGTTAACAACTAAATTTTCCCAGCATAGAATACTTTGTATTTCGTTATACAACTGGGAAAGGAACAACAACCCTAAATAAAATCAAATAACATACACTATTCTCCTTTACACATAAAAAATTCTATCAGAAGAGTTTCATGTCGCACTCTTTTCATGTACTGGGAAAAGGTAATTTCATTATATATATATATATATATATATATATATATAGTTATAATTATTTATACACACACATACATTAAAATGTCACTTGCCTTCCATCAAACATATAAGCAAGAGCCAGAGCAGACATAAAACGAGCCATTTTTGAACCAGATGACGAACAAAGGTGTACAAGAACTGGAACACCTGATTCTTCAATTATACGGAGTGCGTTACCCGGATAAAATGCAAGATTCCATAGTGCGCCTGCTGCAGTTTCATGAACATCCTGTAAAAGGAAAATAGAGTATTACATTTGAAACAAGCCCAAATAATCATTATTATTAAAGTCCGAAACTTCACAAGACATGGACATTTTAATAAGCTTGCAAATGAAGCAAAAGGAGTAAAACAAGGTATTAAATTTAATGATTTAGAAAGATCTCCAATACTCTACAAAGACCACAACAACGAGAGTGGACACAAATATAACAAAAGAATTCAGTCCCATTAGGTATCCCTCCACCAGCCTTTCAGGATTAATCGCTCTTCCACAAAGAGTGCAATTTTAACAGAGAACGTGATGCAGGGCAGGCATCACACCTGTCTGCCACCCTGACATCACCACCAGGGGGCCCACCCGGCATCACCACCAGGCGGCTTTCATCAGGGCTGCGGCCCGTACACTCCAACCAGCTCTCCGCCATGGAATCACCACCATGCGGCAGGTTGTTGAGGCCCGGGCTCAATCCCCTAACCTCCTAGATAAGAGGCTCTCACCAGCGCTCTCATCACCAACTGACTAGCAGGCAGGTGTGACATTTGTCCTACATCACAACGTAGTCTTGCTTTAACCAAATGGCTGATAGACACTTAATAAGACAACCACTTGGTATCCAGTCTGTAACATGGACCACGATCTGCTCAGCACAAGACAGTAAATCCTGTTTTTTCTTATTATAATGTTTTCTAACATGTATGTCTTCGATATTAAGCTTGTACTTGCCTACGACACACTTCTGCTACAACATTTTGTCATAAAGAATGAGTACAAGAAAAAGATCAGAGCAATAGATAAATAACAAAAAATAGAACCTATACATCATACACTTTTGGAGGCAATCTAAAATTAAACATTTTCCAATATGTCCTAACAAAAGTTAGCATGATCTTCTTTATGCCTGCAGGAACTAGTCATACTTTGTAAAGAAAATCCACGAGAAAAACTTACTTCAGCATCGGAGTGCGCCAAAACAATAAGAGATACAACACCACCTTCTCGTCCAATGGCAATACTACAAACAGACAATCAGTAATTAGGAGCATTCATGGTCCGGGAAATGCAAAAATACTTGATTCACAATAACTAATAAGTTATTATCCTAAGTTAACTGTGAACTGTCTTTTAGCTGCAGATGATTTCAATGGACATTAATTCATAAGCATGCAGCTTTGTTCAACTAGCAGGTATAACTTTTAAAAGTGGATGAGGACAACTGTAACAACTCTCAAAAGTTAATTTAATGAGAAGTAATAGAACTTGCTCTTCAGAATTTATGAGAACATGTGGCAACTTGAATATATCATCAGTGAATATGTCGCAACTTGAATATATCATCAGTGAACATGTCGCAACTTGAATATATCATCAGTGAACGTGCCGCAACTAAGACTTTGGAAAGACATCAGTCAGCCGGTCATTAAAGTAAACAAATGGAGTATCAACATTTTCTTTGTCTAAATGATCATTAATGATGTCTCTATCCACTTCAATGTACTTAGTTCTATCATGTTCAACCTCGTTGTGGGCTATGTTTATAGCAGTTTTATTGTCGCAATATAGTGATGCAGGGTAGACTATGAGAGGGTGTGACACGCTAATTATGCCTATGTGAGTTGTACAAGCTCAATTCAAACAAACCTAGTTTTATGATGCATGTATTAATCGAATTAATCCGGAATTAAATTGAGTAGTTAAATTATATAGGCTAAGCAAACAAACAAGACGTTCACCACAATCTTCAAGCAGGAAAGCAGGCACGCTCTCCTTTGCACGAAGGATTTTCACAACTTGAACGAACAAAATTTACAAGAGAATACGAAAACTAAACAAGAGTGCTAACAAGATGATATCTCCAACCAAATATGTAATGTTCATCCAATAATCAATAGAGAATAAGAAAACACAATACAAAAATACTCACTAGCACATAGATCTAGCGGTGGGAGGTGATGGTGGACCAATGCAGTGTATGGGGGTCGTGTCGACTGTTGGAACCAGAAAATGTGTGGTTTCTTCAGGAAACTGTGGTTAGGGAGGGGTATTGTGGCAGAAGGCCGAAAGTAGATAAGGGTTTGCAGATGGGGATGGGAAAATAGGGATCTTGGCTTGCATTTTGGAGAGGAAGGAAAGGGGGCAATAGATTTGAACAGGTGCGGCACCGTCGGCAAGGACCTGGCGCGGCGGGCTTGAAGTGTAACATCTGTATCTTGACGCACAAATTTAATTTAATTGCAGGGCCCGTTCTTGAGCAAATTTGATCGAGTCAGTGTTGTGGCAAGGTACGATTTTAGAGTGATTTAAAACATGTACGTTAATTAATGGATTAATTCGGATCGTTAATTGTGCGCGCGACGTATTTGCTTTAAAAAAAAGACGTGAGGGCGGAGTATATATTATGTCATCGAATGTTTAAGGGAAAAGGGCATTAGTGTAATTAAGTTTAAAACTTAATTTGTTTTTGAAGAGGTGTACCGGTTCAAACCCCCAGCGGCACGGAAAAACCGCAAACTCTCCCGACGCGTCTTATTAAACCCCAGCGGCACGGGAGAAACCGCAAACCCTCCCGATTTTGTTTTTTTCCGCAAGCCGAGCACTCCGCCTCCCGCAGCCCTAGCCGACGCCTTCCCCTGCACCGTTACTCAGCACTGATCCTACCTTCTTGTGTCGTAGGAGAGCCGGATTCATCCCTAACCAGTGGGAGTCTAGAGGGACGAAGTTTCGTTTTGGTTTCGGTGAGTTTAGTTCCTAACTTGACTTCTTTTTCTTGGTGGATATCCTTCCAATTGGAAGTTGATTTTAACTATCTTCTCCTTCCTTCATGCCCTAATTAGGGATCGGAGTACTAGAGCCACCGCAAATTTTGGATTTGATCACATTGTTGAGTTTTAATCGCTCTCACAAATAGGTACTACACCATTTTGGTTCTTCATATTAACCCTAGCCATTTTGAGTTTCCTTACCGAAAACCCTAAAGCGAAAAATGCGAAATTTTAGAGTTGCCATGGATTGCAGATTTTTGGTGGCCTCGGGCAAGTTCTGGAAGTCCTCAGTAGTCAGTTTCTCTTCGAAAAAGCAATGTCGCCGCGCCGAGTGTACGAGCGTCGCACCACCACTGTAAGGAAGTCTAATCCATGTTAGTTAGATGTATCAAGAAAATTATTTTATGTACGCATGTGTAAGTTTCGTACAAGCATCATAACCATGCATAGAAAGGTGTGACGGTAGGAAAAAGGTCACAGAATTAGTGGAGGATAACCCCTCTTCAAAGCTCGAATAGTCAGATCATATATACTAACGTTAGGTACGAAACCGTTACACGTATACGTAAATTTGGAAATTTGTCTAATTAAGGGCGTGAACGTCCCTTCTAGCCGACCACAAGAAAATAAAGGGTCGCTCAGTAGTACACCAAAAGAGATGTCTCAAGCAGAGTAGCGTAGGACCAAAAAGGGTCAGTAAGCACGCATAAGTCTTTTTGTGTTTGGTAGAGGCGCACTACCTTTCTCATAAGGCATATAGTATCCTATGAGCAATAGAGTCTTGGGAGTTGACTCCCCTTTGAGACAGTAGATTCGAGACCGTGTCCGCGCGACACTAGAACAATTAAGTTCGTAAGATGGTCTCGGGTCGTCAATTTTTCAGATGCGCGTTAGGATCTACTCTGCTTAGAGCATTCCAAGTAAAAATGCATATTAGAAACCGCCTAGAACTCAAGTATAGACCTGACGTGATACAGTACACTAGGTAGTGAACGCCGAGACTTGGGTAAATAAAATGAAAGTTCATGAACATAGAGCCAATATGTGTGTTGACAAGGAAACATTGTGAAAACAAGCATAATATTTAGCATAAAGAATTTTATAGAATAAAACTATTTATTTTCAAAGGCATGCAATCATCATTTAAGGAAATGTTTTTAGTGTCACTAGAAGAAGTTATTTTTCCTTACTCTGACCCCTTGTGGGCAATGTTTTTACAGGTGACCCAGGTGAGACACTACGCCTAGGATGAGCGTCTTTGTGGTGTCAGTTTGTAGTTAGTGGCCTATTCAGTTTTCTTTCCTTTCAGTATACACTGGTAGCCTTGGATACTGTATCATGTTAATGTTTTGAATATCATGTATCAGACTAATTTTGTTAATATAGATTTTCAGTTCTTTCATTTCAATTCATGTTTGGTGACTCTGTGAATCCAGCTTGTAAAGGTATGTGGTTACCCTTAGTTTCTTTCATAGCTTCCGTTGTAAGTATAAATTCTCAGTATTTTTCTTTTATACCGACTGTGTACTAGCTTTTAATATTGTTTCCTAGTTTACTTTATATCGCTGACCCGGCTGGATGACTGATTTTTGTGAACTGGGATGAGGTGTTACAAATTGGTATCAGAGGGAGGTTTAGGATCCCAGGACCCAGGAAAGATTCACAGAGCCATAGGAGTGTGTCAGAGTAAACACTTGTTGGTAGAGTATTTAAGTTGCGTCTAAGCCCTAGTTTTCACAAGGGTATGAAATTATTTGTTAAGCCAGATTTCTCAGATGCATGATAAATAATCATATTTCTTTTATATGTTCTATCAGGCACCACGAGTCAGTGAACCGGGTGAATCTTCACGTTAGGACCCTGTTCCTAACGTTGTCATGGGAGATGTTGATGTGCCACAAGTGCCACCAGTTCCAGCAGCTCCAGAAGCCACTGACATAGCGTCTCAGATTGCCAAGGCGGTCACTGTAGCCTTGATGGAGTTTCAGAGAGGACTGGCTGCAGGGTTTCCAGCTCCAGTGCAAGTACCAGCCTCTGCACCAGCTCCTGCACCAACACCCGTGGAGATGACCCTGGAACGCTATTTGAGGAACTTTAGAGAGCTCCAACCGTCAAACTACAGTGGGGATGAAACCCCGATGGACACGGACGACTTGATAGCAAACACTAGAGATCTGTTAAACGTTATGGAGTGTCCGGAGAACAGAGTGTCCGGAGAACAAGAAGGTTCCTTTGACAGTTTTCCTCCTCAGGGGTGAGGCAAAGGTCTGGTGGGACAAGTACCGGGCAGATGACCCTGCAGGTAAATCGTCATGAAAATTTCCTCTTATTTTAGAAAGTGATAGGTTCATTATAAATGGTATGACCATGTTTTTTGGCCAGGTCGTACATCAAATATGTTTACGTAGGGCGAGTTTTCTAGAGCCCTTGCAAATTGGTTTGTGCATCCTTCAGCACGACGAGGTCTCTAGGAGAAATATCTTAGGCACTACCAGGGGGACAAGACCGTTACTGAGTACGAGCGAGAGCTTACCCATCTGGCTCGTTATGCGGGCGTGATGCAGGGAGATCAGGTTGAAAAGTGCAGCCGCTTTGTGGATGGCTTGCGTGACTCGTTGAGGCAGCCGTTGATGACCATGGTCAACGCTGACTACAGGAGCTTAGTGGATATGGCCCGCAGGTTGGGGGCTGACAAGCAGAAGGTGCAGAAGCAAAGCTGTTTTCGCACGAAGCAGTCTCAGGATTCGCATCAAACGCAGCAGAGCAGGAATGACCAGGGTAAGAACCGGAATAAGAAACAGAAGCCTGGTGCTAAGAAGAGTGGTCAGTTTGGAGACAGGAGCAAGGACTACCCCCCTTGCCCTAAGTGTCAGCGTCGCCATTCAGGAGAATGTTTGTCCAGCGCAAGCGTGTGTTACAAGTGTCGACAACCTCGACACATAGCTCGCTACTGTCAGGAAGTTGGTGCGAATCAGGTAAACCGAAGCCTAGATGTATTCATTGCATTTATGTTATTACTGTAGATGATAAATGTAATTTGTTCCTGCAGTCAAATTTCGAGGTTGGTGGCTCAAGTAGAGTAGACAAGGGCAAAGCCTTGATGATCACTGATGGAAGGCCATCACAGGGTCGAGATTTAGTGCAGCCCAGAGCGTATGGGCTTGGCCAACAGGAGGCAAATGATCAGGAGGATGTAGTGACAGGTAAGTGTTTAACTTACTAATAATTTTATTTAATCTTCCGTAGTGACACTCTCATCATCTTTTGTAAATCATTCATATAGGCATCCTTATGATTCATAATTTACCCTCCAAGATTCTGTTTGATACGGGCGTCTCGCACTCGTTCATCGCAGAATCTCCAATGCGTAAGCTGAATTTAGAAGTCTTTACAGAGACAGTACAGCTGGAAGTCATGATGCCAAATGAATCTCTTCTGCAGACCAGAGATAAGTGCAGGATGCAAGTGCATTTTGGTGAAACCGAGATTATTATAGAAGCCTTGCAGCTTCCTATTGCAGGTTTTGACCTGATCTTGGGAATGGACTGGCTTTCGGCAGTCAACACCAGGATTGACTGTAGGGAGAAGCAGATACAGTTTGAGGGCCCCTACCAGGCTGTGTTTACCTTTCAGGGCTTGAAGAGAGTAGTGAAGATGATCATTTTCTCAGTCCAAGCAAAAAGGTGCATCAGGAAGGGTTGTGAAATCTTTTTAGTGTTGATGAATGTGGAGGCTAAGACTGACTTGTCAGAGGTACCAGTGGTGTAGGAATTCCCCGATGTCTTCTCGGAAGAGCTCTCTGGTGCTCCTCCAGATAGAGAGATTGAGTTTCCGATAGACCTACAGCCTGGGGCTACACCGATAGTTAATTCCCCCTATCGGATGGCTCCAAGAGAACTAGCGGAGTTGAAGAGTCAGTTGCAGGAGTTGCTTGACCTGGGCTTTATACACCCCAGTACTTCACTTTGGAGTGCTCTAGTACTATTTGTGAAGAAGAAGGATGGTAATCTGAGACTGTGCATAGACTACAGTGAATTGAATAAACTGACAGTAAAGAATAAGTATTTGATTCCCAGGATTGATGATTTGTTCGACCGGTTGGTGGGATCGTGCACTTTCTCCAAGTTAGATCTGAGGTCGGGCTACCATCAGTTAAGGATTTGGGACGTGGATATTCAGAAGACGGACTTCAGTACCAGATATGGGCACTTCGAGTTCGTGTTCATGCCGTTTGGGCTGACCAATGCCCCTTCAATATTTATGGACCTGGTGAACAGGGTATTTCGGGAGTACTTGGACCGTTTTGTTACCGTCTTTATAGATGATATCTTGGTGTTCTCTAAGAATGCAGAAGATCATATCGCTTATCTATTGATTGTATTGAACACCCTCAGGAAGAACCAGTTGTATGTCAAGTTTTCAAAGTGTGAGTTCTGGCTTCCAGAGATTGCTTTCTTGGTCCATATCATCAGTCAGAAAGGGGTTAATGTTGATCCGAATAAGATAGAAGTCATTAAGGATTGGCCGAGGCCGATGACAGTCTCAGAGGTTCGCAGCTTTTTGGGTCTAGCTGGTTACTACAGGAGATTCATCAAGGACTTCTCAAAGATAGTCTTACCACTGACTTCCCTCACCAGGAAGGGTAAGGGCTTTGATTGGACAGTTGAGTGCGAGTTGGCATTTGAGGACTTGAAGGGCAGGTTGATGACCGCAACGATCTTGAGTTTACCATCAGGGCCCGAAGGATTTCAGATTTATAGCGACGCGTCAGGTCAGGGTTTGGGCAGTGTCCTCACGCAGCATGGAAAGGTCATAGCCTACGCCTCGAGACAGTTAAAGGTGCATGAAAGGAACTATCTCGTGCATGACTTGGAGCTTGCATCGCTCATCCATGCTCTGAAGATTTAAAGGTACTATCTCTATGGAGTGCGTTGCGAGAACTTCACTGATCATAAGAGCCTCTGGTATATCTTTGATCAGCGGAAGTTCAATATGAGGCAGTGCAGATGGTTAGAGTTCCTATCGGACTACGACGTAGACATTCAGTACCACCCAGGAAAGGCGAACGTTGTAGCTGATGCCCTTAGCTGTAGAGGTTTGTGTTTTTCCCTTCTCACTCAGCAGGAGTTGGTGCGGGAACTGGAGAGACTGGACATCATCATTGTGCCAAGTTTTAGTTTTGGTTCTGCAAGGTTGAGTTGGATAGAGATTACATGTGACATAAAGGATAAAATCAGAACAGCTCTACCCTTGGATCAAAAGATGGCAAAGTTTTGGATATCGGCGCAGACAGGTCAGAAGGAGAGATTCACTATTCAGGACGATTTATTATTGCATGATGGCAGGGTGTATTTCCCGATGTTAGTCACCTTCGCGAGGACATTCTGTTTGAGGCACATAACTCCAGATATTCTATGCATCCGGGCAGCACGAAGATGTATGCGGATTTCAAGAAGATAGTCTGGTGGCCAGGCTTGAAAAGTGATGTTGCTGAATATGTAGGGAAGTGCGAGACGTGCAAGTTAGTTAAGGCCGAGTGTCAAAGGCCTGGAGGCAAGTTGCAGCCACTTCCCATTCCTGAGTGGACTTTTGAGGATATATCCATGGATTTCATCCATAGTCTTCCGAGATCGCAGAGTGGGAATGATTCCTTATGGGTTATAGTGGATCGGCTCTCTAAGGTCGCCCACTTCATTTCTCTTAAGAAGACGGATCAAGGTCCGAAACTGGCACAGTTTTGCATAGACGAGATAGTTCGACTTCACGGTGTTCCAAAGACTATTGTTTCAGACCGAGATGGCAGGTTTACCTCCAAGGAGTGGAGATACGTTCAGGAGCGTTTGGGCACCAAGTTGCATTTCAGCACCGCTTTCCATCCCCAGACATATGGACAGACTGAGCGCACAAATAGGACTTTGGAAGATTTGCTACGGATGTGCATACTGGACTTTGGAGGGAAGTGGGAGAAATGTCACTCTTGTGGAATTCTCCTACAATAACAGTTTTCAGACAAGTATTGGGATGACACCGTTCGAGGCTCTCTACGGTAGGCGTTGTCGGACACCGTTGTGTTGGGCTGAAAGTGAAGAAAGGTCTACCATCAGGGAATCATGGATTGATAAGACCACTGACAGAATCAAGCTCATTCAAGAGCGTATGAAGACAGCTCAGGATCGTCAGGCCAAGTATCATGATCAGAAGCACGGGTCAGTAGAGTTCAGTGTTGGAGACTACGTTTATCTGAAGGTCAGACCAGCCAGAGGAGTCTCTAGAATAAAGCAGATGAAGAAACTGAGTCCCAGATTCGTGGGTCCTTTTGAGGTACTGGAACGAGTTGGTGAGGTTGCATATAGGTTGGCCTTACCTGAGGAAATGAGTGGTGTACATGATGTAGTTCACGTCTCCTATCTGAGGAGAGCAGTCAAAGATTTCAGTCAGATTATCAGTATCAAGGAAGCACCAATCGAGACAGATCTTAGCATTGGTATTAGAACAATTAGAATCGTGGATTCAAGGATACAGAAGCTCAGGAATATAGAGATTCGCATGGTCAAAGTCATGTGGATAAATTGTGGTCGGCCAGAGTATACTTGGGAAAGAGAAGATGAGCTTCGGAAGATGGAAGAGTTTGCTTTTCTTTTTGAATCAGGTATGTTGTAATTTTCGAGTACGAAATTTTTTATTAGGAGGGGAGATTTGTAACATCTGTATCTTGACGCACAAATTTAATTTAATTGCAGGGCCCGTGCTTGAGCAAATTTGATCGAGTCAGTGTTGTGGCAAGGTACGATTTTAGAGTGATTTAAAACATGTATGTTAATTAATGGATTAATTCGAATCGTTAATTGTGCTCGTGACGTATTTGCTTTAAAAAAAAGACGTGAGAGCGGAGTATATATTATGTCATCGAATGTTTAAGGGAAAAGGGCATTAGTGTAATTAAGTTTAAAATTAAATTTGTTTTTGAAGAGGTGCACCGGTTCAAACCCCCAGCGGCACGGGAGAAACCGCAAACTCTCCCGACGCGTCTTATTAAACCCCAGTGGCACGGGAGAAACCGCAAAACCCTCCCGATTTCATTTTTTCCGCAAGCCGAGCACTTCGCCTCCCGCAGCCCTAGTCGACGCCTTCCCCCGCACCGTTACTCAGCACCAGGTACTGACAAGATGAACGGTCTAGGTGATGGTGCACTCGTGTGCCACAATGTCAAAAATGTTTTCAGCTCCCACCTCTCATGTTGGTGGGATCTAGAGAAACTTGTGTAATTATAGGGGGTGCGGGCAAACCGGTAGGTGCTCGTCTAAGGTGTTCCATGTATGGGTCAAGATGTAAGGGGGAGGGTGTTAGAGGTGGCTCAAGGTATGATCCCCATACACGAGAGGCTCAAAGTAGAGTGTCAAATCTTCTCATATCTACTATGAGGTCGATCTCGTAGGCACTTGTTCAAATTTTCTTTATAATCCTATAAGGACCCATTTGTTTAAGATGTAGGTTTTTATCAACCACTCTTAGGAGCCCCTCTATAGCCTATGCAAATTCTGACCATGACCTGCTCGCCGCCTAAAAATGTTGCTGACACCTGTGTATGTCTGTCTATGCCTTATATAATTCATTCTTGCTAGTAATTTTCTTCCAAATCAATTCATGCAATTCATATATATGATGTAATAAGAACTCAACGAACTCACTAGGGCATGACGCTAAGGAAACCAGGGCGAGGTCAATAGACTTCCTAGGCACATATCCTAACACAATATGAAATGGACTCATGTTTGTAGACATATTGACAGAGCTATTGTATGTTAACTCAACTATGGAACCCACAGAATCTCAAACTGACGGGTGCTCACCAACAAGACATTGTAACAAATTTCTATTTCCCAAACTTTTATTTACGACGTCAGTCTGGCCGTCAATCTGTGGGTGATAAGCAGTGGAAAACTTCAAAGTCAGACCTATTTTATGTTATAATGTACATCAAAAATAACTCATGAATCGTATGCCACGATTGGATAATATGGAATTGGGTAAACCATGTAAACGAAAGATGTCTCTCATGAAGAAGGCCGCCAAGTGGGCCGAATCTGCGGTCTTGTGACAAGCCATAAAATGGATCATCTTCGAAAACGGTCTGCAGTTACGAAAATGGAATTAGGCTTCCACAAAGTTCGAGGAAGGTCCAACATGAAGTCCATGCGTATATCAACCCAAGGCTGGTGCAGGAGTAGAAGGGGGAGGGGGTGATGCAGGACGGTCCTATGTGATGGAGAAATAAATGTACGAAACTCATACATGCAACCAAACATGGATTCGACGACTTTCAAACTTGCAATAATAATTCTTTTATAATTCAAAATATAGGATATACCACAGTAGTTAAAAGTGTACAAACAAGGAGTCAAGTGAGATAGTAAGATGCAAGAGTGCTCGAAATCAAATAGCTAAGAAAATGAAAACATACAAAAGCTTCAAAAGTTTGGACGCAATGGTTACAAACATATATCACTAGGGTAGAAGAATAAATACGGAATTCGACAAGTGACCACAATCTAAGAAACACAACTAGGTGGTAAAGGGCTTGGAAGGTTTTCTTGGGGCTGAAATAAAAGTAGGCCCTGAATTTTGGGCTTCCGGTAAACCATTGAACTGCTAGACAGCGGACAGTGGGCCTGTTTTTGGAGTTCCCAGGTTGTCAGGGGAGCTGCTAGCTGTGTGGAGGATGCAATGGGGATGCTGGACAGGGTGGGAAGCAAGGAGTAGGGAACTTGAAGTTCCAGCCGGTACAGGGAGCCTAACAGCTGCAGGAAATGGAATTTGTGGAGCAGGAATGAGAATTCTGGGTGGGGGAATTGGAAGTCTGGGTGCTGGAATTGGAAGTCTGGGTGCTGGAATTAATTCCAGGAATGAATTTCCTGCAAAAGATTTTGGTAGGGGAAGTCCCGTTTAGATGGATGGAGGGGTGGGGAATGCAAGTAGAGTGATTGAGTTAAGAAAATAACTGCAAGCAGAGTTATGGAGAGTAGTCGGGTGATTTTCCTTTATTTTAGGAGAAATTCCTAAAATTAAGGATGGAGGGGAAAGTGGGGTGGCTCCACGAGGAGGGAATTGGGAGGAGAGGTGGCCGGCTTAATGAGAGGAAAAGAAAGGGGACTGGCTGCTATGCTGAGAGTGGGGAGTGGAATGTGGAGGTAGTGAGGAATTGGTGGGTTGGGAGGAATTTTAAGAAAGTGGGCTAAAATTTAGGGGGGGTGGGGGTAATGGGATAGTGGAAGGAGCTGGGAGGTGGTTATGGAGTGGTGGGGATATGGCGGGCAAGTGGTGGCTGGCCGGTGGTGGCTGGAAGTGGCCGGAGGTGGCCACCGGTGGTAGTGGTGGTCGCTAGAGATGTTTTCCGGCGATCCCCGGAAAAACTAAAATGAAGTAAAATGAAATGATGTATGGTGGTGGATCACCGGAGGTGGCCGATGACGTTTTCTGGTGATCGTTGGAGCTGTAATGGAGATGAAAAAGGGGCTGTTTTGGGGAAGTTTGGATGGGGAGGTGGCTGGAAGGCCGGATGTAAGGTGAGATGGCTTGGAGATGTGGGGAAAAACTGTAAAAGTGGTTGGAAGTGGTTTGGAAAGGAAATGGCTGAATTGTGGCAGTGATTTGGAAGGGAAATGGTTGTATTGTGGCAGTGATTTGGAAGGGGAAATGGAAGGTGTTCGGCCGGCTGTTCTTGGATAACTGGTAGAGGAGGTGGGACTGTTGTAGCCGGCCAAAGGAGGTGGGGGAAGGGGAAACCAAGGCTTAACGCCAAGGATGGATGGGGGACCAGGGCTTCGCACCCCAACTCAGCTTCGACACCAAAATGACCAAAGATTGGGCTTTTATGCTCAAAACCTCAATGCCCATAATGAGAACCATCACCCTGTATATATAGACTCTAGGGTAGGGGGCAACGAATAGCTATGTTTGGTTGATCGCCCCGACTCAAAAATAAATAAAAAAACAACGCGAAACGAAAAATGAAAATAACAAACAATGCTACGATCGTTGATCTGCATAAGATGAATGGTTCTGATTCTCCATCATGGGATATAAAGCCCAGTGTTTTATTTTGAACCCTTCGCAGTTTGACAAGTGCTACAGTGACGCACAACTTTTGCCATAACCTTCTTCAAGGTGGGCCAATAAAAATGATCCTCAACCAAATCAATGACCACCAAAGTGGTCAGCAACGCCACCCACATGCATTTCCCAAATCAAAAATCTTGGAAGGAGGTCCGGGAAATACAAAGATATCCCTCGATGATATCAAACCACTCGGTGGTCTCAGTGGAATCCCTCATGAATCTTAGAATAAATCTCACTGCAGTCAGTGCAGGTGGGGTACTCCCTAGGTAGTCGATCAAAACTAGTCATGTTAGTGCTCAGTGTGCGGATTAGGGTGATATGATGACTAAGGGCTCCAGCAGGCTTGATCTCAACACCCGTGCGGTATTCTAGAATGTAGTGAAAATCCTGCAAGTATACGACCCACTTGGTATATTCATGCCATAATTTTCGTTGTGAATCAAGATAGCAAAAAGCCTGATGATCAAAGTATAAGACGAACTCCCACGAGAGGAGATAATATCTCCAATATTGAAGTGACTGCACTACTGTGTAAAACTCTCTATAATTTGAGTATTTCTGTCGGGCCTCATTTAGCTTCTCACTAAAGTAAGAAATCGGATGACCCTCCTAGCTCAGCACTCTGCCAATGCCAACACCATATGCATCGCAGACAACCTCAAACACCTTAGAGAAATCAGACCATCTCAGAATGAGGGCTATCGTCAATTTCTCCTTGATACCTATGAAAGCCCGAGTGGTAGTTGTCATCCACTGGAAATCTTCCTTCCGCAGGTAGCTCGTGAAGGGGGTCATGATGGTATTAAAGCCCTGGACAAACTCCTGTAGAAGGTGGCTAGTCTGTGAAAGCTACAACCCTTGGTGGTATTGGACAATATAGGATACTCACGAATGGAATGAACCTTGTCTGGTTCAATAGACACAAAGGACACTGATATGATAAACCCGAAAAAGTGCACAAAATCAGTCAGGGAGGATCGGTTCTTTAACATATAACTTCTCACAGAGGATCTCAAATAAGAGCATTAGATGGCTCAAATGGTTATCGGGAGAGTGGTTATAAATCAAATGTCATCAAAGTAGACGACGAGGAACTTTCCATGCAGGGCCACATGATATGGGTCATGATCCGCATGAAAGTGCTGGGGAGTTGAACAAAAGGCATGATCAATAGAGACCACCTTTGGTCTTAAAAGGTCGTCTTCCATTCATCTTCCTCAATAATCTTGATCATGTGGTACCCACCGCGAAAATCTATTCTTGAGAATATTTGGACACCGCTCATCGTGTCGATCAAGTTGTCTAATCCAGGAATTGATAAATGATACTTGATAGTAATTTTATTGATAGTCTTACTATCAATACACATACACCAACTCCTATCCTTCTTCGGGGTGAGAAGGGTAGGGGCCTCATAGCAACTTATACTCATGCATATGAACTACTTCTAGAGAAGCTCGTCCACCTGTCTCTTGAGCTCAGCATGCTTGTCTGGGTTCATCTGGTAATGTGGTAGGTTCAGGAGCGAGGCCCCCTGTGCAAGATCTATGGCGTGTTGGATATCACAAAATGAAAGTAACTCGTCAGGTAAATCAACCGACAAAATATTAGCATGCTCACCGAGAATACGTTGGACCTCAAGAGGTGGATCAAGGATCTCCGTAGGGCCATAAGAATCCATGGTGGCGGCCACTACGCAGAATATGTCAGTGTCTATGCTCTCCCTCATAAACTCACTGCAACGCAGAATGTGCAGTGGACATGATGAACTTGTTGTATTTCCTTCGCACGAAGGGATTTCAACTAAGACTTGAACCAATGACATTTATAAGAGAATACAAAAACTAAACAAGGGTGCTAACAAGATGATATCTCAAACCAAATATGCAATGTTCATCCTATAATGAATAGAAGATAAGGAAACACAATAAAAAATACTCACTAGCATAAAGATCTGGTGGTTGGAGGTGATGACGGCCGAATATTGCGAAGGGGGGGTATCAGCTGCTAGAACCAGAGAAGGGTGGTTTCTTCAGGAAACAGTGGTTAGGGAGGAGTTTTGCAGTAGAAGGATGTTGAAAGGAGGTTAGGACTTGCTGATGGGGAAGGGGAAAACAGGAATTGTGGCTAGCGGTGTGGGGAGGAAGAACAGGGGGTGGTATATTTGAACAGGTGTGGTATCGTTTGCGAGGACCTGGCATGAGATTGGTGGGCTTGAAGCGGGAACGAGACGTCGACCTGTAGAGAAATCAAGAGGCGCAGTTAATCAAATCAGAAGGAAAAGGATTGATCGACTGGAGCTGAAACATGTACTAGTCGGTTAGGCTTGGGCTTGCGTTTTTAGCATGTCTCCACGACAGTGTTGTGGATATCGGCCGACAAGAATGTTTGGGAGGTAAAACGTCATGAAATCGTTTTATTTTTTGTTCGTGGCGTTTTGAAAAAAACTGACCTATATATCGGTTTTAACTAATATACCGCCGCAGCCGCCATCCTTACGGGCGGGCGGCGGCCGGTGGCCGGCCTCCCACGACCGGCCGCCCCCCTTAGCGGTCGGTCGCCCCCATGCGGCCGGTGGCCGCGGCCGACCACCCAGGGGAGGCCGCCCCCTTGAGGTCGGCCGTCCGGGGCCGGCCTCCCCCTTGCGGCCGGCGGCCGCGGCCGGCCGTCCGGGGTCGGCCGCCCCCTTGCGGCCGGCGGCCGGCCGCCTCCTTGCGGGCGGGCCGCCCCCTGGCGGCCGGCGGCCACGGCCGGCCGGCCGTCTGGGGCGGCAAGGAGGCGGCCGCGGCCGGCCGACCATGGCCGGCCGCCCCCTTGCGGTCGGCGGCCTCGGTCGGCCGCCTCCTTGCGGCCGGCGGCCGCGGCCGGCCGTCCGTGGCCGGCCGCCCCCCTTGCGGCCGGCCGCCGCGGCCGATTAGTCGTGGTCGGCCGCCTCCTCGCGGTCGGCCGCCACCTCCCTCGGGCGGCCATCGGCCGGCGCGCCTCCTCCGACCACCGTCGTGGGTCGGCCTTTTCTCCACCGTCCGATCATGGCGGGCCATCACGGCCCTCCGATCGCCACAAGTGATCGTGACCCTCCGATCTGCGATTAACCACCGTAACCACCGTAACCACCCTAACCACCTCGGAAACCCTATATAAGCACCCCTAATAATTCATTTCAAGGGATCCGTCTTCATTCTCTCCTTCGCTTTCTCTCTCTTCGTTCCTACTTTTCCCCAGAGCTTCTCTCTCTACTCGCCTCCTCCTCTCCTCTTTCACTCACTAACTTGGCAGGTTCTCCCACGAACGCCGCCCAGAGAAGGAAGGAAGCGAAGTACCAGTGAAGGCAGCCCCCCTCAGTCTGAGGCATAGAGCGCACGCATCCTGCGGCGCGCGAGCCAGAAGAGCAAGCGCTCAAGAAAGACGCACGTCAAAGTGCACGGACTCCTAAGCGGTGGTCTGTCACCCAAGGAGAGCTCTCTCAACTCCCCAGTATTTGTAACGAGGCGCGGCCTGTCGCCCTCGCTTTCTCTTTACAAGAGCATTGTAATAGAGGCAGATAGTGGAGTTTGGCTGGCACAGACCCGGCCACGTGGTTTTTTCCCTTTTCCAGGGTTTTCCACGTCAAAGTTGTGTGTGTACATTTTCTCTGTTTCTACTGTGACTGTGTGCGTACTCAATCGTCCGGGGCTAAGACGGACCGATCTGGAACCGGTCTACCGGGGGCATTGAGCGAATCGCAACAGTTTGGCGACGTCTGTGGGAAGCATTCCCAACAAGCGAAAGAAGACTCAGAAGTTTGTCAGGGCGAGACAGAATGGCCGGAAAGAGCACCCGAACAACTAGGGGGTCGATCCGGCGTGAGCAGGAGAATCAAGCCGCGTCACAGTCTCTAGCGAATGCGCCAACGCAAGAAGACGTCGCAGCACCTGGAGCGGCGCTGCCCGAGAACGTGGCGCCCCCGCCAGACATTCGGGTTGAGATGCTCGCCCTCTTAAGGCAACTCGCAGGCCCCACGTGCCCGCGGGGGTCCCAATTCAGGAAAATCTACCAGTATCACCAGCAGAAGGCCAGAGGGCCGTAGAAGAAGAATCTGAATCGTCAAGGCACGACAGCGTCGAGCATCCTGTTCACCGCATAAGGGCGGCAGGAATCGCCCCTCTCCTCAGCAATCAGCAGCAGCCGGTCCCAGCAAAGCCAGGTGCAGGAATGACTCGGGAAGCATTCCGCGAAATGTTCGAAGAAGAGTTTGGACCAGTCGGCCGACGAGCGATGACGACGCGGCGCCCCGCTCGGGGGGCATTACCCTTGGCTCCTGAAGTGCTGGCCTATCCCGTCCCTCAGGGATTCAAGATCCCCCACGTCGAAGCGTACGACGGAGTGGACGATCCTTGGGAGCACATCAACCACTTCTACACGATCCTCCACCTCTGTAACGCTCCCGATGAACTGCTTTGTCAGGTCTTCCCTACCACCCTCAAGGGCCAGACCCGCACTTGGTTCCATTCCCTCCGAGAGGGATCAATCAGAAACTTTCCCCAACTGAGCCAGCAATTCGTTGATCAGTTCGTGGCCAATCGCAGGATCCATCCCACCTCTCCGGCATCCGACAGAGTGAAACCGAGACCTTGAAAGAGTTTTTTCGCCGATTTACAACAGAAGCTAGACAGATCCCTGGGGTAGACCCAGAACTCCTTCGAGAAGTTTTCCTCGGGGGACTCCGTCCAGGCGGATTCTATTCCGCTCTAATGCGGGATACGGTCCCCAGTTATGCAGATCTGGTACACCGGGTGGAAGCTCAGATAGCCGCAGACGAGGCCATTGAGACCCACCGTCGACAGTTTGAAGGAGGCCAAAAGAGGCAGAAGCAGCAGGAGCAGCCCTCCGGAAGACGTGCAGAGAGGCGCGACGAGAACCGTCGCATCGAGCATCGCAATCAGGGGCCCCGGAGAGGCCAGGATTACGGGCCTCCCCGGACTTACACCCCTCTCAACACCACTCACGCCAACGTCCTATATGCCATTCAGGGCGACCCGGCGCTCCAGAGGCCAAGGGCGCTCCCTCCCAATCCAAGGGCTGATCCGTCAAAGTACTGCGACTTCCATCGAGGAACCGGGCACACTACTGAAGAGTGTGTAAAGTTGAAAGATGAGATAGAGCGCCTTGTTCGGCAGGGAATACTCGGGCGTTTTCTGCAAGGATGTGTGCGAGAGCAGCACGGGGGCCTGCCTGCGCAGAGAGAGCCGCCACCTGCTCACCGAGAAGCGCAGGGGGGCAGGCAGGTCGACGGGATTGTGGAAGTCATCTCCGGTTTTCCCTTTCCCACGGTCAACTCCATCGCCGCTCCCCAAGAGGACAAGGTGGTTGGAATCATTCCCACCATTAGCTTCAGCGAGGAGGACCTCCAGGGCCTCCGCACACCACATCAAGACCCGCTAGTTATTGTAGCAGAAATCGGCAACCCCAGCTTCCGCGTGAAGCGAATTATGGTGGATAATGGCAGCTCAGTAAATTTTATATTCATGACTGCGTTAACCAGTATGGGAATCCAAAGGCAGAATCTTCATCCAGTATCAGGCCCCATCTACGGCTTCAGCGGGGCGCCCGTGTCCGTGGAAGGCACCCTCACCCTTCCAGTAACACTAGGAGAATTTCCAAGGCAGGTCTCCCACGGCGTGCAATTCGTGGCGGTCGATACAGAATCGCCATACAACGCGATTTTTGGTCGGCCCCTCCAGACAGCTTTCCAGGCAGTCCCGTCAATTCCTCACCTCGCAATGAAGTTTGTCACTCCTGCGGGGGTTGGAGTCGTCAGGGGCAGCTAGGACGTGGCACGCTCATGTCATCTGCACCAAGCACGGCCGGAGGTCGTCTCAGGAACCAGCATCTACTGCATCTAACAGGTCGCTCTGGAGAGGGGCCAGAACCGAGGCGAACGTGCCTCCTAAAAACTTTTCTCTATATCAAACTACCAAGAGACAACTATAAAGTCGCGAGGAAAACCCTCGTGCACAGACTATCCTGCTTACTGCTTTTTCTGCTTTCATTCTAACTCTTGCCGTGCAGCAAACAAGTCAGAAGGACATCCCGTCCCTCAGACCCCCCTGAGGCCAGGATTATTAGTTACACAAAGCGGTCCCGGACCCATCAACATGCGACCCACTTGGCGGTTTGGAATCCGTCATCGTGCAATGGCGCGACCAGGCTAAAGAAAAAACCAAACAACCCATCTCTTTACCTTTATATACTGTGATTACGATATCACTAACTCCTAAAACTTGCAGGACCGATTTGGAATTCGTCCCTTGGGGTCCGGCGAGCAACTGTAGCACGATTGTCTCGATCCCCCTGGCACGGCTCAAAGGTTCTCCCTTCACCCGTCCAGTGGATTGCGACGTCGTCGGGAATGAGCACCCCCGGTTGACCGCGTCCCATAGCGCGATAGCCTCGGCCTGGCAACAGGTCGCGACGTCGTCTGGGGACCGAATACCAAGTCTTACGCAGACTGTAGCACGGTGGCCTCGAACTTTCTCCTATGGCAGAAATGCTCACTCTTCTCCTAAGGAGCAGGTCGCAACATCGTCAGGGACCAGCTCCCTAAGTTGTGCGCAGCCCACAGCGCGATAGCCTCGACCTCACTCCACCAGCGCAAGGACCCGGCCTTCGCTGCGTAGTAGGTTGCGACGTCGTCCGGGTCTTCGGGGTCACGCCTCGCAAATTCTAGGGTCCATCAGCTGCTCGTGGGGGTTCGAATCGACCATGTCCTCCTGCCGACAAGAGGCCGAGGATTATGACTCTTCACCTGCATTCGAAGCTCGACGCCCCGCCATCCTGGGAAAGCCCCCACGATCGATGTAATTACAACCTCAGGGTCCATCAGCTGCTCGCGGGGGTTCGAATCGACCATGTCCTCCTGCCGACAATAGACCGAGGATTATGACTCTTCACCTGCATCCGAAGTCTGACGCCCCACCCTCGCAGGGCCTGCCCCCCTCGCGACTGGTGCCTAACTAAGCTACAATCGCAACTAAATCGGGTTCCGGCCCCGCTAAATCCACATCGTAACCAACCACAGCCACACTGTGGCGCAATGGCTTCACTCTCTCTGGCGCGGTTCAGGGGTGCACCCTTCGTCCGCCCAGCGGTTTGCGACATCGCCGAGGACCAGTTCCCCCAATTGTGCGTTGTCAACAGCGTGATGGCCTCAGCCTAGCAACAGGTTGCGGAGTCGCCAAAGGGACCAAAACGTTGAGTCCCCCGCAGACTGTAGCACGGCGGCTTCGACCTCGCTCTCATGGTGGCAAGGCTCACCCTTCTCCTACGAAGCAAGTCGCGACGTCGTCAGGAGCCAGCTCCCTCAGTTATGCGCAGCCCGCAGCGCGATGGTCTCAGCTTATCTACCCTGGCACAAGGGGACGCCCTACGCCTCGTAGTAAGTTGTGACGTCGTCAGGGTCTACGGGGCGACGCCCCTCCAATGCCACCGGGTTCACCGCAACTCGCAGGGGTTCGAACGAACATGGCCTCCCGCCGACAATAGGTCGGAGCTCGCATAACTCTTCACCCCCATCCAGAGCAAATACTCTTCCACCGCTCAGGGCCTGCCCCTCGCAGTTGTTGCTTGGCTAAGACAACAATCGGACGCAACAATCAGAAGCAAAAGCAGTGACAACCACTCAACAAACATATCAAGTACAAAGGTACAAACCGAAAAAGTACAAAGGTACAAATCGACTGAGACAAGCCCACCAGTACAAAGAAGTACATGTATACAAATCAGCAAAGAGCATCAAAGAGATGTAGCTGTCACTCAGCGGCCACGCCCTCCTCAGCATCGGAGCCCTCCTCCTCTGACAAATCCTCAAGACCGAGGCCGGCAACATCGCATTCCCGCTTCCGGGACACCATCTGAAGGGTCTTCGCCATCCCCTGGCAGAATGCGACTTCCCGCAAGTCCTCCATATGTGGCCCTACCTCCTGAGTCCACACCTCCTCACGGACCTCCTCCGAGATCAGACACCGGTCTCGCATGTAATCCACAGAATCCCGGTACTCTGCCAGACCAGTCGCCTTCAGCTCAACCTCCCGCTCCGTGGAGGAAAGACGCATCACCTCCGCCCCGGATAGCTCCAGCTCTGCCCGAGCTTCGTCTAGAAGACGCAAAGTCTCCTCCGCAGCCGTCTTCTCGGCCCTGTGCGCAGCATTGGCGTCCTTTAGTTCGCATCGCAACTAGGACCCAATCTGTCTAAGTCGCGAAATATCGCGCTCTCGTCTCCCCTTCAGATCCGAAAGGGCACTCTTCGCCTCCCCGAGCTCACCCTGAAGGATCATGTAGTCGTCCTTCAGGCTCACGTAGTGGTCATTCCACGTAAGTGCAATGTTCTCCTAAGTCTCCATCTGCAAAAGAAAAGGGACAAGTCAGAATAACTTTCCTCAAAAGCCGTCACTCAAAAGTTGAGATCGCACATACCGCATGGTTCATCGCCTCCAAAGAAGAGGAGACCCTCTTTCCTTTCACCACCTGCCGCACCGCAACCCGTGCTGGGGAGGCCTGGGGGGCAAAGGACCCCAGGACCTCAAGATCCGCGTCATCCGGCTCGCCTCCAACTCCAGAGCCGCAAGGGGTCGCCCCCTCTGAAAGAACATCCTGTCGCGACAGGAGGCTAGGACCCGCCTCCTCAGCTCCACGGCCTCCAAACACTAGCTTCCTCTTCCTGTCACGGGAGAGAGGGATGGCGGCAGCACGTCCCGAATCAACAGACAACCCGCATAACAGCATGCGCTTCTCATCAACGAAAGTAGAGATGTTGTACAAGATGTTCCCCAGCTCTCGGGGCTCCGCAAAACCAAGGTCGGGAGTAAACTCCCGCTCGTGTCCCTTAGAATGTCGGCAACGGTCCGGAAGCGCGTTCCACACCTCTGGCAATCCACCTGGGTTCCTGACGTATCCGAACAAGGTATTCCCGTGGCGACGGTCCGCCCGGGTCTCAAACTCCAGCCACCGCTTGTTGCTGAGGACGTCCGCGCGGCCCCTGCCATCGGCGCGCACCCCACACCAATCCTTGAAAATATCCAAGGAAAACCTCGATCCACGCTTGCGAAAGAATGCGATCAACCCCACGATCTGTGTCGTCCCAAGAGGGGTAAACTGCGACACAGGAACGCCGCAGAACTTCAGAATCTCGGCTACTTCCTCGCAAGCCGGAAGGCGAAAACCGCACCGAAGTGACGATTCACAAAGAGTCATCCAACCTCGCGGAGGGTTTTGCACTCGCTCTTCAGGACTAGGGATCCGCACCTCCAAATCGGGGGGCAGGTTGAAGCGCCTCCGCCATATATCCACATGCTCGAGGGAAAGACTCGAGCGCAGCCGCATAGGACGGCTCTGCACACCCCGCTTCGAAACCTGAAAGAACAGAAACGTAAGGTCAGAAAAGCGAGTCCGAGCGCACGTTACGCCCACACATACGAGCCATGCACGCATGCAAAGAGCACGCGAAATCAGCCCGCGCATGCCGCCGAGCCACTCGTAAGCAGAGCGGTCGAACCGCGCGCACCCTGCGCACGGTTTAAGCCCCGCGCGCACCCGCGCGCGAAGCCAGCCCCGCGCGCGTGGCCATCCCCGCGCAATCGCACGCGGGCACAGCCCCGCACGCACCAGCGCGCGGGGTCAGCCCCGCGCGCGGGGCCAGCCCCGCGCAACCGCGCGCGGGTGCAGCCCCGCGCGAAAGGCCAGCCCCGCGCAACCGCGTGCGGGTGCAGCCCCGCGCGGACCCGCGCGCGGGTGCAGCCCCGCGCGGACCCGCGCGCAGGTGCAGCCCCGCGCGGACCCGTGCGCGGGGTAAGCCCCGCGCACCCCGCGCGCGGGTGCAGCCCCGCGCGCAACCGCGAACGGGACAAGCCCCGCGCGCACCCGCGCGCACCTGCGCGCGGTTGCAGCCCCGCGCGCACCTGCGCGCGGGTGCAGCCCCGCGCTCACCCGCGCGCACCTGGGCGCGGGTGCAGCCCCGCGCTCACCCGCGCGCACCTGCGCGCGGGTGCAGCCCCGCGCTCACCCGCGCGCACCTGCGCGCGGGTGCAGCCCCGCGCTCACCTGCGCGCGGGTGCAGCCCCGCGCGCACCCGCGCGCAACTGCGCGCGGGTGCAGCCCCGCGAGTTGCGCGCGGGTGCAGCCCCGCGCGCAACCGCGCGCGGGTGCAGCCCCGCGCGCAACCGCGCGCGGGTGCAGCCCCGCGCGCACCCGCGCCCGGGGCCAGCCCCGCGCGCACCCGCGCCCGGGGCCAGCCACGCGCGCACCCGCGCCCGGGGCCAGCCCCGCGCGCACCCGCGCCCGGGGCCAACCCCGCGTGCACCCGCGCCCGAGGCCAGCCCCGCGCGCACCCGCGCGTGGGGTCAGCCCCTCCGGCCTCGCCCACTGCCTGGACCTTCTCTTCGATCGGATTATTACCTTAACAATGTCGTCGTCGCCGCCCATTTCGGTGTTAGCACCCGTTCCGGCCATCGCCGCCTAGCCCTGTCGCAAAGAAAAATTCCCACGCTTGTCGTTCGCTCCAAGACGACGGGATTTTGGGGGGCAAATGATGGGTACCCCTTAATTTATAAATAATTATTGTAACTCCCGCGCACCGGATCGTAACTCCCCCGCGCCAAATCGTAACCGCCGCCGCCACCATCCTTACGGGCGGGCGGCGGCCGGTGGCCGGCCTCCCACGGCCGGCCGCCCCCCTTAGCGATCGGCCGCCCCCATGCGGTCGGCAGCCGCGGCCGACCACCCGGGGGCGGCCGCCCCCTTGCTGCCAGCCGTCCAGGGCCAGCCGCCCCCTTGCGGCCGGCGGCCTCGGCCGGCCGCCTCCTTGCGACCGGCGGTCGGCCGCCTCCTTGCAGGCCGCCGGCCGCCTCCTTGCGGCTGGCGGTCAGCCGCCTCCTTGCGGGCCGCCGGCCGCCTCCTTGCGGCCGGCGGCCACGGCCGGCCGTCCGTGGTCGGCCGCCCCCTTGCGGCCTGCCGCCTCCTTGCGGCCTGCCGCCTCCTTGCGGTCGGCGGCCGACCGACTCCTTGCGGGCCGGCCGCCCCCACGCGGTCGGCGGCCGTCTGGGGCCGGCCGTCGGCCGCCACCTTGCGGCCGGCCGCCTCGGCCGGCCGCCTCCTTGCGGGTCGGCCACCCCCTTGCGGCCGGCGGCCGAGGCCGGCCGTCTGGGGCCGGCCGCCTCCTTGCGGCCGGCGGCCGCGGCCGGCCGCCCCCCTTGCGGTCGGCCGCCGTGGCCGGCCGCCTCCTCGCGGCCGGCCGCCTCCTCCCTCGGGCGGCCATCGACCGGCGCGCCTCCTCCGACCACCGTCGTGGGTCGGCCTTTTCTCCACCGTCCGATCATGGCGGGCCATCACGGCCCTCCGATCGCCACAAGTGATTGTGACCCTCCGATCTGCGATTAACCACCGTAACCACCTCGGAAACCCTATACAAGCACCCCTGATAGTTCATTTCAAGGGATCCGGCTTCATTCTCTCCTTCGCTTTCTCTCTCTTTGTTCCTACTTTTCCCCAGAGCTTCTCTCTCTACTCGCCTCCTCCTCTCCTCTTTCACTCACTAACTTGGCAGGTTCTCCCACGAACGCCGCCCAGAGAAGGAAGGAAGCGAAGTACCAGTGAAGGCAGCCCCCCTCAGTCCGAGGCATAGAGCGCAGGCATCCTGCGGCGCGCGAGCCAGAAGAGCAAGCGCTCAAGAAAGACGCACGTCAAAGTGCACGGACTCCTAAGTGGTGGTCTGTCACCCAAGGAGAGCTCTCTCAACTCCTCAGTATTTGTAATGAGGCGCGGTCTGTCGCCCTCGCTTTCTCTTTACAAGAGCACTGTAACAGAGGCAGATAGTGGAGTTTGGCTGGCACAGACCCGGCCACGTGGTTTTTTCCTTTTTCCAGGGTTTTCCACGTCAAAATTGTGTGTGTACATTTTCTCTGTTTCTACTGTGACTGTGTGCGTACTCAATCGCCCGGGGCTAAGACGGACCGATCTGGAACCGGTCTACCGGGGGCATTGAGCGAACCGCAACAATAATGTTTCCTAGTTCTCTTTATATCGTTGATCCGGCCGGATGGCTGATTATTGTAAAACTGGGAAGGGGTGTTACAGAAGCACACATAACCAATAAAAAGCTAGCCCTGGAATACATGAATAATCATGATACAGAATCAGAGTGGAAAATAGTGGTTAGTATTTTACCTATTTGCCTCTGACACTGACAAGCCCCACAAAGCTCCAGCAGCCCTCTCTTGTAGTCCATGAGATGCATTTGCGCATGTAGTTGCGAGGGTAACCTGAATAATAAAGTAAAATGAGAAGGTTACAGCTAACAAAAAATAAACTATTCAGTAACAAAAAAGGAATCCGGCTATAAGCTCCATTGAAGATCGCTTGAAAATTGGATCAAATTTTAGTTTAAATCAAACTAAGCTCACAATGAACAACTGATAATGAGCCAAGACTGAATTCGCTGAACTTCGAATGAGTCAACTAGATAAAATCTATCTGGCTTGAGGCTGGATCAAGATTATATGGGATTATGTAAGAATATATGCACAAGGCATGTATGTATTTGATTTGATATTTCTTCTGCCAAGTAATCTTTGCTTGGACCGCCGGGTGAGTAGCCAAGCAAAGATTACGTAAAAATCTGGCTTGAGACTGGATCAAGATATATGGGTGAGTAATCTGGCTTGAGATTAGATCAAGATATATGGGTACTATTATGTAAGAATATATGCATAGGCATGTATGTAGAACTCTTCTACCAAGTAATCTTTGCTTGGACCCCAGGTGAGTAGCCCAATTAGTAGTACCGACAAGAAACTCTATCGAGTAGCTCTAATAAGAAGAATTGATGAGTAGCCTTTACAACTACAGATATTTTGGCACAGGGTAAAGTGAAGGTCACGGTATGAGTATTCACTAACAATATTCTAATTAATGCATGCACGTGCAGTGACGATGGGAGAATCTAGAATGAATGTGATGTTCATACAATAGTCCAACATATACTTGCAATAATCTTGAAATTATAAACATAATTTACAAACAGGCACAATCCAGAGTAGGGTTTAAAGTAAACAAAAAATCAAGTTACAATTAAACAAAAGTGCTTTGATTAAATACTTGGCGAAAATACCCTTCAAATAGAACAAAATATTAGTTGAAATTCTACGAATATATGTCCCAATTGTATGTATTACAATAAATTATTCGATATGAAGTACAAGAATTTCCAAATTAGAACTTACATAAGTAATTGAACTCGGAGGTGGTGATTTGTTGTAGTTTTTAGGCTCAAACAATGAGATAGAAGCAATTTCACCGCTGACATGATAGTTTTCTGAGCTGATCTGCACTTTCCAGAGGCTGGAATTGAAGGTGGACTGGTGGAGGCTTGTCGGCAACGAAGAACCCACTGACTAGTGGCTGGAAGTTGTCGGAAGGCAGTCAAAGTCTAAACAGTAACTGGATGGCCAGAATTCCACAGCCAGTGAAGCTGTGACAGTCGGGTACGGCTATGGTACTGTATGGCTATGGATCGCCTGAAACAGGAGCAGGTTGGTGATCGAGGACTTCTGGACATTGTCAGTTGTTGGACAGTGCCTGCACAGAGGGGCTGTCGAAGGGCTGTAGGTGTGTATTGGGATGAATGATTGATGCAACAAGACTTGCATCTTTATTTTACTTTTTTATTTACTGTAAATTTTATTTTGTGTAACGCACGTCTTTGCGCATGTTTGTGATTAACTTTTCGCACACATTATTAATGTATGTGTTTTGTATTATGCATGTCACTCACGCACGCTTGTACAGTTGTATAGCTTATTGGCGTTATTGACCAATAAGACCCTAAATGAAATGCTCGGTCAAATCAGGTAAAGTGGTAAAATAGGGCAAGCTTTGAAAAATGGTAATTTTTAATTAAAATATTTTAAATATGGATTTAAAATCCAATGTTTTAAAATTCTGAATTTAAATTGAAATTTTAATTTAATGAGGAATATTAAATGAAAATGCCTCTTGAAATCCCCTCCTTTATTTCCATACTTACCCCCATCTTTTATTACCATTTAATATCAAAATTAACTCCCCCCACCCTCTGCAAAAAAACTATCCACTATAAAGATAACTGGACCCCCCCCCCCTCCTTTTCCAATCTAAGGCGCCCACGCCGACACTCGCATCTGTCAGCTGACTAGGGCTTCGGAAACTTCAATGTAACAACCTCGGACAGGTCCAGCGAACCCTCCAACATCTTCCCTCCTTCCATCCGTCCAATACCCCTTCTTAAGGCCTCGCCGTTGACGCAAACAACCACCTTCGCTTATGGGGAGCCTTTTGCACAATTTTCTCCAATGATCCCACCTTTGTCGGCCACTGTCTAGTCTGAAAACTCCAGCGTTCGAGAACCACTTCCAGTCAGTCGTTTGACCTCTAGAAATCATCACCTCCTCCTTTCGACCATCCACCACCCCCAGCCTGCCTCCCAACCAACTAGCACTTTCTCTCCATTGAAGACGAGCCTCCACCAAGCTCTTCCCATTTGATTTCGGCAGAGGCTATGTTATTTTCGTGCGCCTGAGATATACCTCTTACTTCTCTCCCTGCTCACCCACTGCTATTATGGTTTAATGTTTAAATGTTTATGAACTTTAAAATCAAAGCTTGCTCTAAAATATTACTTACCTACTTGTCGTCAATTTGAAAACCGTTGTTTTTCTTTCAATAAATATTTTTGGATGAATTTGTCGTAGTGAGGAATGTACACGAACGTTAGGCATTACACGAATTTGTAAACCCTAGGTCGTTTATCGAATGATACTGCTTATGAAAGTTTTGTTAGCACCTTATATTTTTAATCGATCTCAAAATTTATTATTTAAAATCAATATTGAGATTTTAGATTCATGTCGATTTTTTATATATCGGGAATATTTCATATATCGGATTTTAATATTTAATTAATTATATATGTAATTAGATGTTATTTTTTATACATGTCACAGTACTACCTATTCTATAACTTATTGAACTTTTAAATATTAAAAGTTATATGTAATATTTAACATACAACACTTTAAAAATGAAAATTTGTAAAACCAGTGATTTTAAGATCAAAATTTTAAAAATCAAATTTCAAGCATACCTCATTCTTCATCACTTAAAGACTCATATATAGTCGGCAGAGTAGATAGAATATGATTTTCATCTGATGAACCCTCTACATCTCCCTCGTCGACCTCAGATACTTTTCCCTTTCCCCTTCTTTGATAACTAATTGGCACTTCTTTGCTTGTAGCTAGTCTTTGAAGCCTCCTTTCATCATAATCAGTGTCGACTATATTGTCAATTTGCTTCCATGTCAGCCCCTCTCCAGGGAAGACTTCATCATCGTCATCTTCATTTTCATCCTCCTCAGGATCAACATTCACCATCCACTCTTGTACCATTCCAGAATCAACATTCTTAGTTGTCAATGGATCTCGAGATGTCTCTGAATATTTCGACTTCAGCAAAGCATTGAACTTTACAAATACTAAATCGTTTAATCTTTTGTTATCAAGTTTATTTCTCTTTTTAGAATGATCTACAAAATTACTAGTTGAAAAAATCAACATCAGAAAAGCTCCATAACTTTATTAGATCGTTAGATCTTCAGATATCTTTTATATTATCCACACAATATTTTATTTATCCAACAACATTTTGCATCATCAGTAGTATACTAGTATACAAACTACAAAGTTATAACTATCATTCAAACTTTCAAAGTATATATTAAAATGAACAAAACATTCAGTATCATTCAAACTTTCAAATAATCTCACATTTTATTAATCAGAAGACACAAAGAAGCAAGACAACTAAAAATGTGATTGGATATACATGCATCATTGATTGCAAAATGATGTTGGATAAATAACTATTAATAGGGGTATTTCAAATCATTTGTTGATTAATAAACGGGTCAAATAAAAATAAGGCAGCAACTAATAAGGCAAATAAGGCAACAAGGCAGCCTCCATGCAACAACCAGCAAGTCAGCCACAAGGCAACCATCATGCCTTGCTGAACTAATAAGGCAATAAGGCAGCCACCAACAACTAAACGGGTCATTGATTGCAACAACCCACAAGACAGCCACCAAGCTACAGTCGGCAAATAAGGCAACAGGGAGCAAGGGGGTAGGGAAGCTGGCCAATAAGGCAGTAGGGTGCAAGGCAACAAGATACCATAGCAGCAGCTAGCTGCCTAGCACAACAACCAACACAAAAAAAACAAAATACAAAGCGATAGAATGAGAGGGGGTTGTAGGGAGAAGAATGCACCAACCGAGAGAGTGCCGAGATCGAAAGCACCAGCGAGCTAGAGAGGGAGAGCACCAGAGAACCAGAGAACTAAAAAGTACCAGCGAGTAAGGAGAAGAAAGAACCAGCGAGCTAGAGAGGGAGAACACCAGAGAACCAGAGAGCTAGAGAGCACCAGCGAGCAGGGAGAAGAAAGAACCAGAGAGATAAAGTGTCGACAGTGCGCGAGAGAGGGACAGCACCACCGAGCTAGAGAGCACCAGAGGATCAAAGAACCAGAGAGCAACAACGAGCAGGGAGAAGAAAGAACCAGAGAGATAGAGTGCTGACAGCGCGCGAGGGAGAGCTAGGGCAGGAGCGACGGGGAGAGCTAAGGCAGGAGCGGCGGAGTGAAATGAAACGGGGTCGGGGAGAGTTAAAACAGCAGAGGAGTTAAAACAGACGGGTTTAATAAAAAAAATCAATTAAAAAAATGGGCGATATGCCCATTTTTTCGGCCGATCGGCCCGTTTTTTTCAAAACACCACGACCAGATTTTAAAACGGTTTCGTGACGTTTTACCTCCCAAACCTTCATGTCAGACATGTCGACCGATATCCACAACACTGTTTAGATTACATCAATGATGGCCCAAACCTCCTACTGCAGGGGTTATTTCCTTCCAGGCGAGCGACGACTACAAGTGCTTAAGTCGTGGATGGGAAAATACTAGACGTGAGGATGCATCGAAGGGAGGAGAGACTTTGGCTCTGAGGGATAATTCCTCCTTTTCTCTCTTGGAATGAACGATGGCCAATCTCCTAAAGAATCGAGCAATTCTAGCGGTTTGCCAGTATTTTTTGGACGGTTACGGGAGGATCGTGCGGTATGCATGGGAGTTAAAAGCCGTCGAAGGACCGAGATGCGATGGCGGGTTTCGACCAAGTGAAAAGAAATAAAACTAAACTTCGACACCTAGCGATTCACAAATTCGGCACCATGAAATGATTACAAAATCTGAAGTCACTCTCAATTCTGCAATGCCTCAAAATGAGCACCACAACAAGTATTTATAGGCTCTCACAAACACATTGTACGACTATATTGGCCAAAATGACAACATACAAATGATACACAAATAATACGTTGAAGTGGCACATGGTCGATAAGCTTCCTATCTCATAAGCCAAGACAACATAAAATGGAACAAACCTTACTGATAGAACTATTAAGCAAACAACACTTGGATTGTGTGGAATCCCAACTAGAAGGTTGGTCACCCATTATGCAATGTAAAAGATTTCCTAAACTTTGGTTGACTATTTCAATTTGCTCATCCATCTTTGGAAGATAACCAGTGGAGAAATAAAGGGCAGTGTCAGTCATACAACATAGCGTCTTTCAAAAATAACTCGTGAAACGGACATCACAATCAGATATCATTGTCATAGGTAGACCGTGTAGTCAAAAAACATTATTGACCAATAAAGTTGCGGCGCGGTATGCATCGACAGTCCTACTGCAAGGGATAAAATGAGTAATCTTTGAAAAGCGATTCACTACCACAAATATTGAATCATGCTAAGTGTTCGCGAGAGTACAGGCACAGAATTCATATTAATATCCACCCAAGGCTAATGAGGAATGAGTAGAGAAGTATATAGGTCAGTGTTCTGTCATGTGCCTTTGGTTGTCTAGCAGATGTGATAATTGAAGACAACACAAACAACATCTTTTTCAGGCTAGACCAAAAAATCATCTACAAGGCTAATCTTCTTAACTCTCCCAGAATGAATTAAAACACCTTCGGTATGTATCTCTAATATCAAATAACCATGTAAAGAAGTACATAGGATACATAAACGGGGCCTATAAAAAAATACACATATATCAAGAGAAATATGTCAAGAATTTTTGGTGGTTCTTTAAATATAGTTGTATACGTCTTACTAAAATCGGAGCATGTTGGATAATCATATATGAGACGCTCAAAGCCCTCTACTTGGGCACTCATCGTATGCAGTGGGACAACTCTTCTACTGAGGGCATCCACAAGTTTGTTTTCAGCATCAAACTTGTGTTTGAGAACATAATGGAACTCTTGCATGTACTCCACTCATTCGGAATTACGGTGGCCTAATTTTTCTGCAATTCAATGTGTCGTGGGCTTGATGATGATGTAGACCCGGATTAGGGTTTCAAAATATTAAATATTTTATAGCAAATATTTTAGTTATTATAAATAAAATCAGAGTTTTGCAAAATAAGTTGAATTTTTAATTTGAAAAGGAACCGAGCGGCCAAAATCTGAATTTTCGTGTGCAATTACTCTTAACGATAAACTTCCGTCAAATCGTTATTTATTATTCAGAAAATTTCGTCGGCGCATAACGGACCGAGCCATAGCGGAATTTGTACGATCACAAGCATAATTCTCAAACAGCAATTTATGAAATAGCGATAATCAAGGCGGAAAGAACGTTCGAGGAAAGCTTATATTTAATTATTTGGAACGCATAAAATTAAGACCAACCAGAGAAGCAATAAGGTGGTGAGATTACCTAGGGGCATAAATCTGGTTCAAGGCCAATCGACGCAATGGAGCTCCAACAGTGGGCTGAGGTTGGTTTGGAGGTGAAGTGGATATCAGGTGCGGAGAATGGATTGGTACTCACGGCCGACTGACGGAAGAGAGGAGTCGAAGTCGACGGAAGTCGGGATAGTCGTCGCAGTAAACAGTAGGGTCGACGGCGACTGGGCGGAGAGAGAGGACGATGGAAGCCTTCAGTGGTGCTAGATCGAAGTGGCGGAGAGTTGATGCTGACGCAGGAGTGGCGGCGGCGCCTGGAATGAATCTCGTCGGCGAGGTCTTTAGCTGGACTTGGGCGTTGGAATAAGGGTTGGAGGGTTCGCCGGCAATACAGGGAAACGAACAAGATGCCTGTTCCCTGCTTCCAGTCCGGTCCCCTTTTTTCTTCCTGGCATGCTGCTTTAATAGTGACAGCTCTTCATAAATTTGCCTTGATTGTTTACCAATTCAATTTCATTCCAAAATTTCCAAGTATGGTAGCAGGTAGCCTTCACAGTAAATTAGTTTACCAATTTTACTTCTTTCCAAAATTTCTAGCCATGACAGCAATTGGGAATGGCAGCAGGCAGCTCCTCATGGTAAATTGGTTTTACCAATTTTATTTCTTTCAAAAATTTGTAGTCAAGACAGTAATTGGAAACTTTACAATAAACAATTTCTCTCCAAACCCTTCACACGGCAACAACGTAACCGTTTTTAAATGTCCAAATAAAATGATTTCTTTGTATGATTTGGATATTCTTTGGCATTAGATTTATGCATTCCTAAAGATTTTAAGCTTGCCTTTATCGTTCTAACTACCTAAATATTATCGGACCTTTTTATTTAAGATCTCATCGGACGGTACACCCGAAGAGCCAAACAATTTCAAAAAAAAAAATGCACGAAAGAAATACATGCTCATAAATAAAGGCTAAATATAAAATATGTAATTTTTAGGATGCGGCGAAGGATGCATCAGATGATCAGAGTACAATATAAACTCTTTGGATAAGAATAATGCCACCAGTGTCGTAAGGCTTGGATGATCGCATAGAACTCCCAATCATAATTAGAATACTTTTATCGAGCCTCATTTAACTTCTCACTAAAGTGACAACAGGATGCCCTTCCTGACTTAATACGGCGTCAATGCCTACGCCTAACACGTGACAAGCCACCTCAAAGACTTTACTGAAATCGAGCAATCAAAGAACTAGGGTTGAGTATAACTTTTCTTTAATCTCGTCGAACGCTCTAGTGGCGTCTTTGGTTGATACAAAATCACCCTTACGTATAGAACTCGTAAAGAGTGTCATAATAGTATTAGCAAGTCCGTGAAAGCTACGTGCTTCATGAATGTTCATGGGAATCGGCCATTTACAAACAGAATTAACTTTGTCAAGGTCTTATTAAATGTCTGAGGTAGACACAGTGTACCCTGGAAAATGTACAGACGTGGATAAAAATGTACACTTCTTCATATTGATATACAAGTGTTCCTTTCTAAGGACTTCACATAAAAGTCTAATATAAAGAAAATGATCAACGTGCGTCTGATTGTAAATAAAAATATCTCAAAATAAACCACCAAGAATTTGCCCATATAGGGCGGCAGTGCAACATCCATAATTTAAATACGAAAATGATCTTCATTGCAGGGTTCGATTGCGAGCAATTTTTGTTCGTGTTGTCGCCAGATCGAGGTATTTAATTTCCACTATGGCAATTTTATGCATGATTTAAATAAACTCATGTAATAGAAAATTTGATAATTAACTCGGCGCGATTTCATATTTTGAGGAAGTAATACAATTAATTAGAAGTGTTAGATATGTGGAAGATTTTGTAATTAAAAGGAATTAAGTATGTCATTCAGACTTCTTGAGGAATGAGAGGCATGAATCACGCCCATTCCAAATTATGCAGTCACTCCTATTGTAACTAACCCTCTAGGTTAAATCAAAAGCACGTGAGTTAATTTCCTCTTAGTCGAGCGCTCGATGAAAGAAAACGTGCATCCTTTTCTCTCGCACACGCTCCCAGCAGATCCTCCTCCCTTCGATCTGGGTCGCCAAGATTATCCTCAAGTCGGAAGCTCTCGTTGATCCTTTCTACCTCGTCAGAAGCCTTTGATGACCTACTCACTTCAACTGTCGGGGATCGACAACTTCCAATCGATTCCTGCTCACTTCTTGGGTGTTGTTATGTGGTTTCCATCCCACAGTCGACCTTTTCCGGCAATTATGAGTAGGTAATCATCGGTGTCTCCCCTGAAGTTTCATTGTGAAAAGTTTGCTTTTTTGTTTCCAATCATTCTAATGCCTTATGTGTTGGATCTATAGGGTTGTCAACCCCCCCTCTCCTTTAGTCTCTTACTAATTCCACTATTGATAATCATTCAAGTAATCTTCAAGGCGTGGTTCCTTTGTGTGCTTCAGAGTAACCTTCAGTCAAGCAAGGATTTTTTTAGCGTGAACTTCAAATATAAGTTCGACGACTCCTCCCTCATTGGTAAACATAAATTGTCGTCCACTTTGGATCTAGGACAAGGTGAGAACGTTATTCTCTTGATAAATTAGAAACTATTTTCTTTCCTATCTTAAAAAATGAATTTTACTTGAATTTAGGAAAACTACCCTAGTGGTGCTAAAGAGGAATTTTAGAGTGTAATCAAAGGAGGTTTGCATATCCATTTCAACGTAGAGAAGCACGTCGTCGTGTCGCGTTTATGAACGTCGTCACCCCGAGGTAAAAAATTCTGCTCATTTTGGCTAAATATACCACTTAGTATATTGTATGAATTGTTCTCGTATAGTTAAAAGAATGCACATAATAATGTGAAACTTTATGTATTGAGATTCAATAGTAGATGATGATAAGAAATTATAAACCCATTCCAAATGATATGAGCAAATCATGTTTGAACATGTAATGCATTTTCCCTTTCAGTTAAACCCTCGTGAATATTATGGAACTGTATAGTATATGTAAAAATCACATATTCCATTAGAATGTAAGAAAATACTAAACAACAAGAATACGTATATGAGTTGGGTTAATTAGTATGAGACACGATCTAAGATGTAAGGATGAATAAGTATGCAATCAAAAGTCTAATAGAAAATAATTAAGAGGCACGATCGATGCTTCCTCATGTGATAGATAGAGGTGCACTATCTTACTCATAGGGCATAGTAGACCTTATGGGCCTTAAATTGGGGAGACAGTACCCCGTATAAAGGATTAGTATATGCGAGTCTATGTCAGTGACCGTGAAATACTAGAAAACTTATGTTCGTTAGCAGGGATTCAGATCGTTAGAATGCGTATAATATTCTACTTAACCTAGACTAAGAAGAAAAGAATGTATAAGATATCTCTACGTCCAAGTAAACGCCATAGTCTAATGGTTTCAAAATTGGAAAGAAGATTTATGTTATGATCACAACAGAAAAGACATTTATGATTAAAATATCTTCATAGAAAAGCATGCATAGAAATAAAATATATTTTTGCTTAGTATAAAATGTTATTTAAAAATATGCACACATTTTTCACTCAAGTTATTTTTAGTGTCACTAGGAGGAATGTTTTTTCTTACTCACCAGTAAGCTGACCCATTTTCGAACATTTCTTTCCAGAGGTCGCAGGTGGGGATATACGCCTACGATAAGCATTTGCGGATCTCCATTTTTGTTCGTCTTTCTTTCAATTATATTTCATTCTAGATGTACCTTTTATTTAAGAAAAAATGTATTTGAAATTTCTAAAGTTATTTTATGTCTCCGACAATGTTTAAGATTTCAGTATCTCCGATGAATAGTTCTTTTTTATTCTAGTTCGCTATGTGAATTCAAAATTTTGAGGTACCTTTTTCACCCTTACCTTCACACTCTTGCCTCCAGTATATTTATTGTTTAATTTTGCTTCCATTTAATCATGTTTTGTACCAATTTTATTAATGAGTTATTATTTTTTAGTTTACTTCTTATTACGAGTTCTAGCCGGACTGTTGATTGTTGTTAAATAAGGTAGGGGTATTACAATTGATATTAGACCCAGGTTCAGTAACAATTACTCTCCTTAGATCTTACAGACACCCTGTAGCGGTGAGACAAGCAGACCTTCGCGACAAAATACTACTCCTAAAATCATCATGGACGATGTCAATGCGCCAGCGGGACCAGGACCTACTGCCTTTGTAGCTGAAATTGCAAGGGCAGTAACGCAAGCCCTATTGGAGTTCAGGAACGCTCAGCCTGCACTAGCCTCATCCCCAGTTCCTGTATCTGCTGTCGTAGAGATTGGGATGGACCATTATCTGAGGAACTTTAGAGAACTCCGCCCCTCCAACTTCAGTGGAGAAGAAAATCCTATAGAGACTGATGACTGCCTGATTAAGACCCCTGATTTGCTGAACATGGTGCAGTTCCTGGAGAACAAGAAAGTATCTCGAGCAGCTTTCCTTCTTGAGGGCGAAGTCAATTTGTGGTGAACTAGACACTTAGTTGATGATCATGTTGGTAAGAATTTAAGTTTGAATTTTCTCTCTTTAAAATTAAATTCGCTTGTTGACCTAATGATAGTGTGGTTACTCTCTAGGTCGGGTCGTTCTGCCAATATGTTCACCTGAAATGAATTTCCCAAAGCAATCGCAAGTTGGTTCGTGCCACCTTCAGAGCGACGGAGCCTTCAGGAGAAGTACATCAGGTTGAATCAAGGGGATAGGAATGTCACAACCCATGAATGAGAATTTACTTATTTATCTCATTATGTGGGGATAATGCAAGGAGATGAAAATGAGAAGTTTTGTCGCTTCACAGATGGCCTTCATGACTCGTTGAGGCAACCATTACTAACTATGATCAATATCGTCTATAGAAGACTGGTCAATACTACTAGGAAGTTAGAGGTAGATCAACTGAGGGTGCAAAGGCGCGATAACTTCAAGAGCAAGCAAACCAAGATGCGTCGCAACAACCTCAGAATAAAATTCATCAAGGGAAAATTTTGAACAAGAAACAGAAAACGTGCAAAAAAAAGGACAACCCGGAGCCAAGATCAAAGATTTTCCTCTCTGCCTTAATTGTAACCGCCACCATCAGGATGAATGCTTGGCTACTACAGAAGTGTGTTACATGTGCCAGTACCCTGGGCATATAGCTCGCTACTGCTAGGAACATTCCATTACTCAGGTAACAAATTTTTAAGTTTTATAATCACCTTGGATTTAATCAACGGTTTTATAGTATAATATTCATGATTGCAACACTTTTTATAGCCGAAGTTAGAGGTTGATGGTCCAAGTAGTGCTCACAAGGGAAAGGCGGTGATGAATTTTGATGTAAAGCCAGGCCAGGAAGTGGTTTGGAGCAGCCCAGAGTGTATAGACTTGGCCAATAATAGGCCAACGAGCAGGAGGACATAGTTACAGATATGAATATGTTGTAGATAGTTTTATTCTTCAACCTAATAACATTACATTACCCTTGTTACATTCATGCATGTAGGCATTCTAATGATTTAAAATGTACTCTCCAAAATTCTCTTTGACACGAGTGTTTTGCACTTGTTCATAGCAGAATTGTTTGCGCTTAGTTTGGGCTTAAAGATCCTTTCAGAGTCAACATCACTAGAGGTCATGATGTCTAATGGTTCTGTTGCTGTATAGGCCTGGGCGGACAGGCGGTTAAAGACCGGGCGGTCTGGTAACCGCGCGGGTTGGCGGGTTGTCTCTGGCGGTCTGATATCTGAGCAGCGACAGCGGGTTGACATGCCGGTTTGGTAACCGGGCGGTTAGCCAGTTACTCTCTGGGATATCGATGGTCGGCGGCTCGTCTCCTGGTGGTAACCGAGCGGTTAGTGTTCTTACTAACCGCGCGGTTAGGCGGTTAACTTTGTATATGCTGTATTTCTGTATTTAGTCCCACATTGGGTATCTCTACTCTATCTTATCTCCTCCATTCTATATAAGGGAGGTTATACCTTTGTAATAGTTAGTTTTTTGGATAATAAAATTTCCATTACTCCAGTTTCCGGACTATTTTTGGTCTATTCGCACATGGTATCAGAGGCAGCGATCTAGTCCCCCTGTTCCGTTGCCTTCTGTCCGCGCGGCCTCCTCTTTTCGCCGCGTTCTTATCTTTCTGTTCGCCCGGTTTACTCATCCTTATCCGCGCGGATTTCTCCTTTGCTCTCCGCAGCTTGGTCGTGGCTTCTCTAGCCGCTGGTGTTCCCCTTGTGACCGCTGCGGTCTCCTTCTTCTGCTACCCGCCCGGTTTACTTTCTTAACCGCGCGGTCTCCTCCTTCCAGAATGACTGTTTCTGATGTCTCCACCTCGACTACTGTCATTACCCACCCTCCTCCTCCTCCTCCTGCATCCGGGAACCTTGGAACAGTTTCTAAGCTTCTCGGCCCCAATTATCCCGATTGGAGTGTCTCGTTTACCTTTCTTCTCCGCTCTCAGCGCAAGCGTCATCATCTTACCGATGACCCTCCTCCTGCGGACTCTGACCAGTTTAATGACTGGGATGCGAATGACGCTCTTGTTCGTACGTGGCTGGCAAACAGCTTGTCCGATGAATGTCTTCCGGTCATCCGTCACGATGAGACGGTCAAGCAAGCTTGGCTTCACTTAGCCGCCCTCTACTCCAAAGGGGGTCAAACATCTCGCATCTATACTCTGTATGCGGATCTTTTTGCTCGCCAATCCATGTCTCCTGCTGCGGCTTACCAACAGGTCCAAGCCCTTGGAGCGGAGATTCTTCAAAATCGTCCCCTCTCTGCTGACGTGGCAACCCAACTGAAGCACTTCCAGGAACTCCTGGTTGTTTGTTACCTTCTGAGGCTCCCGGATTCCTATGATATGATCCGGCAGCAAATTCTTGGCGAAGCTGAATCTCCCACCCTGGATGCTACAGCTGCTCGCATTGCCGCTGTTATCTCTCTGCTCAATCGTCCCTTGCTTGCCGCTCCTCCTGCTCCGGATGCCTATGCCCACCAAGCACATCGTGGTGGCTCGGGTGGACGTGGTCACCAGTCTGGCGGGCGCGGCCCTTCTCGCTATCTCTGTTCTCACTGTGGCCGCACAGGCCACTTGATTGACCGATGCTGGACAAAGCATCCGCACCTTCGTCCCTCGGGTGATGCCCCCCACTCCTCCAACTCATCTGCCTCGGTGGCCACGACTTCAGGTAGCGCCCATGTGGTGACTCAAGGTAAATGGCTAATCGACTCTGGCGCCACTAATCATATGACGGGCAATCCTCAGTGTTTTTCTCTCCTAGAAACACATGATCGATTGCCCCCGGTTCTCGTTGCGGATGGCTCTCCCTCTCCGGTGCATGGGACTGGCATGGTTCAAGTTACTTCGTCCCTTCGTCTCGCGGATACTCTCTATGTGCCCAAGTTCCCGTGCAATTTATTGTCGGTTACTTCCCTTTGCAAGCAACTTCAGTGCTCCGTAACGTTTACTCCTGTTTCTTGTTTTTTTCAGGACCCGGACTCCAAGCGGACGATTGCTACTGGGACTGAGAGAGGCGGACTTTACTTCCTTGATGATGTATCCGCTCTTTCAGCATTCTCATCCGCTTCTACAGATCTTCTTCAGTGGCACCTTCGTCTTAGGCATCCTCCATCACGTCTCATCCACCAACTGTTACCCCACCTACCTCAGCATGATTCTCCTATCAACTGTGATGCCTGTCAGCTTGGCAAGCATCACCGCTCCCCCTTTCCTCCTAAGCAAGGTCGTGGCTCTTCTAAGCCGTTCGACCTTGTTCACTCTGATGTATGGGGTCCTGCCCCCACCCTTACCATAGGGCGGGGTAGTTCCTATTTTGTAACCTTTATTGATGATTTCTCTCGATGTACATGGGTGTATCTTTTAAAAGATCGCTCTGAACTATTTTCTGTATGGCAATCCTTCTATTTTATAATTAAAACTCAGTTTTGTGCTTCTGTGAAAGTTTTTTGTTCAGATAATGCTAAAGAATACCTGAGTAATGAATTTTCTTCTTTCTGTATGCAACACGGCATCATTCATCAAACTAGCTGCGTATATACCTCCCAGCAAAATGGGGTGGCGGAACGTAAAAACCGTCACCTCCTCGATGTCGCTCGCACTCTCATGGCACAGATGCAGGTTCCTCGTAGCTACTGGGGCTATGCAGTTCTCATCTCCTGCTTCCTCATCAATCGTCTTCCCTCGACAGTTCTTAAAGGCAAAACACCATTTTCCATTCTCTATCCGGCCAAGAATGCTTTTCCCTTACCTCTACGCATTTTTGGCTGCATCGCCTTTGTTCACAACCCTTCCGCAACTCGCGACAAGTTATCCCCACGTTCCACCAAGTGTATCTTTTTGGGTTATTCTACTACTCAAAAAAGTTACTGTTGCTTTGACCCTGTTCATCGCAAACAGTTCGTTTCTGCGGATGTAACGTTCTTTGAAAATGCCTCATACTTCTCTTCTGACCTTACTCTTTCTCCGGCTGACTTGCCCTCTCCAACCATTCCCTCCGTCCCATCCACTCCTCTTGAGATTCCTCCATCACCAACTCCACCACACACTCCATCTGTTGATCCCCTGCCATCTTCCTCCTCTCCTCGGCCGTCTCTCTCCTCTCCCGGGCCAGCCTTCTCTGCCACGGATGCACCGGCGACTGAGGAACTAGATGACCTGGAACTGCCCATTGCTCTTCGCAAAGGGGTTCGGACGTGCACCCAGCACTCGCTGGCCGCTGTTGTTTCTTATGATCGGCTAACACCTTCTCGCAGGGACTTCGCCCTAGCCATCTCGGCGACTTCCACTCCTCGCAACTACCAGGAAGCCCTTGATGTTCCTCACTGGAAGGCGGCCATGGATGAAGAAATTGCTACTCTCTCTGAGCGGGGCACTTGGACTCTTGTGCCTCCTCCTTTTGGCACGGATGTGGTTGGATGTCGCTGGGTCTTTGTCGTCAAGTTCCGTCCGGATGGCAGTGTGGACCGGTACAAGGCCCGTCTTGTGGCCAAGGGATTTACACAGACTTACGGTGTTGATTACTTCGACACGTTCTCTCCGGTTGCTCGTCTCAGCACTATTCGAGTTCTTCTATCGGTGGCAGTCAACAAGGATTGGCCCATTTCCCAGTTGGATGTCAAGAATGCCTTCCTCTATGGTGATCTTCATGAGGATGTCTACATGGAGCAACCTCCTGGGTATGTTGCTCAGGGGGAGACTCGAGTATGCCGGTTGAAAAAGGCCATCTATGGTCTAAAGCAGAGTCCTCGGGCATGGTTCGACAAGTTCAGTAGCATAGTTGGGGCAATCGGTTTCACAAGGAGTTCGGCGGATCACTCCTTGTTCATTCGCAAGACATCCTCAGGTCTGGTTGTGCTAGCCGTTTATGTGGATGACATACTTCTTACTGGCGACGATCAAGCTGGTGTAGCCTTGACGAAGGTCCATCTCCGCCAACACCTTGTCACGAAGGATATGGGTCCTCCAAAATACTTCTTGGGAATTGAAATCTCTCGGAAACCGTGCTCCTTGGTTCTCTCCCAACGCAAGTATGCTCTTGACTTATTGAAAGAGGCAGGATTGACGGGCGCCAAACCTGCTCGGTGTCCCATGGCTCCTGGAGAAGACAAAACATGGACTGACGAATCACCTCCTCTATCGGACACTACGAGGTATCGGCGTCTTGTTGGCAAACTCATTTACCTCACGGTGACCAGACCAGACATCTCTTATGCAGTAGGAAAGGTCAGCCAGTTTATGCAGTCTCCTAGGGAATGTCATCTTCAATCCGCTCTAAGAATTCTGGAGTATGTAAAGTCATCTCCTGGGAAAGGTCTCCTCTTTCAGAAGAATGGCCATTTGAGAGTTGAAGCGTACTCCGATGCTAGCTATGCGGACGACAAAGAGGATCGCAAGTCAACATCAGGCTTTTGCACGTTTGTTGGAGGAAATCTGGTTAGCTGGAAGAGCAAGAAGCAATCCGTTGTCTCCAGATCTAGTGCGGAAGCAGAATATCGAAGTATGGCGTCTACCACGTGCGAGTTAAAATGGTTGCGGGCTCTCATGCTGGATTTAGGAGAGGTCTACAACTATCCGCTTCCCATGTTTTGCGACAACAAGGCGGCCATCTACATTTCCAAGAACCCGGTCTTTCATGAGCGGACAAAACACATAGAGGTTGACTGTCACTTCATTCGGGAAGAAGTGTTGAAGAACCAGATTTGCACTCCGTTTGTTACGTCAGAGAAAGAGTTAGCAGATATCTTCACAAAGCCTGTATCCGCTTCCTTTTTCCACATTTGCAGCAAGCTGGGCATGATCGACATATATGCTCCAACTTGAGGGGGAGTGTTGCTGTATAGGCCTGGGAGGACAGGCGGTTAAAGACCGGGCGGTTTGGTAACCGCGCGGGTTGGCGGGTTGTCTCTGACGGTCTGATATCTGAGCAGCGACAGCGGGTTGACATGCCGGTTTGGTAACCGGGCGGTTAGCCGGTTACTCTCTGGGATATCGATGGTCGGCGGCTCGTCTCCTGGTGGTAACCGAGCGGTTAGTGTTCTTACTAACCGCGCGGTTAGGCGGTTAGGCGGTTAACTTTGTATATGCTGTATTTCTGTATTTAGTCCCACATTGGGTATCTCTACTCTATCTTATCTCCTCCATTCTATATAAGGGAGGCTATACCTTTGTAATAGTTAGTTTTTTGGATAATAAAATTTCCATTACTCCAGTTTCCGGACTGTTTTTGGTCTATTCGCACAGGTTTTCTTATGCAAGCTAAGCGTAAATGTATAGTCCCAGCTGAAATTATCATAGAAGTGTCTCTCCTTACTATTGTAGATTTTGAATTAACTTTGGGTATGGACTGGTTGCCAGACATAAATGTCAAAATAAACTATAAGAGGAAGGAAATACAAGTAGAATAGCACAACCAATCCATTATTATCTTTCAAGGAATGAAGGGAGTCTCCAAACTAATTATCTCTTCAGTTAAGGTTGTTAGAAGTATCAACAAGGGTTGTGCTACTTTTCTAGTGTTGGTGCAGGCAAAAACTAAAAAAATTGCAAGAAGTATCAGTAGTTCAGGAATGTTCAGATGTCTTTCCAGAAGAGCTACATAGTGCCCCTCCTGCCAGAGAGGTTGATTTCCAAATTGACCTTACACCTAGATCCACGTGAATGGCCAAGGCTCCTTGCCGCATGATTCCCAAAGAACAAGCTGAATTAAAAATACAGTTGCATGAATTACTTGATTTGGGAATTATCCAACCTAATACATCACCTTGGAGTGCACTAATTCTTTTTGTTAAGAAGAAAGATGACAGTTTGAAATTGTACATAGATTACCATGAGCTGAACAAGCTGATAATTAAGAATAAATATCATATTCCAAGGATAGATGAATTGTTTGACCAACTTGAGGGGGCATGCACATTCTCTAAGTTAGATTTGAGATGAGCTTATCATCAGTTGAAAATTAGGGATGGGGATGTTTAGAAGACAGCTTTCAGCACGAAGAACGGACACTATGAGTTTGTAGTCATGTCGATCGGACTGACTAATGTCCCATCAGCCATTATGGACTTAATGAACAGAGTGTTATCGTCTCCATTGACAATATCCTAATTTATTCAAGGAATCAAGAAGATCATGTCGAGAACCACAGGACAGTTCTGAGTACTCTCAGGGAGAATCAATTGTTCGCAAAAAATTTTCTAAGTGAGTTATGGCTTTTAGAGGATGCTTTCTTGGAACACATTATCAATCATAAAGGTCTTGTAGTAGATCCAAAGAAAATAGAAACAAACTGAGATCGGCCAAGGCCAAAGGCAGTCACTGAAGTTCGCAACATTTTGGGTTTAGCGAGTTACTACATGAGGTTTATTAAGGACTTCTCAAAATAGCTTAATTGATGACTACGCTCACCAGAAAAGGAAAAGCCTTTAGTTGGACAATTGAGTGTAATTTTGCTTTTGAGGAGTTGAAACTAAACTGTTGACCGCACGAATATTTTGTCTACCTTCAGGTTCGGATGATTTCAGATTTATTGTGATGCTTTGGGTCAAGGCCTGGGTTGTGTGCTTATGCGACATGGAAAAGTCATAGTCTTCGCTTCCAGACAACTGGAGGTACACAAGAACTATCCTACTCACGATCTGATACTAGCAGTTGTCATTCATGCACTAAAGATCTGAAGATATTACCTATATACAACGTGTTGTGAGGTCTTTACAGATCATAAGAGTCTCAAATATATCTTTGATCTGCGAGAATTCAATATGAGCCAGAGTAGTTGGTTGGAGTTTCTGTCCGATAATGACGTGAAGATTCAGTATCACCCAGACAAAGTAAATGTGGTGGCAGAAGCTCGTAGTAGAAGATGTTGGAGCTATTCCCTCATCACTCAGCAAGAGGAGTTGATTAGAGAACTAGAGAGACTGGAGATCAGCATGATATCTCATGGCAGTGGGAGTTCTGCAAGTTTAAGCTGGATAGAAATCATGTGTGACATTAAAGACAGAATCAGATAGGCTTTAACCTTAGATCAGAAGATGGCAGAGATTTGGGAGTTGACTCAGGAAGGTCAGAAGGAGTTCATAATTCAGGAGGGCTTACTACTATATGACAAAAGGGTTTGCATTCCAGATGTTGGTCAACTTTGCGAGGACATACTCTTCAAGGCTCATAATTCTAGATACTCTATACATCAGGTTAGTGCGAAGATATATGTGGATCGTAAGAGGTCGGTATGGTGGTCAGGGATGAAGGGTGGCGTTGCAGAGTATGTTGGAAAGTGTGAAACGTGCAAGTTAGTTAAATTTGAATGCTAGAGATCAGGGGCAAGCTGCAGCCATTACGTATCCCAATGTGGAATTTTGAAAACATGTTGATAGATTTTGTGCATGGCACGAGATATCGTTGAGTGACTTGAATAGCAGCAGTCTTATTCACCCAAATAACTCGATAAGGGTGTTGGTAGGATTTAAGTTTCAATCACATACGCTCTAGCCCCTTCTGGGCAACTATATTTACACTATTTATAGAGAGCCTGCAGGCACCACCCGCACTAGGGAAATAGGCGTAGAAAATTGTTGCGTGTTTCCAATCATCATTAGTGCGCAGAGTATGTAGTAAACGGCGATTACGCCCATCTCAAGTGCGCGATCTGCCTCATCCTCCCAACCCTCTTCTATAGCCACGACAACATTTTCAAGTGGCTCCACTAACTCGGTATTAAGATTGGGGTCTTCTTCAATAAGTAAATTTCATGTGGGACACTAAGTTGTCACATGACCTCTACCCTAACATCGGTAGTATTTGATTACTCCTGGATTTGGAGTCCAGTGGTAGTGAATTTGCCTTATTTGTCAACGGGAGCATGAGTAGGCATGAATGGACTGGGTCCTTGCTTGGGAGGCCTCTTAGGCATAAAACAGTCAAACTGTGGATTAAGTTACCTATGACCAGAAGCATGTAAGTATTGCTCATATTCTAAGGCGAGCTAGAAAATTTGCTCGGCCGACTCCAGGTGGTGGGGAATAAGTTCCCTACGAATGTCAGCCCTTAACCCAACCCAAAATTGAGAGGTTGTCATCCTATGCTCCTCGATGATATCACTCTTAACGACAAGCTCATCAAAGCGAGTCATATACTTTGCTACAGAAAGGGTTCCCTGTCGTAAAGCTCGGAGTTGATCTAGAAGCTGTTTCGATATGAAGCGGGTAGATATTTTCTTGTCGTCCCATCAAGTGATAGGATAATAACACTCTCTATCTAAGGAGCAATCAAGACTCGTCCAATAAATTTGCTTGCCCTTCATCTTGGTAAACTGAATCATATCTCATCAATCATCCTATACCAATCAAAACAATTGTTTGTCTAAAAGCCAATCCCTAGGGTTACGTTCGTTTCACAAATTTTGATTGAAAGAAATTGGTTTTGGTCTAAAACCAAAAACTCATAGGTTTTGGTTTTGGGCCAAAACTCAATTCTTGTGTTCATTTGCAGGATGATTTTTATTAGAGATATTGTATATGGTAGATATAGCTTAGATTCACCACGCGTGTTGTGATCTCCCTTTAATGTATATATGTGTGTGTACCCTGTTGTTGAGAAATTACATTGACTTGTTTCATTCTATCATATTATCAGAGCCAGATTCCCAATCTAACATTTCAGCTTCCGCAGCTCGATTCGGCCGCTGATTAGCGGCTCCTAATCTCGCTGATCCCGATCCAATCTCGCCAATCTCGATCGAGGAGCATCTCGTTCTCACCGGCCGATCCTGATCCTTCTTCCGCCGCTGCATCCCGATCGCGATCTTCTTCCCGCTTACGCATCGCCGATCCCGTCTTCCGCATCGACGGTCCAAACGACGGCCAGACGCACTAGGAATTCGCATCACAATCTTCAGCGTCGCGATCTTCTTCGATCTTTCGCATCGCGATCATCCGCATCCCGTGTTCCGCATCGCGATTTTCTTCCCGCTTCCGCATCTGCATCGACGATCAAGAAGCACCGGGAATCCGCAACCCCATTTTACACATCCGACTGATTCCGCGACCCCTTTTTCCTCCACCGGCTGATTCCACGGCCCAGTTTTCCTCCTCCAACTGATTCCATAGCCGACGACCCTGTTTTTTTCCTCCTCTGGCTGATTATGCCAGCCCTGATCTTCTTCTCTGACCACCTCCATCCTTTACTGGTTTGATGGCATCGTCTCACATCTCAGCCGCCTTCCTCCAGTAGGCTAATGTCATACTCGACAGGTGAAACTACAAAGCAGTTCAGCCTTGTGCTCCTCATCGCCCACCTATCCGCTTCCACTACTGTCAGTGTCTTAATCATGTCAAATTTGAGTATCGCAAGCTTCAAAATACTCAGCAGTCTGGTTGGCAGCATGCTCCTTGTGCACCCTCTGTTCACCTTTTTGCTTCTAGGTTGTCTCTCTCTGTATCTAAGCTTACCCGGCTGATTGTCCAGCAGCTCTCCCAGGGTTCACTGTCTCGCTCCCCTGCCTCCATACTTCCACTGGATGCTTCTAACGCCTCTGCCTCTCAGTCGGCTGCCTCCTCCCCTGCAGGTATCTCTCGCACGCCTGATTGTTTGACTCTGGAGACTCCTTTTACATGACCTATTATGTCACCCACCTCTTGTCATGTTAACCTGTCTCCTCTAACTTTATTATCATGGTAGCAGATGACACCATTCTCCCCATCACTATCCATGGCCCCATTCATACCAGTCGTTTTCATGTTCCTGATGTTGCCTACATACCCAAGTTATCCATGAACCTTATATCCGTCAGTCAACTTACATCTCACGGTTGTCTTGTTATTTTTGATGAGTTTGTGTGTAGTGTGATGTCACCTTTGACAAGTCTCACCCTTTCTTTGTGTCATCTGTCCCCTCGACCTCGCACTCATCTATTACTCCCTCTGATGTACAGTTTCACACTCTTCCCATCTCACACATGTATCCTCTCCTCTGGCATGTCCCCCTCCTCTCCCCTTGCCGCAGTCTCTCACCTTCTCAGTCCACACCACCACTGCCTTATGTCTCCTCACCTCCTCACTCCTTTCCTTCGCCACCCACTTCTCCCTCTGACGAGCACGTCATCCTCCTTCCATATCACTACACTCGTCATACCCCTTCTATTCCCTCGCGTCCAGTGCCCTTAACACAGTGCTCGTTTCCTCCAGCGAGTGTCCTGTGGATGATCCTCCTACGTTCCACTATCCATTTCATGAGAGACATCCCCCCGACCGTCTTAGCCTTGCTACACTACCATTGGACCCGCCTACCCTTCTTGCTACTGCTTGTGGTACTCTAGAGCAGACCTCCTACCATGAGCCTGCCCAAATACCTGAGTGGCAAGCCGGCATGTCTACTGAGTTAGAGGCACTCGAGCACACTCGTACATGAGAGTTTGTCCCTATTTCACCCATTGTTGTGTATATTACTTGCAAATGGGTCTTTAAAGCAAGACTCACTCAGATGGTTCTGTGGAGAGGTACAAGGCTCGACTTGTGGCTCGTAGTTTTCAGTAGAAGCTGAGACGAGACTATGACGAGACCTTTGCTCTGATCACCCACATTACTACGGTTCGTACTCTTATTGCAGTTGCAGCTGTTCTCCACTGATCTATGTTCCAGCTAGACGTGAAGAATGTGTTTCTTCACGACGACATTCAGCAGCAGGTGTACATGCTTCCTCCCCATGGTCTCTCCTCTCCTCCAAGCCTTGTCGGTCGCTTACGACGAGCTCTCTACGGACTCAAGCAGCTGCCCAGTGCATGGTTCGCACATTTCAGCTCAGACATTACAGCCGCCAGTTTTTAGCCGAGTCCACATGATTCAGCCCTGGATGATATGATTATTACTGGTGATGATCCTTCTCATGTGGCATTTATCAAACATCACCTTCAACAGTTGTTTCAGATGACTAGCCTTGAACAACTGAGCTATTTCTTGGGCTTTGAAGTCACCTCTACAGACAGTGATTTTCAGCTCACTCAGTGGCGCTACACATCAGATCTCTTAGATCAGGCTGCTTTCTCTAATTCTCACATCGTGGGCACCCCTATGGAGCTTCACCTTCAGCTACGTTCGGATGATGGAGTTTCACTTTTGGATGATGGAGTTCCACTTTCTGATCCTCCTCGTTATCGCCACCTTGTTGGGAGTCTCATCTACCTCACAATTACTCAGCCCGACATTGCCCATGTTGTTCATGTGTTGAGCCAGTTTGTTGGTGCACCTACCTCTGTGCATTATGGTCACCTACTGCGGCTCTTGCGCTATTTCCGAGCGACGACTTCACGCGGTCTCTTCTTCTCCAACTGTATTTCTTTGCAGCTTTGTGCTTACTCGGATGCTACCTAGGCCAGTGATCTTGTTGACTATCGATTTGTCATTGGTTTCTGTCTATTCTTGGGTTTCTTACTCTATGGAAGTGCAAGAAAAAGACCGTTGTTTCTCGTTCCAGCACTGAGACTGAGCTTCAGGTCATGGATACCATTGTTGATGACATTATTTGGCTCTGTTGGCTTCTTAAGGACATTGGTGTCTCTTCTCCAGATCTCACTCCACTATGATAACACTGATGCTATTCAAATTACTCTGAACCCAGTGAAACGCTCTTTTTCTAAGCATATCGGTATTGATGTTTTCTTCCTACATGAGCAGTATGGTCGTAGTACTCTTGCTCATTTGTTCCTTCTGAGCAGTAACTTGCAGATTTGATGACCAAGTCACGGATGCGGAACCACCATACCTATCTATTGTCCAAACTCTCGGTGTATGATCCTTCGTGAGTTTGAGGGGGGTGTTAGAGATACAGTATATGGTAGATATAGTTTAGATTCACCTCGGGTGTTGTGATCACCCTCTCATGTATATACATGTGTATACCCTATTGTTGAGAAATTACATTGACTTGTTTCGTTCTATCAATTTTCAGGCACAGAATTGAAAACTGTCAAATTTTTTGTTTGGTTGTAGAATGAAATTCATGGACAGTAATTGATATTATAACTTCAAAATACATTCAAATGACTTCAAACCAAATAAAATTGAATCATGCACAAAAGATGATCAGAAATGATTTACCGACGAAACAAGCGCAGCCTTGCCCATCTACAAATGCCCGTTTGTGGGTTTGAATGACCTTCCTTCATTCGTGGGTTGCGAATGGGTATCTCCCATTCGTGGGTTGTTAACGGGTTCAACCCGTCATGGGTTGCGATTTCTAGCCCTCGTACACTGAAAGTGGTGGGGAAAATTAGAATGTAATTAGCAAATAGCAGTTGATTTGTACTCAAAATTGAAGACATTGGGGCTCTGGAGGCAGCCATCAGGTTCTGCTCCATGATTTGGTATAATGTTGGTGCTTGTATTCTAAAATTAAATTTATTATTCTTCGCTTCTCTCTTGTAGACGGATGTTCAAAGAGGCGCCTACTTCAAATCTATTTGTGTAAAAACGAGTATATGTGACTTCGAGTCTATTTGTCCAATAATGAGTATATGTGGTCGGGGGGCAGCGAGCACGGGCTTTATGCGGGCAGAGTCACGTGATCGCGGTCGGAGCTCATGTGGTTATGGGCGGATAATAGGAGTTTTGACTTTGTAGCATAGCAAAGAAGTGTCTATGGTGCAAGAAGTCATCAATTAGTTTTAATTTCAATTGTAATTTAATTTCCATTTTAAATTTAATTTTAAATTTAAGTCTAATTTAGTTTTAATTTAATTGTACAAAATTTTAAGTTTGAATCTTGGCAAGATACTTTAGAAAAAAAGGGTTTTAGGTTGAGCAGGGCAAATACGGAGTACATGGAGCTTAAATTTAGCAGTACAAGAAGGACAGATGACTTTGTTATTAAGTTAGGTGATCAAAATATTTCCCGTAGTGAGTGTTTTAAATACCTTGGATCGATATTTCAAAAAGACAGAGGTATTGATAAAGATGTGACACATAGAATCCAAGCGAGTTGGTTGAAGTGGATAGCCACATCAGAGATCTTATGTGATCGTAAAGTACCACTAAAACTTAAGGGCAAGTTTTATCGTACTGCAATTAGACCCGCTATGCTCTATGCTTCTGAGTGTTAGGCAGTGAATTGTGTACATGAGCAAAAAATGGGAGTTGCGGAGATGAGAATGCTTAGGTGGATGTGTGGACACACGAAACTGGATAAAATTAGGAATGAATGTATCAGGGATAAGACAGGAGTAGCACCAATTGCAGAGAAGATGCGAGAAGCTCCACTAAGATGGTTTGGACACGTACAAAGGAGACCATTAGAGGCACCTGTTAGGCGTTGTGAGAGTCTAGTCACTAGGCATGTTAAACGAGGGAGGGGTAGACCAATAAAGACTTGGAATGAAACTATAAGGAAAGACATGATGTACTTAGGCATTAGTGAGATTATGACAAAAGATAGGGCACAATGGCAACAAAGGATCCATATAGCCGACCCCACTATAGTCGAATAAAAGCTTGAGTGTTGTTGTTTTTGTTGTACAAAATTTTAAGTTTACGTCTAATTTAGTTTCAAATTTAAGTTTAAGTTGAAATCAAAATTAATTTTGATCACTTTTGTTTTTATTTAAATTTTAGTTCTTATTAGAATTAATTTTGAATTGAATTGTAATTTAAAATTAATTTTGAATCAAAAGAGGGTCGCGCGCCGGAGGTGGAAAGGAGCGGGTGAGTCACGGTCGGGAGCGAATGAAGGTGCGAGTTTCTCCTAAAACAAGAGAAAAGAGGAAGATTTTCACCCTAGCCTACTTTCTTAACGGATTCGACCACGTGGGTTTTGGAAGAAAAGTAATTCCCTCTAATAAATTACCAAACGAACGCCTGTGAATTGAATTGGGAAACCCAAAACCAATTTGATGTGGAGCAGAGACGAGGACCTGTAATGGAGGACGAGTTTTGGGCCCGTTCGGGGCTGATTGGTGAATTTTTATATATGGCGTGCCCAGATCGATGATCGGACTCCGCGGATGCGCCCAGATTCCCATTGCGAATCGATTTCATATATCAGTTTATTATATTTGCATTTGTTTTGATGTATTTAGGTGGCCCCACCTCCGGCCAATAATAGTCGTCGATGGTGGGATGCCCTAGCTTTTGTTTTATTATAAATAGACATGTAGTGGTTGGTTTTGAGCCATTGCAGAATTTGGTGAAAAGTATTCCCAAATTCCTGCAATCTCACCATGGTGCTGACTCCGTGGAACCCTAAATGACAACTCCTAGGCTTGTATCTCCTTCCCTAAGGTTTTCCCTAACCCTAGGTCCCTTCTTCCCCCTCTCATGTCCCCTCTCTCAGCCTTCACAACCCTTAAACAAGTCACACTCTTAATTCCAGTCCCTTTTTCATTTCACTGTTTAACAATGAAATTTACTATTCAATCTAAAGTTTCCAAACCGTGAAACCTCCCTTTTTCAGTAATCGACCACCTCAATTCCTGCTACCAGCCACCAGCCTCCACTGTGGATCCACAAACAGCCCCCCTGTTTCTCCTCCAACAACTAGCTGCCGGCCTGCAGTTTTCCCTTCCCTGCACCGCCGGCCGTAGCATCGACCCTCACCAATCCAGCCGGCCCCCATCTGGACGCCTCCAGCAACCCATTGCCTCTCCTCCCTTCAACTATAGCCATGCATGCATCCTCCCTTCTTCACCCACAGCAACCACCCCCTCCTCTCACCCTAAATCCCTTGTCGCAAACCCTCCTCTCGTGGAACCACCGACCAAAACCTTCCCCCCCTTCCGGATCAGCTTAGATCTAGAATTTTTCAGGCCGGGTCCGATCTCATATTGTCAGATCTATACCTATGTGGACGGATCTATACCTACAAGGCCGGTTCTATCCATTTCCGGTCCGACTTTACCTTCCACCGCCAAGGACAGTCACCTACATCATTTTCCACGCCTCTGGTACCACCTCAGATCGTCGTTCAAGCATCTCCGGCTCTTGATTCTTCAGTGTCTTTGTCAGCCAACTATTTTGTGAGATTTCGCTGTACTGGATTATTATTTTCAGCATATTTATATTGAACTGTATCTTATACTCGTTTGAATCTCTTGTATTTGCTTGTTTGGATAAATATTGTGATTTGTAGGGTTTATTCGTCGCGCGCTCTTGCTTTGTCCCTCCACACAGAGGAAAGTCTAAGCATGTTTCGCCCTAATTAATTATTTTACGTTGTTGTGAATTTATTTGCGTGAGATGTTAATGTTTATTATCTAATTTATGATTTATCTGTCAGACTTTGCATAGTATATAGGATTAGGTCACCGTTTTTCTCCGCCTATAGATTCATCCTGCGTCAATTGGTATCAAAGCAAGGTTGCGTGCACTTTTCGATACGCCGTTGTAGAGTTTATAGGTTTGTCATTATGTTTATACATCACAATTATTCCTCTCCTCAAATTGGAGATTTTGAGTCTGCTTGCACCAGCTCTCGCAGAGCCCCGTCAGGGAGATCCTCACGTTATTACAACGATTATTCTCGATCGCAGCACATCACTTTTAGAGATCGTGTTGACCCACTGACACGACCCCACTACACTAGAGACGGTCAGTATAATGATTGTTGTCGTTCATATCCTTGCACGCGAGCGGATCGTGTTGATCATTCGGCTCGACTCGATTACCTCAGGAATGACTATAATGAGGATCGTCGCTTTAAGAGAGATTTTGAGTGTCAGTTTTGTATTGTTTCCCCTTTCTTTGACGGCTCATCGAGTCCCGAGTCTTTCAGTCATTGGTTCCTGGATATGAAGTATTATTTCGATCATTTTGAGTTATTCGGTGAGCGTCGCGTCAAGTTTGCGAATCTTAAAATTTTAGATCAGGAGAGGGCTTATTGGTTTGCGTTGAGAGGACCCGTGAGCGAGACCGTCTATATCGCATCACCAGTGGACATAAAGCGTACATTGTGTTAGAGGTATCTGCCTTCGTCGTACCAAAGTCGCTTGCTCGACCAATTATTTTCCCTTCAGCAAGGATCCATGTCTGCCGTTGAGTACAGGGATTGCTTCAATAAGTTAGTTGTGAGGAGTGATATCCGAGAGGACCCATCCATGGTCACTTCCTGATTTCGGTCAGGACTTCGATCTGACATACGTACTAATGTAGATTATCATAGTTCGAAGTCCCTCGAGCGGACGTATCAGCTTGTCCTTCATTACAAACAGTCTATGAGATCCGCCAGAGCTGGTCAGTTGGACCCTCGCCTTGACCTCCGCAGTATGAGCTCCTCCCACGCCAAGGACACCACTTTACCTGTCATTGTTCCGTTAGATATGATTTAAGTAATGTCTGATACGGATTGCTCTCACCCCAGTGAGGTGCTTAGCCAAGTGAGTGACATATCTCTTGTTTCTGACTCGTCTCTCATGACCCCAACTGAGAGTGAGCATGAGCGACATATTGAGTCTGTAGTGTTGTCTCCCCCTCCCACACATCTCCTTCTACCATGCACCGGGTAAGTTGGCACCCCAACCACAGACCCATTTCTTGACACCGCACCCATGGACTCATTCTTGAGTGTAGGTCTATGTCGCTCTCCACTTTTCATTGCTTCGATCTCATCACGACCAAGAGCCCAGAGTATGGTGTTGAGCTCGTAGTGGCTATGTCACCTAGTCACGGGGACACTACCCCTCATGAGGGTACTCATATAGAGGATCATGATCCTAGTGACGAGTTTTATGTTGACCCCCCTGTTGAGCCTCCAGATGAGCCACCACATCCTAGTGAGGATGCGGTTCAAGTGAGCCACTTGTTTATGAGTTTCGAGTTATTGATGTCTCTTTCATTATCGTCCCTGGCCTTGTCTAGTGGATGGATATTGTGTGGAGCATCAAGTATTTAGGGCACCACCTACTGACACATCGCACTCTCGATGAATTTTGGGACGCATCACCTGCTGACCCACCAAACGAGTTCTTTACTTTTGGGGACACTCAACACACTATAGAGTCACGTATTCTAGTCAGTGTGCACGATTTTCACTCAGGTGGTCGTTTCATCCGCGATGACTTTTCATACGTACCACCAGGTGAGCCCCATGATGTGTCATTTTCCCTGAAAGACATTTGGCTCTTTATGAGCTCGCCCTGTAGTGTAGAAGTTTCGCACGGTCACCTGAGCACTCGGAATACACGGGATGAATTTTTCTACACACCACCGAGAGAGCCTCCGGATAGGCCACCACCTTTAATAGATTTTCAGGTCATTATAAGACTTTCCCATAGAGAGCATGTTGTGTCTGTCATGTTTCAGTTGAGTCGTTTCTTCATCATTTGCATGAGTTTGTTGTGTTGTATATTCATTGTTTGTACGTGTGTCATGAGTCGGTCCGACGAAGAATCCATAATGATAATAAATTTTGTAAGTCATATGTGGATGTTCACTTGTAAGAGCAGGTACTTCATGAAGGCAAGCAGGTGATGGTGAGAATCTGCATTGTGAGGCTCTGTGCGAGGCTTGCTAAAAGCTTGAGCGTTAGGCGAATGGATCTCTATATAATCATGAGAAGGATCGAAGCAAACACCTACGATCTTGATATCCCTGCAAGTATGGGTATCCACCTGGTATTTAGTGTTGAAGATATGATGTCGTACTACGAGCCTCGCAAGTATGTGGACCCAAGCAGTGAGGACTTCCAGCCGTCCACACCTCCATTTTCGTTGCATTGCCACCTTCATAGCCCGCGCACTTCTGATGGCCACCACTCCTCACTCACTTCTGACACCCACTCATCTGGGGACTCATCTTCTTTGGTTCTACCTACGGCGTCGCCGATCGCACGGGGATCCACCACTCGTGAGTTGAGCGTTGACAGCATTTCGGAGACCAGATTCCGCTGACACATTCCTACTACAGATGTTCATGACACCTGGATACTTGCAGCAGAACTAGATCGATTTACCTCTGGATTTGACTTCAGTACGGTCGTATCCATTCACCAGAGATGATAGCTTTTCAATCAGGCAGAGTTAATTGGCGAGGACACTCTTCCATCAACGGCACTTGAACGACCCCTAGTGGACCTCTTCGAGTCTTACCTGACATGCATCGAGAGAATTCTGATCCCCCTATTCATCGGTAGATGAATTCTTTCAAGCCGGGGAGATTGATGTGTTGCAGAAACGAGGACCTGCAGTGGAGGACGGTTTTTGGGCCCGTTCGGGGCTGATTGCTGACTTTCCATATATTGTGTACCCGGATCGATGATCGGACTCTGCGAATGCGCCTGGATTCACGTTGCGAACCGATTTCATATATTAGTTTATTTTATTTACATTTGTTTTGATATATTTGGGTGGCCCCACCTCCGGCCAATCATAGTCGTCGATGGTGGGATGTCCTAGCTTTTGTTTTATTATAAATAGACATGTAGTGATTGGTTTTGAGGCATTACAGAATTTGGTGAAAAGTATTCATGGATTCCCGCGATCCCACCACTGTGCCGACTCCATGGAACCCTAGGTGACGACTCCTAGGCTTTCCCTAACCCTAGGCCCTTTCTCCCCCCCCCCCCCACACACACGCCCCCTCTCTCAGCCTCCACAACTCTTAAACCAGACACACTCTTAATTCCAATCCCTTTTTCATTTCACTGTTTATTAATGAAATTTACTATTCACCCTAAAGTTTCCAAACAGTGAAACCACCCTTTTCCAGTCGCCGGCCACCTCAACTCCTGCTACCATCTACCAGCCGCCAGCCTCCGACGTGGATCCACAAACAGCCCCCTGTTTCTCCTCCAACAACTAGCCGTCAGCCTGCAGTTTTCCCTTCCCTGCACCGCCGGCCCTAGCAGCAGCCCTCACCAATCCAGTCGGCCCCTCCTCCATCTGATCCACCGCAGGTAGCCCCCATCTGAACTCCTTCAGCAACCCACCGCCTCTCCTTCCTTCAACTACAGCCAGACACGCCTCCTCCCTTCTTCACCCACAGCAACCACCCCCTCCTCTCACCCTAAATCCCTTGCCACTAACCCTCCTCCCGTGGAACCACCGACCAAAACCTTCCTCCCCTCTTCCGGATCAGCCCACATCTGAACTTTTTCAGCCCGGGTCTGATCTCATATAGTCGGATTGATACCTACGTGACTGGATCTATACCCATGTGGCCAGATCTATCCATCTCTAGTCAGACTCTACCTTCCACTGCCAAGGACAACCACCAACATCATTTTCCATGCCTCTAATACCACCTCAGATCGTCGTTCACGCATCTATGGCTCCGAATTCTTCAGTGTCTTGCTCAGCTCACTATTTGGTGAGATTTTGTTGTACTGTATTATTATTTTCAACATATTTATATTGAATTGGATATTATACTCGTTTGGATCTCTTATATGCTATGTTGTTAAAGGCGGGCCTAACGCACAAGGCTCAACAGGCTCAGAGGCTTGCGCCTTTTTTGCGCCTTTGGAGCATAAAAGGCGGATTTGTGCGTGATTTATGCTGCAAACTTTTTTTTCAAAAAAAAACAAGAAATAATTTAAGAACTCAATCATTTTTGCATGATTTAGTGTTTGTGAAATATAATTGAATGTTAAGACTTAGCTATGATGCAAGTGACCACATTAATTCTAGTTTTTAAAAGATATAAATGATAGTAATGAATGATTAATGAGTAGAATAGATGAAAATTCTGATCAAGAAGATGAACTGATGTTTGACACTTATTTTTTTAAAATGAATGTTGTTGTGTCTTGCCTTCGTCAGGCGCGCGCCTGCGCCTTGAGCCTAGGCTCCAAGACCTCTTTGCGCCTTGGTGCGCCTTGAGCCTTTAATAACTAAGCTTGTATGGTAGTTGTTTGTTTGGATAAATATTGTGATTTTCAAGGTTTATTCGTCGGGCGCTCTTGTTTTGGTCCTGCACGCAGAGGAAAGTCTAAGTTTGTTTCGCCCTATTTAATTATTTTGCCTTGATGAAAATTTGCTTGAGTAGGATGTTAATGCTTATTATCTAATTTATGATTAATCCTTCAGGCTTTACATAGCAAGTATGGTTAGGTCGCCGTTTTTCCGCCGCCTATATATTAATCCTGCATCACAATTCCTTCTTACAAAACCTGCAAAACGAACGCAGCCTAAAGGCTTTCAGATCGAACTATCATCGTAGGATGGTGCATCAATACAAATGAGGCTCGTAATATCATCCTCCCAAATATAACCTCTCTGAGTTTCATGATAATCCATGTAATCATATCTACCATGGTTAAACCATACATGGGGAACAAGACAATCTCTATAAAAGGGATATTAGGGTTGAGGTCATTCTTCTTGAGGAGGGTGGTGTCGACCCACTCTAGGATCTCTTTGACGATCATAGGCTAGCTCGGGTCTCACTTGGAAGGGTGGAGAAGGCATAGGAATAGGATTTACGAACATATGATCAAAATATCTCTCTATGTCACGATGTCTCTCACGATGAATAACTTGCGGCCTAAAGGCTTCCCGAGGATGATGGTTCCTAAGAGGATCTATACCATCCACTCTAATAGCGGGGATTCCAAATAATTCCTTAGGACATCAAATTGTGCATCCATTTATCGAAGTGATTAGCCTTTTTTTTTTGAAAATCGGGCATACACATATCGGTGTTTGAGCTAATAGTAGCTTGGTTATCTAGGTATGCTTAAAGACCTTACCACTACGAACAAATGGCCCTAACCTGGGGCTCAAATACCAAATCTGACGTAGGATAAAGTGAAGGTCGTGGTATGAGTATGCACTAACAATATTCTAAGTAATGCATGCACGTGTAGTGACGACGGGGGAATCTAGAATGACTGCGATGGTCATACAATAGTCTAATATATACTTGTAATGATCATGAAATTATAAACGTAACTTACAAACAGGCACAATCCAGAGTAGGTTTTAAAGCAAACAAGCAAGATCAAGTTACAATTAAGCAGGAGTGCTTTGAATAAATATTCAGGACTACGCTCTTCAAATAGAACAAAAGGCTAGATAAAATTCTACGAATATGTCCTAAATTGTATGTATTCCAATAAAGTATTCAACACGAAGTAAATGAGTTTACAAATTAGACCTTATATAAGTAATTTAACCCGGAGTTGATGATCTATTGCAGTTTTTAAGCTTGAACAGTGAGATTGAAGCAATTTCACCCCTAAAATGAGAGTTTTTTGCACAGATCTGCACTTTCCAGAGGCTGGAATTGAAGGTGAGTGCTTGCCAGCAGACGAAGAACCCTCAGACAAGTGATTGGAAGTTGTTGGGGGCAGTCAAAGCCTGAAACAACAACTGCGTGGCAGGAATTCAGTAGCCAGTGAAGTGGGAACAGATGGATATGGCTCTGGATCACCTGAAATAGGAGCAGGTTGGTGATCGAGGGCTTCTGGATGCTGTCAGTTGCTGGACAGAGTCTGGATGGGGTGAAGGTGTTGTAAAGGGTCTGTCGAAGAGATTTAAGGTGGCAGTCGGGATGAATGGTCGCCCAAACCTCTCGGAGCAGGCGTTATTTCCTTCCAGGTGAGCGCTAGCTGCGAGTGTCTGAGTCGTGGATGGGAAAATACTGGCTGTGAGGATGCGTCGAAGGGAGGAGAGGCTTCGGCTGTAAGGGAAAAGTCTTCCTATCTCATGCCTTTGGGGTTGTTGAAATTCAACGAACATGATCCTTTTACTTCTTATACAGGGCTTAGCAAGCTAGACAATATTTGACGATGTATGACAACGATAATCCAGAGCTTAACAAGATAATCCAGGTGTCAACGAGATAATTCAGGACTCAACAAAATAACCTAGTGCTCAATAAGATTTTGGTGACTGCACAACTAAAATTGTCTATGATGGAGATTGCAAGAGGGACAGTTGATAGCTGAAAGTAATTATAGGCAATGACTAAGTGAGCAACCAACAATTTTATTTGAGTTCTAGGAGAGGAAGACAACTGAAGGTGGAGGGAGACAGAGGATAGTGGGATTATGGCTATAAATTATAATTTTTCTTTTGGTGTAGGAATCTGAATAATTTTCATTAAATTACAAGCCTTTAAATGGTCATAAGAAAACTTTAATGCATTAAATAATAAAGAAAAGATAAATCACAAGCCTTTAAATGTCATAAGAAAACCTTAATACATTAAGGTTGCGCTTGGCGCAGCTTTCGCGACTTATTTGCTCCGGTGAGGTTGGACAAAAATGTCATTGTCATACCAAAATTTTATGTCTCAAAATAGTTTCTTTTTTGTAACATTTGTGATACCAAACATACATTTTATGACAATGACGTTTTTGTCCAACCTCACCGGAGCAAATAAGCTACGATAAGCGGAGCAAATAAGCTACGATAAGCCGAGCCAAACGCAGGCTAAATAATAAAGAAAAGATAAATCACAAGCCTTTAAGTGGTCATAAGAAAACTTTAATACATTAAATAATAAAGAAAAGATAAATCTGTAACAAATCAAATTGCTTAATAAAGAAATAAGAAAAATCCTTTTAATTCATCCCTGTCCCCATCATCCATATGTCCTAGATTGGCCAACTGTTTCCCCTAGCCAGGTGATACGATGCCCGATGATTTCTTGGCCTTGAACTTGATCCTCCATTGGTCGATTGGCAATGTCTTTGCATATGGACTGCTTTTGATTTCCTCTCTGATAATAACCATTGTGATCTACGAGTCATCACCATTGACTTTCTTCATTTTCCGAATGGGCTGGATAGCCAGGATTTACCTTATTTATCCATGATTTGATCCCCGGGTAATGGGTCCTCTTTTAAGAGGATTCTTGGGCAACTTGCAATTAGAGTTAACAACTAAAGGATCAAACTGAGGTGTGGTTAAGGAGATCCATTTTTTTTCAAGTTTATGAAAAGGTTTAGGTGGACAAGCTCATGGTTGGCGACTTGGCGTTAATGATGGAACAACTGACAGAGAGTTTGTTAGGATAAGATATTCTTGAAATGGTAACGTCCAAAAGCATGAGGGACATGTCCCCAAACATGCAGGTTCTCGGATTCTTTCCACAGGTGGGAGATGAGTGACTTGTTAGACCATTGATGGTCTCTTTTTAAACAAGAGAGGAGCTCCTAGAAAGAGGTTGAGGAAAGGAGAGATTTGAAATTAAAAAGTTGTTTTTTCCTAATACAACATAATGTCAATTTTTATATAGACTTATGATCCTTATTAAAAAAATATGCTTGATAGTATTATAAATGGCAAAGATAAATATGATGGGGATCATACTCTGCGGAGGGGCCAACCCATATTGGAGCCAGTTCGGGTTTACACTCATCGTAGGAGTGGGTTAAGATCGTTGTATGGAAGATCCGAACTTGTCGTCGCTTTCAGAGGGTCAACAGGACATTATTTGTGTTTTTGCATTTTTCTCTGCATTATTTTTGTATTGTTTGTATGTTGTCATTTCAGCCAATCACAGTCATACGTTGTGTATGTGAGAGCCTATAAATACTTGTTGTGGAGTTCATTTTGAGCCTTTGAGAATTGAGAGTGACTTCAGATTTTGTAATCATTTAATGGTGTCGAATCAGTGAATCGCAAGATGCCGAAACCAAGTTTTATTTCTTTTCACTTGGTCGAAACCCCCCATCTCATCCCAGCCCTTGGACAATTTTTAACTCCGACGCAAACCACACGATCCTCCTATAACTATCTAGTAACTGCAGGCAAACCACGAGAACTGCTCGATTCTATCTCCACTCATCCTCTTTATAAATATTTATGTATACTCTTGATGTGAAATACTTCTTTGACAAGGAATACTAAAATTTTCTATTTTCTTTCCTTTTTAATGTTCGTCTACATGGTATCGGAAATTTTTGATCCATTTGATTCAGACCTTGCACGATTGAGCATGTGCTCTCGTGAATTTGGTCATTTCTGAGTCGTTGCTTTCCATGTCCGCGAGCTTGCTATCCCGGTATCTGCAAGTTTGCGTTTTTTTTGGCTCTGAAGTCTCACGTTTGCGCCTTTCACAAGCTCTGCTTCTCCTTTTATAGTTGTGGATCGGCATTCCACTCACTGCGGCTTTCCCGCCCCAGCCATTATTGTGGCCACAAAGGCCATTTCGTTTTCATTCCTTGCGGCTTCTACTTCTGGATGCACAGCCTATTGAGCCCGTCGTCAAGCCTGCTTTGACTGATGAGCTCCCTGCTTCCTCTACTACACTATGTGCGTCATGTTGTTCAAACCAAGGGGGTTCTTCATCATGTTACCCGAGCTCCACCAACTGAACCTATGAAACAGTGGCTCCATGGCGATGGTCGGGCTCAGTTTTGACTTCTCAAGTCTATGGAGTATGAGCCCTACCGAGTGGTCATGTACCATGAGACTATCAAAGCTATGTGGGATGAGCTTCAGTCTCTTTACTCTGGGCAAAACAGTCTCCAACATCTCTATGATATCATTACTGGGCTCCAGGCGGTTAACCCTGGTGTGACTAGTGACCTGACCTACTTTGTGGCCACGTCCAAGACCCTCGTTGAGGCCTGACTTCAGCGCCAGTCCCCCCTCCTTGGATTTTCCATCCAGCGCGCGCAGAAGGAGATTGTTCACATAGCTCTCATGATGTCCCAACTAACTCCACATCTTTACAGCATCCACGCAATCATTCTCTCTCCTCGCCAACTGTTCTGTCTCTCTCTAATGTGTGCTCTATGATTCTTAAAGTTACTCTGCCTCCTGATGTTGTGTTACTACCCTCACCTACCCTTTTGGGCCAATCCCCAACCATGCGCCCTCCACCTGGGTCTCGGGGTGGTCTTCATGGCTCTCATGATAGCTGACGTGATGGTCTCCCACACTTTTCTCGCTCAATTACTCGTCTTTGTACTTATTGTCGCAACCCAAATCATACTGAGGTGGCCTTCTTTAAGAAACATGGACTCCCTTCGCTCTCCTGCAGCGCCTCATTCTTCTCATATGGTGGATGTCACTTCTACCTCCCACTCCGACATTGACGTCATGTGCAAGGAACTCCAACAGCTACGAGAAATGTTTACTAGGGCCTCTAACTCTGCCTCCTCCACCTCTCTTGTCGGTATCTCCTATTTTTTCCCACAAATTGGTGTAGATTGTGGACTCTGGGGCTACAAACCACATCTCCCCCCCCCCACACAAACCTTCTCAATATTCAGATGTCTCGTCTCCTAAATTTATCACGATGCCTAATGGTGAAACCACCCTTGTTTGCGGCTCTGGCGATGTGTCTCTTACTTCATTTTTTCCTCTCTGTTATATCCTTCATGTTCTCGGTTCTCTGTTTCATCTTCTTTCTGTCAGTCGTTTAACTCAGTATCATGATTGCTTAATCATGTTTTCTTCTTTTTCCATTGTCATGAGGGATCAGCGGATTTGGAACATATTGGTAAGGGCTGCCTGTCCAATGGGTTGTATACTATGGATCTCCCTTCCTCGGTTCCCTCCACCGTCACCTCCACCGACTCGCATCGGCATCTCGGGTATGTTCCTCTTCCAATCCTCAAGCAAACTCTACCTAATTTCCTATTTTCTGATTTTCAATATGAATCTTGTATTTACGAGAAACATCATCATTCTACTTTTTCTCCACATTATACTCGGAGCATTTTTCCTCCTGATTTAGTGCATTTTGATATTTGGGGCCCCTACAAAACTGTCATTATCTTGGGTGATCACTACTTTGTAACTTTTATTGATGATCATTCTCGCCTGACATGATTATATATGATGTGTGAACGCTCTGAGTTACTACGAATCTTCCGCTTTTTCCTCGTCGAGATTAAAACCCAGCTCTAGCGGTCCCTAAAAAATTCTTTGCACCGATAATGCACACAAATATGCAAGTCACGGTTTTCAAGACACTTATAATACACTATGCATCATTCATGAAACCTCCTGTCCTTATACACTTCAATAAAACGGAGTGGCCGTGCGCAAAAATCATCACCTCCTCGAGGTTATCAGGTCACTTAAGTTCCAAATGCAAGTTCCCAATGCCTACTGGTATATCACAGTCACCACCGTATTCCCTCCTCTGTCCTAAACTTTGCGACGCCATTTTTCATCCTCTTCCCCTCCACCTCTCCCTTTGCCTTGACGCCTCGCATCTTCGGTTGTGTTTGTTATGCCCACCATCTTGGCTCTGTCGTTGGCAAGTTGGCTCCTCGTGCTACTCAGTATATATTCGTTGGCTATTCATGCATCCATCAAGAAGGGATACATCTGTTACTGTCCATCTAATTCCACTCCTTCTCAACAGAAGGCTCTTCGGCATCCGGGGTGGAGAGATGACATGGAAGAGAAAACGGTTGCGCTTTGGGCTAATCACATGTGGGACCTTATTTCTCTTCCTTCTGCCCAGACTCATGTTGATTGTAAGTAGGTCTTCACTGTGAAACACGCCCCTGATGGGGAGGTTGAACATCTGAAAGCTCACCTAGTGGCTCGTGAATTTACTCAGCAACACGACCTCGACTATAAGGAGACATTCTCACCTGTTGTGAAGCTTAATACTATTCGGGTATTGATCGCCTTGGTTGTTCATCAGCATTGGTCATAACATCGACTGGACATCAAAAATACTTTCCTGAATGGAGATCTCACTGACACTGTCTACATGCAACAACCTCCTGATTATGAGACCATGGGGGAGTCTCTTGTTTTTCACCTCAAGAAATATCTTTATGGTCTTCAACAATCTCCATCGGCCTAGTTTGATAAGTTCAGCTTGTCATTTATGATGTTGGCTTCACTTGAAGCTCGATCGACTTCTCAATATTCACTTGTCATCGCTCGACAGGCACGGTGATAGTTTCTTGGCATTGAGGTGGCCCGTCGACCTGATGGTCTCATTTTGTCTCAACAAAAGTATTGTCTTAACCTTCTTTATGATGTGGGCTACTCTGTATGCAATATCATTGACACACCCATGGATGTCAACCATAAGCTCTGCACTCATGATTCTAACTCTGATATGCTCCTCCCTAACCCGGAGTATTATTGCCAACAGGAGGGCAAGCTAATTTATCTTACAGTTGCAAGACCTAATATATCCTTTGTTGTTAGGGTGGTCTGTCGTTCATGCATGCTCCACAGATCACCCATCACCAGGCGATTGAGCATATCCTTCGATACCTGAAGATTGCTCCGGGACAAGGGCTTGTATATAAGTCATCTCCTTCCTTATCTCTTGTTGCTTACTCAGATGTTGACCACGTTGGCTATCTGATGATCGTCGATTCACAAGTGGATTCTGCGCATACTTTGGTGAACATCTTGTCACCTAGCGGAGCAAAAAACAAAATATGGTTGCATGTTCATCTGCAGAACCAGAGTACCGATCAATGACTTTCGTCGTTTCGGAACTTACAATCAAATGAGAGGAAAAGAATTGTATTATTCATCCTCATAGGGGGAAACATATATATATATGAGATACAAGGAGAATCTAATCCACACACATAAACCTGAAATAAAATAAGGAGATATAAAAATAACACGTCAATACTCCCCTTCAAGCTGGCGCGAAGAGGTCAAGCAAGCCCAGCTTGCCACATAGAGAGAGAAGTCTGGAAGGCCCAACCGCCTTGGTGAAGGCATCTGCAATCTGCTCTGTGGAGGGTACATAGGACGCTTCAAGAGTCCCTGAACGGATGTGCTCCCTGAGAAAGTGAATATCAACCTCAATATGCTTAGTCCGCTCATGCAGAACCGAGTCGGAGGCAAGCATGAGAGCGGACTGATTGTCGCACACAAGAGTCGAAGAACCAGAGGGAGGAGAGCCAAGCTCGGTCAGAGAGTGCGCATCCAAAGGAGTTCAGTAACGTCATGGGTCATAGCCCGGTACTCAGCTTCAGCAGACGAGCGGGAGACAACACTCTGCTTCTTGCTCTTCCAGGAAATAAGATTTCCACCATAGAAAGTGCACATCCCCGAAGTAGAACGTCGATCAGTGAGGGAACCAGCATAGTCATAATCTGTGTAACAAGTGAGGTCAGGGGCCGGAGATGAACGATAGAAGAGCCCTAGGCCAGGAGATCCCTTCAAGTAGTGGAGGATCCGAAATGTTGCATCTAGGTAAGAAGTCCGGGGAGCATGCATGAACTGACTGACCACGCTTACAGCAAAGCTAATGTCAGGGTGAGTGTTGGTCAAGTAGATAAGTCTGCCAACAAGACGTTGATATCTGCCCGGTTCAGGGAGAGGATCGCCAGACTCGGCGTGAAGGCAGTGGTTTGGATCCATGGGTGTAGACACAGGAGAGCACCCAAGAAGGGCAGTATCACTTAAGAGGTTGAGTGTATACTTGCGCCGAGATAAGGAGATCCTCTGCTGAGATCTTGCAACCTCAATCCCGAGAAAATACTTCAGAGGCCCCAAATCTTTCACTTCAAATGTCTTCTGAAGAACCCCCTTGATCTGAAGTATCCCCGAGTTATCGTCACCGGTAAGGATGATATCATCCACATAGATAAGAATAATGACCCTATGGCCATCCACAGCAGTCCGAACAAAGCACGTGTGGTCGGCATGACATCTGGTGAACCCACTTTGAAGCACAACAGTACCGAACCGCTCAAACCACGCACGAGGAGACTGCTTCAGCCCATACAAGGACTTCTGCAAAAAACAAACATGGCTCAAATACTCCCCCTGAAGCTTGTAACCGGGGGGCGGATCCATATAAACTTCATCAGCAAGATCGTCATTGAGGAAGGCATTTTTCACGTCCATCTGATGAAGAGGCAACCCATGGCAGGCAGCGAGAGAGACAAGCAGACGGGCAGTAGAAAGCTTGGTCACTGGTGAAAAGGTCAGGTCGTAATCCCCAGGAGTCTGAGTGAAGCCCTTCGCGACAAGATGGGTCTGTAGCGGTCAAGAGAACCGTCGTATTATACTTGACAGTGTAAACCCAACGACAAGCAACAGTTTTCCGACCTATAGGAAGAGGGACCAAACATCAGGTGCCCGCCTACAGTAGTGCGGACATCTCATCCTCCATGGATCAAAGTTCTGGAGGATGAACCTAACGACCTCAAGGGACAAAAGCCCATGGATGCGGAGCTAGGACTTCAGGGGTCGCCCAAATGAACTATTCGTGAATCTTTGCAATAGAGACAATATTGTAACCCTGAGAAAGACGTCGGTATGACACATAGCTTGTCACGGGATGGTTAGTAACACAAGAGCGTTTACCATTGCGAAGTGCAATGGGTAAGTCAGAGGAGGGAAGAGCATCACCTGCCAGAGGATGTGGCACAAGGTCCTGTGAGCTGGGCGTAACCAATGGATCCCGAAGAATGGGTGGACATGGGGTCCGCATGGGCCACGAGTGTATGTCTGCAACGGAAGAGAGTCGTGCAGCGGAGCAAGGGCAACCAGAGCCAGCTGTGGCGGAGCAGAAGGAGCAACATGGACAGGGGAGGTACCATAGAAGGGGACATCCTCAAAGAACGTAACATCTAGGGAGTGAAAAGTCTTGCGAGAAGAGGGGTCAAAACACCGATAGCCCTAGAAAGAGGAGGAATATCCTAAAAAAAGGCACCGGATAGCTTTGTCATAAAGCTTTGTCCGAGTCGAACGACGGTCCTGGACAAAACACACACACCCAAACACCCGGAGAGGGACGGGAAACAGAGGGCGGCGGGGAGATAGAAGACTAAGGGGTACCCGACCCGCTAAAGGCTGACAAGGAAGACGGTTGACCAATAAGGTCCCCGTAAGAAGGGCGGCACTCCAAAACGACTTGGGAACGTAAGATCAACGAAGAAGAGACCGGGTCACATTCAAGAGATGACGATTCTTGCGTTCCGCCACGCCGTTCTGTTCTGGTGTATAGGGAAAGGAGAATTGATGAAGGGTTCCTTGGCTAGCAAGGAAAGCAGTGAAAGAGGAAGAGGTATATTCTCCCTCGTTGTCGGAGAGAAAGACCTGAATACGAGAGAAAACTGAATCGTAACCATACTAGTAAACTGGGTATATAAATCAAATACATCAGATTTGGCATGCATAAAATAGACCCAACAACAATGGGTAAAATCATCTATAAAAGTAACAAAATACCAAAAAAACATCATAAGAAACAACCGGGGCAGGCCCCCAAACATCTGAATGAATAATATCAAACGGTGCAAAACTACGAAAAACAAAAACAGGATAGGAAGTGTGTGTATGTTTGTTAAGCTGACACACATCACACTGAAAAGAGTTCTCAAACGAGACACTCGGAAAAAGAGACGACACAATCTGGGGACTCGCATGCCCCAGTCTAGCATGCCAAAGAGCAGGTGAAGTAGTAGCAGCAATGATGGATGGGGGTGAGAGGCAGGGCGAAGGAGGTGGAAGATCCAGCTAGTATAGCCCGTCGCGCTCACGGCCGTAGCCAAAAGTCCTCCTCGTGGTCAGGTCCTGAAAAACACAGTCATAAGGAAAAAATGTCACCGAGCAGTGCATCGAATGAGTCAATTGACTAACAGAAAGAAGATTTAAAGCAAGTTTGGGAACATGAAGAACTGAACCCAAGGAGAAGGAGGGAGACAGAGGAACTGTGCCCCGGTGAAGGATGGGGGTCACAGATCCATAAACAAGGCGAACATGCCGATGGACGCTCAGAGACTCAAGAGAAGAAAACAAGCGTGTCTCACCAGTCATGTAATCGGTGGCCCCAGAGTCAATCGCCTAGGGAGAAGAAGACCCCTCTTGAGTGACATGAAAGGACATCGGGGTACCTGACGCAGACGCTGAAGTCGACGAGAACGACGAGGAGGTAGGCAACGGCTGAGCAGGAAGAGGCTGGTGCGGAGTCTGAAATGGAGATTGCAGCTGAAGCTGAGACTGGAGCTGCTGCACTTGAGCCATAAGCTGACTCCAGTCGGCTGAAGGAACCCCAGAAGAGGCACTGCAATCAGGTTGGCCCCCAAAGTTGGAAGAAGTAACGGCGGCAGCACGCGTAGCGGGGAACTACTGGCGTAGGTGAGGAAAGAGCAACCAGCATCGGGCCTTCTCATGACCAGACAGGAGGCAGTGCTAACACTGAACAAAGGCAAATGGGTTGTCGCGGCCACCCCCGCGACCTTTAGAGGTAGAAGTACATCCCCCGCGCACAGAAGAAGTACGACCTGAAGCCAGGGCCATTTGGTCTGGAAGAGGAACAGAAGCTGGAATGGGCGAAACAGCAGTCAGGAGGGCACGGCGCTCATGCTCCTCCACCATGGAATAGGCATCCAAGATATCAGGAAGAGGGTTCATGCTGACAATCTGAACCCTAATTTGCTCAAACTCGGGCCTCAAGCCCATCAGGAACCGATAGGTCTCCCGCTTCTCCTGCCGCCACTTGGCAACAAGCAGATCCTCTGGATGTGGAAAAGCACTAAGCGGCTCAAGGTCAGAAAGCTCCTGGAATCTCCCTAAGAGAAAGGTAAAGTACTCGTGCACATAACGGTCCCCCTGACGAGCAGTAGAAATCTCCTGGAAGACTGAATAAATCTGTGTATCAACGCGTATGTGACCGTAGGTACACGTCAAGGCAGCCCAAAGAGACCGCACTGAATCGAATCACATGAACTGCTCGTAAATCCGAGGCTCCATGGAGCACTGAAGCCACCCGAGAATCTTAAAAAATTTCGTGCGTCATTGACGGATTGCCTTTTCATCGGAAGGCTTGGGAACACCATTAGGTTCAAGCCAATCAAGTTTGTCATTTCCGGCAAGATGGAGTCGCATGGAGTTGGACCAAGCGATAAAAAAAAATTCATTGAGAAGGGCGGTAGTAATGCGCCGCGCAAAGCCATCATTCGAACCGAAGAGGGAGGAATTCATGAGATGGGAACAAGAGAACGCAAAAAAAATCTCCAAGGGAGGATAGCAGGGAAATCCTTAAACAGAAGAAGAACTCATCCCAAAAAAAAGGAAGACCGTAAATCACAGATCTAGGTCATGAGAAGAAAAAAAATGAGCGAAGGGGCGGTAAACACCAACCAAACCAGCGGCGAAAAGGAATGATCTTAGGGAAGAAAGGATGGGCTACAGTAGGGATCGGCTATCGCGCAGGAGAGGAACGATGTGGGAAGCGGAAGACGCACGATAGCCGATCGACAATCGAGGGGGAGAGGCGAGGGCCTCACATCGATGCGGAAGATGCACGATGCGGGATCGGCACAATGCGGGATCGGCACGATGCGGGAAGCGGCGATGCGGGATCGGCAATCGCGCGGGTGGCGAAGACGCACGATGCAGGAAGATAAGGCGCGGCGGGATCGGGGCACACCTTCCTCTGATACCAAATCAAATGGCAGGAAAAGAATTGTATTATTCATCCTCATAGGGGGAAACATATATATATATATATATGAGATACAAGGAGAATCTCATCCACACATATAAACCTAAAATAAAATAAGGAGATATAAAAATAACACGTCAATACTTACATGGTTTGAGAGCCTTCTGAGTCATCTGGGTGTGAAACTGCCCTCCTCGGTCATTCTCTTTTGTGGCAGCCAAGCGGCTAGTCATATTGTCAAGAATCTCAAGTTTCATGAAAATATCAACCATATCGAGGTTGATCGTCATTTTGCCCGAGAAAAAAATGCAACTTACAAAATTGGAATTACGGTATGTGCATGCTGCTGGGAAGGTTGCTGATATCCTCACAAAGGTCTTATCTCGACCATTATATCATCAATTTTTGTTCAAGCATGGCTCCCACGATTTTTACACTTCAGCTTGCGAGGGTGTTGAAATAAATTGTATAAGTGGCTCATCTAATGGACCATTGGAGGGCCCATTTTTGTTTAGACTTTGGAGTTTAGTCCACATCATAGGATGGAGTTGGCTCTCCACTCATCCTCTCTATAAATATTTGTGTATACACTTGATGCATGAAACACTTCTTTGATAAGGAATAATAAAATATTTTATTTCCAATCCTTTTTTGTGTTCCTCTACACCATTTAATTAATGCTTACAACACTCAACACTCAAGCCTTTATCCTACCATAGTGGGGTTGGCTCATTTAATTAAGAGTAATTATATGTGCAAACCCATTTTGGCTACGTGCAAACCGCGGTTATGTGCAAACCAGAAAACTTTATGTGCAAACCAATTTGTCATGTGCAAACCAAAAAAAAAAAAAATTTAAAATTACCACTTCACTATTTAATATCATACTGATTACTATATAAAATCTGTTTTAATACAAAACTTTAATACACCAAAATCATTCTTTTTCATATCCAATTGTTAGTCCAAAATTAGTTGTCGCCTGCATTAAAATATAAATGAGTTATAAAAAATCTTATTAAATGAGTTATACTTCTAGTTAATCATTAACTTACCAATATGAGGGGGGTAAACTTGCCACCAAAATAAACCCCATATATTGTGTAGAATGCTGCATGTTAAAAATTTAATGTTAGTAAATGACTTAAATAATTTGTATTAACACAAAAATCATTGTACCTTGAAATCAATTTTTCTTTAAATCTTTTTCATTGTACTTCTCTCAGTGCTCCGCATTTTCTGCCTGATGTCTTCTCCAAAGAGATATTGTAGGTGGCAGTGGAAAATCGTCGCGCATTTGCAGTTGAATAAAATGATTACCATTTACAAATCCGATATAAAATATCTTGGGAGACGCCGGAGGAGGTCCAGGGAAGGTGCAGGTTCACCGTCCACAAGGGAGGCAGAAACTGGAGGTGGGGGAGACATTGGCCGGCGAGAAGGTTGAAGTGATCTCACGGTTTCAGTCGCGGGAAGCACGAATCGATTGCGGGAAGCACGAATCGACGGTGCTTCGTCGGGGGTTTCGTCGGTCAGAGGAGGAGCGGATGAAGACTTCTCGCCGGCAATACAGGAAAGGCGAGGAGGGAGCGGCAGCGACGGGCTTCCGTCGGGAGGAAACAGTGGAAGAACGCGGAATTAGGGCCGGCTGGGAGAAATCGGCTGAAAAAAAGAACCAGGCTGCACTTAGGTGATCTCACGGTTTAGGGCTTTTAGTCTTATTTGAGGGTGACTTTTTTTTTGCTGGTTTGCACATAGTGAAAATAGGGCTGCACTTAACACCACTCTTAATTTATGCTTAAAGCTCAAAATTCCTGGAAATCCCGATTACTTGAATAAAGGACCTATAGGATGGAGTTGGGTCTCCACTCATCCTCTCTATAAATATTTGTGTATACTCTTGATGTATGAAACACTTCTTTGATAAGGAATAATAAAATATTGTATTTCCTTTCCTTTTTTGTGCTCCTCTACACCATTTAATTAATGCTTAAAGCTCAAAATTCCTGGAAATCCTGATTACTTTAATAAAGGGCAGGTACAAATGCTGCATTAATCAAACACATGTAAGCACCACAGTTGATAAGCATTGAACACGTCTCCAATAAGTTTGCTTGAACACGTCTCCAATAAGTCATAACTTGAAACGATGAAGAAGTAAGGCCTACTGGCACAGAGTAAGGTCCTATGGGCCTACAGGAGTTTTTAAATACAGATTCAAATCTAGCGAACTTTAACTTGCAGTAATTATAATTTTTAAAACAACTACAAGATAACCACAACAAAAACTTCTCTAAAATGAGCATGTGATGTAGTATTAATGTTAAAGTGCAAGAATCTCAAACAAACAAGCAAATGAATACCACAGTAGCAACGGTGTGCGAAAACAAATTTTACAAAGAGATATAGCGCAAAGTAGGAAAACAATCACTAATTCAACATAAAATCAATGAACTCAAACTATAAAGCTGAATAGGAGGCAATGGAGTGAATTAGGGCCCCAGGAAAACTATGTTTGTTGTAACAGGACAGTTGTAGGGATGGACAATGACGGACAGCAGTTTGTAGAGTTGTAGAGGGATGGACAACGACGAACAGCAGTTTGTAGAGTTGTAGGGGGTGCCCAGAGGCTGTTGGGGGCTCTGGAGGGACAAAAGGGGGTTTGGCAGAAGATTGGGGAGCCCCTGCATAGGGGCCGAGGTATGGAGAGAGCTCTATAGAAGAGAGGGAGGTTGTGGCCAGTTGTGGGCTCTGGATAGAGCTCGGTTGGAGGTGGGAAGTGGCTAAGGGGGTTGCTGGGAGAAAAGGGGAGAGGGCTACTTTGAACGTGGGGGATTAATGAGGGTTCGGTGTGGATGTAGGGAGTAGTTGTGTGTGTGTTTGTGTGTGTGTGTGTGGGGGGGGGGGGGGGGGGGGGGGGGGGGGGGCTCGGAAAGGTTTAGGGGGATAGGCTATGTTGCACCGACGCGGACACGGGACACGCGATACGACACGACACGACACGCGACTCGTCAATTCTCAAAAAATACCATATTTCGACACGCTGGGACACGTATATTAAATATTCATTTTTTATAATTATGAAAATCTTAAAACATTTAACAAAAAATAAAAAAAATTAACAATTAACAAATATTTAAATAAACTAAGTCATGTTTAAATATTACTCATCAAATATTCAAATGCAAAACTTAACAAATGATCAAAAAATGATAGAACATTAACACATTACCATTATATATCATCAGTAAAAATAATAGATTCACATGCAAATTTTTTTCCTCACTTTCAATCTTTCTTTTTCTAGAGAAAATATCTACGCCACTAGTAGATCCACTTTCACTACTTGAAATGCTAGAAAGGGGTAAAGACACTTTCAAGACAAATTGTCACCCGCCTCACCATGAGTAGCTAACTTGAGGACACGCGTGTCCGATTGAGCGGGACACGCGTGTCCGATTGAGCGGGACACGCGTGTCCGATTGAGCGGGACACGTGTGTCCGACGTGAGCCAGCGTGTCGGATTTCCGACTCGAGTGTCGGATTTCCGACTCGAGTGTCGGAGAGTGTCGGAGAGTCGGACGAGTGTCGGACTCTCCGACACCGACACGCTGGGCATTTTGAAGTGTCGGTGCTTCATAGGGGATAGGGGTGGCTCCGTTAAGATGATGTGGAGGGAATGGCATGGGTTTAGTTGTGGCTGGACGTTTTTGGCGTGTGTGGGAGAAGTGGGAAGTGGTGAAAAGGGTGAAGAAAAAAATTTAGGAATTGTGTCCTAAAATTAAGGAAGTGTTGGGAGTATGGAAGGTGGAGTGATGGGGAGTTGACTTGAAGGTGGCGATGGTGGAGGGAGAGTGGTGGCCGACATTAGGTAGTTGAAGGGGATTGTTGGAGGTAGTGGTGGCCGGAGGTAGTTTTCGGCGATCACCCGAAAATATAAAATGAAGAGAAATTGTGGAAGTGGTGGCTCAACGAAGGTTTCCGGAGGTATTTTTCGGCAATTGCCGGAAAATTGGAAGTGAATGGGATTGGGAGGAATTAGTGGTGGAGGGATGAGGTGTTGGGTTTGTGGTGGTGGTCAGCTAGAAGATGTGGAGGGGAAGGGGTGGAAGAGGGGTGGCCGATTCTTTGGTGGGGGAGAGGGTGTGTGTGTGTGTGTGGTGTGGGGGGGGCAGCCAAGTAAGGTGGATGAGCGGTGTCCAGCTAGGTGATGTGGACGGGATAGGAGGTGGTCAGCTAATGGTGGTGGGGAGGAGGGTGGACGGCTGGCTAGAGAGGAATGTGGTGTCCAAGCTTCGCACATGGAATTCCGGCTTCGGCACCAGATGATCAAAAGAAGACTTATTTGCACAATCTTTCAATAACCCTCCATGGTACCCTCTACCCCTTATTTATAAACTAGAGGAGGCAATGAACGGTCATGATTCACTATTCGTTATAAACCCCAAAATACACAAATACAATGAAAACATAAAAAATACATAATAAAAAATGTTTCGATCGGCGGTCCACTCGTGATAGCGGTACCAATCTTCACTGGGTGTGTTGTTGTCGTGAGTAGACCCACACGAGTCATGCGGCACGATCCTCATTACCTTCCCTAATGTAGACATAACTATAAGTTGAATGATTGCTTTCTCTCTATTGAGCAGCGCCATTGTCAAATCTCTCCAAATGACAAGATCCATATTATTTCAATAACATGAACTTATGAATTATCTTTCAGGATCTTTAAAAGACTAAATATTAATGCTGTATAAAAAAATTTACAAGTAAAATTGCTAACAATAATAAAGGATGTAATAGTCAACGCAAAGAATTATATATAAGAAGATAGGTTCGCACCAGTGCTTCAACACCCCCAACTGCAGCAATTGCTTCTCTATTTCTATCATCGAAAGATAAATTCCAGAGTGCACCAGCTGCTTCTTGCCTTCAATAAGCAAAGATCAGAAATAATTAATAATACATTAAAAAGGTGATTTTAAGGGAATGACCAGTAAAATCATCTTTAAACTAGAAAAACAAAGTTAAATTTGTAATATAAATAGAGAAATGTTACGTGCACATCATATTTGGCTATTGTTTTGGTCAGGACATGACTGGGATGCAAATGATGTTTTGGTCAGAACATGACTTGCTAATAGTCTCTCTGATGAGTGCATACCGGTTAATCGACATGATGAGACCGTTAAGGCTGCTTGGAATCATCTTGCTGCTCTGTATTCGAAAGGCGTTCATACCTCGCGCATATACACGTTGTATGTTGATTTGTTTGCCCGCCCCACTTTGACTCCTGCTGCTGCTTATCAGGAAGTGAAAGCTCTTAGTGCTAAAATTCTACAACATCGTTTGTTTTTTGTTGATCTATCTGAGCAGCACAAACACTTTCAAGAACTTCTGGTTCTGTATTATCTCATTCGCCTTCCAAAGTCTTATGACATGATACGACAACAGATTCTTGGCAAAGTTGATTCTCCCACTCTTGATACCACTGTTGCCTATATTGCAGTTGTTACCACTCTTCCTCAGCAATCTTTTTTTGCCTCCCCACCCCATCTTGATACTTTTGCTCATCAGGTTCGCTCTGGTAATTCTAGTGGTCGTGGAGGTCAAGCTAATGGGCGGGGGGTCTCGTCATGTCTGTTCTCACTATGGCAAGACAGAACATCTTGTTGATCGTTGTTGGGATAATTATCCTCATCTTCGCCCATCTGCGGGTGAAAACACAAAGAAGTTCACATCTCTTGCCTCCACCTCTTCTACAAGTGTTAATGTTATCACTCAGGGTAAGTGGTTGATTGATTCCGGCGCCACTAATCACATGACCGGTAATTCTAATTTGTTCTCTTGCTTGAACAAGCATAACCGGCCTCCTCCAGTTTTTGTTGCGGATGGTAATCTGTCTCTTGTATGCGAGACTGGTACAGTCTGTGTCACTCCGACTTTGCGGCTTGAGAAGACACTTTACGTCCCGTCTTTTCCGTTCAATTTACTCTTTGTTCCTGCTCTTTGTAAACAGTTGAACTGCACTGTTACTTTTACTTCAACTACTTGTTCTTTTCAGGATCCACACTCCAAGGAGAAGATTGCTAGTGGGACTGAAAACAATGTGTTCTTCTTCCTCGACAGTGGCATCTTCGCCTTGGTCATCCTCCTACTCGTCTCATCTAACAACTCCTACTAGATTTACCAAGGGAGGGCTCCTCCTTCAACTATGAGGTCTGCCAACTTGGCAAGCATCATCGCTCTTCCTTTCCAGCAAGAGAAGGTCGTAGCTCTTCTCGTCCATTTGAACTTGTTCATTCAGATGTTTGTGGTCCTGCCCCTGTTAGAACTGTTGGAAGAGGAAGTTTATATTTTGTTACATTTGTTGATGATTTCTCTCGTTATACTTGGTTGTATCTTTTAAAAGAACGTTCTAAACTTTATTCTGTGTTCACGATATTTTATAATGCGATACACACTAAGTTTGATGTTTCTTTTAAAAAATTTCGAACTGATAATGCTCGCAAATATCTTAGTCAACAATTTTCTGATTTTTGCATGCATCAGGGGATAGTTCATCAAACTAGTTGTCCTTACACGTCTCAGCAAAATGAGGTTGCTGAGCGCAAAAATCGACATCTCCTGGATGTTACTCGCACTCTTCTCACACAGATAAATGTTTCTTGCTCGTATTGGGGACATGTTGTGTTTCATTCTTGTTATCTCATCAACCGTATTCCCTCCTCAGTTCTTCAAGCCCACACCCCATTCTCCATTTTACATCCAGACGCTCAACAGTTTTCTTTACCTCTCTGTGTTTTTGGTTGCACAGCGTTTGTGCATTCTCTGTCTCCTGGTCGTGACAAGCTTTCACCTCGCTCGGTAAAGTGTCTTTCTGGGCTATTGTCCGACCCAAAAGGAGTATAGGTGTTTTGGTCTCATGCTAAAGAAATAGTTTGTTTCTGCTGATGTTACTTTTTCGAAGATGTCTTATTTTTCTCGAGTTTCTACTCTCTCCCCGTCTGATTCTTCACTGTTTCTTCCTATTATTTTCACACCTACATCTGCATCTGTTCCACCTTCTATGTTATTATCTTCTTCTCCCATATCAGTTCCTTTGTTTTTGTCTCTATCTTCTTATTCTCCCTTATCTTTGGAGTCGTTGCTAACAGTACTCGGGCCAGTAATCTCTCCAACGGATGGATCTACTACAGACGACAAATCAGATCTTAACCTTCCTATTGCTCTACAAAAGGGGGTTCGAACGTGCACTAAACATTCCATTTATGATGTGATGTCTTATGCTCGTTTATCCCCAACTAGAAGGAGATTTGTTCTTACTCTCTCGACAAATGTTGTCCCGATAAACTACTAGCAGGCTCTTGCTATTCCGCATTGGAAAGCGGCAATGGATGAAATGAAAACCTTAACCAAAAGGGGTACATGGACTCTTGTCTCTACTCCTCTAGGTGTAGATGTGGTTGGTTGCAGGTGGATCTTTGTCATCAAATTTCATCCGGATGACACTATTGACTGCTATAAGGCTTGTCTTATTTCCAGAGGCTTTACTCAAACATATGGTGTGGACTTTTTCGATACATTCACCTCAATTGCTCGTATCAGCACTATCCGTGTTCTTTTCTCTGTTGTTGTGAATAGGGGTTGAGAGATGTGTCAGTTAGATGTGAAGAATGTCTTCATGTATGGTGATCTACAAGTGGTGGTTTACATGGAGCAACCTCCTGAGTATGTTGCTCAAGGAGAATCTCAGATATGCAAGTTACGGAAGGTAATTTATGGTCTAAAGCAAAGCCCCCGGGCCTGGTTCGAGAAGTTCAGCAAGGTTGTCTCTCTTATTGGCTTCACTCGCAGTTCTGCTGATCATTCTCCTTTTGTTCGCAAGACTACTAAAGGGCTTGTGATTTTTGTTGTCTATGTGGATGATATTCTCCTCACCGATGATGATAATGAAGGAGTTGATCTAGCAAAGAAGCATCTTCGGCAGCATTTTGTTACAATGGATATGGATTCTCCTAAGTACTTCTTGGGAATAGAACTCTTGCAGAAACACAACTCTGTGGTTCTCTCACAACGGAAGTATGTGTTAGATCTTTTGAAAGAAACTGGTCTTCTTGAGGCAAGACCTGTTTGCTGTCATATGGTCGTTAGTGATGACAAGAGTTGGACGGAAGATTCACCTCTTCTTTCTGATAATATTACGTACAGGCGACTTGTGGGCAAACTCATCTATCTGGTTGTTACCAGACCTGATATTTGTTTTGTGGTAGGGAAGGTCAGTCAGTTTATGCAAGCTCCTAGAGAGTGTCATCTTCATTCCGCATTGAAAATTCTGGAGTATGTAAAAGGGTCTCCAGGGAAGGGATTATTGTTTCGAAAACATAACCATCAGAAGGCTGAAGCATATTTTGATGCTAGTTATGCACACAATAAAGAAGATAGAAAGTCCACCTCTAGTTTTTGCAACTTTGTGGGAGGGAACTTTGTCAGCTGTAAGAGCAAGAAACAGTCGGTTGTGTCACGGTCAAGTGTTGAAACTGAGTACCGTAGCATGGCATCAACCGCTTGCGAGTTGAAATGGTTGTGTGCCCTTATGTTTGACTTGGGAGAAATATATGATTATCCTTTACCTATGTTTTGTGATAACCAGACTGTTATACATATATCAAAAAATTCAGTTTTTCATGAAAGGACAAAGCACATTGAAGTTGACTGTCACTTCGTCAGAGAAGAAATTTTGAAAAACCAAATCTGTACTTCATTCATCACTTCTGACAAGAAGCTTACAGACGTCTTTACCAAACCAGTGTCCGCTTCTCTTTCATATTTTTCTGACAAGCTGGGCATGGTTGGCATATATGCTCCAGCTTGAGGGGGAGTGTTAGATTTTATGGAGCCTTGGTGGACTGGCGGTTTGGTCGGGCGGCCTGGCTGTTAGGCGGTCTGCCGATTTGGTCCTAGCAAACTGGAGGATTCGCGGTCTGGCGCTTTAGTCCAGGCGGTCTGGAGGTTTGGCGGACTGACGGCTTAGTACAAGCGGACTGGCGGGTTAGCTTTGGCGGACTGGTTTCCACTGTGTTGTGAACTGTCTCTGACGGTCTGATCAGGAGACTAGCAAGCTGTGTTGCGGTCTGGCTCTTATCTTGTTGTAGCGGTCTTGGAGAACAGACTTGAAGTCGCGACGAATAGAGGCACGGCTGAAGCTGCGGTCTGGAGAGCAGTTGAAGTTACGGGTACCGACAATTGTTGCGGCCTGATGCTCAAGGGAGCTGGTCTGGAGTCCGGCAGATACCAGTATGAAGCGGACTGTTGTTCACAGGTAGCGGCAACGGACTGCTAGTGGAGTCTGATGAATACCAGTATGAAGCGAGCGATTGTTCACAATCAGTGGACTGCTAGTGGAGTCTGGCGGATACCAGTCTGGAGAGGACAGTGCCTAACCGCTTAGTTGTTGTGGTCTAAATTTTGTAACCGCGCAGTCCGCGTGGTGTATTTTAGTCACACATCGACTGTTATAGTTTTTCTTCTTTCTTTTCTCCCTATAAATAAAGGGGCATACTCATGTAAAATAACCTTTTGAAGGAATGAAAAACTTGTTATTTAGATTTTCTCGCAGCTATAATACAAACTCAAAAAAGAAGTCGGCAAGGGAGGGGGGGAAGAAGGAGAAGGGGATTGAGAGGAACTTAGGGAACAGACCTAAAATACATTTATCCAAAGATAAAAACCATACAACACCCCACATACCAACAGGGTGCGAATAGTAAGAATCTCGTGTGCAAATAGTAAAAACCAGAATAGCACTCAAATAGCAATAATCAAAGGGGGATGGAGTCCGCGGTCTCATCCACGATCGATGGGCTAGTATCTGACACCTTCCTACGCGTCTAGACGCGTCATGGTGTGTCGTCGATGTGCACGTCTGTAATAATGTCGTCATCTGAAAAATGTGTCTTGTCCTCAAGGCAATAGTCGGCGAACTGGCAGTGTAAGTAATCCTGGGGAAGCCACGTAGCGTCGGATTCCGGACGATTATCCCGAGCGACAAGGACTTCCTCCGAAGTGGGCTCCCCCGCAAGGCGGTATTGGCAATCAAGGATCTTGGTCAGGAAGGACGACGCCCCGCCAGAAAGATTGACAAGGATCTCCTCCAAAGTGATCTCACCCGCAAGGTGGTATCGGCGATCAAGGATCTTGGTCGGGTAGTTCGGCGCCCCGCCGGAAAGATCGATGTCGGCCGTAAAGTGATCCACGGTAGTATGCTCACCCACCACACGACGTAGCTGAGAAACATGAAAGACCAAGTGTTTGTGGCTCCCACTAGGAAGGCAGAGGCGATAGGCGACTGCGCCAATACGAGCGAGGATCTCAAAGGAGCCGAAGAACTGGAGAGGGAGCGAGCTTCGGGAGGGGTCAGCGGGCCACCGATAGCTGGCGGTACAAGTGCATCTTGATGAACACTTGCTCCCCCACCTGAAAGGAAAGGTCGCGCCTCTTCCGATTCGCAAAGGACGTCATCTTCTGTTGATCCCGCCGCAGATGGTGTTTTAGATGGTCGAGGATAGTGTCCATGTCGCACAGGGTGGTGGCCAGACTCTCCACCTAGCATTCACCAGGGAGGTGGCAGACAATGGAGGGTGGCAGGACCTAAGATTGTCCATCCGTCTGTGGATGGTAAGCGGTGCTCATGCGGAGTCGCGCCCCCTGCAGCTGAAAAAATGTCATCCAGAAGTTGCTCAAGAAGAGTGGATCACGATCATTCACAATCGACCGAGAGAATCCATGGAGGTGATGAATCTCTCTTCGACGGTGGCGGCGTTGTAGGGATGGCAGAGAGGAATGAAGTGACCATACTTGGAAATCCGGTCCACCACGACCAAGATGCAGTTAAACCCTGTGAGCGTGGTAGTCGGGTAATGAAGTTCATGGCCACATCCACCAAAATGTGGTTCAGAATAGATAGAGGCTAAAAGAATCCGCCCATAAACGCGGCTTCGTACTTGTCCTTCTGGAAAACGAAACAGAAGGCCACGAAGGCTTTGACTTGTCGGAACATGTGAGATCAGTAAAGAGAGGCTGTCAGCGGAGGTATGTCTGGAAGGCGCCCGTGTGCCCTTGGAGGGCGAGGCGTGGAACTTGGCGAGGAGACGGGGAATGCTCGACGAAGACTGTGCGAGGGCGAGGCGGCCCTTGAAGAATAGGTGGCCTCCCGCAAGGAAGTATGGTGGTTGGATCATGGCTAGTAAAGAGAACATGTGAGGTCAGTGAAGAGAGTATGGTGGGTGGTCCAAATCCCATGGGTATCTGCCCTCACTTCATGTTGGATGGTCATCGCTTCCTCCCACACCGGACGAGAGACAGTCACTAACTCCGGTGACTGACTCTGACGAGAGAGTGTACCAGCCTTCCGGTTCGCCCTCCTCGGGCGGAGCTCAATCATGAAATCGTAACCCAGGAGTTTGGCAACCCACACTTATTGTGTCGGCGTGGCAATCTTCTACTGCAGAAAGTAGCGGAAGTTGTGGTGATTGGTGCGGCCCACGAACGGTCATCCCAAAAAATAGGGGTACCAATGCTGCACAGCGAGAACGAGACTCATGAGCTCATTCTCGTGTGTGAAACGGCTCTGGATGGTACTAGAGAAGGCTTTGTTAAAGTAAGCCACCAGTCAACCGACCTGCATAAGAACGGCTCCCAGTCTGGAGCCAGACGTGTCGCACTCCATGAGGAAAGGAAGGCGGAATTTGGGCATGGCTAACACCGGCATGTGCACTAGGGCCTGTTGGAGGGCAGCAAAGGAAGCAGCCACGGCCGACCACTGGAAGGGGCCCACTTTTGACTTCTTCAGAAGCTGCATAACACTGGATGAAATTGCGGTAGTACCCAGTTAAGCCAAGGAATTCCCAAACCTCCTGTGGAGAAGTAGGAGTCAGCTAATGGAGGACCGCAACGATCTTAACCTCGTCCATAGCTACCCCTCGGACCGAGATGGTGTGGCCGAGGAAGCTCACCTTCGTCGCTCCAAAGGAACACTTCTTTGGGTTGAGTTAGAGGTGATGGCACCTAATAGTGGCCAAGGTGAGGCAGACATGTCGGAGGTGATCCTGTCATGAAGAGTTGTATACCAAAATATCATTAAAAACAAGGAAATGTTTGTGAAGTACCACCTTGAAGATGTCGTTCATCGTCGTCTGAAAGGTGGTGGGAGCATTGGTTAGCCCGAAGGACATAACCAAGAACTCTTAGTAGTCGTCGTGACTACAGAAGGCGGTTTTGGAGACTTTCTCGGGCCGCACCCGGATCTGATGATCCGCTCTGAGATCCAACTTGGTGAAGAAGATGGCTTCGTGAAGCTCGTCCAGGAGCTCCTGAATCACTGAGATCGTGTATTTGTCTGGTACTGTGACCATGTTGAGCTCGCGACAGTTCACGAAAAAGCGCCAGTTGTTGGTCTTCCGAATCAGAAAGACCAGGCTCCAGAACGGGCTAGCAGCCTAGCACTGGAACGGATTAGGCCCCTAATCAGCATCTCTCGGACTAGACGCTTGATCTAGTCCTTCTGCACATAGTCGTAACGGTAAGGACACACTGATACCTCTGCAGTACCTAGCTGGAGGCGAATTGCGCGATCGGTCGGTCGGGCAAAAAGCAGTCCACTCGGGGGCTCAAAGACGTCAGTGAACTCAGTGAGCAACCCCTGAAGGTCAGTCGTGTGAGGGGAAGGCACTACTGCCGGTCCCGAAAGGGGCCAAAGCCATGTAGAAAAGTCGACGTCGGTGGTCTGCAGGATCGTGCGAAAGGAGACCGGAGAACAGAGGAGAGCGGAGCCGCCGACCAGATCGCATGGCTGACACCAATGGAGGAACTGCGTGGTTATTTATGGTAGACCAATTGACCCGAACGTCGCCCGGCGTGCAGAGCCAAGCCACCCCTAATATGGTGTCGATACCGCTGAGGCCAAACGCGTAGAAGTCAGCGGTCATCAAACAGGACCCCACCGAAAGAGACACGGAGGGGAAACAACCCTGGGTCGGTCGGCATTGCCCATCGCCCAGGCAGACCGTAAAATTCACGAACGGAATCGAGGTAAGTTGAAACTGTTGCACCAACTGCGTTGGAATAAAGTTGTGGCTTCCGTTTCTGTCCACCATGACGATGATGGGACGATCATAAAGCGTGCTCGAGAGCTTAATGGTCTGGGGCCCGGAGATTCCGCCTACCGAAAAGTAGGGCAACTCCAAGCGGTGGTGTCGAAGGGGTCGTTCCCCTCGGAAAGCTTGAGGGCTCAGTCTGGGTAACCTCTGAGTCGAAGTCGTTGATGATAGCATGGAATTCCTTCACGGAGCACTCATGGTTGGGGGAACAAGGTTGGCGACACTGAAAGCACATGCCCTTGCTACGGAGTTTGTTGTAATCACTGTTGGAGAGTCGTTGAGGGGCCAGTGTGCAGCCCTAGTTGTTTCCCCCCAAGCGGTGGTTGTGGCAGAGGGGCCGGAGCAGGCGGCCTCCATGGTGGCCAAGGATCGGGATGGTCGGCCGCAAGAGCAGGTGTCTGAGGACAGTTCGGCCTACACCAGACGACCCATATCCAGTGCATGGGAGACCATCCGAGGGTGGTGTGTGCGGAGACAAGAGTGAATACATGGCAGCATGCCCTGCATGAAAAAGCCAAGGTAATGGTCGGGCGGAAGGCCAAGAACGTGGGTGACCAATGTGACAAACTCATCAATATAGCCGTCAAGGTTGGTTGTCTGGCGGACGCTACAAAGTCGCTCAATAGTGGAGCCAGAGTAACGGGTGTCATGCACCTGAATCATCTCTTCCTTGAGCTTGGGCCATGAGAGAAACTTATTGGATTGGCGTAGCCACTGAGCCCAATGTATTGCGAAGGCGCCAAGGATGGCAAGAGCGGTAAACATCTGGTCATGTTCCGGTGTGAGATTGAGGTCAAAATATTGCTCCGCCTTGGTGATCCATGTAAGGTTTTACTTGATAGCACATCAAATGTGCACAGCGGAATAAAGTTTAAGAAAACCCTAAAGAGAATCTTGCGATGAACATTGATCAAGAAATTTGCATAACATAAAATAGAAGAATACATGAGTGGGATTGAGTCGACACTCAATCGAGAAGCTCCAAAACTGTTCTTGGTCGGCGGGTGAGTTCGCGCAAAAATGGATTTGCGGCTCTACAGGAATTACAACGAACGGAGAGAACACCGGCACCTTGTCAAACAAGATCCAGGATGGAGAATGGAAAACTCTCTGTGTCTCCACACACTACTACGTCTGCAGTCTGCACCATGAGAGGCGGCGGCGGCGGGCGCCAGAATCATGGCTTACGGGAGCGACGGGATCGACACTTCGGGAAACACTTTCCGTCAGTTTTGGGTTTGCCCTAACTAATACAGCTCCAAGCCCTAAGGCATCAAATATATATATACCCAAAACAATAAACAGGCTTGAACTGTCGCTATCCGCAAACCCAAAACACGAATGAGATGATTCGACGAATCGACGAAATGTCTCGACGCACTCGACGCCTTAACTGAGAGGTCTTGACGTACTCGACGCCTTGGCTGTGAGGTCTCGACGCACTCAACGTCTTGGTTGTGTGGTCTCAACGCACTCAACGTCTTGGTTGTGTGGTCTCAACGCACTCAACGCCTTGGTTATGTGGTCTCGACGCCTTGGTTGTGTGGTCTCTACGCACTCAAAGCCTTCAAGTGCTTGGTCCTTCACTCATCACATATGAGTAACACCAACACAATCCATTCCTCCAACTTCTGCAAACGCTCTTATGTGCGACCATATAGGCTCACATTGTGTTGGCAGTGAGACTACCTGTTTGACCACTTACAGATCATCATGGTAACACCAACAATCCAACCCATCGGGTCGACGCCGATGAAAGAGGGAATGTCGAGGGATAGAGCAAACCGTCCTGATGGGGGCGGATGTACGGCCTCGGGGGGGAGGCACGACGCCGAGGAGGGATCCCCCGTCTGCGGGCGAGCCAAAGCCAAAAGCAGTGGAGGCGGCGGCCAACACATGGATGGAGTTGATCATAGAATGGAGGTCAACAAGCGAGGCGTGCATAGAAGCAATGAGTTGATCTTGAGACTCCACGTGACGGCTAAGGGCGTCGACGACGACATCCAGAGCGAGGTCGCCAAAGGCGAGGGTGTTTGGATCCATAAGGCAGTGGCAGTGGGCGACGCACGGTGTAGCCGCTGGATTTCGTGGTCGACGAGAAGGATGCGGGCGTGGAGCGCGCGTGCGAAGCGGGATCAGAAGACGCGGTCGCTGGAGGACGCATGAAGCGAAGCAGAATCAGGATTGCATTTGGCAGGCGGACGCGTGAAGTGGAGCGATTACGAGCTTCTGGCGCAGATGCAGAAGTAGAGAAGCAGAAGTGTGAAGCAGGGGATAAAATCGGCGGCTTGAATAACAGGTGGTGAAGCAGGTAAGACCAAATTAATACAAACTCGGATAAGTAACAGACAAGGGAGGGGTCGGCGTTGGGGAGGGGAGGAAGAAAGAGAAGGGGATTAGAGAAACATAAGGAGCATCCCTAAAACACATGCATCCAAAGATAAAACCCTAATGAGAGGATACAACACCCCTTATAACAGCGGAGTGTGAATAGTAAGAGTCTGGTATGCAAATAGTAAAAAACCAAAATAGAATTCAAATAGCAATAATCAAATGGGGATGGAGTCTACGGTCTCTTTCATGATCGGTGGGCTAGTATCTTACGCCTTCCTACGCGTGTAGAGTCGTCATGGTGGGTCGTTGACATGCAAGTCCGTAACAGGCTACGTGCACACCGGTGATACGTGCATACCAAAAAAAATAATTACAGACCAAATTTATATGTACACATTAAACTAAAAACTTGAAATTATGGTTTGAGGGAGATTTGTTCTTGTAGAAATCCCAACTATTTTTATATATGCAAAAAAACTCACCAATATACATGTATGAGTACAATTATATAGAAAGAGAAAGAGGAGAGAATGTCTCATTCAAGATATAGGACAAAAACATCCTAGCTAAGAGACTAACTGGGCCTTTACTAATGGGCCTTAACATATCTCCTTCAAAACTCCCCCGCAAGCTGTAGCGTACAAATCATAGGCACCAAGTTTGGACAAGAACTGATAGTACAGAGGTCGCAGTAAGGCCTTGGTGAGGATGTCAGCAACTTGCTCAGCTGCGCGAACATGCATTAACTCTATCTTCTTTAATTGAACATTCTCCCGAATGAAATGACAATCAACTACAATGTGTTTCGTCCATTCATGGAAAACAGGATTCTTGGCAATGTGTATGGCAGCTTGGCTGTAACAAAATATGGTGGTCGGTGAGGAAAGCTTGACTCCTAAATCATCAAGGAGACCCTCAATCCATGTAAGCTCAGACATTATAGCTGTCATTGAACGATATTCGGCCTCAGCGGATGACTGTGTAACTACATACTATTTTTTGCTACATAGGGCTGTAACTTGATTCGAGCCTGCTCAAGAGCTCGATGAGCCGGCTCGAAAAAAACTCGACTCGAGCTCGAGCTCGAGCTTTCTTTAGAGCCGAGCTCGAGCTTTGTTCTCTCTGTTTGTGGGCTCGCGAGCATTTTAAAAAAATAAATTAATTAATTTGTTTAATACATCTATTACAGTATTATACTATTATATAACATATTTAAATATAAAATAAATCTCATTTTACAGCTCTGGAAGCGAATATCAATACACGCCTGAGTCCTGACGCTTATTACCTATTAACATGTACACCATCATTCCATGCATGACGCCTATTCATAGAATCGTAATATTTTAATTTTAAAATTGCTTTGTTTTTTGTCCTCATGTCATCAGGCATTGGCATTTGGCACGGGTCGCACGACATCCCTTAGGGTTTTGTTTTTTTGGCTTTCTTGCTGAGCAAGTAAGGGTCGTGCGGCTGCGGAGTCGCCGGACGGCCGGAGTAAGGCGTCTCTATCGCGAGCGGCGAGTCGGCGACTGACGATACCGAAGGACGAAGGTAAGCGCCGCCCCTTTTAGTTACTTGGTTTTTGTATCAGTTTTTCTTCTTCTAAGTTCTACCTACTATCACATTCTGTCTTTCACTTGGTTTTTGTTCATATTTTCATACATGGGTTCGAACAATCAAAAGAGATTATTTGCATAACCACACGATACACCCCCCACTTTCGAACTTATATACAAAATTTATTTATTTCGAAAGGGATGTTATTTTCAGCTTTGTTTTTTTCCTGAGAGAAGATGGAGATCTCGATCACTGGGCTGTTCCAAAACGATCCAAATAGATTCTTTGTCTACTGTCAGATTTCGTTCACTAGGTTGTCGTTTGCAGGACAAACCACCGCCCTTTCGTGACTCCATCAGCGGAGAAATCAAACTACACTTTAGTCTTTACTTTGACGTTTCACATAAGCAATCCTTTTTTTATCATTGAAATTGCATATTTGCATAACCACGCGATACACGCCCCCCCCCCCCCCCACTTTCGAACTTATATACAAAATTTATTTATTTTGAAAGGGATGTTATTTTCAACTTTGTTTTTTTTTCTGAGAATGAAGATGGAGATTTCGTTCACTTTAGTTCTACCTACTGTCAGATTCTGTCTTTCACTTAGTTTTTGTTCATATTATCATACATGGGTTTGAACAATCAAAAGAGATTTTGGAAAAACCGTAATGTGTTCAGTAGAAGTGTAGAACAAAGGAATCTACTTTTCAATCATTGTAATGCTTTTTATTCATTTATGTCTAAGTATTGTCTAAGTATTGTCTGTGATGTGGTAAACATAAATTGTGGAAATCGTATTAAACAACTTCCTTTTGTACTAGCTTTTTTCTTCATTCATTGTAATGTTATTTTCTTCAGCTTTTTTGGTTACCATTAGCTTCTGAAAAGCTATTTTTTAATAAATTCAGACATTATTTGTTTTTTTAGATATGGACTCTGTAGAAGATTCTACTAGTCCGATTTTGCAGATTCACGATGAAATAATCGAACGAGTAACCAATGATATGGATTCAATTGTGAACGAAGTTGAAAACAAAGCTAGTACAAATACGATTGCAACCAGTGCTGAAATGAAAGACGGCAATCAAGATCTACTTCTAAAGGCAAAACGATTGAAGAAGTCATCTATTTGGCCTGAATTTACAGAAGATAAGGATAAAGATAGCTTAGTAAGGATAACTTGTAATCACTGCAAAAAGAATTTTTCCAAATCGAAAACCACTCCAACAACTCAATTTCATAGGCATCTTAAAAATTGTGTTGCACATCTTAGAGCAAAAGCTGAGAAGGAGAGGTCTACACAAACTCAAATACAACTAGGCTTTGTGTCATCTAATGTAGATCCATCTTCTTATCCTGCCTTACATGATGGGAAAGTTGACATAGAAGTCATGAAAGAGTTGATAGCTAACTGGATAATGATGCATGAACATCCATTCTCTATTGTTGATGAAGAGGGATTCAATTTGATGCAAAGACGAGAAATACCGGAGTGAAAAAGCATTTCAAGGACGACAGCAACAAATTATTGTGTCAATGTGTATGAGATGGAGAAAAAGAACTTAAAAAATTTATTGAAAAATGTGACTAAAATCAGCCTCACCACGGATTGTTGGAAATCTAAAAATCAAAGGATCAAATAAATGGTTATCACTGGACATTGGATTGATACGAATTGGCAACTACAAAAACGTGTCCTCAATTATGTTCACATTCCACCCCCTCGCCGAGGTCTTGAGATTTGGGATGTTATATGGCGTTGTTTGAAAGATTGGGGCATAGAGAGTAAGATTCAAACAATATTTGTTGATAATGCATCTTCTAATGATTCCGCTATAGAGAACTTGAAAATCTACATTAGAAGCACCAAAAAACTGCTTTGTGATGGAAAGTTATTTCATGTCAGATGTTGTGCTCATATTTTCAATCTCATAGCCCAAGATGGTATCTCTGAAATCAAAGACATTGTTGTTGTTATACGTGAAAGTGTCGAGTATATTCGGCGATCAGATGCAAGGCTTAAAATATTTTCAGAGATAGTAAAACAACTTAATTTACCGGAAAAAAAGCTAATTGATGATTGTCGTACAAGGTGGAACTCAACTTATGAGATGTTGACAAGTGCAAGTAAATTCAAAGACGTATTTCTAAGATTTGTCGAACGGGATCCCCATTATGAGAGTTGCACAACCGAGGAATATTGGGTAAAAATTGAGAAAGTATGTTCAGTGTTGGAGGTATTTTGGACTGCTACACATATTATCTCTGGAAGCGAGTATCCGACATCAAATATATTTCTTAATGAAGTTAGTAGAGTAAAAGTTATGTTAGATAAGAAATCTTTGGACAATGATCTCTTTATTAAAGACATGGTTGAGAAGATGAAGATCAAGTTTGATAAATATTGGGGAGCTTCTAATTTGCTAATGTCGGTTGCGGCCGTTTTGGATCCAAGGTGTAAAATGAGAGCACTTGAGTTCTTTTTTCCAAAATTATACTCTGCACAAAAAGTCGAGATTGAAATTAAATTTGTTAAAGAAACCTTGCACAAATTATATGCAGAATATGTGGAAAATCAAATGGTTGAGGTTGAGGAGGGTGGTGCAATCGAAGGGAATAGTCAATCTACTAGACGAGCTCAAACCCAATCCCATTGGTCAGAGTATTTTGACTATGTGAAGTCGGTCGAGTCCATTCAATCGCAAAAATCTGAACTAGACATCTATCTTGAGGAAAATTGTTATATGATTGAGAAAGATCATACTAGACGTGAAAAAATCTTTGATGTTTTAGAATGATGGAGAGTTCATGCACTGAAGTACAAGGTTTTATCAACAATGGCCAGAGACATTTTAGCAATTCCTGTTACTTCTGTTGCTTCTGAAGCCACTTTCAGTGATGGTAGTAGAGTCATCGATAAGTATCGTGCATCGTTGAAGACAGACACAGTTCAAGTGTTGATGTGTGGTGGAGATTGGTTGAGAAAACGTTTTAGGGTTAAAAAGAAGACTAAGGTAAAATTACGTAACAATGATTTTTTTTATGTATTAAAATTCCTTTTATTTGTAAACTGTATTTCATGTATTGCAGAGTGAGAAGAAAGCAGTGCAAGTACTTCTTCCAATTGACATTTGACGGCGTCATGCGTCTTTGATGTTTGACGGCATGAACTTTCTTATTTTTTATGTTTTTGCTTTACTTTATGTTTCTGCTGGACATTTGACTATTTACGATTAGATTTCTGTTGGAAATTGTAATGTTGGAGTGCATGGTTTTATATAATGAAAAGCTTTTTGCTGGACAGTTTGATCCCATAATTTATATTTACAAGTGGAAAGTTGCTGGACAGTTATCTCATACTTTATATATACAATGATTTTTGAAGATATAGGTAACAGGTTGCTGGACAGTCCAACAGTGATTTTTGTTGCTTTACTTCTGTTGCTTTACTTTATATTTACGATTAGATTCATGAAGAATGAAGATATGGCTTCATCTTGTTCGCATGACTCTGGATACATATTGGGCTGTGAGCCTCGGCCCTGTGTCCCGTGATTTGGGATGTTTTTATGTGTTTTAACATTTATTAGGTGGATCATTTCATCCATGCACGCAAAGAAAAGGATCATTTCATTTCATCCTAGTTTGACTGCCGCAAAGAAAACGATCTAGAAAAAAGCATCAGTCATGCCGTCCATAAACTTTATTAGAAAGAAAGTTTGCATAAAAAATATGGATTTTAATATAATTCGAGTTAGGCCTGCTGATGACTAGTATTTTAGTCATCATTTATGATTATTATCCTATTAGATATTTAAATAAATTATCATATTTGTTTGTTGTTTTGTTGCAATATTGCGTAAAAACGATATTTCACGATGTAAATCTTATATTTTCTATTTTATAGGATTATGGCAGGCATGAGGAGAATTTACATGCAATATCCCGCTGCCGCATGCAAGAGTTCGCAAGCGAGTACAATTCGTCAACATGGAGCTCGGTCGAATATTTTCAAAGCCACCACTCAAGTATATATATACATATTATTATATATACATATATGTATATGTATATATATATGTTATGTGTTACAAATTGGGCTGTGAGCCTCGGCCCTGTGTCCCGTGATTTGGGATGTTTTTATGTGTTTTAACATTTATTAGGTGGATCATTTCATCCATGCACGCAAAGAAAAGGATCATTTCATTTCATCCTAGTTTGAGTGCCGTAAAGAAAACGATCTAGAAAAAAGCATCAGTCATGTCGTCCATAAACTTTATTAGAAAGAAAGTTTGCATAAAAAATATGGATTTTAATATAATTCGAGTTAGGCCTGCTGATGACTAGTATTTTAGTCATCATTTATGATTATTATCCTATTAGATATTTAAATAAATTATCATATTTGTTTGTTGTTTTGTTGCAATATTGCGTAAAAACGATATTTCACGATGTAAATCTTATATTTTCTATTTTATAGGATTATGGCAGGCATAAGGAGAATTTACAAGCAATATCCCGCTGCAGCATGCAAGAGTTCGCAAGCGAGTACAATTCGTCAACATGGAGCTCGGTCGAATATTTTCAAAGCCACCACTCAAGTATATATATACATATTATTATATATACATATATGTATATGTATATATATATGTTATGTGTTATATATATATATATAAGGTTCGGCCACCCTCCATGCAGCCCGAGCTCCGCCACCTCCGGCAAGCCCGAGCTCCGTCACCTCCGGCAAGCCCGAGCTCCAACTTCAACTCCTCCGCTACAGCTCATCCAAGCTCGGCATCCTCCAACAGCAACGAACTCCACCTTGCTATGCATGAAGAGGCCGCTCCAGCCAACACCATGTTCGACCACTTCAGCAGCTCAAATCCAGCTGGCCGCCACCTCATCTCGGCCACAACAGCGCCACCACCGTGCAGCCATCCTCCTCCTCCATGCAAAGCTCCAGCAACTCCAAGTTCGGCCGACCATCGGCCACCTCCGCGTCAACCTCCTACGCCATGCAGATGCAGCAGCCCTCCCATCCGCCTGGCATAGCAGCTCGCCACATCAGCCAGTAACAGCCAGCAACCCCCCCTCCAACAGCAGCTCCACCTCCATGAAGAATACTCCATGCAGCCACCTCAACCCGGCCGGCAACCTCCCTCGAGCTGCTCCAACTCTCCAGTTGCTGCTCCCGCCAGCTCCACGTCATCGATCCAGTAACACCTCCACGTCAGCGATCCACCCCGCCTCCATAGATCCCGCCGAAGCATGCGCCCGCTGTTGCCGTTTCACCCGGGAGAGAGGAGTGGAATTATTAATTTCTGTCGTTACTGTAGCATGAACAGTAACGGCGAAATTAATAAATTCAGCCGTTGTCCTAACAAAGTTTATAAATATCCGGATTTTGGGCATTGAGAGGCATTCAGATTTGAGGCCCGGACAGAAATTCTAAGACATTCCACTTGAGAATAATTCGAGTCCAGCAATTCGTTTTGAGAGTTGTTCGTTTCAAGGAAGAAATCTTCGGAAGTTTTGCGAGTAAATCAAAACTTTAAGTTGTTTTTTTATTTAGTTTAGTCGTTCTTCAATAATTTTTGTACGTCTATTTGTAACGCCGCGCATTTATCCTTTGTAATCCTTTTTCGAATAATAATAAAATCTCTTTCTATTTCACTTAAAATTTTATTCCTTGTCACTTACGCACTTTGTCGTGATGTCACATTTTTATATTAACGATCCGTTCATCGCCTTGAACAACTAATTTCTATAGTGTTCGGTCGCGATGATCCGAGGATGAATTAATATTTTGATCTTAGATTCGTTTTTCTCTAATTGTTGAACGCTAAAGATTTACCGTTGATAAATTCATTGAAACTATATTTTATATAGTTTTCATAATGGTTTTCGCTCTTTAGTTAGCCGAGAGGCTCGTAAGGCGAATCGATCACTTATTGGTAAAAAGAGTAGAACGCAACCCTCGAAAGAGGACAACGTAACTCTTCCGGATTGGAGTGAAATCCAATAGTGAGGTTCACAACCTAAAGCAAGTCTTAGGCGATGCGATTTGAGAACGAAAGTTCGGTCGATACACCTAAGCTTAGTTGAACCTAATCCTCGAAAGAGGAGTGTTCATGCTTCGGGAACCTCCACGGTCAAAGCCTCTTCAACAAGAGAATTGCACTCTAACTTCATTCCGTTATTTTCTTTTTCCAAGGTGATTCAAGATCGGACACTAGCTTTTAACCCATCGAATTAATTCAATTAGCATTTTTAGCTTTTGTTATTCGCAACCCCAACTCAAATTTCTAATTGATAAAATAATAACGATTTTCAAAGTAGGATTACTCGATCACCCCGAGTCTAATACGACCTTGGTTTTTATAAACCTATACCACTCCCGATACGGTACACTTGCCGTTGTCGTTTGCGGATATAGTTTCGCGCGATCAAGTTTTTGGCGCCGTTGCCGGGGACATTGGTCGATAATTTGAAAAAGAAATAGTTATTAATTTTATCGTATTTTTAGTTTATGACCCGAGTAAACTCTTCAAATAATCTTGAATTTGGTTTTGATCCGGAAATCGAGCGCACCTTTCGGCGACGTCTCCGATTTAGTGATCTACCAATAATTTGTGAAGAGCCAATCGGAGAAACTAACGAGGGCATAATGGAAGTCCCTAACCTTAATGCGGCCCCGCTGCGGACTATGTCCTATTATGCGAGACCGAATTTGGAGGGAACACAATCTAGTATTATTCGCCCGGCAGTAGCGAATAATAATTTTGAAATTAAAACGAGTATCATTCAGATGGTACAGCAATCGGTTGTATTCGATGGCTTACCGGATGAAGATCCAAATTTACATCTGCTTAATTTTTTGGAAATTTGCGATACGTTTAAAATAAACGGCGTCACCGATGACGTCATCCGTTTGCGTTTATTTCCATTTTCTTTGCGGACTAAGGCCAAGCAGTGGTTGGGTTCTCTTCCTAGAGGTTCCATCACTACATGGGCCGAAATGACGGAGAAATTTTTAACGAAATATTTTCCTCTGGCAAAGTCCGCTAAATTACGTACGGACATTCTCTCGTTCACGCAAATAGACTCGGAGTCTCTCTATGACACATGGGAGCGCTTCAAGGAACTTTTGCGGAGATGTCCTCATCATGCCCTTCCTATGTGGCAACAAGTTCAAACTTTCTACAATGGTTTGAATCTCCAAACAAGGAAAATGATTGATGCAGCCGCAGGGGGAACTCTTAATAACAAAACCCTCGAGGCCGCTCAAGAGCTTTTCGAGGAGATGGCCATGAATGCTTACCAGTGGAATGCGCCACGGTCGCGCCCTAACAAGCCGACCGGACTCTTTGAAGTCGAGGCCACCCCGAATTTAGCACTTCAAGTAGAAATGCTCACAAAGCAAGTGGCGGAGATGTCTGCTTCCTCCGCCACAAATTGGGCTTATAATAATAATAATAATTGTAATAATAATTTTATTCAAGAGCAAGTAGATTATATGGGGAACTTCTATCGTCCTCCGTATAACCCGAATAATAATATTCCGTTCAATAATAGTTATAATCCGGGTTTGCGGAATCACCCAAATTTTTCATGGAGCAACCCCAATAATGCTCAACGACCACCACAAGTGAATCCTCCCGGATTTGCACCACCGCCACCACAAAAGTCCTCTTCACTTGAAGAGGTCTTCACTAAATACGTAGCCTCTAACGAGTCCAATATCCGGAATCTTACCGGCTCTATTAAAAACTTAGAAAATCAAATTGGACAGCTAGCTAAATTATTCTCCGAACGCCAACAAGGAGCTCTGCCAGGCAACACCGAGCCAAATCCAAGGGAGAGTGCCAACGCAATAACCCTCCGCGGCGGAAAGGAGGTAACTTCTACAAATTTGGCTGGACCCGAGGTAAACGTTTCATCTCCTTCTCCGCAAGTTATTTCTTCACCTGTTTTACCTTCTTCTACTTTAGCTCCGCGTATTATTAAAAACTCTTCTCTTCCTTATCCTTCGAAATTTAAAGACGAGCGCAATGAGGAGCAATATGAAAAATTTATTAAAATTTTAAAGCAAATACAAATTAATGTGTCATTCTGCGAAGCAATTGCCCAAATGCCAAAGTACGGCAAATATTTAAAAGATTTACTTTCAAATAAAAAGAAACTTGATGATTTTTCGCGGATTTCTTTGAACGCAGAATGCTCGGCGGTTCTATTAAATAAATTACCACAAAAATTAAATGACCCCGGGCGGTTCCCTATCCCGTGCTTGTTCGGTAATTTATTTATAAAACACGTTTTAGCCGATTTAGGCACTAGTATTAATCTCATGCCATATTCTTTATTTAAAAAACTTGGTTTGGGCATCCCTAGCCCAACTAACATGAGCATTCAACTAGCGGATCGGTCAATAAAATACCCAATAGGGGTAGTTGAGGATGTGCTAGTTAAGGTTGACAAGTTTATCTTCCCGGTAGACTTTGTCATCCTCGACATTGAAGAGGACGCCGAGGTGCCCTTCATACTCGGACGACCCTTCCTCGCCACCTCTCGGGCAATAATAGATGTAAGTAACGGAAAACTTCTCCTACGGGTAGGGGAAGAAGAAGTTACATTTAGCATCAACTCCTCATTAAAAAATGTTCTTCCAAATGATGACTCTTGTTATATATTAGAAACAAATTTTGATGAAAATCTATCGTCATTTGCTGAAATAATCTCGAAAAATTTGGAAGGACCGGAGTTAGCAAAATTAACTTGTTCAAAAGAAATCACTCGGTCGCTACCATTCGAGCAAATCAATTTAAATAATTTTAAAATAAACACGTCTTACGAAGAACCGCCGAGTCTTGAGTTAAAACAACTCCCCGATCATCTTAAGTATATTTTTCTAGAAGAAGATTCAAAATTGCCTGTAATTATCTCTTCGGCGCTTAACGATGCGGAAATTTCCGCATTAATAAATATTTTAAATAATCACTGTCATGCAATTGCATGGCAAATTTCTGATATTAAGGGAATTAGCCCCTCATTTTGCACGAACAAAATCACTTTAGAAAATAATTCTCGCGGCACCGTTCAGCCACAACGACGCCTCAACCCAAATATGAAAGACGTTGTTAAGGCCGAAATAATAAAATTATTAGATGCGGGGATTATTTACCCAATTTCTGATAGCACTTGGGTTAGCCCGGTGCAAGTCGTGCCTAAAAAGGGCAGGATAACGGTAGTTTCCAATGAAAATAATGAGTTAATCCCAACTCGTACCGTTACGGGTTGGCGAGTATGCATCGATTATAGGAAATTAAATGATGCAACTCGTAAGGATCACTTCCCGCTTCCCTTCATTGACCAAATCTTAGAACGTCTATCCGATCACTCACACTATTGTTTTCTTGATGGTCTTTCGGGATACTTTCAAATCCCAATTGCACCTGAAGACCAAGAGAAAACCACGTTCACTTGCCCGTTCGGCACCTTCGCCTATCGGAGGATGCCGTTTGGTCTTTGCAACGCGCCGGCTACATTCCAAAGGTGTATGTTGGCAATTTTTAACGAATTAGTAGAGGACATCATGGAAGTTTTTATGGACGATTTTTCTGTTTTCGGCGATTCATTTGAAAATTGTCTTAATAATCTAGACCGTGTTCTTCAACGCTGCGAAGACACAAATTTGGCACTCAACTGGGAGAAGTGCCATTTTATGGTCTGAGAAGGATTAGTCCTCGGACATAAAGTTTCGAGTAAAGGGATCGAGGTCGACCGGGCCAAGATCGAAGTCATAGAAAAACTTTCTCCGCCCACCAACATCAAATCTATTAGGAGTTTTCTAGGTCACGCGGGATTCTATAGGCGATTTATTAAGGATTTTTCTAAAATTACAAAACCTTTAACTCATCTCTTAGAAAAAGAATCCGCGTTTATATTTGACGATGAATGTTTGAAAGCTTTTGAAAAAATAAAAAAAGAACTAATAAACTCGCCGATTTTAATTGCGCCAAATTGGTCTTTACCGTTTGAAATAATGTGTGATGCAAGTGATTTTGCTGTAGGGGCTGTTTTGGGCCAACGGGTGAACAAATATTTTCACCCGATTTATTACGCAAGCAAAACGCTTACGTCCGCTCAAGCTAATTATACAACGACGGAGAAAGAACTTTTGGCGATTGTTTTTGCATTTGATAAATTCTGTTCTTATTTGACGCTTTCAAAAGTTATTGTCTTTTCAGATCATTCCGCACTCCGGTACTTATTGAACAAAGGGGATGTCAAGCCCCGACTGTTGAGATGGGTTCTCCTCCTTCAGGAATTCGACATGGAAATTCGAGACAAAAAGGGAGCAGAGAACTTGGCGGTCGACCACCTATCAAGATTGGAGAATCCGGCTACAGGAACGCTAGTGGAGGCCGATATTGACGACAAATTCCCTGAAGAGCACCTCCTCGCCACCAATCAGGTAACGACTTCCTCCACCCCTTGGTACGCGGATCTTGCCAATTACTTAGTGGCACGGGTCCTTCCAAAGAATTATTCAAGTCAACAAAAGAAGAAATTCTTTTCGGACTTGAAAAATTACTTTTGGGAAGACCCCTTTTTATTTCGTGTCTGCGCGGACCAAGTGGTAAGAAGGTGTGTATCGGGCGAGGAAGGCGTCCAAATTTTGCGGCACTGCCATGAAGGACCAACCGGTGGACATTATCAAGCAAACCGGACCGCTAGGAAAGTGCTAGAGGCGGGCTTCTATTGGCCCACCTTATTCAAAGACGCTCACACTTTTGTGAGTAAATGCGATAATTGCCAACGGTCAGGTAACATTTCTAACCGGGACGAAATGCCCCAAAATATATTTTTAGAATGTGAATTTTTTGATTTATGGGGTTTAGATTTCGTAGGTCCACTACCACCTTCTCATAATAATAAGTACATCCTTGTTGCGATTGACTACGTGTCAAAGTGGGTTGAGGCGCAAGCTTTCCCCACTAACGACGCGAGAGTCGTCGTAAATTTTTTGAAAAAATTATTTTCTAGATTTGGCACACCACGCGCACTGATTAGTGATAGGGGCTCTCATTTCTGTAATGGCCAACTTGCTAAAATTTTAGCTAAGTATGGCGTCACGCACAAATTATCCACCCCATATCACCCACAAGCAAATGGCCAAGTGGAGGTGGTAAATCGTGAGCTAAAAAGAATATTAGAAAAAACGGTGTTCGTTAATAGGAAGGATTGGTCGCTTAAATTAGACGACGCTTTATGGGCTTATCGGACGGCGTACAAGACCGTCATCGGTTGTACACCATATCGATTAGTTTACGGGAAAGCGTGTCATCTACCGGTTGAATTAGAGCACCGCGCATATTGGGCGCTTAAATTTTTAAATCTAGAATTAAACTTAGCCTCCGAACAAAGAAAATTTAAACTAAATGAGTTAGATGAATGGCGTGCAAACGCCTATGAAAACAATAAATTCTATAAGGAGAGAACTAAGTTTTATCACGATAGAAATATTAAAAATCCAAAATCTTTTTCGCCGGGAGATCTAGTCCTTCTTTTTAATTCTAGACTTAGGCTTTTTCCGGGAAAATTGAAGTCTCGATGGTCCGGTCCCTTTGTTGTAAAAGAGGTTTGGCCATATGGGACCGTGCTAATAGAACACCCGGAAAATGGCTCATTCAAAGTTAATGGGCACCGATTAAAACTATATCACCCCGACGACCCCTCAACCGGAAAAATGGAATCACTAAATCTTCCAAACATTTAAAATCATCACTTAGTCAAGCTACGCGACGGTAAACAAAGCGCTTGTGGGAGGCACCTCAAAGTTATCTCTTTCATTTCTATTGTTTTTTTTTCTTGTTTTCTTTCCTAACAACTTTTGCAGGTTTTGGGTCGATGTTATAAAGCGGCTGCCCCGACAAAAAATCAGGGAAGATTCTTTATAACATTTTGATTTATTTTACTTTAAAATATATTTGTAAACTTCATACTTAGTTTGAAACATTGGGGACAATGTTTATCTTTAAGTATGGAGGGGTAGCATAAATTAGTTCTAATTTTTAACTTAGTTTGTTTTTTTTTAATAAAAATAAATAAATAAATAATCTAGACTTATTTATGAAGTAGGCTTAATTTGTTTTCACCATAGCTTTCCTAGTTTACTCAGTTGGTTAGTTCCAAGTAGACTTCATTTTTCATGTGGACTAAGAATTTTTTGTGCTAGAATAGTTTTTTTGAAACTTTTGAGTAAAATTGTTGACTCATGTAGTGTTTCTAGTCAAATGCATGTGTTTGAGTAGTATTGGTATAGAATTAAATTTTTGGCATAAATCTAAACTTATGATTTATTAATTGTGTAGAAAGAATTTATTTTACTTCTAATTTGAATCCGGTTTTATCCAAAAGTAGTTTAGGTGAGTGTGTAGAAGATCGTTAAAAAGTTATTACTCGACTCGAATGGAAGGGTGTTCCTTTTTTGATGTCTAGAATTTGCCCTTAGCTCTCTTTGAAACTTTTGCATTTTAGAATAATTAAACTATATGGAAATGATTTAGGCCTCTCTTTGGATAGTTTGAGCTTTTGCACCCAACCCAAAATTAATTACTATCATTGTTCACACAAATTTGAGCTTTGTACCTTTATTTGACCCACCTCCACCATTTCGCCACCAAAACTAAAAGTCCAATCCAGTTGTACACTTAAATTTTGAGCTAAAATATTGAAAAAATTGAGTGCTTATTAAAAGAGCAAAATTTTCATAGTGATATGCGGCCTAGGTATGCATACACATACTTGGAATGATCCCAACTATGAAGAGAAAAATGGTGTTTATTTTTAAAGCTAAAATTTCATAGTGACATGTGGTCTAGGTATACATACGCATACTTGGAATGATCCCAACTATGAAAAGCAAATTCTCATAATGATATGCGGCCTAAGTATGTATATTTATGCTTGGAATGATCCCAATTATGAAGAAAATAAAAAAAAAGGCTCAAAACTCATTGTTTAAGTGAAATTTGCGTTCATGTTCATTATTGTTCACCCTTTTCCTTAAACCCAAGCTTTAAGTGCATCCTATTTAAGTCCTAAAGATCCATAGAGTTGATTTAGGAAGAAGTGTAGTGGAGAAGGTGCAACGGGCAAGCCTAAAGATTTCTTTGGACGTCTCCCCGATCGTCAGCATCTAGTAATTTAAATCTCAGCGATTACGCTATTTTCTCCCTATTACATAACTTTGAGATTAACCGTCGAATCGTCTTAAAAGTGATAATAAATAATTGAAACGCATTTTAATTATCTCATAAATTAGTATTTATGCCAGGAACGTCTTTCTACTAAAATGTCTACGCATGCCGGCATAATAATTCGCATTTTACTCTCTAACCTTCAAAATTTTATCTAGCATTAAATCTTCCTACCCTTACGAAAAATGGTTTGCTCGGGACGAGCAACGAGTAAGTATGGAGGTGTTTGATGACTAGTATTTTAGTCATCATTTATGATTATTATCCTATTAGATATTTAAATAAATTATCATATTTGTTTGTTGTTTTGTTGCAATATTGCGTAAAAACGATATTTCACGATGTAAATCTTATATTTTTCTATTTTATAGGATTATGGCAGGCATGAGGAGAATTTACATGCAATATCCCGCTGCCGCATGCAAGAGTTCGCAAGCGAGTACAATTCGTCAACATGGAGCTCGGTCGAATATTTTCAAAGCCACCACTCAAGTATATATATATACATATTATTATATATACATATATGTATATGTATATATATATGTTATGTGTTATATATATATATATAAGGTTCGGCCACCCTCCATGCAGCCCGAGCTCCGCCACCTCCGGCAAGCCCGAGCTCCGCCACCTCCGGCAAGCCCGAGCTCCAACTTCAACTCCTATGCTACAGCTCATCCAAGCTCGGCATCCTCCAACAGCAACGAACTCCACCTTGCTATGCATGAAGAGGCCGCTCCAGCCAACACCATGTTCGGCCACTTCAGCAGCTCAAATCCAGCCGGCCGCCACCTCATCTCGGCCACAACAGCGCCACCACCGTGCAGCCATCCTCCTCCATGCAAAGCTCCAGCAACTCCAAGTTCGGCCGACCATCGGCCACCTCCGCGTCAACCTCCTACGCCATGCAGATGCAGCAGCCCTCCCATCCGCCTGGCATAACAGCTCGCCACATCAGCCAGTAATGGCCAGCAACCCCCCCTCCAACAGCAGCTCCACCTCCATGAAGAATACTCCATGCAGCCACCTCAACCCGGCCGGCAACCTCCCTCGAGCTGCTCCAGCTCTCCAGTTGCTGCTCCCGCCAGCTCCACGTCACCGATCCAGTAACACCTCCACGTCAGCGATCCACCCCGCCTCCATAGATCCCGCCGGAGCATGCGCCCGCTGTTGCCGTTTCACCCGGGAGAGATGAGTGGAATTATTAATTTCTGCTGTTACTGTAGCATGAACAGTAACGGCGAAATTAATAAATTCAGCCGTTGTCCTAACAAAGTTTATAAATATCCGGATTTTGGGCATTGAGAGGCATTCAGATTTGAGGCCCGGACAGAAATTCTAAAACATTCCACTTGAGAATAATTCGAGTCCAGCAATTCATTTTGAGAGTTGTTCGTTTCAAGGAAGAAATCTTCGGAAGTTTTGCGAGTAAATCAAAACTTTAAGTTGTTTTTTTTATTTAGTTTAGTCGTTCTTCAATAATTTTTGTACGTCTATTTGTAACGCCGCGCATTTATCCTTTGTAATCCTTTTTCGAATAATAATAAAATCTCTTTCTATTTCACTTAGAATTTTATTCCTTGTCACTTACGCACTTTGTCGTGATGTCACATTTTTATATTAACGATCCGCTCATCGCCATGAACTACTAATTTCTATAGTGTTCGGTCGCGATGATCCGAGGATGAATTAATATTTTGATCTTAGATTCGTTTTTCTCTAATTGTTGAACGCTAAAGATTTACCGTTGATAAATTCATTGAAACTATATTTTATATAGTTTTCATAATGGTTTTCGCTCTTTAGTTAGCCGAGAGGCTCGTAAGGCGAATCGATCACTCATTGGTAAAAAGAGTAGAACGCAACCCTCGAAAGAGGACAACGTAACTCTTCCGGATTGGAGTGAAATCCAATAGTGAGGTTCACAACCTAAAGCAAGTGTTAGGCGATGCGATTTGAGAACGAAAGTTCGGTCGATACACCTAAGCTTAGTTGAACCTAATCCTCGAAAGAGGAGTGTTCATGCTTCGGGAACCTCCACGGTCAAAGCCTCTTCAACAAGAGAATTGCACTCTAACTTCATTCCGTTATTTTCTTTTTCCAAGGTGATTCAAGATCAGACACTAGCTTTTAACCCATCGAATTAATTCAATTAGCATTTTTAGCTTTTGTTATTCGCAACCCCAACTCAAATTTCTAATTGATAAAATAATAACGATTTTCAAAGTAGGATTACTCGATCACCCCGAGTCTAATACGACCTTGGTTTTTATAAACCAATACCACTCCCGATACGGTACACTTGCCGTTGTCGTTTGCGGATATAGTTTCGCGCGATCACCTGCAAACGAGTCGAGCTCGTCAAAATAAGCTGGCTCGAGCTCGAGCTCGAGCCCTTTTATTTGAGCTCGAGCTCGACGAGCTTGTTTTAAGAGGCTCGAGCTTGAGCTCGTATAGCTCGTGGTTGGCTCGACGAGCTCGATGGGCCCGACTCGAGCTCGATGGGCCCGGCTCGAGCTCGATGGGCTTGACTCGAGCTCGATGAGCTGGACTCGAATTATATTAAAATCCATATTTTTTTATGCAAACTTTCTTTCTAATAAAGTTTATGGACTGCATGACTGATGCTTTTTTCTAGATCGTTTTCTTTGCGGCAGTCAAACTAGGATGAAATGAAATGATCCTTTTCTTTGCGTGCATGGATGAAATGATCCACCTAATAAATGTTAAACACATTAAAACATCCCAAATCACGGGACACAGGGCTGAGGCTCACAGCCCAATATGTATCCAAAGTCATGCAAACAAGATGAAGCCATATCTTAATTCTTCATGAATCTAATCGTAAATATAAAGTAGAGCAACAGAAGTAAAGCAACAAAAATCATTGTTGGACTGTCTAGCAACCTGTTACCTGTATCTTCAAAAATCATTGTATATATAAGGCATGGGATAACTGTCTAGCAACTTTCCACTTGTAAATATAAATTATGGGATCAAACTGTCCAGCAGAAAGCTTTTCATTATATAAAACCATGCACTCCAACATTACAATTTCCAACAAAAATCTAATCGTAAATAGTCAAATGTCCAGCAGAAACATAAATTAAAGCAAAAACATAAAAAATAAGAAAGTTCATGCCGTCAAACATCAAAGACGCATGACGCCGTCAAATGTCAATTGGAAGAAGTACTTGCACCGCTTTCTTCTCACTCTGCAATACATGAAATACAGTTTACAAATAAAAGGAATTTTAATACATAAAAAAAAACCATTGTTACATAATTTTTCCCTAGTCTTCTTTTTAACCCCAAAACGTTTTCTCAACCAATCTCCACCACACATCAAGACTTGAACTGTGTATGTCTTCAACGATGCACGATACTTATCGATGACTCTACAACCAGCACTGAAAGTGGCTTCAGAAGCAACAGAAGTAACAGGAATTGCTAAAATGTCTCTGGCCATTGTTGATAAAACCTTTTACTTCAGTGCATGAACTCTCCACCATTCTAAAACATCAAAGATTTTTTCACATCTAGTATAATCTTTCTCAATCATATAACAATTTTCCTCAAGATAGATGTCAAGTTCAGATTTTTGCGATTGAATGGACTCGACCGACTTCACATAGTCAAAATACTCTGACCAATCGGATTGGGTTTGAGCTTGTCTAGTAGATTGACTATTTCCTTCGATTGCACCACCCTCCTCAACTTTAACCATTTGATTTTCCACATATTCTGCATATAATTTGTGCAAGGTTTCTTTAACAAATTTAATTTCAATCTCGGCTTTTTGCGCAGAGTATAATTTTGGAAAAAAGAACTCAAGTGCTCGCATTTTACACCTTGGATCCAAAACGGCCGCAACCGACATTAGCAAATTAAAAGCTCCCCAATATTTATCAAACTTGATCTTCATCTTCTCAACCATGTCTTTAATAAAGAGATCAATGTCCAAAGATTTCTTATCTAACATAACTTTTACTCTACTAACTTCATTAAAAAATAGATTTGACGTCGGATATTCGCTTTCAGAGATAATATGTGTAGCAGTCCAAAATACCTCCAACACTAAACATACTTTCTCAATTTTTACCCAATCTTCCTCAGTTGGGCAACTCTCATAATGGGGATCCCGTTCGGCAAATCTTGGAAATACGTCTTTGAATTTACTTTCACTTGCCAACATCTCATAAGTTGAGTTCCACCTTGTACGACAATCATCAATTAGCTTTTTTCCGGTAAATTAAGTTGTTTCACGATCTCTGAAAATATTTTAAGTCTTGCATCTGATCGCCGAATATACTCGATACTTTCACGTATAACAACAACAATGTCTTTGATTTTAGAGATACCATCTTGGGCTATAAGATTGAGAATATGAGCACAACATCTGACATGAAATAACTTTCTGTCACAAAGCAGTTTTTTGGTGCTTCTAATGTAGATTTTCAAGTTCTCTATAGCGGAATCATTAGAAGATACATTATCAACAGATATTGTTTGAATCTTACTCTCTATGCCCCAATCTTTCAAACAACGTCATATAGCATCCGCAATCTCAAGACCTCGGCGAGGGGGTGGAATGTGAACATAATTGAGGAGACGTTTTTGTAGTTGCCAATTCGTATCAATCCAATGTCCAGTGATAACCATATATTCGATCCTTTGATTTTTAGATTTCCAACAATCCGTGGTGAGGCTGATTTTAGTCACATTTTTCAATAAATTTTTCAACTTCTTTTTCTCCATTTCATACACATTGACACAATAATTTGTTGTTGTCGTCCTTGAAATGCTTTTCCACTCCGGTATTCCTCGTCTTTGCATCAAATTGAATCCCTCTTCCTCAACAATAGAGAATGGATGTTCATGCATCATTATCGAGTTAGCTATCAACTCTTTCATGACTTCCATGTCAACTTTCCCATCATGTAAGGCAGGATAAGAAGATGGATCTACATTAGATGACGCAAAGTCTAGTTGTGTTTGAGTTTGTGTAGACCTCTCCTTCTCAGCTTTTGCTCTAAGATGTGCAGCACAATTTTGAAGATGCCTATGAAATTGAGTTGTTGGAGTGGTTTTCGATTTGGAAAAATTCTATTTGCAGTGATTACAAGTTATGCTTACTAAGCCATCTTTATCCTTATCTTCTGTAAATTAAGACCAAATAGATGACTTCTTCAATCGTTTTGCCTTTGGAAGTAGATCTTGATTGTCGTCTTTCATTTCAGCACTGGTTGCAATCGTATCTGTACCAAGGTTGTCAGGATCGCGATCCAGATCATAGGATCTTACGATCCTACGGTTCAGATTTTATAAAGCGATCCTCGATCCGACCCTACTATCAGATCCGATCCTACCTCGAAACGATCTCATGTAGGATCTTGATCCTGACAACCTTGATCTGTACTAGCTTTGTTATTTTAACAGTTATTAACTTTGTTCACAACTGAATCCATATCACGGGTTACTCGTTCGATTATTTCATCGTGAATCTGCAAAATCGGACTAGTAGAATCTCCTATAGAGTCCATATCTAAAAAAAATAAATAATGTCTGAAGTTATTAAAAAATAGCTTTTCAGAAGCTAATGGTAACAAAAAAAGCTGAAGAAAATAGCATTACAATGAATGAAAAAAAAAACTAGTACAGATGGAAGTTGTTTAATATGATTTCCACAATTTATATTTACCACATCACAAACAATACTTAGACAATACTTAGACATAAATGAATAAAAAGCATTACAATTAATGAAAAGTAGCGTCCTTTGTTCTACACTTCTACTGAATACATTACGGTTTTTCCAAAATCTCTTTTGATTGTTCAAACCAATGTATGAAAATATGAACAAAAACCAAGTGAAAGACAAAGAATATGACAGTAGGTAGAACTAAAGTGAACGAAATCTCCATCTTCATTCTCAGAAAAAAAAACCAAGCTGAAAATAAAATCCCTTTCAAAATAAATAAATTTTGTATATAAGTTCGAAAGTGGTGGGTGTATCGCGTGGTTATGCAAATATGTAATTTCAATGATAAAAAAAGTATTGCTTATGTGAAACGTCAAAGTAAAGACTAAAGTGTAGTTTGATTTCTCAGGTGATGGAATCACGAAAGGGCGGTGGTTAGGCCTGCAAACGACAGCCCAGTGAACGAAATCTGACAGTAGACAAAGAATCTATTGGATCGTTTTGGAACAGCCCAGTGATCGAAATCTCCATCCTCTCAGAAAAAAAAAACAAAGCTGAAAATAACATCCCTTTCGAAATAAATAAATTTTGTATATAAGTTCGAAAGTGGGGGGTGTATCGCGTGGTTATGCAAATAATCTCTTTTGATTGTTCGAACCCATGTATGAAAATATGAACAAAAACCAAGTGAAAGAAAGAATATGACAGTAGGTAAAACTTAGAAGAAGAAAAACTGATACAAAAACCAAGTAGCTAAAAGGGGCGGCGCTTACCTTCGTCCTTCGGTATAGTCAGTCGCCGACTCGCCGCTCGCGATAGAGACGCCTTACTCCGGCCGTCCGGCGACTCCGCAGCCGCACAACCCTTACTCGCTCAACAAGAAAGCCACAAAAACAAAACCCTAAGGGATGTCGTGCGGCCCGTGCCAAATGCCAATGCCTGATGGCATGAGGACAAAACACAAAGCAATTTTTAAATTAAAATATTATGATTCTATGAATAGGCGTCAGGCATGGAATGGTGTACAGGTTAATAGGTAATAGGCATCAGGACTCAGGCGTGTATTGATACTCGCTTCCAGAGCTGTAAAATGAGATTTATTTTATAATTTAAATATGTTATATAATAGTATAATACTGTAATAGATGTATTAAAGAAATTAATTAATTAATTTTTTTAAAAAACTCGCGAGCCCATGAACAGAGAGAACAAAGTTCAAGCTCGATGAGCTCGAGCTCGAGTCGAGTTTTTTTGAGCCGGCTCATCGAGCTCTCGAGCAGGCTCGACTCAAGTTACATCCCTAATTCGATTCCAGCTCATCGAGCTCGAGTCGAGCCCATCGAGCTCGAGCCGAGCCCATCGAGCTCGAGCCAAGCCCATCGAGCTCGTTGAGCTCAAGTCGAGCTTATTAAGCTCGTCGAGCCAACCACGAGCTATACGAGCTCGAGCTCGAGCCTCTTAAAATAAGCTCGTCGAGCTCGAGCAAAAGCTCAAATAAAAGGGCTCGAGCTCGAGCCAGCTTATTTTGACGAGCACGACTCGAGCTCGACTCGTTTACAGGCCTATTGCTACATGTAATGAGATGTCCACCAAAATAAGTACAGTATCCACTTGTGGAACGACGATCTGGTAGGAAGAAGGTGGGAGAGAGAGAGATCTAGAGAGCTAAGAGGGGAAACTAGGGTTGAGAGGAGGAAAGGAGAAGAATACTTGATAATCTTGCATACCCATCCAAGAGGGGGTCCGGGTATGTTTATACCCGTACCAAGGCCGGTCGGCCCCAATGGGGGCTGAACCGGGTGGGTTCAGCCCCCCCGAGCCGCCATTTAGATAGTGGGGGCTGAACCGGTTGGTTCAGCCCCGTTGTTGCCTTCAGACCCCTTGCGTCGTCGTGTGTACTGACGCCCAAATAAGCGGGCGCCGTCCGGAGGCGTAACATTCCCTGTCCCATCAAGAACCAGCTTGTCCTCAAGGTGGTAGTCAGGGTACAGCCCTCGAAACTCCATCAGATCCACCCAAGTGTTGTGCGCTGTCGTCATATGTTGCCATTTAACCAATACTTCAGGACGGTACTCGGTCCCACGATGCTTCCACTTGAGCATCAGGACCTCCTCAGGTAACGGTCGCAGTTCGCCCGCAGATGTAGCCTCAAGCAGAAGAGGACTCACCTGAACGGAGGCGTCAATCTTCTTTTTCAGCAGGGAAACATGAAAGGTCGGATGTATCAGCGACCCCTCGGGCAGTGCTAACGTGTAAGCGACCGGACCAACCCGGCGAACAATCTGAAAGGGCCCATAGTAGCGAGGGGCCAACTTTTGATTCGTCCGTTGGGAGACAGACAATTGCCTGTAGGGAAGGAGCTTTAGAAAGACCTCATCATCCACCTGGAACTCTCGGTCTGTGCGATGTTTGTCTGTCTGTGCCTTCATGCGACCCTGTGCTGCCCGCAGATTCTCCCATAAAGTAGCAATAGTACGATCACGATCTCGGAGTGCCCGATCAACGGCGGGGAGCGTCGTGCTACCCGGCTCATAGTTGCTCAAGGAGGGCGGTGGCCGGCCGTATACGACCTTGAACGGGATCATTTTGCTGGCGGAGTGGTAGAACGTGTTGTAACAGTACTCAGCCCAATGTAACCAACCTGGCCAAGTACGGGGTTCATCCATGACAAAGCAACGCAAGTATGTCTCCGGCCCCCGATTAAGAACCTCTGTATGGTCATCCGTCTACGGATGGTGAGCTATGTTGAAGCGTAATAACGTGCCCTGTAAACGGAAGAGTTCCCTCCAGAATGTTCCCACAAAGGTCGGATCCCGATCCGAAATGATCGCTCGTGGTATCCCATGCAACCTAACAATCTCCCGAGCAAAAGTAGCTGCAACTGATGTGTCGGTGTACGGATGGCTCAGGGCGATGAAGTGCCCGTACTTGGATAGCTTATCGACAACCACCAAAATAACGAATTTGCTCTGAGACTTGGGCAACCCATCGATGAAATCCATGGAAACGGTATCCCAGACCTGATGAGGGATTTACAACGCTGTAAGCAATCCGCCTGGGGAGGTCGTCTCATACTTCTGGCGCTGACATATGTCACACTGTCGAACAAACTGAATATCACGCTCCATACCCTTCCAGAAGACGTTTGCCCGTGCCCGCTGAAGGGTGCGGAGTAGATCGGCATGGCCACCTGTCGGTAAGGAATGGAACTCATGCATCATAACTGTCTGCCATGCTGACTGAAAAGGAATGACCACACGGTCCCGAAAGTACAACTGGTCATTCTGAAGATGATAACCCGAAACCGTCTCTAGTGCTCGTCGGAGAGCGTCCACAATAGGTCGGAGCTCTGAGTCGCGCTCCACCTCTTCCTATATCTTATCAATGGAGTCCAGCAGGGGTGTAGAAATCTGAGCGAGTGCGCCCTCTGGTAAGCGGGATAAGGAATCAGCAACTCGATTGTCCCGGCCCTGGCGGTAGACAATCTCATAGTCGTGCCCGGTGCCCCAAAAGTTTGGTGACCAACTTCTGTTGGAGAGGAGAGGAGATCTGCTGTTCCAAGAAGTGCTTCAAACTCTGAAGGTCCGTCCGAATCTTGAAGTGCCGTCCCAGCAGATAAGGTCGCCACAAAGCCACGGCGTGAATGACCGTCAACATCTCCTTCTCATAAGCCGACAACCCCAATGTCTGAGGAGCCAACGCCTTGTTGTAGAAGGCTATCGGCCGCCCTTCCTGCATCAACACAGCACCCAGACCCACTCCCGGCGCGTCCGTCTCCACAACAAACTCCTTGGTGAAATCCGGAAGTGCCAAGACTGACGTAGTCGTCACAGCCCGTTTGAGTGCCTGGAAAGCCGCCTCAACCTCATCCTGCCACGAAAAAGCGTCCTTCTGCAGTAACTGGGTCAGCGGCCAGGCAATCTTGCTGTAGTCCCGCACAAAACGTCGGTAGTAACCAGTGAGACCCAAGAAGCCCCGCAAGGCCCGTATAGTCTGGGGTCGCAACCAGGAAACCATGCTCTCAATCTTCCGAGGGTCGGCTTTAACCCCTTCAGCCGAGACTAAATGCCCCAAATACTCCACCTCCTCCTGACCAAAAGAACACTTCGACCGCTTGGCATAGAGTTGATGCTTGCGCATGGAGAAGACCTGTGCAACATGGCTCAAGTGCTCTTCCCAACTAGCATTGTATATGAGGATGTCATCGAAAAAAATCAGCACAAAGTGGCGAAGGAGCGGACGGAAGATCCCGTTCATATTAGCCTGGAAGGTGGACGGCCCGTCAGTCAACCCGTTGGCCATCACCAGAAACTCATAGTGACCATCGTGAGTCCTGAAGGCCGTCTTGTGGATGTCTTCTTCCCGCATGAGGATCTAGTAGTAGCCCGACCGTAGATCAAGCTTGGTGAACCGCGTCGCCCCGTGTAGCTCGTCCAACAGTTCTTCAATCAATGGAATCGGGAATTTATCCTTCAGGGTGGCGCTGTTCAGTGCACGGTAGTCCACACAAAACCGCCACGACTCATCCTTCTTCTTGACCAGAATGATCAGGGCCGAGAATGAGCTCGTGCTGGGCCGGATGATCCCCGCATCGAGCATCTCTCGAACACTGCGCTCAATCTCAGCCTTCTGCATGTGCGGGTATCGGTATGGCCGGATATTGGTAGGCTCCGCCCCTGTCTTGAGTACAATCTGATGATCCTGAAACCGTGATGGTGGAAGTGTGTGTGGCTCCTGAAAAATGTCAGCATATTGCTCCACAAGGGATTGCATTTGTATGGGCACCTCAGATGGCCCGGCCTCATCCGACCTCACCTCCAAAGTACTGTCATCAAGCTCCCTGCCTCCCCGAGTTGTTGCAGGCTTCGAAGAGATACTTCCTTTACTGGCGAGGATGTGAGACCCTTCAAACAGAACTGTTTCCCACGCTGCAAGAATTCCATCGTCATCTGATCCCAGTCAAAAGTGACCTGTCGCAACTGCTGCAGCCACTGAAATCCCAGTACCATGTCCGAGCCCCGAATGGGTAAAAGATAGACATTCGTGCATCCAATGTACCCATGCATCCGAAGCGCCACCCCTTTGAGCACACCTTCGCACTGCAACTTGCTGTCGTCCGCCACCATAACCTGGAAGGCAGCCCCCGTATCAATCACATGCCCAACCCGTTGTGCCACATCGGGATGGATGAAATTGTGCGTACTCCCACTGTCCACCAGAATAGTCACTTTCTCTTGCCTGATCCTTCCGGCAAATCGCATAGTGAGTGGAGGAGGGTTACACCCTTCCATAGCATGTAGGGAAACCCCGAACTCGGTCAGATCCAAGTTTCCAGCGGGGATCTGCTCCTCTGGGCTCGACTCGTCCTCCACATCTTCATGTAACATAAAGACTTGTACCTTCTGGCATTTGTGGCCCGCCGTAAACTTCTCGTCACAGTTGAAACAGAGTCCCTTCTCCTTCCTTGCCTGTAACTCACCCCACGACAGTCGCGTCACCGTAGGCCGTCCGGCTACCGGTGGATCCCTCCTGGCAGTCGCCGGTGTAGTAATGGGCCTCACTGTGGTACGGGACCGCTGCATGTTGAACCGCTCTTCTTAAATGCGGGCCAGACTGATGGCGTGGTTCAAGCTGCAGGGCATGTACGCCTGAACCTCATCTCGTAAGTGTTTCTTCAACCCAGAGACAACAACTAAGGAGTGTCCTCTCCTCCCAGTGCACCCTATTTGCAAACTTTTCGAACTCCATCCTGTATTCCATCACAGTGCCCTTCTGACGTAACTTTTGCAAGAGGGCCTCAAAGTCCTCAAACTCCAGGGGCCCGAACCGAGCGGTGAACCCATCGACAAACTCCGCCCACGGCACATAATCCCGTCCCCGCAAGAACCACTGCGTCCACTGAAAAGCATCATCCTCCAAGTGGAAGGACGCCAGTTGCACCCACTGTACCTCTGGCACCTCTTGATAGCTGAAAAACAACTCCGCCTTCTGTACCCACTCCAAGGCGTCCCCTCCGTTGTACCGAGAGAAATTCATGCGTGTCAGCTTCGGGGTCATGTACGCCCTTGGTGCGGCTTGCCCTTGCCACCCCGGTCCTTGCCATTTCCACGCTGGCCGTCATGGGTCCATGCCCCCAGCGTATGCGCCCGGGTGGCCTTGATGCTGTTGTCCCGGAAAGCCTTAATAGGGCTAACCCCCAAATCGAGCGCCCGCTCCCCCTCCGGCCAAGCCACCAGCCCACGGCTGGGGAAGGATTCCCGCCATTCCGCCGTCGGGAGCAGCCGCCCTGCCTCCGTCGTTCTGGTTGACGCTGACCCGCCCCCAGGGCAGGCGACCAATCCTGACCTCCGGCCCTCCGTACGAAGCCGAGCCGACCCCAAGTGGAGGTCCGCGACCTCCCTAGCCCGACGTCGCGCCGCTACCGCTGAATCCCATCGACCCGCCTCCCACGCGCGTCTGGTCGGCGATCCCGCCGACTCGCCGACGTGTGGAGCCGAGTATTGCGCTTCGGGACCTTCGGCGACCGATCCTTATCCTCCGTCGTTCTCGTCGTGCAACGAAGATTTTCCCTTCAGATTTTGTGCGATCGAAGCCTTGAGTTCCTCCATCCTTAGATCGATCCGTTCTTCCAACCGTTGGGTGGACGCCTTCATCTCTTCTTTGATGGAGGCCACCGAATCAGTCAATCCAGCGTAGTTTACCTCTAGTGTTTCCAAACGATTAGCCTCTTCTTGTCCGCGAGTAGCAACCATGGTGGAGGAAGGAATCCTATGATACCGAATGGTAGGAAGAAGGTGGGAGAGAGAGAGAGAGAGAGATAAGAGGGGAAACTAGGGTTGAGAGGAGGAAAGGAGAAGAATATCTGATAATCTTGCGTACCCATCCAAGAGGGGGTCCGGGTACCCAATGGGGGCTGAACCGAGTGGGTTAAGCCCCCCCGAGCCGCCATTTAGATAGTGGGGGCTGAACCGGTTGGTTCATCCCCGTTGTTGCCTTCAGACCCCTTGCGTCGTCGTGTGTACTCAAGCCCAAATAAGCGGGCGCCGTCCGTAGGCGTAACACGATCATCCAATGAACCAGCATAATCAGTATCACAGTATGCACTCAGAGATAAACGAGACAGAGGGCTTGTATACATGTCCTTGTCCAGGAGCAGTCTTCAAGTATCGAAGAATGAGCTCAACTGCTTGGAGATGAGAGATACGTAGCCTATGCATGAATCGACTGACAATTCCAACAGCAAATGATATATCAGGTCTTGTAACAGTAAGATATATCAGGTCTTGTAACAGTAAGATATATCAGCTTTCCCACAAGACGACGATAGTACTCTGGGTTCGGAAGGAGCAGATCAGAGTCTGAGGTATGAGCGCAGAGCGTGTGATTAATATCCACGGGAGTGTCTGCAGGCTTGCATCCAAAGTAGACCGCATCATAAAGCAAGTCAACACGGTACTTTCTTTGAGATAACACAAGCTCATCAGGTCGTTGAGCCACCTCGAGACCAAGAAAGCAACGAAAACTTCCCAGGTCCTTTGTTTGAAACACAGTCACAAGATGCTGTTTGATCATATGTATTCTTGTAAGATCGTCTCCCGTAATTAAAATATCATCAACATAAACCAAGAGAATCATTGTGTCTGTTGGACGATGACGAGTGAATAAAGAGAAGTCGACTGAACTCCGAGTGAACCCAAAAGCAATAACAGTCTGACTGAATTTGACAAACCATGCCCGAGGCGACTGTTTGAAACCATAAAGAGACTTCTTCAGAAAATAGATAAGAGACTCTCCCATGGTCTCAAACACGGGAGGTTGTTGCATATAGACAATCTCCAGCAAATCGACATTAAGAAAAGCATTTTTGACATCCAATTGGTGCAAGGGACAGTGTCGATGAACAGCGAGAGAGATCAACACACGAACAGTATTGAGTTTGGCAACTGGAGAAAAGGTTTCATCATAATCTAGACCTAGTTGTTGAGTAAAACCGCGAGCTACTAGACGAGCTTTCAAACATTAAATGTTCTCATCCGGACCATGTTTGATGGCAAACATCCACTTACAACCCACGCAAGTCCGTCCGGGGGGGAAGAGGGACAAGATCCCAAATGTGGTCTGCCCAAAGAGCAAACATTTCCTCGTCCATAGCCGCCCGCCATCCCGGATATTGGAGAGCCTCCTGCACAAAAGTAGGGATGGTAAAAAGGATAAAGAAAGAGCAAATCGTCGGAGTTCCGGAGAGAGGCAGTGGAGGGAGAGATAATTCGTCATCCGGTGAGCAGTAGAAGCAGTTGTCGAATCTACAGGCTGCAAAATATCATCAGAGAAGAGCATCTTCCGTAGGGTAATAGATGAAGGATGACGACGAGTATACACACGAATGAGAGGTGGCTTGGGTGGGAGTGACGTGAGAATGAGAGGTGGGTTTGGTGGGAGTGGCGTGGGAAGGAGAGGTTGAAGGTTGGAAGTAACAGGGACATCAGGACTCGGAAGGAGTGGTGGAAGTAGAGAATCGGTTGGTTGAGAATGATATGGCTGGTCTTCGAAAAAGACGACATCAACAAAAGTAACAACCTTGCGATCCTTTGGAGAGAAACAGACATAGCCCTTCTGAGTACGGGAGTAGCCAACAAACATATATTTTGTGACACGTGGAGCAAACTTGTCTGTGGGCGGGCCAAGATTATGAACATAGAACACGCAACCAAATACGCGAGGAATGACTGAAAAAGGAGGTGTGGAGGGAAAAAGAAGGTTGAATGGAACCGCAAAGTTGAGAATAGAGGAAGGCGTGTGGTTAATAAGAGAGCAGACAGTAGAGACCACGAAATCCCAATATTGTTTGGGAACATTCATTTGAAACATAAGAGAGCGGGCGACCTCAAGGAGGTGACGATTCTTGCGTTCAGCCACACCATTTTGTTGGGGGTTAGAGCCCATTCGAGAGTTTCCCTTTACCAATGATATTCTACGTTTGCTGATCCTGCACAACACAAAAGATAGAAGTGAATGTGACGTAGTAATCCAGATCTTGTATGAGACGGTGAATAGAGAGGAGATTAAAAGAAGAGCCCGGAACATGAAAACCCGAGCGAAGAGTAAGGGAGGAGGTAAGGGCGACGTCGACAGAACCAGCGACTGGAATAGTTTCGTCATTGACCACAGAAATGAACTTGGGATGCGCAGAGCTCAAGTATGTGGAAGGTTTTCATGGGGTAATGTGGTGGGAAGCCCCGAAATCCAGAATCCAAGAGGAACTATGGGCAAGACAGGAACGCCGCCACCCGAAACAGACACAGCTGAGCCCGGGGAACGGCCGACCAGACAGTGAAGGTGCTGGATTTGGTTGTCCAAATTAGCAATGTCTGTTTGGATGTCTGTATGAATGCGGTGGGGAGTAGAAGTTGTAGCCATTGGAGCAGTCGCACATAGCACAAAACAGGCAAGCAGCCAAGGACAGCGGCTAGGCGGCCAGAGCCTGTGGCTATGAAGAGAACAGGAGGCCACGAAGGCGGCAAGAAGCAGGCGGCCTGGAGAAAGAAGGGCTAGTCCAAGGCGCAGCTAGAAGGACAGTCCAAGGCTGCAGGCAGGAGACCACAAACAGCGGGAAGCAATCTAGCCGGTGGCGGATTGCGCAGCTTTGCAGAAGAAGCCAAAGAGCCGCGGATTGAGCAAAGAGCAGTGGATTAGGCCGTAAAGATCAATACCCGCAGGCGGACAAGGCGGTTTTGGAGAAAAAAACTTGCGGGAAGAGAAACAGAGAGAGAGGGGGAGGGGTGGGGCCCACGAGCAGTGAGGATAAAATGGCTGGAGGAGAAGAGGATAAGTTGTGGACACCACGAAATAGAGAGAAAAAAGGAAGGGAGAGCGGCTAGAAAAAACGAAAACCGCAAGACTAGCCGATTAAAGGGAGGTGAGCAGGAGGGGCGGTCAAAAACATCTTAACCGCAGGAAGGATCCTTCAACCTCGCTCTGATACCATGTAGAAGTCCCCAATATTTTTATATATGCAAAAAAACTCACCAATATACATGTATGGGTACTGATGGGGAACGGGCCCCGCCCGTTGATCGTATGGCCGATCAGACTCCGCGGTTGCGTCCGGAGGGTCGCCGCGAGTCGAATCGATATATTAATTTATATGTTTTGGATTAATTTTAAGCTTTTGATGCGGATTCCATCCGGGCAAATCTGGGTCGTTGATTTGATGGCCAAGGATTATAAATAAGCCCTCTAGGGCAGCAGAAAGGGGATCGAGTATTTTGGAAAGGAAAAAGCCGCCGGCTCCTCCCTTCCGATCTCTTCGGTCACGCCCCGGTGCCGACGCCGGAGGCTGATATGAACTAGCAAGAGAAAAAGAGGAGAGATGGAGATTCTAGAGAGAAAGAGAGAACTAGGGTTAGGGTTGAGGAAGAGAGAAGAAAGAAACCTGATAGATCTTCAATAATCCTCCCCAAAGCAGCCCCGGGCTATAAATACCCGGGGAAAGGAGGGGGCCGGCCGCCCCCCCCCCCCCCCAAGTGGGGCTGAACCGGAGTGGTTCAGCCCCCTTCTGGCCGAATTAATGAATGGGGGCTGAACCGGATGGTTCAGCACCGTTGTCTTGCGCGCGCTCCTTGACCTGCCGCGAGTATTTATGCCCCGAGAACCCAAGCGGATGTGGGGGCATAACATTCCCCTCCCCATCAAGCACCAGCTTGTCCTCAAGGTGGAAGTCCGGAAACCGCTCGCGGAAATCCAACAAGTCAACCCATGAGTTATGCACTGTGTCCATCTGCTTCCATTTGACGAGCACCGCCGGGCGATATTCCGTGCCTGACTTCTTCCATTTGGTTAGCAAAATGGCCTCCGGTAACGGACGCAACTCACCCATGCTGGTCGCCTCGGGAAGTGAAGGGCTGACCTGAACGGAAGCCCCAAGCTTTCTCTTCAAAACAGATACATGGAATGTCGGGTGGATGCGAGACCCCGCGGGAAGATCCAAGGTGTAGGCCACGGGGCCCACGCGACGCAGAATGCGGAATGGCCCGTAGTAGCGTGGGGCGAGTTTCTGATTCGGCCGCCGAGAGACTGACAGCTGGCGGTAAGGTTGGAGCTTGAGGAAAACTTCATCGCCCACGGCAAACTCGCGCTCTGTCCGGTGTTTGTCTGCCTGAGCCTTCATGCGGTCCTGCGCGACCCGCAGGTTGTCCCGGAGCAAAGCTAAAGTGCGATCTCTGTCCTGAAGTGTCCGTTCCACAGCTGGCAGAGCGGTGCTAGAGGGTTCAAAAGAACCCAAAGTAGGAGGAGGGCGGCCGTAGACCACCTCGAAGGGGGTGAGCTTGCTGGCTGTGTGGAATGACGTATTGTAACAGTACTCCGCCCAATGCAACCAACGCGTCCACGTGCGCGGCTCGTCCATCACAAAACACCGTAAATAGGTCTCCACCCCCCTGTTGAGGACCTCAGTCTGTCCGTCCGTCTGGGGATGGTGGGCGGTGCTCATGCGCAGTGTCGTGCCCTGGAGTCGAAAAAGCTCCCGCCAGAAATTGCTGATAAAGACCGGGTCCCTGTCGGAAATGATGGAGCGTGGGAGGCCATGGAGGCGCACAATCTCTCGCGCAAATAACTCTGCGACTGTCTCCCCCGTGTACGGATGGCTCAACGGAAGGAAATGACCATACTTGGAAAGCTTGTCTACCACCACCAATATGACGGACTTGCCTTGGGACTTGGGCAATCCGTCAATGAAATCCATGGAAATGGTGTCCCAGACCTGGTGCGGGATCTCGAGCGATGTAAGAAGCCCCGCAGGTGATGTTGTCTCATACTTCTGCCGCTGACAAATGTCACACTCCCGCACAAATTGTTGGACATCGCGACGCATCCCCTTCCAGAATACATTTGCTCGGAGCCGATGAAGCGTTCGTAGAATCCCTGCATGGCCGCCTGTGGGTGATGCGTGAAACTCCTGCATCATCGCCGTCCGCCATGGCGACGCGGATGGAATGACCACTCTGCCCTGAAAGTACAGCCGCTGACCCTGAAGATGGTAACCCGGCTCCGTAGCTTGACCCTGCTGTAGTGTCTCGATAATGGTGCGTAACTCGGGGTCCTGGAGTACCGCTGCCTGTATCTCGTCCAATGTGGTAACCACCGGTCCCGAGACATGAGAGAGAGAGCTCTCAGGTAGGCGGGAGAGAGCGTCGGCGACCACATTTTCTCTGCCCTGCTTGTACACAATCTCGTAATCATACCCCATCAGCTTGGTCAACCACTTCTGCTGCAGTGGAGATGCCAAATGCTGCTCTAGGAAGTGCTTCAAACTCTGGTGATCCGTACGGACCTGGAAGTGCTGGCCCAAGAGATAGGGTCGCCACATCTCGACTGCATGTATAATTGCCAACATCTCCTTCTCGTGCGTCGAAAGCCCCAACGTCCGTGGGGCCAAAGCCTTGCTGAAATAAGCGAGCGGGCGGCCCTCCTGCATCAAGACTGCCCCGAGGCCGACGCCCGAGGCATCAGTCTCCACCACAAATTCCTTGCTAAAATCCGGCAGCGCCAACACCGGTGTAGTGGTCATGGCCTGCTTTAAGGCCCGGAAGGCCTCATCCGCCTCAATGCTCCACTGGAACGCATCCTTCTGCAGCAACTGTGTCAGAGGTCGAGCAATCTTGCCGTAGTCCTTGACAAAACGGCGGTAGTACCCCGTCAGCCCGAGGAAGCCACGCAAGGCTCGAACCGTCGTGGGCTGGGGCCACGACACCATACTCTCAATCTTCTGTGGGTCGGCCTGGACCCCACGGGCGGACACGAGGTGCCCCAGGTACTCGACCTGACTCTGGCCGAAGGAGCACTTGGACTTTTTGGCGAATAACTGGTTTTCCCGCAGTATAGTAAGGACATGTCGCACGTGCTCCAAATGGTCGTCCCAAGTCCTGCTATAAATTAGTATATCATCAAAAAATACCAGGACATACCGGCGAAGAAGTGGGCGAAAGATCTCGTTCATAACAGCCTGGAAGGTGGAGGGAGCGTTGGCCAACCCAAACGGCATCACCAAGAACTCGTAGTGACCGTCGTGGGTCCGGAACGCCGTCTTGTGGACATCCTCCTCCTTCATCCGAATTTGATGATAACCGGACCGGAGGTCCAGTTTGGTGAACAAACTCGCTCCATGCAGCTCATCCAGCAACTCCTCAATCATAGGAATGGGAAACTTGTCCTTGATGGTGGAGCTATTCAGTCCCCGATAATCGACGCAGAAGCGCCAGGAGCCGTCCTTCTTGACCAAGATGATCGGAGAAGAGAACGCGCTGGTGCTGGGCCGAATAATGCCCGTCGCTAGCATCTCCCGGACGCTACGTTCGATCTCTGCCTTCTGCACGTACGGGTAGCGGTAGGGACATATATTGGTAGGGTCCGTCCCTGTCTTCAACTGTATCTGATGATCCAGGAAACGCGAGGGAGGCAGAGTGTGCGGCTCCTGAAAGACGTCCTCGTACTGAGCTAAAAGAAACTGTATCGGGTCCGGCGCCCTCTGCGTGTCGGCCCCCTCCGCCGCCATCCCGAGTATCACGGCCATCATACTACCCTGCTCCTCCAATCTCTGCAGGCTCTGTAGGGAGATCTCCTTGAGAGGGGAGGATCGGATACCGTGCAAACAGTAATCCGTCCCCTGCTGCGTGAACTCCAGTGTCATGCGGTCCCAGTCCGTGGTCACCCGCCTCAGTTGGCGGAGCCACTGTACCCCCAGCACCATATCAGACCCTTTAATCGGAAGGAGGTAGACGTCGGTGCGGCACACATAACCTGTAAGTTGTATCTCCACGCCCTTCAGTGCCCCTTCGCACCGCAGTTTGCTGCCATCCGCGACCATCACCTGGAACGCCGCGTTCCTGTCAACTGGGTGTCCTGTCTTCAGTGCCACCTCAGGGTTGATGAAATTGTGGGTACTCCCACTATCAATGAGAATGGTGACCCGTTCCTTGCCAATCCTGCCCTTGATCCGCATGGTGGTGGGTGTCACACACCCCTCCATAGCCTGAATCGAAACACCAAACTCAGCCAGATCCAACTCCTCCTCTGCCTCGAGGCCCGGGTGGTCCTCCTCGTCCTCCTCCCGCAGCATGAAGACCTGCACCTTCTGGCATCGATGCCCCGGTGCGTATTTCTCATCGCAGTTGAAACATAATCCTTTCTCCTTCCTGGCCTGCAGCTCGGGCCACGTAAGTCGTGTCACCGTCGGCCGTGCCGTCGGTGCCTGCTCCCTTCGGCCCGTTGCAGGGGCGGGTGGAGCCCTTGGTGGAGCTCGAGTTCTTTGGCGGTTGAAGCGCTCCTCCTGGATGCGGGCCAGACTGATAGCATGGCTGAGACTGCGGGGCATATACGCGTGGACCTCATCCCTCAAATGGTCCCGCAGGCCGGATATAAACAACTGAGGAGCGTCTTCTCCTCCCAATTAACCCGGTTTGCGAGCTTCTCGAAATCTGCTCGGTACTCCATCACTGTGCCCTTCTGACGGAGTTTCTGTAGCGTAGCCTCCACATCCTCGTACTCCAACGGTCCGAAACGAGCCACGAACCCTTCCACAAAATTCGCCCATGTTGCGTACCCGTGGGCCCGTATGAACCACTGAGCCCACTGATATGCATCTTCCTCCAGATGGAAAGAAGCCAGCTGCACCCACTGATCATTCGGTATCTCCTGATAAGTGAAAAATAACTTCGCCTTTTGCACCCATTCCAAGGCATCCCCGCCGCGGAATTTCGGGAAATTCATGCGAGTTCTCTTCGGAGGCATGTAGGGTCGTTGTTGCATATCTCCATGTCTCCCGTTGAACTCCGGTCCGTGCTGTGGTCAGCCGAATGGGTCATGGAAATTAGCTCCCCCTTGGCCGCCGCCCCATTGTTGTCCCCCACCGTGAAATCCCTGACGGCGTGGCTGTTCGGCCCATGTCTCACCGTTTCCAAACCTCATTGGACCTCCCATGTGCTGCGGTGTTGGTAGAAGGCCCGTTCTCCCTCCGAAATTGGCGTCAACAGCCCCCGGTGGTCGCAAGGGAGCCGTAGGTGCCTCCCGGTTTCTCCATGGGTCGGCCCCGGCCCCTTCCTGGGCGGCGGACGGACCGCCTGCCCCGTTTCCGGTCGGCACGCCCGGATGTGGCGTTGGCTGGCCGGCCCAGGCCGCAGGCTGGCGTGCGGCGTAGGTGCCCCCTGGCCGGCTTCTGCCGGTCCCGTCGGCCACGGTTGACCAGCCGTGGTAGGCGTGCGGTGCTCCCATCCAAGCGGGGGCCGATCCGGTGCCCGCTGGTTCCGTGCGGCCCGGATCGGTCCCGATTCCGTCGGGACCGAAGTGTCCCGACCCCGCGCTTCCTCCGTTGCCCGTAGATCGGGCATTTTGTGGTGCCTCGGCTTCAGAATCGCTCCCTTGAACCGCCTTGCCCTTCAACGATTGCATCAACAGCGCCTTGATCTCCTCCATACGCCCATCCATGCGTTCCTCCATGTTTTTTGTGGACGTGTTCAAGCGGCCTTCCATGGCCGTCACCGAATCCGCCAACCCCACGTAGTTCTCCTCTAGGGTAGCCAATCGTGCGGTCTCTGCCTCCGAACGTGTCACCATGGTCGCAGGAAGGATGCTCTGATACCAAATGATATGAACTAGCAAGAGAAAAAGAGGAGAGATGGAGATTCTAGAGAGAAAGAGAGAACTAGGGTTAGGGTTGAGGAAGAGAGAAGAAAGAAACCTGATAGATCTTCAATAATCCTCCCCAAAGCAGCCCCGGGCTATAAATACCCGGGGAAAGGAGGGGGCCGCCCCCCCCCCCCCCCAAGTGGGGCTGAACCGGAGTGGTTCAGCCCCCTTCTGGCCGAATTAATGAATGGGGGCTGAACCGGATGGTTCAGCACCGTTGTCTTGCGCGCGCTCCTTGACCTGCCGCGAGTATTTATGCCCCGAGAACCCAAGCGGATGTGGGGGCATAACAGAGGCCCTCCTTGGTGCCGACCCCAAGAGAGGTAAGCTTGTATCTCCACTCTCCTCCAGCCATCCCCGCCATCACCGCGCGCAGCCGACCCGGTCTCCCCCTCCAGTCCCGCGAACCAGAGCCTGCCGCCGCTCCCTCCTCCAGCCGCAGCAGCCGCACGCAGGAAACCCTCAGCCGCCGGCTTTGCCCGGCGTCCCTGCTCCCGCAGCCACCGCCATCTTCCCCAGCCGCAGCAGCCACCCGCAGCCTCCTCCAGCCAGTCCGCCGGTTGGTTCCTGTAGGACGCCCGCAGCCAGCCCGCAGCCAGCCCGCCGCCTCCTTCTCCCTGCAGATCCGGCCAGCCGCCGGCTCCTCCCTGCTCCTGCAGCCGTCGACCACCACCGCCATCTGCATCCGGCAGCCGCCTGCAGCCCCGCATTCGTCGGCGGCCCTGCAGCCGCCTACAGCCCTGCAGTCTCCTGCCGTTCAGCCGCTCCCAGCAGTCCCGCCGGCCAGCCCTTCCTCTCCTGCAGCAGATCCGACTTTCCACCTCCTTGCAACAGCGGGGAAGACTTCCAATAGCCAGTAATGATGAAATCCTGTCTTGCAACTTTGGGTCAATTCAGTTTGTGTCTAATATTGCATTTTCGTATTTTGTACTGAGCAAGATTGTGACAATCAAGGTTTTGGTGGCCACAACTTTTATTGTTTGCGACAACTATATTTTAAGTCTCTTTTGGCGGGGATTTTGGCCGCGCGAACTCTAGCGCCCTTAGTCCTGCATCAAATTGGTATCAGAGGCACCTGAAAAGTTTTCTCAAACTTTTCAATCCTTCCCCTTGCTCAAAAATCATTTGCCGCCTATGACGCTTTCTTGCTATTACGACTCCGACGACTCAGAAGATTGTGAATCGTATATTTCTCCACCTCCCCGCTCTTCAAATGTTCATTCCTCTCGTGGGACATATAATTCACATAAATCTTCATATGTCACCTCGAGTTCATATCCCCCTTCTTCCATCACTTATTCCCGTGAATCGAGGCGAGTCCCCTCCCACGCCTACGATACATATTCTCCGTCATCCACTAAATATCCTTCATCTCGTCATTCCGACCGCCGCTCTCATTTTCATCTTGACACTTACTATGATCATCTTCCCCCAAGGGACAGTTATGTCATAAAGCAAAAGCTAAAGAGGCAAGTTAGAAGAGAAGAGAAAGATGTCATTTGGGAAGGTTATGTGAAGAAATGGCGTGAAGATGTTGCTAAGGCGTTATTAGAGCAGCGAAGGAGTGAAGCAGCTGTCTTGATACAGTCTCACATCAGAGGGTTTATTCAACGCAGATCCTACCAGAGGGTGACCGGAGCAGTCCTCGTCATTCAGTCACGCATGAGAGGATTATTACAGAGACAGTGGTACCAGGCAGTGCAGAGAGCTACCCTTACGTTCAGAGTTTTGCCCGCCAGTGGATTGAGCGCAGAAGGACATCCAGTCTGATGGTGGTAGTACCGCCCTATGAGCCTTCGCGTCGTCTGCTCCCTTTTATGGATTTGTCGCAGTGGATTGATCAGTCACTTCTCAGCTCGGCTAGGGACTCTTTTCTGATGTTCGATCATGCCCCTGAGGGCAAATCAGTTGGTTTGGATATGAGCACAGATTGGATAGGGCATGATGATGACTACTTGTTGCTGTTTGATCAGATTGATTGGGACCCAGTCTTCTATCAGATTCTGCGATTGAGGCCACCGCCCAAGCCTCCCAGAGGCGGTGCTGATAGTGTTTGCAGCTCAGTGAGACCGGTGTCTGAGGCCGGTACATCTAGACAGATGCTTCGTGACAGTGGGACATAGTGCAGACCACCCGCGAAGCCTCCTTGGAAGTCCTAAAGATTTGAGGGCAAATCTTCTCCAACAAGGGGAGAATGATGGGGAACGGGCCCCGCCCGTTGATCGTATGGCCGATCAGACTCCGCAGTTGCGTCCGGAGGGTCGCCGCGAGTCGAATCGATATATTAATTTATATGTTTTGGATTAATTTTAAGCTTTTGATGCGGATTCCATCCGGGCAAATCTGGGCCGTTGATTTGATGGCCAAGGATTATAAATAAGCCCTCTAGGGCAGCAGAAAGGGGATCGAGTATTTTGGAAAGGAAAAAGCCACCGGCTCCTCCCTTCCGATCTCTTCGGTCACGCCCCGGTGCCGACGCCGGAGGCCCTCCTTGGTGTCGACACCAAGAGAGGTAAGCTTGTATCTCCACTCTCCTCCAGCCATCCCCTCCATCACCGCGCGCAGCCGACCCGGTCTCCCCCTCCAGTCCCGTGAACCAGAGCCCGCCGCCGCTCCCTCCTCCAGCCGCAGCAGCCGCACGCAGGAAACCCTCAGCCGCCGGCTTTGCCCGGCGTCCCTGCTCCCGCAGCCACCGCCATCTTCCCCAGCCGCAGCAGCCACCCGCAGCCTCCTCCAGCCAGTCCGCCGGTTGGTTCTTGTAGGACGCCCGCAGCTAGCCCGTCGCCTCCTTCTCCCTGCAGATCCGGCCAGCCGCCGGCTCCTCCCTGCTCCTGCAGCCGCCGACCACCACCGCCATCTGCATCCGGCAGCCGCCTGCAGCCCCGCAGTCGCCGGCGGCCCTGCAGCCGCCTGCAGCCCTGCAGTCTCCTGCCGTTCAGCCGCTCCCAGCAGTCCCGCCGGCCAGCCCTTCCTCTCCTGCAGCAGATCCGACTTTCCACCTCCTTGCAACAGCAGGGAAGACTTCCAATAGCCAGTAATGATGAAATCCTGTCTTGCAACTTTGGGTCAATTCAGTTTGTGTCTAATATTGCATTTTCGTATTCTGTACTGAGCAAGATTGTGACAATCAAGGTTTTGGTGGCCACAACTTTTATTGTTTGCGACAACTATATTTTAAGTCTCTTTTGGCGGGGATTTTGGCCACGCGAACTCTAGCGCCCTTAGTCCTGCATCAGGTACAATTATATAGAAGGAGGAAAAGTAGAGAATGTCCCATTCAAGATGTGGGACAAAAACATCATAACTAAGAGACTAATTAGGCCTTTACATATTTCCTTCAACAGTTCTCATCCAGTTTCTCCGCATAATAATCAAGGATTATAATGATTTTCTTCAGTGAAACGATGTGAAATCAAGACTGAGAAAACCATAGGTTACATTACCTGCAAGGTCGACATCCTTGGGTGTTTGAGGGAGAGAGATGAATAATGAAACTAATGAGAGAGATGAAAACATAAATGGGGAGGCGCTGATGATTTTATGTGTACATGTTGTTTTTTATATGCGTCGTGTCAAAAGTTGAAGAAAGCAGCTATTTGTGGATCCATTTCATGTATGAGCATGTGATTACATGCAGTAATTTACAATTCTAGCGTCATTAAAAATGTTTTTGTCTTGCACAAGTAATAAAAATAGAACCTGAAAAAAGTACAATGAACATCGAACACTTAATACCAGTTCATAAAAGTTCCCACTGCTAAACAACGGGTTCCTCCCTTCAGCCAAATTCGGGCAAGAAGTGTTGAACGGCGAGGGAAAAGGGGCGAAACAGAATTCAAATTCAGAATAATAAAGAAATTATTCCTTATATTACAAAAAGAGAATTAAACTATAGATTTCCCTCTTCGACTGAAAATCGAGACATGCCCGAGAGCATGCAAGTCGTTGGAAGGAGAGTGAACATCAGGTATCGGTGGTTTCGGGCTAAGAAGATCGGCGACCGACTAGGATACCTGCAAAATCTGGAAGGGGTGGTAGTTTTGGGGTCGGGATAGACACAACGTGATGCAGTGGTAGGTCGACACGAGATAAACACACTAAATGTGATCCTAAATGCAATGTGTTATGATGTAAATGCAAGAAGGGTCCGCAATAAAATTAACAACAGTAATTAACTAATATAGAGCCAACAGAGGCACAAGCATTAACAAATTTAATTAAAGAGAGCGAACATTATTCAACAAACAATTAAGGTGCAAATACTTTAAGCATGCGCATAATGAACACTGCAAACCACACAACAGTCGATACTCATAACAAATGAAACAAACATGCACAGAAAATACAGTGTCAAGTACAAACGACAGAAAATAATAACTCCAAACAATGACTTACACATGCAGGTGGTGGTGAGAGTAGAGAAAGATGCTAATTCAATTGCTGGAGGTTTCGCCTGGGTTGGTTGGTTGTTAGACAGCGGTAGGGAAGGGCTCAAAAAGGGTAGACACTGGATTTGGTCAGCTATGGGTGAGGGGAAGGACTGAGAGGGGGTTTGGGGTGCAAATAAATACCCAAAACAAGACTAGGGAATTTAAATAGGATGGCTCACAATATCCAAGCCGATCGGACGCTAAATATAACTAAATAAAATATCAAATAGACTCGAAATGACCGTCCGGGCATATCCACGGACTCAGATTGCCCGAATGGGTAGTGGTTAACCGCCTCCTACGAAAATAGACTCGAGTGGGCCGACGATCTCCATCACAACGGCCGAAGAAGCCGATTATACACCCAGAGGTGGTGGTGCTTTGAGCTCGAGAAGTAGGCGGTGGTGGCTTCGGATTGGGAAAGAAAGTTATGGTGTCCAGGAAACGAGAGATGAGGCGGCGTCGCGTAGGTTGGGTAGGGAAAGGGCGAGAGTTTTAGGGTGTGCCCTGTGCGTGACATTTTTGGGTATGGGGGAGAAATTGAGTTTTAAGGTGTTTTGAGTATTTTTTGGGTGTGTTTGCTGTATAAATATAATAGCCCCAAATGGTTTTGAGAGTAGAAATGTCTAGATTTTCATGATGGATGTATTGATATGACTACGCCCAATCAGACAAAATGACAAGCATACTCAGAAGATCAATCTCAACACACAGACATTCTCTCAGGGTGGTCATCTTTATGGAATATCATATATTCGTAATTAATCATGTGTTTGACTTTTGGTGCATTTTGTCTTGTGGCGGATCTCCATCTATATATCACCCCTTGGACCTCTATTGAGGCACCAAGTATTCCAATACCGAATAACATGGTATCAGAGCCAGTTTAGGGCGTCTTTGCTCGGTCCATCGCAGCTTCCGCTCCGTCTCGCATCCCGTCGTTTCCGCTTCATCTCGCATCTCGCGGCTTCCACTCCGTCACACTCGTTGAATACTCCCCCGCCTACGACACCTCTTACGCGCGCCTCTGTGCGCACCTCACGACCTAGACGGGGGTGTGCCTCTGCGATGATGTCGTCTGTCGCCGATCTCTAAAACAATCTCTGCAATGAAGCTACCTGCTGTCAATCCCAGCCACAGCTCCATCTCTGTCGTCGATCTCTGAAATCTCCTGTCATAGCTATCTAAGCCGCTAATTCCTCTTTCTCGTACAGCATCCCCCGGGTTCTCAATGTCTTTGGTTCCTCCAGTTACGAGCACCATGTCTTCAGATCTGTTTCTCCATGTCGCTGGGTTCTCCATGCCGCTGGCTCCCTGAAACCAACAGTGGTCTTCTGATCTGATTCTCTACTACTCCTTTCTCCTGCCTTCTTGGTGCGTTACAACTAGATCATGTCTTCAGTTACGAGCACCACCATACCCTCAGGGGATTCAAACAATGCATCTCCTCCTAATGCGAGGCTTGCTACTACTATCCTTACCTCCTCCAACTTCAAATTATGGAAAAAGGGGGTTACTATGTCCCTATCGGGTATCCGACGTACGCACCACCTTACTCGTCTTCCAACTCATGATGTGGTAAGTACAGAATATGAGGATTGGTATAGTGATGATTGCCACTTTTTTTTTCCTCCTCCTGAGCTCAATGGACCCATCCGTTCAGCAAATGTGTCAGAATTGCGACAGCACCAAGGAACTATGGGATACTCTACATTTGATGTTCTATCAGGCAAACAATCTCTCTCGTCTTAGTGAACTCTTCCCCAAGATGGCTGAACTAAGACAAGGGGCGCATCCTATCACCGAGTACTTCGTCGAATGGAAGTTTCTTGCTGATAAGATCTTGGATCTTTGGGAGATCCCCTCTACCAGGGAGGAGCATCAGGCTCAACGTGAGCACCTTGTACTTCTTTGGCTTCTGAATGGACTAGATCCAAACTTCTCGACAACAAAGACTGAAATGCTAGCGAGCCTATCTACCCTACAAACTGCTAGTGTATATCATTGTCTGGCTAAAGCTGGTTCAGCATGTACCCCTTCTTCATCTGCTTTACATATTTCCTCTGGAGAGTCGATGGCTCTTGCTTCTCGGGGTGGAAGGGGGACTAGTCGGGGGGGCGCACTGGTCGTGGTCGTGATACCGGCACGAGACATTATACCCATTGCGGGCGTCGAGGCCACACGAAGGATACTTGTTGGGTGGTTCATGGGAAGCCTGACTGGGCCTCCAAACCTCCTCTAACTCGCTATGCGCACTTTGACGACTCCACTTCTACATCTCTGAGTCCAAGAACAATTGAAATATTTGAGGATGAGTATCGTCGCATGCAAACTCTTCAGATTGACTCTCCGACTCTAAGTGTTGTTGTGGCTCAAACCATCCAGCATGTTTGCACTTCACAGTGTCATGTTAGGTGGCTGGCAGATTATGGCGCTTCTGATCACCTGACTAGTACCTCAGGTATCTTACACTCATACAAACCTCATAGTGGGTCTTCAATTAAGGTTGCAGATGGATCGACAGTACCCATTGTTGGGTTTGGTAGTTGTGATGTGACACCTAACGTGACTCTATCCTCTATTGTTCATGTTCCTCAATCTACTTACAACTTATTGTCAATTAATAAGCTTATTCGTGATTTAAATTGTGTTGCTACCTTCACATCTTCTGGTTGCACTTTTCAGGAATAGTCGACGAGCTGTATTATTGGTAGAGGGAAGATGAGTGGTGGCGTCTATGTTCTGGACGAAGTCTCACATCTTGCTTGTTCTGCTGCCTCAACCAAATTCTTGGATCTTCATTATCGTTATGGTCATCCATCTATGCAAGTCATGCGTCGTCTGTATCATGAGTTTAGAAGGTTTCCCATCTCAACTGTGAGTCTTATTTGTTTGCCAAACTCCACAGAGTTAGCTATGCTCCTCGTCTTGAAGTTCGTGCTTCTGCACCTTTTGATTTAATTCATTCTGATGTTTTGGGACCGTATCTTGTCCCTATGTTGTTAAACACAAATATTATGTTACTTTTATTAATGATTTTTTCTTGAATGCCTTGGGTGTAATTAATGAAAAATTGTTCTAAACTGTCGTCTAATTTTCAAAATTTATGGAATGAAATATTTACTCAATTCTTTGTTCGTCTTAAGTTTCTTCGTACTGATAATCGTCAAGAATACTTATCTCAGTTTATGTCTAACTTTCAATCCGACAAAGGCATCCTACATCAAACCAGTTGTCTTGATACCCCCCCAACAAAATGGTGTTGCCGAAAGGAAAAATTGTCACCTCCTTGAGGTCACCTGGGCCATTTTTCACCATAAACACGTACCCAAACACTTCTAGGATGATGCGGTCCTTACCGTTGCACACCTTATTAATCATCTTCCCACACATATCCTTCAAGGGGAGACACCTTATCACACCCTTTATCCAGACCACCCTGGTCCCCTTCTACCTTTAAGGGTCTTTGAGTGTGTTTGTTATGTTAGGGATGCTCGTCCCACTATCTCCAAACTTGATCCTCGCTCTTTGAAATATATCTTTCTTGGGTATTCTCGGACTATTAAAGGATATCGTTTTTCTTCTCCTGATCTCCACAAATACATTATCTCGTCGGATGTTGTCTTCCTTGAATCGGACTCTTACCTTTCTCGTGGATCATCGCGCCTTGACCCATCTCTTTACGTTATCTTGGTTCCTCGTCACGAACCTGCGATCCTCTCTCCAACTGACCTACTGTGTCCTCTTTGGGGGCAGGTTTACTCTCGTCGCTCTTCGGATAGTACATTAGTGTTACCACCTCAGCCTACCTCTTCCCCTGATGATATGACGACTGTTCCTATGGAAGCACCTACTAGTGTGTCTGCTGCTCTCTTGTCCGTCAGCCCAGATCTCCCTAGTGCAATCTGGAAAGGAAGTCGGGCTTATCGGGATAAAACTCTATATGTTAGTTCTTACCAGGGATTATCAGCTTCTCATACTGCCCTGCACTCCACCCTGGATCAATCCGTCTTCTACTGTTATGGAGTCCAAAGCTCATCCTGGCTGGGTAACTACTATGCATGATGAATTGACGGCCCTTCAACTTCACAACACGTGGAACCTGGTCCCTTTTCCTCCTGGCAAGCGGTCTATTGGATGCAAATGGATCTATTTTATCAAGGTCAATGCGGATGGTTCCCTCGATCGCTTGAAGGCCCGCTTGATTGTCAAAGGTTATGCTCAGACTTATGGCGTGGATTATGATGAAATGTTTGCCCCCGTCGACAAAATGTCACATATTTGCATCTTCTTCTCTCTTGCAGCCTCTCACCAGTGGCCCTTGTACCAGTTGGACATCAAAAATGTGTTTCTTCATGGGTACTTGATGAAGAGGAGTATATGGAACAACCACCTGGGTTCATTGTTGAGGGGGAGCGTAACAAGGTGTGTCATCTCCGGAAGTTAATATATGGATTAAAGCAATCCCCTCGAGCATGGTTTGCTAGTTTCCAATCTGTAGTCACTCAATTCGGGCTTACCAAGAGTACAAGAGACTCGTCTCTCTTTTATCATAACTTTTCGGCTAGTACTATTCTACTAGTGGTTTATGTTGATGATATTGTCATCACAAGCAGCAATTCTGAAGGGAAAACAAATCTCAAGGCATCCTTACACTCCAACTTCCATACCAAAGATCTGGGCTCAGTGCGGTACTTCTAGGGATTGAAGTTGCTAATTATGATGACACCCTCTTTATTTGTCAACACAAATATGCTCTCGATCTTTTATCTGACCTTGGAATGTCTAACTGTAGCCATATAGATTCTCCACTTGAACCAGGGGAAAAAGGTCTTCATGTCGAAAGCAAACCATTTGATTCACTAGATAAGTATTGTAGAATAGTTGGAAAATTGAACTACCTTACTATGACTCGTCCTGACATTGCATGTGTTGTAAGTAAGGTCAGTCAGTTCATGTCTGCTCCAACTATCTCTCAATGGGGATCTGTTCTCCGAATCGTCAAATACATAAAGAAAGATCATGAACTCAGGATATCGTACAAGAACCGAGGTCATTCAAATATAGAGGCATACTATGATTCTGACTGGACAGGCTGCTTAGCCACTCGAAAGTCAACCACAAGATTTACTATCTTTATTGGTGGAAATCTCGTCTCCTAGAAGAGCAAGAAATAAACCACGGTCGGCAGATCTAGTACTGAGGCGGAATATCGGGCTATGTCCCACACTGTTGTTGAGACCCTTTGTGAAATCGGGTATCCTGTTCAGGATCTCACTCCTCTATGGTGCGATAATCAAGCTGCGATACAGATAGCTACTAATCATGTGTTTCATGAATGCACAAAACACATAGAGGTCGACTGCCACTTTGTAAGGGAGTAGTATGGAGGACTTATTTCCCTAAGTCATGTGAAGGCCGGAAATCAAGTTGCAGATATTCTTACTAAGAAAGTTATGAGAATCAGAATGAACTTTATATGTAACAAGTTAGGTCTGGGAAGTTCCCACGGCCCAACTTCTCAGACCTAACTTGAGGGAGAGTGTTAGACACATTAGTCACATATCTTGTAATATGAACATATGTTTTCCTCTACTTTATATATATATATCCCCCCTTGGACCTCTATTGAGGCATCAAGTATTCCAATACCGAGTAACAGATATATTATATCATGTTTAGTATTAATCTATTGGATCAATAGTGAGCACCAATCAAGGCTATCATATTACCATTTCATTTGATTGTTCAATTTGACCATGTATACTAAATAAACCTAAGAAAACTTCTACCATACATTTTCAGGATTGAATAAGTTGCACGTGTAGCCCAAGAGTTAGAAAACTACAGCCTTACATCTTCATTACGAGAAGTTAATTACACTAGTGCCTCGAGGGCAAGAAAACAATTACCTTACACCTTCATTAGGAGAACAAGTTAGTTGCACTAGTGCCTCAAGAGCACCTGCCTCTTGACCAACTGCGGCATTGTTGCTATTGCTATCTCCATGAGCAGCCAAATTAGCTAAAGCTCGTGCAGCCTGCAAAAAAAGTACGAAAATATTATTTACTTCTGATATAGTATAGAAAGTCCATAAAACTTTAAAAAAAGGAACACATGCTAATAACATTTACAAAGAAGATAAATCACTTGATAAAGCAAACTCAAAGTATACAGTGATGGCGATCGACGGCACGCACGCGTCTATTCCCGCAGGAGGCAGTGATCGGCGACCCGTTTGGGTGATCCGAGTCTGCAGATGCGCCCGAAGGGTCATTCCGAGTCAGTTTCATATATTAGATTTTATTATTTTGATGTATTTAGCACCCAATCGGCCCAAACAAATTATAGTCGTCCGATCGAGAGCCCTAATTTTGTTTCTTTTATTTCCTCTTATAAATATGCACAATTAGGGTTGGTCAAGGGATCGGTAGTTGCTACTCAGGTAACCGGTTGGTCTCCCCGGTGGACTCCGGGCTTTGTATTGTTGTCTGCCGCCAGGTTCTTCCTCCCCCAGCCCGCTACCCCTCCTCCCTGCCCCTTTCGGCCACACTCCGCCCCTCTACTGCTAAACCTGCCACCCACCTGCTTTTCCCCGGTCCCGATCTCACTCCCACCGACCCGCCAACTTCCCCGCTTACCTTCCAGGCCGACTCCAACCCTTTACCGTCAATTTCCCCATCACCCCAGTCCTGATCCCCATCCTCCACCACAGATCCAAGCTTCCCCGGCCCGCCCACCCCTTCCCAGCTCAGCCGCCATCTCCTCTCAATCCCCCAGCCACGCATGACCACCGCACCATCAGTCTCGCCCCCTTCCCACAGCCAGCCACCCTCTCGCAGCCCTAAGCCCCCAGATCCACTTTCCCCAACCCACCCGCAGCCATTCCGTGGCACCACTAGCGAGTCATCTCAGTGGTAGATTGTAATTGTTCTTTACTCGTAAATGCTTGTTGGCCAAATGTGCAATTTTGTTTAGAGACTTATTAAATTTTTATTACATGTTGATTATTTCTAGGATCGGACTGTTTGCACCATCGAACATCATTTGCATGTGTTGTGTAGTCACTTGCATTAATTGTACTTTGACTTAGGGCATCGGTCGTCAGTCATCTGTAGACTCGCGTTGCATCAATTAGTATCAGAGCAAGCTTTCGTTAGCGCCGCATTCATACGCGGTAGTGGAGTCTATAGGTAGCATCTCATGGCATATCATTACAATGAACATCCTTATTTGCATTCCGCTCCTCCTAAATATCGTGTCGGCACTCCGCCACGACTTGCTAGAGACGATCGCTATGATTCTAAAAATTCACGTTATCGTCACTATACCACGCCACGACTTGATGTTGGTAGAGTTGAGTATCTTCGTAGAAGCCCTCCAGAGAGATCTTCATACTATTTTGATGATCACCCTCGCTCATCGCCGCACGCACGTAGGGATCACATTCACCCTCTGACACACTGTGAGTCTATTAGGGACGAGCATTTTGATGACTATCCGGATCCCTATAGGGGTCACCACTATGTGGATAACCTCACGCGTTTGGATCCCCCTATTGTTTTGTTCCGCTAGTAGAGATACCTGAAACCGAATTTCAGCGATTGGTTCTTGATCAATTTGATCGTGTACGTGATCAAATAGATCGCCTGAATTTGCCCTCGGGGGAACCTACAGTATGACACATCAGGATTCAAGTCAAACCATTGATGCGCGTAGTACTCCCATAGGTATGAGCGATAAACCACCTGGTTTTGGTACTCTTCCCCTTGATGAGTCTCCATGCCCACGCGATTTTGAGGCAGAGCATGACCCTGGCCTTGTACTACAGGTGGAGAGCATCATTAACACGTCTAAAGAGTTTGGTCGCGAGAGTGAGGTCAAGCAACCCAGTGACACTGTGATGGTCTATCCATCTTCTACACCTTATGTTGGCCTCGTTACCCCCTTGGTTACAGACCCCTTTCTTGACACCTCGTCGGCTAACCCCCACTTGAGTACGAATTCTTCTTACTCTCCCTTTAGCCTTATTTTGAGTCATGTCATGACCGAGAACCTCGAGCCTAGTGTCGATGTCTTGGTGGTCGTCTCACCCGCTTTTGGGGACACTACCCTTAATAGTAGCATTCACACGAAGGATCATGACCCTACTGACTGGTTCTTTAATGACCTGCCTTACAAGCCGCCTGATGAACGATCACTTCCCTGTGATATTGACATCCTGTTGAGCGAGTTATCTGTGAGCGCCGACTTATTTACACCACTTCAATGCACGTCCCTTATTTTGCTTTGGAGAGTGGGTCGTGAGGGTGACACTGAGTATGTCATGATTTTCTTAGGTACGCTTGAGCATCCTCCCGATGTATTGAGAATTGAGTGTATGATCTACCACACACGTGATGAGTTCGTAGACATACCGCCTGCAGACCCACCAGATGGGTTCTTGCTTATTTGCGGCACTAACCTCACTCGAGTGTCTCATCCTATTATTGATATCTCTGTTACGCACTTAGGTGACCGTCGCCTTCGCGACGAGTTTTCATGCATACATCCTGGTGAGCCACCTGATGCGTCGCATTCCCTGAGAGATACTAGGAACCCTACGAGGTCGTATTGGAGTGTTGGCATCTCACACGATCATTCTGTCACTATTCACACGGTCACTGAGTTTTATTACACTCCTCCAGACGAACCACCCAATAACCCACCCATTTCTAGGAAACTTCGCCTCATGGAGCTCGTTGTATATCCGTGTACCGTGTCTATCGTGTTTCTCATGCATCACTCATGCAAACATGTCATCATTTGGGTTTATCTTTCGCATCATTGGTCTGTTTATCATTTGCATGCACTTCATAAGACAGTCCAAAGAAAGATCGTGGCTAGTAATGAAATTTACAAAGATCACGCCGATCTGCACAGGAGGGAGCAAGTATTTGACGTTGGGGAACAGGTTATGATCTGCCTGCGACCTGAGAGGCTCCCCCAGGGGGCAGCGAAGAAGTTAATTGCCCGTCAGATGGGCCCCTATACAGTCACTCATTGGGTTAGTGCGAATGCGTATGAGGTTGACATACCACCGGCAATGGGGATTCACTGAGTGTTTAATGTAGAGTACTTAACCCCATACTATGAGGAGCGAGTGTACGGGGACCCCTTATCTCCACCTACCCCAGATCCCCAGCTTGACCCTCACCTCTCTAGCACACCAACCTTGCTAAGGCAGTCGCGGATGGTTGAGCACCGCTCGGAGGACCACACTTCACAGCCGACAGTTCCAGTAGCACCGCATTCAGACGGAGATACATTGTTATGACAGTCGCCTACGCCTACCGGAGATACGTTACAGATCGTTGGTCATGACTTCACGACGACAGGCGGTTCAGTGGTCCTACGGTACTTGGTCTATTGGCTTGCCCGCCCGACTTCAGACGATACATGGATTTTTGTTGTGGAGCTCGAGAGAATCGCCCCAGACTTGCGCCAGGAGTACGATCTTCACTCACCAGAGATTAGTGCTTTCAGGGGGGTTGATGGCGATCGACGGCACGCACGCGTCTATTCCCAAAGGAGGCGGTGATCGGCGGCCCGTTTGGACGATCCAAGTCCGTGGATGCGCCCGGAGGGTCGTTCTGAGTCAAATTCATGGATTAGATTTTATTATTTTGGTGTATTTAGCCCTTGATAGGCCCAAACAAATTATAGCCGTCCGATCGGGAGCCCTATTTTTGTTTCTTTCATTTCCTCTTATAAATATGCACGATTAGGGTTGGCCAAGGGGTCGGAGTTGCTTGAGAGAGCAGACGCTAGTCACTCACTCGATGGATTCTGAGTCCCTACGACGTCGTCCGAGCCCGCCGCCTCTTCCAGGTTTCGCCCCTCCCCAACATCCCCTGCAACCCTCCGTTTTCCTCTCCTCTCCTCCTCCGCCTACTGATCTCGCCGATCTCTTCCATGTGATCCTGTCCCCAGCAAAACCGCAACGCCACCTTCCCTCCCTGACCCCAGCCCACTTCGTCGGCCACCCATCCCTCCGGATCCACATCCTCCCTACCCCATCCATCCCTCCCCTACCCCACTCGACCCCAATACCCACCGCCAGCCACCCAGCCCTCCAGATAAGCACTCCCACTACCCATTCCAGCCGCGTCCCATTCATCCTTCTCCAGATCTCACCCTCCACCTTCCCAAATATTCCAAATTCAATTTTTCCTAATTACCTGCAGCCCCGTCGTGGAACGACCATCAAGTCGGAAGCACTCCCGCCAACGGCTCTCCATCCCGAAGCCAAACTGTCGCGTGTATAAGCAAATCAAGGTATAGGGTGTTTAAGTTCTCTTGATTGGGTATTTTGGATTTTTTGAACTATTGTTGTGGTTAGTTAATTATTATATGCAATTACACTTGATTCATTGCTTTGATTTGTTGGGCACATCCGGCGCACTTCAATTGAATTCGCAACTCATTTTGTTGGCTAATCTTAGTTGTTTCTTAAACGTTAATTCTTACTTTCAAATGTGTCATTCGTGCTCTTAGCGTTGCTAAAATTTATTACTTGCTAGTGGATCTCAATTTGGATTGTTCTAATCTTTACACGCGCACGGCATTTAGACCATATTCTCATTTGGATTGCATTTGTCATCGTTATCATTCTAGCCGATCTACCACATCACATAGGCATCAAAACAAAATTAGAAACTAAATAAACCAATTAATTGGTCAGTATTCTTGTTACCAAAAATCAATACCCACAACCGTAAAGGGTGAAGCGTTTTAGGCATGCAGCGGCACTCCTGCCGAATGCACTATATAGTAGTCTTAGGCTCTATTTGTTTGAGTGTTTTTCTCAGTTGCAGTTTTGAAAAATACGCAAATGTTATTTTTTACGCTTGGGTAATCTCTGCTGGAACTGTGGAAAGTGGGCCACATTCAGGAACACTGTTCTATCAATAGCAACTTGATAAGTACACAGATAAAAACCAAAATGTAAATAACAAGAATCAGCTAATTCATCAAAAATTGTACTGGATTTATGACAGAATTATATGTCAAATTCAACACATGGACTGATATGTTGAATTAAGGTGAAAATGACTATCTTAGTTGACTTGACTGACTGAGAGATTTTGTAACCATGTGTGCCATGGAATACTTGCTTAATGCAGTGTAATATGCCCTCTTGACTAACAATACATGAATGAAACAAACAAAATTATGTAAGTTAATAGTTCAGAAGAACGGGAGCCAACATAGAGCCCATTATAACAGCATTTTAATGTTACTGAGAGACAACATAATTTGACTATAAGTAAAATGAACCAAAAAAAAGATAAGAGGCTGGATATGATTGGTTGGCGAAACCTGCTCTTGTACTCCTTCAATCTTGCATGATTTTGCGAGCATCACCAAAGCATGTACACCGCCTGCCTTTGCTACCTCCATGCTACATTTGTCATCAGCACTCAGGTTTGCAAGTGCACCAGCAGCTCGCTCCTGCTTAAGGGTAATTATGCATAAGTCAATCAGAACAATATTTACTAATAAGTGTATGATATATAAGTGTGTGGGGGCATGGGTACTAACATATACCCAACATAATAAAAATAGATATCTCCCACTTTACTTGCCTTATGCTTGCGTGATAGAATAGAATGAGTGGAAGAATGAGAAAAACACATACATGGGTAAAGAATTTTGAGATCTCTACTATTATGTCAATCAAAGCCTTTATATTGACAATGTACTACCTTATGTGTAAGTCATATAAATTTCAACCCAAGTTGGCCAGTTACCGAAGAAAAATACTCCCTAATTTCTTGTATTAACCATCCTGACTTCAAAAAAAAAAATCTTTTAACAACCCAGGTTTGTCAGGTTGCGCATAGAATCTATAAATACCAAATCACGCATTCACGCCCACAATAGGGGTGGTCAAGTTAACATTCCTGGCAAGAAACCTGAAAACTATTAGTTGGGTCTTCTAGCAAGTGTAAATTGTAGATCTGGTTAACGCATACGTGTTTCAAATACAGTTATCAGATTTGAACAAGTGTTATATTAGTAAGAAGTAAGATTATTGTGTATATAGGATATCAATGATTACAGTATTCAACACAAAACCATATGTTTAAGTGATTCATCAGTAGAAACCAGACATGCAATGCAAACAGATGAGCCTGAATAGTTTAAAATACACATACAAGGACTCCCTCTATCCCAGTTGGCCACTTGAAGATGAGATCCACCAGAGCTTTAACTGCACCGGCTTCAGTAATGGCCATCTGAAAAAAGCAACAAATTTTACATTTTACAGGATGAAATCAAAAGAAAAATATTACAAAAAGGAGTTGCACAGTTCAACATCCGGAAGCACTCAAAACCTTGTGCTCTTCTCCAACTGAAAGATTCCAAAGCCCCCCAGCAGCCTCTTCAGCAACAAGCCTGTTTGTAGATCTTGCAAGATCAGCCAATATTCGGATACCACCTTCATCTGCTACTGCTTTCGCAACTTTAGCATTAACTGAAAGGTTAGCGATAGCCTGCAAAATCCAAGATCGCCTTTCAAACACAACAAAATAAAGGCATGGAGTCATCCACTCTTGAGAAATTTCAATTCATCAGAGCTCTACCTTTGCAGCTTCAGACTGTAACCCCTCCCTGCAAGACCTAGCAAGGTCCAAGAGCAATGGAATTCCACCATATTTCATGACAGATTCAGCCCTAGCAGGATCCACTGTAGCATTTTCATCATCAATCACGACAAATGTAGCAAGTCCTGCTGCAGCTCTCTCCTGCACATCTTCCTGAGAACTGTTCATCAAGCTCAACAGTAATGCTGCACCTTGTGTCAACCAAAAATCATTCATGCCGACCGAATTCGCCTCTGCAATGCGCAGCAGTGACTGAGACAGTACCCATTCTACCCAACACATGATGTCGCTTAAGTTCTTATTTCCACATCCCTGAGACCTCCAATTCCCAAACACCTCCCTCTCGTTTACTACTGTATCAGTGTCAGTAAATAATGAAGCAATTTTTTTGAAAACATCTGTAGAGCTGGAAAGAAGTAGCTTCCCCTTGGCTTGGCTTGAAGCTACCGAGTCATGGTTATCTTCCTCCTGTGGCGCCATGCAGTCCAGAGCGCACACCACCTTCAAATTCTTAGACGGAAGCATAAGTCTAAGAAACGCGCTTGGAGAAACACCAGTTCTAGAAACATCTAACCCGATTAGGTTTGGGAGCTTGATCCAAGACGATGCGGCTGATGCCCACTTCAAATTCCAGGATCCTGCAACTGACAAGAACTTGAGGGATTCAACCTTGCCAATTGCGTTCTCGTCAATGTTCCCACATTCTATAAGGGCAATCTCCTCCAGCAAGGGGCAGTGCCTTGCTAAGGCACTGAAGGCAAATCCATCAATCTCCCGGACGCCAAAGAGACGAAGCCTTCGCAGCCTAGGGCAGCACATGGCCACATGTCGGATGGCGTCGCTGGTAATCTTCTCGCACGGATCGGGGCCGATCTGGAGACTCTCGAGCGCCTCATGTCGGGCGGCGATCACCGAAAGCGTGGCGTCGGTGATGTTACGGCAGTACTCGCCGGTAATTTCGCGCAAGTCGCGAGCGTGAAGGTTAATGATGGCGGATGCGGATTCCGAACCCCGGAATCGGAGGCGGCGGAGATTGGCGCATCTCAACGATAGCGCACTGGCAGTATCGACGTCGCAACGATGAGCGCGGAGATCCAGCGAGGTCCAAAGACAAGGGGAGGAGCCAAGCAAGCGCCAGGTGCGGCATGTGGAAGCGAGGGAGGCGCGGTCGCGGTAGTTAAGGCAGGAGAAAAGCTGCACTACCGTATCGTCCGGGAGGCTGATCCAGTCCAGCCCGACGCCGCAGTTGGGACGGCTTATCTCGTACTCCTCCGCTGTCTCCGGGAACGAAGGGGAGGCTATGACGGCCTTCTCCTTTTCCTTTGACGACGATCCACGCCGCCTTACTCGCCGGCTCATCTCCCCAACCCTGAGAACTTCGAGGGAAAGAGAATATCCGATGAAATCATAGGAGACAGCAAAATCCAAAGGCGCGGCAGAGCATCGTGGGAAGTATGTGGTTTGATTCACTGGCCAGGATTGCGCGATCTAGAGTTGCGAAAGAGATCGTGCGAAATTTTGAGCTTTTGGTCGGGGATCGAGTTCAGTGCCGATGAAGACGGTGGCGGGATGGGGATTTGATTGGGCAGCAATGTAGAGATGAATTCGGGAGTTTTCCGGGGCCAACTTTGGGTGGAGCGTCGGAGGAGGAGTCGGCGATAGGAAGCGGACGGAGGCGGGGATGAAGAAGGGAAGCCCTCAGCTCATCCATAGATGATGATGTCGTGCTTATTATAGCTCAGAAATAGATATCGTATTAAAGATTAATTCATAAATAAAGAAAGAAAGTAATTTCGTATTCAAATTCAGGAATCACTCGAATGTGGTGGTGTTAAAAGGAAACCAGATTTCGCTAATCGCTAGTGTAGTATATTATTAAAGAATAAAATAACTTCAAAAAATTTTAACTAGTCTAAAACTCCCACTCCTTTAAGCGCACGCTAACCCCACCGCTCTCCTTCTCGTTAGGGCTGATATATCGAATTTTTATTGTTAAAAGAATTATTTTAATATTTTTTTGGGAGCTTTTATTTTTTTGTTTTAGCTTTACATAATATTAAAATATTTTATAGTTTAATAATTAATATGAACTATTTTGTATTGACACAATCACATAAATTGTATGCAATCATTTAAGGTCATTTCGGACTCCCATAAATGCGAGTTAATTTAGTTGCACTTACGATTGAAACTCGTGACAGATGGGTTAGATCATGTGATAATTTCTTGGCTTAAACTCAATCTCGCCTTACACCTGTCATGGGCGGATACAAGCCCCCCCCCAAGAAATTTTAACTCAAAGTATTTAACTCAAGCGTGATTCTTGTCCTTGAGTCACCCAAACACATTGATGCTCTGTATTTGCCCCTCCCGGCTCTCGTGCCCTAGCTCTCTCGTCGGTGCTCTCAACTGCTCACTCGCTCTCTTTTCCTCTCATGCACGCTCGTTCTTCCTGTGGCTTACTGCTCTTCTCCCTCACTGTTATCGCTTCTGCGTGGGCTTCAACCGTGCTCGCAAACTCTTACAGGGCTTCGCCCACATTGGAGCGGGTTGCGCTAGTATATGAGCGGGAATGCGGGATGTGCCCGCCTTTGTGCGGATTGCGCCCCCTTGTGAGCAGGTTGCGTCTGCATATGAGCGAGTCGGGGTACTGTTGTATCTGAAAATACAACTTTTATAATTTTCAAATAAATTTCAATATATTTTTATAATGCAATTTATTTTTACAACTTTTATTTAAACATATAAATATGTGTTGCGGACTAACTCGATGCCCCGGCCGGACCGGATTTTACCTGGACTGTCTTAGCTCACGAAGCGGTCGAGCGTGCACACAGTCAATGAAAATAAGAGGTTGACACAAGACGTGATGACGTGGAAAAATCCCTCAACCGGGTAAAAAACCATGTGACCGGTTCTGTGCCGTTCAAAATCCACTAATGTTGGCGATTACAATGCGCAGGGAGAATCTGGGGCGACAGGCCGCTCCCCGTTACAACTTGGGGGATGAGAGAGAGACTTCTGCTCCTAATGGGCGACAGGCCGCACCACGGGAGAGACTTGGACACTGGAATTCGAGAGATGGCACTGGTGCTCTGATGCTGGGGGCGCAACCTTGGCGTGCGCTTGCTTGGAGGGGTCATCTTCCTCCTTCTGCTTGCTCCGGGACTTAGATGTTTTCCTGCTGGAGGCACGGTGGCGGCTCGCGGTGGCTGGAGGATGACTTGAGGGAGGAGGTCGGCAGAGCTATCACCTGAGGAAGAAGACGACCGGGAGCCGAAAAGTGAAGAATGAGGAGGTCATAGGGCTCCTTTTATAGCCTCCAGGAGAGGTTCATGGCAGGCCCCACCACCAATGTAGTGGGTGGTTACCCACCAGATCGGACGGCGAGGAAAGCCCATCATGATCGGACGGCGGGCAGGCCGGCGGCGGCTAGTCTGGCGGCGGCGCCGGTTTCCCCTTAGAGGGGGCGGTTTTTGAGGAGAGAGAGGGAGTGCCCCCCCCCCCATGATTTCCTCGTCATGGAGAGTTCATGGGGGTGGAGTTGAATTAGTCAACCCCATGATCTCCCTTTTTTGGAGAAGATCATGGGGGAATTCCATTTATAAATGGGGGTGTAACTCATCAATTGTCCCCCAAATCATTGTTATCCGGGAGCGAAGTGAGCGAGAAAAGAAGGATTTTCCCGTTATCCTTCCCTATCCTGCTGTCATGACAACCTCCGACGAGAAGATGGAGGCGGCGAAGGGTGGTGCTTCCAAGGTATCCGGAGCAAACTTGTCGAAGAAGAGTCGGCCGACGAAGACGCCGAACGTGGTCGCGCGCGTCCGGGCTGCGCGGCCGCAGGTCACGCGCATGCATCCCGGCCATGCACGGTTAGGCCGTGCGCGCGCTGGCGGGCCACGCGCGCGGCCTGGCTGCGCGCGCGCGAGGCTGGTCTGGCGCGCGGCTGGTCGCATGCCCAGGTCGCGTGCGCAGCAAGCCGCGCGCCCAGGTCGCGCGCGCGGCAGGTCGTGCGCCCAGATCGCGCGCGCGCCCCGGTCGGGTGCGTGCTAGGCTTCGTGCGCATGAGTCCTATTTTGCGTGTCTTTCTCGCTTTGCGCGTCGTTGGGCCTGCATGTGCTCGGATGCGCGACTCCAAGCCTTCACTCTTTGGGGAATCCTGACCTTTTTATTTTTGTGTTGTGCAGGTCTCGAAGCGTTCTTCTGGTCCGATACGTCTGCGCTTCTCTTTAACCGAAGATGGTGTAGAAATTTGGAGGAAGAAATATGGGCTTCCTGCTGATTTGGAGGTGAGGATACCACATTCCGAGGAGCGAGTCCAAAATCCTCCTCGTGGCTGGCTAATGATCTACAAAGTTTCCCTGAGGTCCGGCTTCCGCTTCCCACCGTGTGAGGAGGTGATCGAGATCTTGAAGTTTTGTGGGGTGCCAATTTCCCAGTTTATTCCTGCTGGACTTGCCCGAATTATGGGCTTAGTTTCCTTCTTCTGCGAGCATGGAGGTTGGTTTTCTCTGGACCAATTTTTAGATTGGTGTGACGTTCGTTCTGATGGTGGTGAGTGGGTGGAGGTCCGCAGCAACAAAAGTTGGTTGGAGTTTGAATCCCACAGGGATCGCCGTCATGATAATACTTCATTTGGATATGTTAAGAATTCATGGGGCCTTCCCGAGGTGTTGGACGCGCTTCCCGATCGTTGTCGCCGCGTGAGGGGGAAGGAGAGAGAATTTTCCCCGGTGCTTGGGTTTTCTGAGCCTCGCGAGCTAGTCAACTGCCTCTTTAATATTTACATTTTTGTGGAGGAGAAGCGCTTGTTGCGGTGTGGTATTTCTTTGGAAATAGCTCAGATTGCCGGGACTTCTCAAGGAGGGGGCCGGAAGAGGAAGGTGGTGGCGGCCCCTCCTGGTGACATTGATGCGGTAGTGGCAGTGGCTTCTTCTGACGCTTGTCATGAGTCGACTCCTGAGGTGCAGATTCTTGCTTCCCAAGTTCCTTAGGTGTCTTCGAATACTGCAGCTTCGCGGATGTCCTCTTCCTTGAGGGCAATGAGTGATGCAGTAATGCATTGATTTATGGCCTAGATTTCTTTTCTCATTTTTTTCTTTGCTATTTGGTGCTAACTTTGGCCTTTTCTTTGTGCAGATAGAGACTCAAGCGCAGATTGCGATAACCTGGAATGACCATTACGTGAGTTTGAAGGATGGGTACCTTGCTCTTCAGGAGAAGCTCTGGTCGACGTCGAGCTCGTTTGCCTCCTTGAAGGAGGAGCATGATCGGGATGTTGCGTGGTTCCGTCGGATTAGATCAGGGCTGAAATCCGAGCTAGAGGATGCACATGCGGCCTTGGAAGTGGAGAAGACCCTGGTGGAGAGGACCACCCAGATGTTGAAGCATTCGAAGGAGGAGACTTCAGGCTTAGAGACTCAGTTACAGGTGGCGCGGGAGGAATCCACTAGTCTTGAGACTCCGCTTCGGGCGGCGAAGGCGCAAGTGGAGATGTTGTCCTCTGATGGCCATGCATCGGAGTTGAAGGCTGTGGGACTTGCAGAGTACATGGAATCATTGGATTATATGCAAGACCGTTGTCTGATTGCAGAGGAGGTTCATGACGAGATTTGGTCTAAGGAGGTGGAGCCCCAGATGGATGATATTTGTAAGTTTGCACTCCAACGCGGTGTTTCGAAGGCCTTTCGCTTTGTTAGCAAGAGTCTGGGATATGACACATCTTGTTTTAGTTTTGTAGATGTTTCTGAGGATGAGCACTCTGACTCAGATACCGAGGATAAGTAATGGTACTCATATCTCTGTCGTTGTGTGTTTACATTTTATTATTTGGTTGGGTGTATTGTGTTTTGCCTCTTGTTTAGCATTGGTTGTTGTTGCCTCTAGGCGCTAATTGTCCTTCTTGTATCATTACAGCTCTGTTTTGTTATGACATTATTATTTTTTATGTCAACTTGGCTATTTTGTTTGCACGGCTCAGGTCTGTGGCTTAGTTTGCACGAGGTTTGCTCGCAACTTCTTTGTGAGGGGTGCAGGATCCCACGGGGTTGCACGAGGGCTGCTCGCGGCTTAGTTTGCACGAGGGCTGCTCGTGGCTTCTTCGTGAGGGGGGCAGGCCCCCACGGGGTTGCATGAGGGTTGCTCGCGGCTTAGTTTGCACGAGGGCTGCTCGCGGCTTCTTCGTGAGGGGGGCAGGGCCCCACGGGGTTGCACGAGGGCTGCTCGCAGCTTAGTTTTCATGAGGGCTGCTCGCGGCTTCTTCGTGAGGGGGGCAGGCCCCCTCAGGATTGCACGAGGGTTATTCGCGGCTTAGTTTGCACTAGGGTTGCTCGCGGCTTTTTCATGAGGGGGGCATGCCCCCACGGGGTTGCACGAGGGCTGCTCGCGTTTTAGTTTGCACGAGGGCTGCTCGCGGCTTAGTTTGTACGAGGGCTGCTCGCGGCTTCTTCGTGAGGGGGGAAGGCCCCCACGAGGTTTTTGAGTGTGTTGTCGTTCCTGTTTGAATAGGCAAGATTTGAAACAACATAATGCAATACGAGAATAAAGATAACTTGCGCAGGACTAAGTCCGCGGCTTACACATATTACAGAGTCTTTTTGCTAGAGAATGCGTTAAAAAACATATAACAAGAAATCACTGGTAAAATCGTCGCAGGTTTTGCGCATTCCAAGTGCGGTGGAGAGTCTTTCCTTCGGCATTTCACAGCTTGTAAGTCTCTGGCTTCACCATGGCCGTAACGACGAAGGGCCCTTCCCAGGTCGGAGATAACTTGTCGCCCTGTGTTCCCTTTCATGCTGCTTCTAGAGTGCGGAGGACCAAGTCCCCAACGCTGATCGGTCGGGGCTTCATCTTGTGATTATAGTAGCGGGCCGTACGTTGCTGATAGGCTGCGGTGCGAAAAGCGGCTTCTTCGCGGACCTCAGAGATCAGATCTAGGTTGTATCGGAGAGCGTCGCCATTCATCTGGAGATTGAAATTGGAAACTCGGGGGCTTGGAACACCGATGTCGACCGGGATGATTGCTTCAGTTCTGTAACAGAGATTGTACGACGTTTCTCCTGTCGGGGTTCTTTTTTGTTGTCCTGTATGCCCATAGCACGTTGGGGAGCACATCTACCCATTGCCCCCCAGCGTTTGCAAGTCGCACCTTTAGTCCCTTCAGAATAGTTCGATTGGTCACTTCGACCTGCCCATTGGATTAGGATGCGACACGACCGTGTGTCGTAGTTCGATCTTTAAGTTTTCACACAGTTTGGTGAAATATTTTCCTATAAATTGAGTGTCATTATCGGTTATGATAATTGTTGGTATGTCAAAGCGGCAGACGATGTTCTTCCAAACGAATTGTTTTGAGTTCTCCTTAGTAATCTTGGCGAGAGGCTCTGCTTCTACCCACCAGGTGAAGTAGTCGATGACTATGATGATGAATTTCCTCTGTCCCGAGGCTTGGGATAAAGGGCCGAGAAGGTCAATTCCCCATTGTGCGAATGGTCAAGCCCCTTACAGCGTGGTAAGAGCAACAAGAGGTTGTCGGGGAACGTTGGCATGCAGCTGGCAACTTTTGCATTTTTGTACGAAATCCGTCGCTTCCTTTTTCATGGTTAGCCAGTAAAAGCCTTGGCGCAGGATTTACGGGCCAAGGCCTTCCCGCCCAAATGTTCTCCGCAGACCCCTCCGTGGACTTCACGGAGGGTATACTCGGCGTCAGCTTCTGCTAAATATTTCAGGTAGGGTCCTGCAAAGAATTTCTTATAAAGTTCTTCGCTAATCAGCGCAAACGTAGTTGCCCTCATTCTTAATCGACGGGCCTCCTTCTGATCATCTGGGAGTTGCTGGTTCTTCAAGTAGTTTATTAATGGGGTGATCCATGACCCCTTTGATTCTTCAATCTTTGTTATATCCCAGGGTCCTTGGATACTAGGAAGGTAAATTTTTTCAACCCTACGTCTTCTTAATTGATAGCGAGAGGGAGACGTGGCTAGCTTTGACAGGGCATCTGCTCGACTGTTCTGCTCTCTAGGGATGTGGAGAATTTGGACTTGTGGTATTTGAAGCAGGAGAGACCTTACCAGTTAGAGGTATTGGACAAGTTGCTCACTTTTTTTGGTTTCATAGTCCCCTTCCACCTGGGATACGACGAGTTGGGAATCAGAGTAGATTGTTAACTTGGCGGCGTGACAGTCAATGACAAGCCTGAGCCCTGCAATTAAGGCCTCATATTCTGCTATGTTGTTGGTGGCAAGGAACTTCAACCGGAGCCCGTACTCTAAAGTGACGAGTTCTGGGATTATGAGGAGCAGTCCGACTCTGACACCCTCTATTCCGGACGCTCCGTCAAGGTACATAGTTCATCCTTGTCCCGACTCTGCTGATACAACTTCTGGCTCGGTTGGCAAGGAATTTTCAACGACAAAGTCTGCTAAAACTTGTGACTTAATGACGGGGCGTGGCAGAAAGTGGATGTCAAATTCGCTAAGCTCGACCGCCCATTTGACCAGTTGGCCAGATGCCTCTGGTTTTTGAAGAATAGCACGGAGAGGTAGATCTGTCAACACTTTGATGGTGTGGCCTGAAAGTAAGGACGAAGCTTCCTTGTTGAGAAAATGAGTGCTAAGGCCGTTTTGTCTACGACCGGATATCGGGTTTCAGCATCTGAGAGGATCTTGCTAAGGTAATATATGGGGCGCTGAACCCCTCCTTCATCCTTTACCAACACCGAATTTAGTGCGGCTGATGTGATAGCAAGATACAGAAAAAGGGTTTCTCCTTGAGCTGGTTTTGATAGCAGCGAAGGGGAGGCTAGATATTGCTTTAGCGACTCGAAAGCTGATTGACATTCATCTGTCCATTAGAATCCTATGGTTTTGGCTCCTCTTAGAATCTTAAAAAAGGGGAGGTATTTATCCCCGATCCTTGCCAAGAACCGAGAGAGAGCAGTGATTCTCCCGTTCAACTGTTGCACTTCCTTAAGGGATTGAGGTGGTGACATCTCTTCTAGAGCCTTTATCTTCTCTGGGTTGGCCTCGATTCCATGTTGAGTTACCATGAATCCTAGAAATTTTCCTGATGTAACCCCGAAGGCGCACTTGGTAGGGTTAAGTCTCATGCCGTACTGTCGAAGGATCTTAAAACACTTATCGAGATCCTCCAAGTGATTCTCCCGATGGGTGCTTTTAACCAGCATATCATCAACGTATACCTCCATTGTCTCGCCGATAAGGTCCTTAAAAATCTTATTCATGAGTTGTTGGTAGGTGGCTCCCACGTTCTTGAATCCAAAGGGAAATACCTTATAACAGTAAACCCCTTTGTCAGTTCGGAAGGCTGTATGCTCTTCTTCTGCCGGATTCATTTGAATCTGGTTGTACCCGGAGTAAGCGTCCATGAAGCTGAGGAGTCGGTGCCCGACGGTTGAATCGACTAACTGATCAATTCTTAGAAGTGGGAAGCTTTCTTTGGGGCAAGCTTGATTGAGGTTGGTGTAGTACACACACATTCTCCATTTTCCTGACGATTTTTTCATTAGAACAACGTTAGCTACCCAGGTAGGGTATTTAACTTCCCGGATGAAATGGGCGCTAAGGAGATTTTCTACTTCGTCTTCAATTGCCTGGAGACGCTCTGGAGCAAAGTTTCTCTTCTTCTGGATGACGGGTTGGCAAGCTGGATTGATGTTAAGCGAATTCTGAATGATGAAGTGATCTATGCCAGACATATCTCCCGGGGCCCAGGCAAAGATATCCTTGTTGTTTCAGAGATAGGCTATCAGTTCCTCCTTTTCTTGTCACGGTAGGAGTGATCCGAGCTGGATGGTGCGAGCTGGGTTTGTTGGTGAGAGAGGGACTTCAATCAGCCCTTCCATAGGTATCCCTCATTGTAATACTGCTTCATCGCGCAAATCGAAGTCGTCAATGTTCAATGTGGTGGCATTTGTAGGTTGTGCCTGCCTGGAGTAACAATTCTTGGTGACCTCCTGATTGCCGCGTACAACTCCAATACCTCTCAGAGTGAGGAACTTCATGGCGAGATGAGGAATCGAGGGGATAGCCTTGAAGATAGTCTGAACGGATCTTCCGAAGATGGCGTTGTATGCGGAGCTTGAATATACTACTACGAACTGGATCTCGTGAGTCACTTGCCTTTGAAATTCCCCCATGGTGACTGGGAGAGTAATCATTCCTAGCAACTAGACTGGATGGTTGTCGAAGCCGTACACTTGTCCGGCTGCCTGCGTCAGATATTGATTGGAAATATTCATGCTCTGAAGGGTAGCGGAGAACAAGACATCGACTGAGCTTCTGTTGCCGACAAGGATTCGCTTAACGTTATAACATGGATCTTCGATCCCGACACTGATTATTAGGGGGTCTTGGTGAGGTGTTCGGAGCCCGACAAGGTCTTCATCCCCGAAAGTTATGGTGGTGTCCTGCTTGCACTTCTTATCTTCATGGGCCCCTCCTTGCATACTTACTGAGAAGATTTGAGCAGAGAGAATAGGTGATCCGGCGATAGTTTCAATATTTCCGACCATCTGCCTACCACCTGCCCCCCTCTGGCGGAGCGTTTTGCAGATCTCTGGGAGGCCTAGGCGGGTCCTATTTATCATGCACACGTCCTTTTAAAAATCTTCCGAGAAGTTCTAGGCAGACCAAGCGCTCAATTTCTTCCTTCAGGCGGGCACAATCTTCTATGGTGTGTCCTGTGGTTTGATGAAACTCGCAATATTTGGACTGGTCATTTCTGGGGTTATGGACTGGTTGCTTGGGCCGCTGTAATGCTGACTAATTTTGGATGGCATAGAGTACATTAGTGCGTGTAGTGTTGAGGGGAGTAAAATCCATAGGCGGTTGATCTCTCTAGTGATCTCGTCGACGTTGCCCGTTCCGGCGCTCTTCTCGGAATCTCCCTTCTTGACGTTGAGGAGCCGGCTCCTTCTCTCCCTTTTGCTTCTAGGCGCCATCAAACTATTGGCGATGGGCTTCAATAGCTTTGTCAGCGGCAATCTGGGCCTCAACCCGATGCACGAGGTCAGGATAACTGGGGACAGTTTCTCGCATCAGTGCTGAGTAGAAGCCGCTAGGACGGAGTCCTCCCAGGAACACCCCCCGCAGTAACTCGGAGTCCACTCCCGGAATTTGACGGGCTTTGGCAGTGAAACGTAGGTAGAAATCTTTCAGGGTCTCTCCCTCGTTTTGGCGAATTCCTGATAAGTGGGAGGGATCGTGAATGATCCTACGATTGGCGATGAACTGATCGACAAACTGCCTTGTCAGTTCTGTGAAATTAGCGATGGTATCGGCCCTTAGCGAGTGGAACTATGTTCGGGCCTGTCCTTTGAGAGTGGCTGGAAACACCTGGCAGAGCAACTAATCTGGAGCATTGTAGATTCTCATAATGGTGGTAGAGTGATTGGCATACTCTAGCGGATCATCGGTCCCGTCAAACGTCTGAATGTTCGGGAGCTTAAATCCATTCGGGATTGGATGGTCAAGGATTTGTGGTGCCAAAGGGGAGCCTTGACAGAGCGTTCGGCGGGTGTGAATATCTCTTCTACCTTCTTGGTGATATTCTTCAGCGATGACTTCTCAAATTTCCTCCTGAGTGAACCTTTCAAGCGGAGGAAGGCGGGCATCATTGACGGGATTGTGATGCAGATGGTCCGCTCTTATCCTTCTTTGGGCCGGGTGAGTGGAACTTGCAGCTTCAGAATATTCTTTGGATCTTTCCTACCTTGAAGGAACTTCTTGGGCTCTGCCTTGACTTGGTTGTGGCAAAGGATCAGCTCGAGCCGGCTGCAGCGGGGGAGCAGGAGGTGCTCCGAGGTTCCGTAGCAGGGTGAGCATTTCCGTCTGCTTCTCTTCCATTTGGTGAACACGCCCTTTCAGGGCGGCGACGGGATCGAATGCGGCTTCAGCAGTCAGTGGCACGTCCACCAAAGAGTGGGAACGTGCGCGCTCGGCATGTATGCCAATGGCGGAGCCTTCAGTGGTGCCGGTGCTTCTCTTTGCCATTACAGCAAAACTTGGAAGCGGGAATGCTGGTGATCTTGTATTCCGAAGGATATTGGGAATCGTGTTCCCACAGACGGCGCCAAACTATTGCGGACTAACTCGATGCCCCGACCGAACCGGTTTTTACTTGGACCGTCTTAGCTCACGGAGCGGTCAAGCGCGCACAAAATCAATGAAAATAAGAGGTTGACACAAGACGTGATGACATGGAAAAACCCCTCAATCGGGTAAAAAACCATGTGACCGGATCTGTGCCGGTCAAAATCCACTAGCTGTTGGCGATTACAATACGCAGGGAGAATCGGGGGCGACAGGCCGCTCCCCGTTACAACTTGGGGGATGAGAGAGAGACTTCTGCTCCTAATAGGCGACATGCCGCACCACGGGAGAGACTTGGACACTGGAATTCGAGAGATGGTACTGGTGCTCTGATGCTGGGGGCGCAAACTTGGTGTGTGCTTGCTTGGAGGGGTCGTCTTCCTCCTTCTGCTTGCTCCAAGACTTATATGTTTTCCTGCTGGAGGCGCGCTGACGGCTCGCGGTGGCTGGAGGATGTCGCGGGAACAATAATAGGTGATCTGCAGGACGTGCATCTCCTAGGAGAGCTCGCTCGCAAGTAGTCGACAAGGTCACGTTGGTTTCTCCCCGGGAGCCCCAGAGGACTCTCCAATCCAGCAGCCGAGAATGCGGTCTCTTCTCTCAACCCTCCGCCGCCTGACTCTCCATGTACCTCGGGCGACTGCGCATTTAATGTTGCATTAAATAAGGCATTAAACGGACGACGTTTCAATATCCGTTTGGACGGTCTACCCTCTAGTATAAATAGGGGGTCAGGGGCACATAAAGGGGGCAGCGAACTAAGGACAGAACATACCAGGGGTTAGGTGCAAACACTAAGTTTGGCTCTCACTAGTCTTCTCTTCTCCCCTTGTAAGCCCCCCAACCTTTGTCTGGGTTGGGCCAGAGGGGATCTTACTTGCCCAAGACGCCCACCCAGTTCTCCTTAAGGGGTGTCAACCCACACTATTAAGCACTAATTGGCTGCCTTGCTCGGCTTGAATAACAACATTCACATCACAGAGTTTAGTAGAAGATTTAATAGAAATCCACAACAATATATTTATATATATATAAAAAACAATATATATTTAAAATGAAGTGTAAAAGGTCGTAGCCACTGTTTATACACTAAGCCCGTAGGATATAAAAGTACTATAACTAACAACTCCTTTCTTTCTCAATTCTGCTTGAAAGTACTTACGTCTGGAAATTCTAGAGATGACAGGGGTGCCTCTGCTCGGGTAGTCCTATCAGCTGGCATTTCGTCCTGCGGCAGCTGGTCACTACGGTGCTCTCTCTCCTGTGAATGTTTATTAAAATAATCGTTAGTCACGGAGTTAAGTGGAATCAAATCTTCTCCTCGGAACCATATCTTGGGGACGAGCGTACGCACTCAACAAAAGTACATAACCGAAGCAAGATAGAGTTAGTACAACATTTCATATAGAAGATAAGAGCAATCATAAAAAGAAATGCAACATGGTATAACTGGGATAACATCATCAATATACGTCGGTTATAATTTAAGCTCCATTAGCACAGTAGTATAGTAGGTATTCACAACCAATGCAAACATCGCAGGCATTCACAGCCACGCTCACACACAGGCATTCACAGTCGTGTAACATTCCCTATGTCGACATAGTATGGACCGCTTCTCTTCAAGTAGGGTAACGGACCCCGCGGGCCTCACTGATGTGGTCATCGGTGACAGTTGCCAGTCCTGCCACTTCTGGGGGTGGTCGTACTGCACAACCTAGGCCTTAACGTACAACCCTGTGTACTCTTGGATGTGATCGACATCCGGTGATTCAACATTTTGGCCGACCAGCGGAGGAAACCAAACGGGGAGAAACATAACGGCCGGTCACCCGTGGTACTCATCTCCCTGTCGCCTTGAGTCGTCGATCTTCCCGCACCGGTACGATTGATCTGCGAAAGTGACTGACCCGCCACCATTTACCGTAAGCAATTTACAAGCAATCAATTTTGCTAGCATGCACCAGGTCTACAATGACAAGCCTTACTATGATTTTAAATAATTCAGACAAACGACACTTGACTCAACTTTTGATAAGGAGCGTAAGAGCACTTTATTTGGGGCTATTTTAGGCAGAATATTTCAACTCCTGTTATCCCTAACTAAGGTTCAACCTATCAAATAACTACCTATAAGAGCAGGACCAGTGCTTAAAATAGTAAATTGCAGAAACAAAAGTACGGAAAAAGAAGCTGCTGATAGTATAAGTTGCAGAATTGAAATGATGTAATCAAATAGGATCAGTAGGATACTGGAGTAGTTCTGAACTGAAAGAACTGAACTTAAATTAAGTACCGAAAGGAACATGACCAGTACGAGACTGGAATGATACTTAAATAAAAGATCTGAACTGCTAGTAAATAAGCATGACTAGTACGAGACTGGAGTATTAAAAAGAAATAACTGAACTGAAATAAGTAAAAGAACTGGACCAGTACAAGACTGGAATAAAACATAAAGAAAATGGTTAGTAATCCAATCACTCCATTTAGGAGGCTTCAGTTCTATCTCTGTTCTCGGGAGACATGTTCAGTTCCATCTCCATTCTCATGTTGCATGTTCAGTTCCATCTCCGTTCTCAGGGGGCATGCTCAGTTCCATCTCCGTTCTCAAAAGACATGCTCAGTTCCATCTCCATTCTCAAGAGACATGTTCAGTTCCATTTCAGTTTTTAGGAGGCTTTTTTGGGTTTCACCCATTATTAAGGTCCGATAATAGTTCAGTTGTGCCCTTTTTAATTATGGCTTAATTAGACTTATTAAAAGGTACATCTTTATTATTTATTGAGAATAATTAGCAGCTCATTTGCTGGTACTCTCATTTTCCGAGTCTGCCCAAATTACCCGAGAGTCATTTAAAGGAAAAACGAGGCGCTCGGCGGTTTCATGAAACCTCAGAACCCTCAGAGCTTGGACACTTGCCCCAAATACTCTCATTAATAAAAATAAGTGAATTTATTATTTAATTTACAAAGGTGATCGCGCGCTCCAATTTTTCATTTTCGAGAAAATTGAACGTATCAATTTCTGAGCACGACACTAGCTTCTAAGAAATAGGAAAAACTCTCATTTTTATCCCCAGGTCTCCCAATTTTAATACAACCTTCAAGGGAGCCTAAAATGAGCGTAGTAATTTTTTCAAAAATTTCTGAGCAATTTTGAGCCTTAAATTTGGCCAAATAAAAATTATTTGGACTTTTGAAAATACCAAATCAACTCCAAAAATTCTCAATTTTTTTTTGTGGAGGAAGCCCTTATAAAGGAAAATAATTTTTATGTTTAACACTTTCTCCTTAGGAGCCTAGAATTTTTTATAAAATTTATACAAAATTCATTTAAAATTTTTGGTTTGCATATAGCAGATCAAGTCCAATCCTGCGGCTGATACCGAGCCAGACGGAAAAAAGGAGTATTTTATCCCCACAATCGATCAGGGGCGGATCCGCTCTGGGGCTGTATAAATCTATGCAGGCGTGTAATTTAAGGCGACAGCTGCCGTCCGATCATCATCACCAGATCGGACGGCAACTGTGAGTCGCCGGCGATGCAGAGGATAAAGCTTCTGCCACCGCCGACCGGCGACTCAGAGGTGTCGGTGCCATCTCCGATCAACTCGTCGGAGGCCGGCGAACACCTGGGCGGTGGTCCGGTGGCCCAACGCCGCCGTCAGCCGCCGGAAGTCTCCAACCCGAGAGCAGTGGCGCGGCATGCTCTGCTCCCAGCGATGTTGCGCAGCTGACCTCTTTAGTGGCTTATCCAACCACAACTCCACCCCTGCAGGTGTTCCAGGGGTTGGGTTCTTCTCCGGTGGTGGTACGGCGGCTTGGTGCCGTCGGCCGCCGCCGCAGAAAAATAACAGAGAATTACTCTATTTTTGGGTTCCTTCGGAGCGACGATTTTCGACGACACCTCGACCTTCCACTACCGGGGAAAGCTATACCTGGTGGTGTAGCCCTTCCCCAGTGCCACTACCGGCGCTGGGCAAGGCTCACCACTTGTGGCTACCACCCGACCTAGCGCTTGGCTCGGTTGGTGCCGGCGACGCTCCAGCCGCCGGGGGACACATGCAAAACATCAAAAAGATAGGGAAGGGAGAGGGGAGAAGCTTCCACCTGTGTTGGTGTAGCTCGGGAGGTGTCAGCCTGAGTTGCCATTAAAGGTGGCGGTGGAGCTCGGGTGGTGGAAATTTTTCGGCGAGCTGGAGCTCCGACAGAGGGGCTCTGGGCTCGTTTGGGTTGTGTGGAGGAGAGCAAGGGTGAACATGACCTTTTATAGGCCGGGGGAGGGTGGCTACCCATCCTCTCCTTAGTGTGGGACTAAACCGAGAGGTGGAATGCTCCTCCCCTCCTCCTCCACTTGCTCAGGCAAGGTGGCATCATCCTAGGGCTCCTAGGTGGTAGCCATCCAAGGGGGGAAGGGGTAGAAAGTGCTTGGTGGGCTTGGGCTTGGGAGTGAGGAAGAGGGGAACGAAAAGAGGAGGGGTTAGACCTTACCTTGGCCCATGACCCACCTATCAACCCATTGGTGGCTGATTTTAGTGGCTCAAGGGTGAAGGGGATAGGGTCCAAGCAACTCATGAAGAGGAGGTGCCCACCTCTTTTGGGGATATTTGTCCAAAATGGACTTTTTAGGGGGGTTTGACCAAAGTCAACCCAAGGGTGGGTTCCCTCATGTTGGTCAAAGTTAAGGTGGGTCTATGACATCGGGAGTTGGGTAGAGGTTGGGGTGTCGTGTCATAATTTATGTTCGCACGCTTTTCAGTGCATAACTATGCTTGATTTGATAATAGTTTGACCACCCTTCATTGAAATTGACCGGAACGAATTCGGTTGACTTTGTATTGACCATACAAATCCAATGCCACTAACCGGGGTCGAATCAGAGTTCGTTTACTAAATATTCAAAATCTGTACGTCGTAGCACGCTAAGACGATCAAAATATTAATATTAGTCGTTAAACTTTGAATTGTGACACAACGAGTTCCAATGCGTTCGTAACGATTATACGAAGCCATAGGAACCGACAGATTTCAAATCGGAGTTCTCTAGCTCCATATCCCCGTCTAGGGTTACCTCATACCTTGGTATGGGTCACGGGTAGAGGTTTGGGTCACTTTATTGGGCCCACTAGGGTTTTGGCAGCTCAATAAAAGTCAGGATGTTACACCCCCCCTCTTGTACTTGCTTGAATCTGCCTATAAACTCTTTACAATTAATCAAGAGGTCCATCGCAAGAAAGACATTCCCCGCGGCGGGTCAAATTCGGAGTTCGCCTTTCAGCGACACTTCCTTTTCATGTTCCTTTTTATTTGCGTAACTGTCTGCAAGCCTAGTAACCGATTGGTTGTAGTTTGTACCCTCTCTACCAGGTACCCCACGGTTATTTTTGTGTGGAAGAACTTAGGTGACAAAATCTGCACCAACAGTTCGAGCACGCGACCTTCAGATTTCAAGTGACTAGTGAATCCGCACGATGGTGGGCGAACAGTCAGGGCAGTCATCCCCACCAACGGATGGTAGCGGATAGCCACCTGTCACTCGTATAGAATTTGATCGCATGTTCGTCCTGTCCAACAGCAGGTCTCATAGGAAGGGCACGCTCAAGTCATCAAACTCCCCTAGAGCCGATCACCCCAAACATGATGCCCCTCCACTGGTTCCTCCTCCTCAACAACCGCGTGGCAAAGGTGTAGAAGCTTGTTAACAGTTCTTCCGAGAAGCCACCTTCAGGGTACCAGGGGAGGGGCCTGATTTTCGAGGAGAATCCAATGGAAGGAGTCGAGTTCTTTTCGCCTTTCACCTTTGGCATAACAGAAGAAACCGCTCCGCATGGCTTCAGGTAGCCACGAATCCCACAGTTCTCAAGTAAGGAGGACCCAGTCTATCACCTATATGCATTTGACGCCACTGTCTCTCTCTTCAGCTTCTCTCTGAGGGGTTGCGTTGCAAACTTCTCTCTACCACCCTTGATGGAAAAGCGAGGGAATAATTTTTCGGCCTCTCGGCAGGTTCAGTCGGATCCTTCCGAGAATTAAGGAAGGTGTTTTTGCAAAGGCTCGTCGCATCCATGCGACAAAGGGCATTTGTCGACGCCTTATTCTAAATTCGATCAGGGCCAAATGAGACTCTTTGACAATATGTTGATCATCTAATCATGGAGGTTTCTGATGTAGATCCCCAGGTCTACCCGGTGGCCTTCACTAACAACCTCAAGTTAGGGCTGTTTAAAATCCTAATCAGCGAGAAGAAATCAAAAACCTATGCATAACTCATCAAAAGAGAGAATCTGTTTATCGAAGGACAATTTAATAATGAAGAGTTCATCGCAAGCCTCTCCAATCTGGGGTCCAAGCGTTCGCAGGACTCTTCCAGTCACCCTCAGTTTCTCCTCAAAAAAGTAACTTCATCAGCTAGGAGTATTGGCCCCTAACCCACGGGGCATAACTTTCGTCACCAAGGACCTCGTGCCTTCCAACAGATGATGTCGGGGCGCCCCCAGCTACGCCAAGAAAGTAATGACCATCTATCATTGTTGATAGGATCATCCCTGGAGTAATAGGGAACTGAGACGCAGGAGTACAATGATATAGGTGTGCCAATGGAAGATGTTCTGGAAACCTCCAACAGTAACCAGATTTTAACCCCTGAGACCCAAGAAAGGAGAATTCAGGAATAGAAATTCAAACCTGTATTGCAAGTTCCATCGGGATGTGAGACAAGATATCAAGATTTGTCGAGTCCTCCGCGACATGGTAGAGAAACTGCTGAGGGAAGAAAAGCTGGAATATCTGCTTGCAGAAAAGCAGGCAAAGAAGGCCAGAGAAGCCTTGTCCCGAAAAGGGAAAAAATATTGAGGAGGGGACGAGTGGCCCGATGAGCAATGTCATTGAGCAAGATGGAAGTGTGGGAGAAGAGTAAAGGTATAAGGAGACGGCCCACTGGGGTATATTAATTATATTCACTATAGGGCTTGGTTGGAATCCTCCCGCAAAGGAAGTATGAAGCTACTGCAAGATTGGGGAGTTGCCTAAGCGTCACTCACATTACTCCTCCGGGGGATGGTCATCTTCAAGGAAGATGATCTCCCATATCACCAACCCTTTCCACGATGCAGTTGTGATAAAAGACGTCCTTGGAGGCTATGTCGTGAAGTGTATTCTTATTGATATATGAAGCTCTGTGAACGTCCTGCTTTATCCAACTTATGAATCCATGCAAACAAATAGGCCCCTGAAATCCTGCGATGGTCCACTCTACAGCTTCGCGGGAGAAAGAAAGGAGGTCGAAGGAGCTTTGGAACTCAGTGTCGTCCTGTGCGGGGTGGCGCGACGTGAGTCTTTTCTTGTGATGGATGCGCCAAAATACTATAATGCAATCTTTGGGAGGCCCTTGCTAGATGATTTCCAAGCAATCACATCCATCTTTCACCAAGTACTGAAGTTCCCGCTCAGAGGGAAACAATTCCGGGTACGGAGTGATCTGCGGACTGCACGGGAGTGTTACATCCAATTTGTGAATTCAATAGAGGAATACGTCCCACCTAGGGTAGGGGGTAATATCAAACCAAGTTTTCATCTTGGTGCTCGTTATTTGGCAAGAAACTCTCGTAAGGCTATGTGTGACAAATATTTTTTTCCATTATATTTTGAAATTTGCTATGATGTTCTCCATTTTTCTTTTTGAATGGTAGCCCGTTGCTTAGGGTGATGCTTTTCTAAATACCTGATTATCTCACTAGATTATTTAAATGTGGAATTGATGTTTCTTTTTTGTTTCTCAGATGAGTTCTAAAGCTTGCTTGGACCCCTTTGCATGTATCCGGACATCTCGAGCGGAGGTCATCAAGCTCTCGACCATACTATCAGTATGAGCTACTTCCCCCACCCTAAGATCATTATGATTGCCTCTCGTGGAGACAATCCCGATGGGCATATGTAGCAGGTCTGGACATGATAGTCAGTCGCGCATTGACTGAGGCATCGCTACTGTTATAGGTGCCTTTTACAAGGAGAAGCTCCGAGCAACATGTGCATTATCCCCCTTCAGCTCTTTTCAGCGCAGCTTGCGAACGATAACCCTACGGAAGCTATATGCCCTACCCGGAGATTTAACCTATGGCGACAGGCCCCTAGGTAACAAATACTGGATGCCCAAAATTCTCTAGGAGAAGGCTTCTCGGCGAGTGCCCACTTGAGTAATCGCACACTCTGCCCCGGTCTTCTCGGCGAGTGCTCTCTTGAGTAATCACACACTCTGCCTCGGTCTTCTTAGCGAGTGCCCACTTGAGTAATCCCACACTTTGCCTCGATCTTCTCGGTGATTCCCACTTGAGTAATCACACACTCTGCCTCGGTCTTCTTGGAGAGTACCCGCTTGATTAATCACACACTCTGTCTCGGTCTTCTTGACGAGTGCCCACTTGAGTAATCGCACTCTACCTCGATTTTCTGGAGGAGTGACCGCTTGAGTAATCACACACTCTGCGTCGGTCTTCTCGACGAGTGTCCGCTTAAGTAATCACACACTCTGCCTTAGTCTTCTTGGCGAGTGCTCGCTTGAGTAATCACACACTCTATCCCAGTCTTCTCGGCGAGTGCCCGCTTGAGTAATCGCACACTCTGTCTCGGTCTTCTCGGCGAGTGGCCGCTCGAGTAATCGCATACTCCGCCTCATTTTCCCCCACTAATCATTCACGTGTTTTTTCGTATTTTCGGAATTAGTCTTCATTCAGGAAGGATATTCATCTAAGCTCATGGTTAATGGGTGACCACATGATCAATTGTGCACCCAGGTTTTCGCTAAGGGTGAAGCATCTGAAAGGGATTTCTCCTTAGGTTAATTGGCAGACAACAACATGAGCATTCAGACAAGTTTTTGTTGGTGTAGCCATCTAGAATTTCTCAACAAGCGTTTACTCGGGCGTTCGCACACTCTCCATTCACAACATGTCCTGGTGTTAGTATTATGGGTGATCACATATACAACATAATATCCTATCTTATGGTGGAAAGCATGCACATGGGCAAAAATTCTATCGAGCAGCGAATAATAAATGTTGGTGGAGTTCGCGAGATAAGTAACAATCAAACTGCTTTTCATTATTGTCCTAATACATTACAGGAAAGCATGGGAGAGTGTAATACTGTTGAAATTGGTGAAGTGAAAGTGGGAGTGATCGGCAGTCCGGGCGACCTGGGCGGTTTGACCGCACGGACTGGTTCTAGTCCGACGGGTTGATAGTTGGCGACCTGGGTAGTGAGCTGCGGGTTGGCTTTGCGGACTGCGCGGACTAGTTGAGTCCGGCAGTGGGCCGAGCTCTGCAAGGAAGTGTGCGCGGCCCGTGCGGACTGGGCTTGGAGTCCGCACGTCCTCTTTGAAGGGTGGTAGCCGCGGTCTGGGCTTGGAGCTGGCGGACTGGACTTTGTTTCCGCCGAGCTCGCGCCTTCTTGTCTTGCTCGTGGAGTTGGTTTCCGCAGTTCCGCTGTGACTAGGCTTGTGCCAGTGGTCGCGGACTGCGCGAGATGAAATCGGTTTCCGCAGTATCCGCTGTGACCGGACGGGTTGCCTGTGGATGCAGTCTAGTGCTTGCGGGTTGGCGGGTTGTCTGAGCTTTATCGAGCGGACTCGGCGAGATGGCGTTGCTAGTCGCGACCAAGGGGCGGTGTCTCTATCTCATAGGGTGGTGACCGCACTCCTCACCCGACCTATAAATAGGACCCCCCGGCATCTCATTTGGTAGCAGAGTGAACAGTAAGTTGGGCTTGAGTGTTGGCTGCGGACTCGATTTTTTGTATCCGCGCGGGCTGTTGCTTAACCGGTTTCTGTGTGCAGGTGGCGCGGCTAGCAGTGTCAAACCAGGAGTTTGGTTCTGACCGCTGGAGTTAGCGGGCTGCATTGGCAGTTATCAACATCAGTTTTATCTCAAGTTTCTTCTCTGTCCGCGCGACCTCGCGGTCTCGGCGGATAGGCGGCTTGTTCCTCTGTTCAGCAGCAGTTAGGCGAATAACGAGTTGTCCGCGCGACCTCGCGGTCTAAGCGGACTCGTTATTGTTCGGCTTCAGCAGTTTGGCGGTGTGCGGACTCGGCGAGCTCGGCGGTCTCGGCCGACTTGGCGGTCTCAGTGTTCTATCCGCCCGGTTTGTTTTTCTGCTTTTTCATACTGACGAAATCATGTCTCGCCACGTATGCCTCGCCTTGTAAAGAAGTTGAATAAAAGTTTGATCTGCTTGTTTCTGTCTGTGTGTTTGGTTATCTAAGTTGCTTCCTACTTTCCGCGGTTCAAGTTGTGATCTGGGTAGTGCCGAAGATATTAATTTGGTGTTTGGGCTACCTTGTTGATCAACTTGAGAAAATTTAACATGGTATCAGAGGAAGGTTCAGTTGCTTGAGCGGTGATCAACAGGCTTTGTTGTTGCTCTGTGTGCTTCTGAAGGATAACCAAGTTAGCGCCATGGACGGTGGTCTTGCAAGAGGTCTTGGTATTGAGCTTTTGACGCCGACTAACTTCAAGAAGTGGAAGTCGTGCATGAAGAGCTATCTTCTGGGTGAGGAGTTATGGGAGGTCGTCGGTGGAGATGATCAAGTAGAAATAACTGCTGAGTTTGGTACAACCGAGCAGGTGAGAGTGTGGAGGAAGACAAATGCCAAGGCTGAGTTTGCTCTCAAGCGGGCGGTGTCACCTGAACTCTTTGATCACATCTTAGGATGTGAGTCTGCTGCTGAGATTTGGACTTCCCTTGATGGGTTGTTCAATAGGAAGAATGTAGCAAGGCTACAGTTCTTAGAGAATGAGTTGGCTAAGGCAACTCAGGGAGATCTTTCTATCTCCAAATTCTTCTTGAAGATGAAGAGCTTGTGTGCTGAGCTCTCTGCTCTTGATCATGATGAGCCAATCTCCGAGGCTAAGCTGAAGAGGCACATAATCCGCGGTTTGCGGAAGGAGTATGTGGCCTTCGTTACTTCTGTTCAAGGCTGGGCTACTCAGCCCTCTCTTCTGGAGCTGGAGAATCTGCTTGCCTCGCAGGAGAGCTTGACAAGACAGATGGCTGGGGTGACGGCCTTTGAAGGAGCTAGTGATGCTCTCTTCACTGAGAAGAAGAAGAAGAGATGGGAAGGGAAGAAGAAGCAGTCTACGGCTGGAGATGAATCTTCATCTTCTAAACAGCAGGAGGGGAGCCTTGCTCCTAAGAAGGATTGGAAGAAGAACCTGAAGTGCTTCAGGTGTCATCAACCAGGCCACTTCAAGGGAGACTGCAAGGTCAAGCTGCAGCCTGGGCATGCTGCAGGCAAGGAGGAAGCCTCCTCAAGCAAGGAGGAAGCTGGCTGGGGTGGAGCGTTCATGACGGGCACTTGTGTCCGTGCTTTGTCCACCAGTGATATGGAGGACGACTGGATCGTTGACTCCGGGTGTGGTCATCACCTCACCGGAGATTTGTCAAAGTTCTCTTCGCTGCAGGCATACTCAGGTAACGAAGCTATCATAACTGCTGATAACACTATTCATGCAGTAGAGAATGAGGGTATAGTAATGGTGGGCAGTGATAAGGGGCCACTCACGTTAAGGAGTGTTTATCACGTACCGGGTATGAAGAAAAACCTATTCTCTGTGACCAACGCGGTTGATGCTGGTTATCACGTTTTGTTTGGACCAACAAAAGTGAAGTTCCTTCGCAACGTATCAACGGTTAAGGCTGATGTTGCTCATATAGGAAGGAGAGTAAAGGACTTGTTTGTCTTATCAACAAGCTCCTATGTTGATCGTATGAGGGCCAATGATAGCGCTGCTATGTGGCATGAGAGGCTGGGGCATGTCGGGATGGATAAGCTGAAGGCTATGTCAAGTAGGAGCCTGGTGAGAGGCTTGCCTAAGCTATCATCTTTCGGTGAGGGTCATGTTTGTGCTGGATGTCAATATGGGAAGTCTCATCGTCTTCCATTTGATAAGTCGCAAACAAGAAGCAAAGCACCATTGGAGGTTATCCATGGTGATCTGATGGGACCAACCGCGACTGCTAGCCTTGGTGGAAGCAGGTATATGCTAGTCTTGATTGATGACTATTCAAGATACATTTGGGTGTATTTCTTGAAGGAGAAGTCTGAAGCCTTCCGATTGTTTGTGGAGTTCAAGGAGCTGGTGGAGGGAAGGCTTAACCTGAAGATCAAAAAGCTTAGAACTGATAACGGCGGAGAGTTTGTCTCCTCCGAGTTTTCTATCTTTTGCAGGAAGCATGGAATCCAGAGGGAGCTCACTTGTGCTCATACTCCACAACAAAACGGAGTAGCGGAGCGGAAGATCCGTCATCTGACGGAGACTTGCAAATGTTGGCTTCATGCCAAGAGTATCCCAAGGTCCTTCTGGGCGGAGGGAATGTCTTGTGCTGCCTATGTCATCAATCGGATGCCTTTGAGTCCGATCAACATGAAGTCTCCCTTCGAGATGTTGCTGAAGGAGAAGCCTAGTGTGGAACATCTTCGGGTGTTTGGGTCAACTTGCTATGTGCATATCCCTGATGCGCTAAGGACTAAGCTTGATGCAAAGGCAAGGAAGCTTGTCTTTGTTGGCTATAATGAGCGGAAGAAGGGATGGAGATGCATGGATCCGGTGACGAAGAAGTTCGTGGTGTCAAGAGACGTTGTCTTTGACGAACTGACGTCATATGGAGGAAGCTCGGTTGAGCTGCCAGATAGCAAGGTTGATGAAGGTCAGGAGGTGGCTGAGGTAGCTGATCAAGTGGAGCTGGCTGTGTCACCAGCAGCTCCAGTTGCTTCAAGTTCTAGAGGAGAAGCTTCTGAGTCAGGAAGCAGGGGGAGCATTGCTCCAAGCTTGCCAGAGAGCAGAGGTGAACCAGAAGAAGCAGCGGAGGTGATTAGCAAGGAGCAGCCTCTTCGGAGGTCAAAGAGGGTTATCAAGCCTCCAGCTCGCTACTGCGAAGGAAACACTGTGAGCTATGTCTCATGCTTCTTTGCAGGTCCTCTGGATGAGAGAGAGCCTGCTAGCTTCAATGAGGCCACTGGTGTCAAAGAGTGGGAAGATGCCATGAGAGAGGAGATGGATGCTCTCAAGAAGAATGAAACTTGGGATCTTGTTCCCAAAGTTGATGACATTACTCCGGTGACATGCAAGTGGGTGTTTAAGTTGAAGAAGAAGGCAGATGAGAGCATTGAGAGATTCAAGGCTCGCCTGGTGGCTCGGGGGTTCTCTCAACAGTATGGAGAAGACTATGAGGAGACGTTCAACCCTGTTGCAAAGATGACTTCAGTTCGGATGGTGATTGCATTGGCTGCATGCCAAGGATGGAGGATGTGGCAGCTTGATGTAAAGAATGCTTTTCTTTATGGAGAGATTGACAAAGACATCTTTATGGATCAGCCACTTGGTTTCGTTTCTGAAGTTCATCCTGATTACGTCTGCAAGCTCAGGAAGGCACTTTACGGGTTGAAGCAAGCTCTTAGAGCTTGGTATGGGAAGATATCAGAATATCTGCAATTCTGTGGATACCTTGCTTCAAACTCGAATTCTAGCTTGTTCATCAAGAAGAAGGGGGAGCTTTCTGTCTTGGTCCTGCTGTATGTTGATGATATGATCATCACAGGGAATTCTGAGGAGGAGGTTGCTAGGCTCAGAGCTGAGCTAGCCATAAGCTTCGAGATGAAAGACCTGGGAGAGCTTCATCACTTTCTTGGTCTCAAAGTGGAGAGGAAGGAGAGCGGGATCCTTATCTGCCAGAAGGGATATGCTGAGCGCATTGAGAACCGGTTTGGCTTGATTGAAGGGAAGACTTGCTCTACCCCTATGGATCAAGGGCTGAAGCTTCGTCGAGATGAAGGAAGGGTTCTTCCTGATCCTTTGGTGTTCAGGGCCCTTATTGGAAGCTTGATCTACCTGACGATTACTAGACCTGATATAGCTTATGCTGTTGGTCGAGTAAGTCGGTTCATGGCAGAGCCAAGGAAGCCTCATCTTGTAGCGGCAAAGAACATTCTGAAGTATGTCAAGGCAACTTCTGACATGGGACTTCTTTACAGAAGGGATGCGAGTTTCTCTCTGCTAGGTTACACGGATGCTGACTATGGTGGTGATTCGGATGATCGAAGGTCAACTTCTGGTTATGTGTTCACTTGTGGATCAGCGGGAATTTCGTGGTGTAGCAAGAAGCAGGACTCGGTATCTGTCTCTACTACGGAAGTTGAGTACAAGGCGTCTGCCTTGGCAGCTCGGGAAGCCATTTGGCTAAGGCGGCTAGTAGATGATGTACATGAGGAAGTGCAAGGCCCTACTTTGCTCCGAGGGGATAATGAGAGTGCTCTCAAGCTGGTGAACAATCCAGTTTGTCATGCCAGGACTAAGCATATTGAGATCGATCACCACTTCATAAGGGAGAAGGTGTTGGAAGGATCTCTTGTGGTTGGTCATGTTCGGAGTGAAGATAACCTTGCTGACATCTTCACCAAGTCGCTGTCGAAGGGGCCTTTTCAGCGGCTTCGAGGTCTGCTTGGTTTGATCACCACTTCTCACTTCAAGGGGGAGTGTTGAAATTGGTGAAGTGAAAGTGGGAGTGATCGGCAGTCCGGGCGACCTGGGCGGTTTGACCGCGCGGACTGGTTCTAGTCCGACGGGTTGATAGTTGGCGACCTGGGTAGTGAGCTGCGGGTTGGCTTTGCGGACTGCGCAGACTAGTTGAGTTCGGCAGTGGGCCGAGCTCTGCAAGGAAGTGTGCACGGCCCGTGCGGACTGGGCTTGGAGTCCGCACGTCCTCTTTGAAGGGTGGTAGCTGCGGTCTGGGCTTGGAGCTGGCGGACTGGACTTTGTTTCTGCCGAGCTCGTGCCTTCTTGTCTTGCTCGTGGAGTTGGTTTCCGCAGTTCCGCTGTGACTGGGCTTGTGCCAGTGGTCGCGGACTACGCGAGATGAAATCGGTTTCCGCAGTATCCGCTGTGACCGGGCGGGTTGCCTGTGGATGCAGTCTAGTGCTTGCGGGTTGTCGGGTTGTCTGAGCTTTATCGAGCGGACTCGGCGAGATGGCGTTGCTAGTCGCGACCAAGGGGCGGTGTCTCTATCTCATAGGGTGGTGACCGCACTCCTCACCCGACCTATAAATAGGACCCCCCCGGCACCTCATTTGGTAGCAGAGTGAACAGTAAGTTGGGCTTGAGTGTTGGCTGCAGACTCGATTTTTTGTTTCCGCGCGGGCTGTTGCTTAACCAGTTTCTGTGTACAGGTGGCGCGGCTAGCAGTGTCAAACCAGGAGTTTGGTTCTGACCGCTGGAGTTAGCGGGCTGCATTGGCGGTTATCGACATCAGTTTTATATCAAGTTTCTTCTCTGTCCGCGCGACCTCGCGGTCTTGGCGGATAGGCGGCTTGTTCTTCTGTTCAGCAGCAGTTAGGCGAATAACGAGTTGTCCGCGCAACCTCGCGGTCTAAGCGGACTCGTTATTGTTCGGCTTCAGCAGTTTGGCGGTGTGCGGACTCGGCGAGCTCGGCGGTCTCGGCCGACTTGGCGGTCTCAGTGTTCTATCCGCCCGGTTTGTTTTTCTGCTTTTTCATACTGGCGAAATCATGTCTCGCCACGTATGCCTCGCCTTGTAAAGAAGTTGAATAAAAGTTTGATCTGCTTGTTTTTGTCTGTGTGTTTGGTTATCTAAGTTGCTTCCTACTTTCCGTGGTTCAAGTTGTGATCTGGGTAGTGCCGAAGATATTAATTTGGTGTTTGGGCTACCTTGTTGATCAGCTTGAGAAAATTTAACAAATACAACATTATGGCAAGCGATTAATCCTCGGCGGAGTCAGCATCCAAACTTGAAAGTTCAGCCACCATACGGTCCGCAAATAGGGTAGCATAATCTATATACGCGAACACCGGCTTTAGGGCGCCTTGGTACTGAAGGAGATGAAGTGTCGTCTTCACAGATCACCTGCCCAAGTGAGCCATCTCTCGGCGAATCCAAGCACTCACCCTCCAAGAAGTGAACAATTCGCGTGTCAGTCACAGATAACTTGGGTGGCAGAAAGACCTCTTCATCTCGTTGGTCAGGAATGGTGTGAAAACCATCGAAATCTCCCCTAAAGAAGGCAAAGCGAGTCCGCCAATTCACAGCTCTGCTCGACGGGTTCAGAATGTGCATCTTATCCGATCCAGAATTCAACAACCCACTCTTGTCGGCCTGCGTCCAGAACATAGAGCGAAACACCTCCATGGAAAAGCGAATCCTCTGCATTTGCAGGTAAGTAGCGTACGAAATGATGACAATAATTGAAACTGGTGCCAACTGCATGGTACTACTCCGAAGAAGTTCAGCTATTTTCACTACCTCTGCAAAGACAGGGAACATCTACCCTGCTTTAAAATGGACAAAGGGTATCGCGAGTTCATTTTCAAAAATATCATTAATTCTCTCCACTTCCCTTGGCATCCGTGTGGAAAAGTGCTCACCGAGAGGAAACTGCGACTTCAGGTTAGCCAGTTCCGCATTATTTCCGGCCATGGGTGATGGAAAACTGCTTAGGAAAGCGACCGCGCATTCGGTTCGCAGTGAAGCTGGGGTTCACGCCATCCATAAGAGTATACTGGTGACTTGCAAACCGTGCAAGGTCCTGGGCGGGGACAACCTATAGTATACTTCAGGAAGACAAAGTGACGCTTATGCGAGCCCTTCTCTGGTAGCGCCCACTTGAAATGTCCTCCCAAATTATGTCTTACCACGCGGTCGGCTTTTCGTAAAAAGGATTCACACAAAAATTCAATTAAAAGAGGACATGTTTTTTCATTCAGAATTAACGATTACAATTAGGAATCCTCTGCAACCACAACTCTGTTCAACATCCGCAACGAAAAAAGGAGGCGCACGCAGTTATGACTACCTGTCGGGATGCTCGATCGCCACCTTCTGGTCAGCAAAGTCAGCCTCCAATTGTGTGATCTACAACTTCATCCACCCAATGACATCCCATGGGACTTTTAGACTCATCTCGAAGTCATGGTTTTCTCGCAGAGGCTCTGCATTAATGCCCGTCAAAAGGTAAGTGATTTACGTTGGCGAATTTAGTTGAAAAGCAATGCAGGGAAGGAGGCCTACCCTCCGCCACAGTGACCGACGACCTGGTCTTTGGGTCCCTGAAGACAATGGACAGAGTCTTCTCCAAAACGTCTGTATCAACCGCATTAGCACCGCCCTCAAGGGATCAGAAAACATCAAAATCCATCAACGAGGTGGGTATAACCCACACGGGTCCAGACTGCGGACGCTTTACAGCTTCAGGATCCGTTTGCTTCAGGTAGGTCCTACACGACAGCAACCAAACCACTGAAGGGAAACCGCCAGACCGTGCGGTCTTCAATCCGCTAAGACAGACCTCCAGACCGCTCGGTCACCAACTTCAACACTCCCCCTCAAGCTGGAGCATATATATCGATCATGCCCAGCTTGTCGCAAATATGAAGAAACGAGACAGATACTAGCTTGGTGAAGATGTCAGTCAACTCTTTATCAGAAGTGACGAAGAGAGTGCAAATTTGTTCCTTCAAAATCTCTTCACGAATGAAATGACAGTCGACCTCAATGTACTTGGTTCTTTCATGAAAGACCGGATTTTTGGAGATGTATATGGCCGCCTTGTTATCACAGAATATAGGTAGAGGATGGTTGTAGACCTCTCCTAAATCCATCATGAGCGCCCGTAACCACTTTAACTCACAAGTGGTCGATGTCATACTACGATACTCTGTTTCTACACTGGACCTGGAAACAACTGACCGCTTCTTGCTCTTCCAGCTCACCAGATTTCCCCCAACAAAGGTACAAAAACCCGAGGTTGACTTGCGATCCCCTTTCTCATCAACGTAACTCGCATCTGAGTATGCTTCAACCCTCAGATGACCATTCTTCTGAAAGAGTAATCCTTTCCCAGGTGTTGACATACTCCAAGATCCGCAAGGCGGACTGTAGATGGCACTCCCTAGGCGCTTGCATGAATTGACTCACCTTGCCCACAACATAGGAAATGTCGGGTCTGGTCACTGTGAGATATATGAGCTTACCAACCAAACTCCTGTATCGCGTAATATCTGAAAGAGGAGGCGAATCATCCGTCCAGGTTTTGTCTTCTCCAGTTGTCATGAGGCATCAGGCAGGTTTTGCTCCAGTCAATCCTGCCTCTTTTAATAGATCAAGAGCATACTTACGTTGGGAGAGGACTAAGGAGTTGGGCTTCCGAGAGATTTAAATCCCCAGAAAGTACTTCGGAGAGCCCATATCTTTCGTGATCAGATGTTGACGAAGATGCCGCTTTGTCAAGGCAACTCCTTCCTAGTCATCTCCAGTGAGAAGAATATCATCGACGTACACAACAAGAACCACTAGTCCCGAGGAGGTTTTGTGAATGAATAGCGAGTGATCAACATAGCTTCGCGTAAAACTAACGGCCGCCACGATGCCGCTGAACTTGTCAAACCAAGCTCGAGGGCTCTGCTTGAGGCCATAGATGACCTTCTTCAGCCGGCATACCCGTGTCTCCCCCTGAGAAACATACCCAGGAGGTTGCTCCATGTAGACGGCCTCCTGAAGATCACCATAAAGGAAGGCATTCTTGACATCCAGCTGAGAAATCGACCAATCTCTATTGACAGCCACAGAGAGTAGGACTCGGATAGTGCTGAGACGAGCCACAGGAGAGAAGGTGTCAAATTAATCAACCTCATAGGTCTGAGTAAAGCCCTTAGCAACAAGGCGGGCCTTATAACGATCCACAGTGCCGTCCGGGCCAAATTTGACCACAAAGACCCAGCGACAACCAACAACATCAGTAACTAAGGGAGGAGGAACAAGAGTCCAGGTACCCCGCTCAGTTAGGGTCGCCATTTCCTCATCCATGACCATCTTCTAATGAGGAATATCAAGGGCCTCTTGGTAGGAACGGGGTATGGCAGTGGCAGATATAGCCAGAGCAAAGGCCCTGCGAGAAGAGGTAAGGCGATCATATGAAACAACAATAATAAGGGGGTGGAGAGTACACGTCCGCACCCCTTTGCGAAGAGCTACAAGAAGATCCAGGTCGGCGGGTCCCTCGGCATCCGGAGCATCCGTGGCAGAGAGAGCTGGACCGGGAGTAGAGAGCGACGACGGCGGAGATGAGGGAGACGGTGGCGGAGAAGAGGGAGAGAGAGGCGGAGGGAGAGGAGTGGACGGAGACGGTGTAGGGGTTGAGATCGCAGTAGGAGATGAGGGAACGAAGAGAACAGCAGGAGTATCAGAAGCTGGGGGGAGAGGAGAGGATTCATCCGAGAAGTATGAGGCATTCTTGAAGAAGGTGACGTCAGCATAGACGAACTGCTTACGAAGAATAGGGTCAAAGCAACAATAGCCTTTTTGAGTGGGGGAGTACCCCAGAAAGACACAATTGGGGGAGCGAGGGGAGAGCTTATCTCGGGTGGCAGATGGGGCATGCACAAAGACAGTGCACCCAAAGATTCAGAGAGGGAGAGGGAAAGGCTCCTTGCCCGGATACAGAATGGAGAATGAGGTTTTACTGTGGAGAACCATGGAGGAAATGCGATTGATGAGGTAGTAGGAAAGGAGAACAACATAACCCTAATAGGAGTGAGGAACATGCATCTGGGCCATCAAGGTACGAGCGACATCGAGGAGATGATGGTTTTTGAGTTCCGCCACCCCATTTTACTGGGAGGTATAAACACAGCTAGTCTGATGAATAATGCCATGTTGCACACAGAAAGATGTAAACGCATGACTCAGATATTCTTTAGCATTGTCTGAGCGAAATGTTTTAATATAAACACCAAACTGAGTTTTAATTAATTGATAAAAAGAGATCCATACATCCAAAAGTTTAGAGCGAACTCGTAAGAGATACAACCAAGTACATTTAGAAAAATCATCAATAAAAGTTACAAAATAAGAACTATCCCGACCAATTATGAGGGTAAGAGCAGGGCCTTAGACATCGGAGTGGACTAGATCAAACAGACGGGTAGAGCCCCGACCTTGCTTCGGCAGGAAGGAGGAACGATGATGCTTGCCAAACTGACAAGCGTCGCAGTTGAGAGGAGTACTGGAAGGAGGGAGGTGGGGCAGAAGTTGATGTAGAAGTCGTGGAGGAGGATGACCGAGACGGAGATGCCACTGGAGAAGATCCGTATAAGAAGAGGAGAGGGCGGACAAGGCGAAAATGTTGTCGAGGAAGTAGAGGCCACCGCTCTCAGTCCCAGTAGCAATCGTCCGTTGGGAGCTCGAATCCTGAAAAGAACAAGAAGTCGGAGTAAACGTCACTGAGCACTGAAGCTGCTTGCATAAAGAGGTAACCGACAATAAATTGCACGTAAATTTTGGAACATAGAGAGTGTCCGCTAGGCGAAGAGACGGAGTAACATGAACAACTCCCGACCCATGAACCGGGGAGGGAGAACCGTCTGCAACGAGGACGAGAGGCACTACCTGATGATGTGACCACAGAGGAAGACAACTTGAAAGAGGAGCAAAAGAGTCACCCGAGGGGCGAAGATGGGGATGCTTCGTCCAACATCGTTCTATAGTATGACCGGTGCGGCCATAGTGAGAGCAGAGGTAGCGGGAAGGAGCACGTTCGCCAGACTGGTGACTGCGTCTACCAGAGCCACTCCACTGAGTTTGGTGAGCATAGTTGTCTGGTAGAGAAGGAGCGGGCAGAACCGGGCGCTGAAGGAGGGAGGTGACAATAGCGATGCGAGCAGTAGTGACATCTAAGGTAGGAGATTCCGCCTCACTCAGAATTTGCTGGCGGATCATATCATAAGTATCAGGAAGCCGGAGCAGATAACACACAACGAGAAGCTCCTTGAAATGCTTGTGTTGTTGAGCCAAATCCGCAGAAAAGGGGCGATTCTGAAGAATCTCAGCCCCAAGAGCCTGAACCTGTTGGTAGGCAGCAACATGAGACAATGTAGGACGAGCAAAGAGGTCCGCATACAACGTATAGATGTGGGACGTCTGAGCCCCCTTTGAGAATAGAGCGGCAAGATGAAGCCAAGCGGCCTTGACCGTCTCATCATGACGGATGACAGGGAGGCATTCATCGGAGAGGCTGTTAGCGAGCCAAGTACGCACAAGTGCGTCACTCGCATCCCAGTCATCAAAGAGAGGTGAAGTGGTGGGAGGAGGGTCATCGATGAGATGGTTGCATTTGTGTTGCGAGCGAAGGATGAAGGTGAAGGATACGCTCCAATCCGGGTAGTCTGAGCCGACAAGTTTCAAAACGGTGCCAATGTTCCCGGAAGGAGTAGGAGGAAGAGGCGGAGCCGGATTGGCAATAGGAGTGGTGGAAGTAGAAGCATCAAAAAGAGCCATAGGAGAAAACAACAGGAAGCCGCGCGGTTAGGAAACAAACCGTGCGGTTAGAAAACAAGCCACGCGAATAGGGAGAAATCGCAGCGGTTAGGAAAAAGAAATCTGCGGTGGTCACGATGATAGACACCAGCGGCCAGAAAAAGCCACGACCAAGCCGCAGAACAAAGAAGAGGGAAAGAAGTCTAGCGGCTAGAAAGCAGCTCGTGCGAACATAAGAAAGAGAAGACCGCACGATTAGAGAAAAGTCCGCAGGAAGACAAACAAGGCGAACAAGGCTAACAGGTCGCGAAAATAGGTCGCGACGACTAAAGAAGAGGTCGCGGAGACAAGTCAGGCAAGGTGAGAAGACTAACAGGTCGCGGCGACTGGTCGCGACTACTAAAGAAGAGGTCGCGGCGACTAAGCACAGGTCGTGGCGAGAAGAAGAGGTTGCGCACACAAAGGGCAACGATAAGGAGAGAAAGAAGCCGCGCGAACAGGGCACAAGCAGACGGAAGCAACAAGTCGCGAGGACAGGTCACGAGAAGAAGAAACAAGTCGCGCAGACAGGTCGCGCGGTCAGAGAAGGCACACAGAATCAGGAGGAGTAGATCGAGTCCTCTGATACCATGTGAGAAACGAACAAAAACAAACCGGAAGTGGTATAACAGAAATTTTATTATCTGAAAAAGGTATCTATTATAAAGGTATGACCTCCCTTTTATAGAATGGAGGAGAGAAGAGAGAATACAAATAAGAGATGTGGGACTAAAAAATTACAGGACTAAGCGGTCTATACAGAAACAACCCGCACAAGTCACGTGGTTAGACGAAAGGGCTAACCGCTCGGCTACCACCAGAGAGGAAGGAGAGATCGCCATGGGAGACCTCTAGACCGCCCGGTCTCCAAGTCGCCAGAGACAAATCGCTAGACCTCTCGGACTCTAGACAACAACAACACAACAACCAAACCGCTGAAGGGAAACCGCCAGACCGCGCGATCTTCAATCCGCCAAGACAGACCGCCAGACCGCTCGGTCACCAACTTCAACACTCTTGTCTGCGCGCAGCCCGCAGTTGTGCATGAGTTCGCGGCTGCTCCCCGGGAACCACCTCCACAAGGGGTAATATGACGACTAACTTGCGGTGGGGAGGTAGAGAAAACTGCTTCTTGGGCTTCGGCGGACGCGTAGAAGTACATTCAGGATTGCCCAACAAGTCTACCATGAAAGCATCCATCCAATTCAAGGCCTCCGCACAACCCAGTGAAGGGACAAAGTCAACTCGGGTTCTCGATGGCCTCCGATCCGCGCTTGACTTCATAGGGGACTCCATTGGACGCACCCGCTTTGGGGGCAGTCTATTCTTCGGTACGCGATCCGTTTTTGTTTTCTTTACAAGGGCGCTTGCGGCCACTTCTTTTAGCCGCGACATCCGGAGCATGGACTCCTCCACCACAATCTCCTCTTCCTGCCTCCGAAGCTTTGCTCTCTCCAATACCACGCACACCCCTACCCTCGTGGGAATGCCCATAGTTCGAAACCTACCGTGTCTCCCTCACCCGCGATTATTTCGCGGCATCCAGTGCGTGGGTGGTTGGCCACATAAGGGGGGGGGGGACTTTCATCACCAACTCATCCCCAAGCGCATTAACAGACCGGGACGGGCCTTTCTTGTTGCTGTCTTAGACAACCTTTTTCTCAAGCGCTCATCGTCAGAGGGATTCCCTGTGGGTGTTTGCAGCAGCTCGACCTTCGACGGTTCTCCAGGGAGATCACCAGCTTTGGCTTCCCTCAATCTTGTGAGAAGGACTTGGTTCATGCTCTGAATTCTATTTTTCAAGAGGTATAACAAAGGAAGGCAGGGGAGGTGAAAATATGAGAATAAAGGAAATTCTGGGATCCTAATAGGCCCCAAGGGCGGTTAAAGTATTTATGCAGTTATCCATAAACCGTAATCCCATATTTGATATTTGCAGCTCATTTTAGTTTGACACGCACATTATTTTAATGATTTACTATCCACAAGTTGACATAATTTTACATATTTGCACTCACCCATATTTGGTGATTACGACGATAGTTATGCAGGTGGTTACCCCTACATCGGATGACAAAAATTATGCGAAGGTGATCAGACGACGGGGAGACAGCCGTTGGCGGAGCGGGGGCCGACCGGCGAAGGCCGGCCGGACGACCGCCGCGCCCAGGTCGGCCTTGCGGCAGCCGGCGGAAGGAGGCCGACCGGACGACAGCCGCGTCGAGGCCATCCTTGCGGAGACCGGCTTGCGGAGGCCGCATCAGGGCTGACCTAGCGGAGGCTGACCGACAAAGGCCAAGCACGGACCAGCCTCGCGGAGGTCTGTCGGCGGCGGCCAAGCCCAGATTGGCCTCTTGGAGTCCACCAGGGCGGAGGCCGCCCCGGGGCCGGCCTCACGGAGGCCGCGTCGGGGATGGCCGCGCGTAGGTCGTGTCGGGCCGGCCTCGAGGAGGCCGGCCAGGAGGAGGCCGTGTCGGGCCGGCCTCGAGGAGGACAGCAGGGAGGAGGCCGGGCCCGACCGGCCTCGCGGAGGCCTGCCTGGATGAGGCTGTGCCGGGCCGGCCTCCCACTTCCCTCGTGGCCGCGCGCGTGGGGTGCGCAATCGCGGGGCGGCGGCCGGCCACGGGCGCTTGGAGCGGTAGTGGGACTGCCTGCATGGTGGTTGGATCATGGATCGTGTGTGTGGATCACACACGAGGCAGTTTTCTCCTTAACTCCCCAGTTAAGTGGTGAGGAATATGGGAATTTCGGCAATCCACACCCCAAAATTTCTATAAATTGAGAGATCGCATCACACTTAAATGAGGACAATTTTAAAACAAAAATCAAATAATCACAATAATCAAAAGAAAGATAACGAATGCTTTATTGCGTTGTACCACCATATATAAAGAGAACATAAAACTGAAATATTTTTCTTTTTTAAATTAAAATTGTTCTTTTTTGACTAAGTTAAAAAATATATGATTTCCTATGTACATTTAAAAAGTACACGGTTTCGTATTGATGGGTTGACCCCAATTTATAGAGAACAATGGACTGTAAGTAGCGGATTTCCCACTCCCCCACTTGCATAGTGGGAAGTTACGCGCGATAACCGCCGCACGCACGTTCCACACACCGATCTGTGCGATAACTACCGTGCATGGGATCCAAACCGCTGCGATCCCGTGCATCGGTCGCCCAACCTCCATCGCCCGGAGAAGAGCGGCCTCGACCGCGACCGATCACGACCACGACCGGCCTCCTCGACGCCAGTCTCGGCCATGGCCGACCCCTGCAAGGGGCCAGTCACCCTTGGCCGCCCGCGAAGGGGCCTCCCACCCCTCAGCCGCCCCATCGCATGCGGACTAGGCCTCAACCCCCGCGAGGGGGGGGGGGGGGGGTGGCCGCCCCGCCGCGGGGGGTCTCGGCCGAGGCCCCAGCCAAAGGGGAGACTTCCCCGTGGCCGCCCGACGTAGGTGGCCTCGGTCACAACCCCCGCGAGGGGGGCGGCCGCCCAATGCGGGGGGTGGGGTGGGGTGGGGGGTGGGGGGGGGGGGGGGGGGGCTCAACCACAGCCCCCGCAAAGAGGGCGCCCACCTCGCGACCGCCCGGGTTAGGGGGGTCTCGGCCGAGGCTCCCGCCAAGGGGGCGACCTCCTCATGGCCGCCTCGGTGTAGGCAGCCTCGGTCGTTGCCCCTGTGCGGGCTGTGGCCCCCCCAGTTGGCAGTGACTGGCCTTGCCCAAGGCCGCCCTCAAGGGGGGCGGCCGACCCTTGCCCCCAAGGCCAAGGGGCGGCCGACCCTTGCCCCCAAGGCCAAGGTGCGGCCGGCCCTTGCCCCCCAGGCCAAGGGGCGGCCGAACCTTTCCCCCCCAGGCTAAGGGGCAGCCGACCCTTGCCCCCCCAGGCCAAGGGGCGGCCTTGGCCGGCCCCGCTAAGGCCGGTCGCCCCTCCCGACCGCTCATCCTGGGGCTAGGGGCGGCCATCGCCTTGGTCGCCGGCCGGGGGCGTCGGTCCCCCTCGACGGACATTTTTTTGGCCCAGGGGAGGGGTTGTCTTTTTCCTAAAAGTGACAATCTGTGCTCCAAGATCCGAGCATTTCTAGTGGTCTGTCTGGTAATTACTGGGCAAAATTACCGGACTGCCCTCATAAAAGTCTATTATAAAGTCTATAAATAGACCCACTCTCCACTTCATTTGCATCTTCTCTCCAGTTCACTAACTTCGATGGACTTCCTCTTTCTCTCTCTCTTTCTACACACACTATTGTTAATGATCGAGATTGCAGGAGGAATTGATGTATGGGGCGACCTCCCCGTGGAAGGACAGTTGGTTGTGCGTCACAAACGTTGGCAAATTGCAGGAGGAATTGAAGTATGTGGCACACTTTACAAAGTACTCAATCCTGCCTCTGAGCGCAAAGATTTTCAAGGATATAAGAAAGCTGTTTTGGTGGTTAGGGTGGAAGAAGGACATAGATATTTATGTGGCGAAGTGCCATACTTGCGTCCTAGAAAAGGTTGAATATCAGAAGCTCGGTGGTTTCCTGAAGTTGTTACCAATACCAGAGTGGAAGTTTGACGACAGATCTATGGATTTTGTACATGATTTACCGAGATCGCAATGCCGAAACGATGTCATTTGGGTGATCGTGGACTAGTTGATAAAGGTGTCTGTTGGAACCCTTGTTCTGATTTGGGAAAAGATTACTATTAGGCTGCTTAGGTTGACCCAATATATATAGTCAAGGGTCATAGGATTATTTATAGGACCATTCCTTCAGAAGAATTCTAGAGAAATTCAGATATCAAGTTCAGGAAATTTAGTTCGATGATAGTCGAACTCAGCTCGACGATCGTCAATCTCAGATCGACGAACTCAGAGTTCCTTCTCTGAGTTGAGCTCGACGAAAGTCCAGCTAAGATCGACGAACTGTGATCTTATATCAAAATCTCAACTCGACGATCAAGCATCTTCAACTCGATGATCTCTAAGCTCAGGTCGACGAATTTCTTGCGTAGTTCGACGATTTCCAGACAGAGTTTTAAGCAGTTATCTCTTTCCAGAAACAGATTATTTTTAAGGCTTAATTCCAGGCAAATTATTCTGAAGGCAGAATACTCTAATGAGATTTATTTCAGGCAGATATGACTCTGACATTTAATGCAATATATTCTCATGAAAATAGCCGTTTAGAGGCAGCATTAAATGTGGATATTATCACAGAGTTAAATGCTAATCTTTGTACAAGGCAGTTACCATTCTAGGGAATGCTCAAGCTGTTCAGAATGAATTAAAATATTTGAATTCCTCAAGCATACAGTGAGACAAGATGATCAGAAGTTTTTCTGTCAAAAGAGTCACACACAGACAGACATATAGATTCAGACTTTCTGCCTCAAGTTTTTCTCCCAGCAAACAATCATCATTCTGAGATCAAATTCATAATCACTCAGATACATATACTAGAAGGAGAAGTCTTCCTTGAAGGCCTACACCCTGAAGCAAAGCTTCCACTCCTAAACTATTCTACATCTCAGGGGGAGCTTTGACAACATCAACAAAATCCACTAGTCTTCTCTTGGATTGTTGACAGAGAAGAACATCATTTTTATTTTCCATTTCCTGTGTATAGGGTTTTTAACTCCCTTCAAAATTTATCATTTGGTTGTCAAGTCTCCTGATCAAAAGACTTGGTTTGGTTTTTGGGCACCTGGTCAAAAGCTCAAAGGGTTGCAAGGTCTACCTTAAAAAATAGATCTTGTGGTGGCAGGGTACCTAATAAAAAACCTATAGTGGATTCCTATCAGGGTGGTAGAAGAGTGGATGTACCCATGTTTAGGGGAACCACTATAAAATATCTGTGTCGTCTTGTTTGCTTTTTTGCTTTCTATTTCTGTGCTGAATGTTCTTTTATATATATATATATAAACTCTAGAGTAAAGATAAGATCCATCCCTTCTCTTTCAGTATCACACTTCATTCCAAATCGGAGGGATGATTCAGTGGAAAGGTTGGACAAACTTTATGTTGAATAGATCATACGATTGCAAAGTGTGCCCCATAACATCATTAGTGACCGAGATGAGCATTTCACGTCAAATGAATGGAAGCTTATTCATCAACTATTGGGCACCAGGTTGAAGTTCAGCACAGCCTTTCATCCTCAGACGAATGGTTAGACTGAGAGGGTAAACAGAATGATTGAAGATATGCTTCGCATGTGCTCCTTGGATTTCGGGAAGAGATGGGAATATCATCTTTATATGATAGAATTCACCTACAACAATGGCTACTAAGTAAGTATTCAAATGACGCCTTTTGAGGTCTTATACCGTAGGAAGTGTCATACTCCCTTGGCTTGGGAAGAAACAGGTGAATCAAAGTTATATAAACGTAAAGACGTTGAAGATGCGACTTCGACGATATGTTTGATTCGAGAGCGATGGCTGATTGCTCAAGATAGGAAAATAAAACACTATAAGGCCAAACACCAAAATGTGGAGTTTACAGTGGGTTATTAGGTGTATTTAAAGATAAAGTTATTCAAGTGCTTATCTAGGATTCGACGCTTGAAAAATCTAAGTCCGAGATACCTTGGGCCATTTGAAATCCTTGAGCGGATTGGTGAAGCTGGCTATTGGCTGAATCTTTCAGCTGAACTCTGTGGTTTGCCCAATGTGTTTTGTAACGCCCCAGAGTTCACCAGAAATGGCTCTCTAAAAGCTACCGCCCGACGATAGAGCTAGCGCCGACGGTAGTGTAGCCGATTTAATTTCCATAGCTCTCGGTGAGCTACCGCTCGATAGTAGGGTTACCGCTGGCGGTAGTGAATCTTTCGTCATAAGAGGCATAATGACACGTCAAATCACCTACTGCTCGACGGTAGTATGGTACCGCGGGGCAGTAGCAGGACATTTACGGCGCGGCCATATATCAGCGTATGTATGGAGAGTTTGAACGGTGGGCTTGCCGAACAAGCCACCACTCGAGGTATCGCGCGGAGGAAGATTATTACCGCGTGGCGGTAGCGCTCTATATAGGAAACCTAAATTGAATTGTGGCCACTAGTTGATCTTAAGCAAGATCTGATGGTGGAGCTGCTTCCCCATTGAGATAAAGTCGGGAAATGCGGGTTTGAACCTCATTTCCCTTAAGTCATTCTATTTATAAGAGTTAGAGAGAGTGGAGAGCCAAGGAAGAGGAAGAAGAAGGAGATCCCGCCATTGTTGGAGCTTCAGAGCTCCGAGTCACGGGCCGAGTTCAGATCCGTGGAGGAGAGTCCGTTACGATCATTTTCATCTGGCTAGTTTCTCATCCATGACACCGAAACAAACTTCAAGGGTAACGATCTTCCTCCTTGGACATGTGAAGTCCTTGTTTGGCATAGTTGTATGAAGTCTCCTACTAATTAGTGGAGAGCGAAGGGATTTCCAATGGGTTGATCGATGACATCCCTGGTGAGATACTTGAATATAGAATCCAGAATTGAAGTACGAAATAAGCATGCTGTGTGAAGTCCATTCAGACATGTTGGTCTGAATTGGTGATGTATTGCTTTGCATATCAGAGAAGACTCCGTGGTTAAACGTGTAGTTAATGGGGTCGTAGGGTGTGCAGGTTACTACAATGAGAGTACTGGAGTTGGTCTCTAGGAAAATACCAAAGTGTTGGGGAAGAATTCGTGTTCTGTCCCCTACCGCTCGACGGTAGTGCTACCGCTAGCGGTAGCTCCCAGAGAGCTATTTATGAGGCCTATCTCTTGGAGACTAGGGGGACAATATATTAAGCTGTGAGCTAAAAGTGCCCAACTATGGTGGCCGTGAGAGCTAACCTTAGAACATAACGTATTTATGTATTGTATGATTGGGCAGGGGGAGGCTGACCCGCATCGTGGCTTGCGAGCCTGATGGTTTGCGCAACGAGATGTGACTAACCTATACCCACCCTATAACAATTGACTTGGAGTGAGTAACTGATATGTATCTAAGGGAAATAGAGCGACTTTGAATTTGTTGTAGCATCGGAGGAAGTGCGTCTTAGGCTACATGTCAGAAAGACTAGTAATACTCAAATGTTACCGTCTAAGTGGTTGATGCTTAGGATGGCGCTGGGCCTGGGAAAGTTTAGAACACTAAAAAAGTGCCCTGAGTGCATGGGGGCGTGTGGCCGTACATGCCAACGTCTGTGATGAATGACGCTTATGTTGCACGTTCTGTTGCCATTAAATACACGCATGGTTTTTACCTGTAGGAAAGGAGCACCGCCGCCCCGAGTGAGGGGCGGGGTCATTTTAATTTGGTCAGCTAAAGCTGACCGTTGCCTTGCTCTCCATATCTCTGTAGATTGTTCCTATGCAGATGTTTGGGAGCCAAGAGGAAATTAGCGGGTTGAATCCCTTTGTACTATGCCGACCCTCGAAGGCCAAGCGAAGCATCTTTACTACTTCCATGTGTTGTCGTCCTGCGTGCCGATGTATGTAATTCAATTTAATTTATTGGAAACCATTTGTAAGGCCTTAAGACCAAACTCTTTGTGTATTTTGGTTATCATTCCTACTTGTTGGTTAATGGACATTCCTGTGTTTGGGTTCTTAATACTCTTAATGATTCCACTAAAATGCAACCCTGAGTTAGGATACGTAAATGGTTTGGGATCAATGCGTAACTCCACTGGCTGTCTGTGGAATATGGCGTGGGGCCCCGGCCGAACCTTCTATTATAATCTACATGACGGATAGAGGTATTATAATTTGGTATCAGATTCTGGTGTCAGACTTTCTTATTCGAATTCGTGGGCGAATTATTTTAAGGGGTGGTGAGCACGTGTATGTGCGTTACTGTTATAACATGAACAAACCCATGAATGTCCACTTAGGAATGAAATTACACATGTTTTTGAAACCTATGTGTTCCTGTGATTACTATTTTTCAATATGTCTAGTCTCTTAATTGTGTGTTTCACGATCATAGGTGACTAGAAGCGGTTTGGGGCAGTCTCAGACCTAGCGCTCGACGAAGAGTAGTGCACTGGGTGATGTGCCTATATCTCCTCCTTCTGTTAAAACGATACGTTTAGTTATTGAAGCCGTGTTCGCGATGATCAATGCACAACCAGGAGGGTGAGTACATCCTCCTACCCCTGGGGTTGACCCAACGCAGGTTGGCGTAGTTAAGCCTTTGACTATACGACAATTACCTGATGAGCCTTTGGCGATGATGCGTGCGACGGAAAAGCAACTAAAGCACGTTATGAGCTTCCACCCTCTAACTTTTGAGGGAACTGGATCCCCCACTTAGACTGAAGATTTACTCGCAAGAATAAGAGAATCTTGACGATGACGGAGATAAAGGAGAGGTAGAAGGTTTCTGTGGTTACCTTTCTTTTGGAAGGAGAGGCAAGACTCTGGTGGGATGAGCTGGAACTATATCAATTTGCTGGAAGGCAACTGTCTGATATCTCGATGGAGGAGTTCTCGATGGTTTTTCTGGCAAGGTATCTCCCATCTGCTCAGAGGATTGCTTTGGAGAATTAGTTTTAGTGGTTAACTCAGGGTGAGAGTTTTGTTGATGACTACTTGCATGAGTTTACAAGAATGGGGTGGTATGCAGGCTCTACATTTGCTGACGAGGAACGCAAGACAAACAGATTCTATGAGGTACTATGTGATGATTTAAGGTTACTTCTCTCGGGTCCGATAATGCAGGGCTTTCTAACATTAGTAAATACTGTCCGATCCCTGGAACAAGATTTGAAAAGAGTCTAAGGAAAGAAGGACTTGAGTTGGAAGAAACCAGAGTTCAAAGTACCGAACTCTTCAAAGACTGGGTATCGATGGTGGAATAAGAAGTCCAAATCTTCTAGACCAGCTCCTTCTTCTGTTGTGTCTGGAGCAACTTCTTGGGCGAGGCCCAATTATTTGTTATACTTGTGGTAATCTAGGACACATAGCCCGAGAGTGTCATAGTGGTCCTCCAAGGACATAGAAAAATATAGGTGCATCTTATGGGGAGAAAGGGAAGGCAACGGAGTCGACTGCATCCCATTATACTCCAGCGTAGCCCAGAGTGTACAATCTTGGCCAATAGGAGGCCATAAAGCAAAGCAATGTGGTGACATGTAAGGTTTTATATATAGCTTTTTGTTGGGAATATTGACCTTCAATATTTCTTGGATTTGAAGAGGCATTACCATCAATGCTAAGTGCATAGTGTATTTGATAAACCTTATACTTCAATTATTTATAGGTTTAAGTTGTTCTAAACATGGTTAGAACATTCCTTGAAGTTGCTATAGTGGTCGCAACTCTTCTATGGAAATCCGTTGAGAAGACAGACTGGTCTCAGTGGAACCGCTTGGACACAAACATCTGCCACTGAGACAACTGCCTGTCTCAGCCCTACTGAGAAAGCAGACTGGTCTCAGTGGAACTGCTATGATAGTTAATCTGCCGCTGGGACAGAAGCCTGTCTTAGTCTAACCGCTGAGACAAATTCAATACTAGTCGTTGACTGGGCGCGATCAAGTTTTGGCGGAAATATAATAAAGTAGAAAAGTCTTTTCCATTCTCGTCCATGTGATGTCGAATCAACTGAAGAGCCGTTGAAGATTGGCGGGGCATATAAAAAGCATATTCTAGGTCAATCAAAAGCACGAAGAAGTGCTAGATCATTACAAGAGCTGCTACTAAGTGTTGTGAAATGCTAGAGTGCTGCTGAGAGCTGAAAGTGATGAGAAAGAGATAAAGCTTTGTGCTTCCAGTAGATGTTCCCTGGTCTGATCTTAGGAGAACAAGTTGGGTCTATCTAGGCTCAGGGGTTGATCTTCACCCCTGTCACTGAAGACATAAGATCAAGGTGGAACTAAGGCTAAAGCTGAAGATCAAATCTCCTACCTTGCTCCTAGACAACTTTCTGCAGTTCATTCTTAACAGAAGACCAAAAAGATGAAGGTTAAATTCATTAATGTCTTCTGTTGTTAACTAAACATTATATCTCTGTACGAATATTTGTGTTTTGAGTGTGTAGGGCCCGAGGGCCTGAGATTATAGGGCCTGTGTGCATGAGGTAGGGTTATCCTCGTAGCCTGAGTTATAAGGCTTCTAGATAGGCCTGAGGTAGGTGACCTGGAGGGTCACTGAGCTGTAGGATTATAAGTTTACTCTGAGTGTGTAGGGCAGTGGCCTGAGGTAGGGTTTGGAGGAAGCCTGAGAGATCTTGAGGGATTTGTGTTGTAAGCTCTTTGAGCTGAGTTTGGAGAAGTTTGCCTTGTCTAACACACTGTTAAAAAGGTGGGAGAGAGAGTGGATGCACCTATACCTTGGGGAAACCCTATAAATAATTGTGTGCTTTCTGTATTTGTTTGATTAAGCCTAAAACAATCTAGTAAAAATAAGGAAGTAACAAACAACCTATTCACCCATATAGGCGATATAGACTACTACCCTATTAACTATCAAGTGGTATCAGAGCGAGATTGGTCACAAAGGACTTAACAGTCTGACTAGATCCTATAAAGGGTAGTTTAGTTATTCCAAGATGTCTACTGGAGAGGCTTATAAGGAGATGAGCTCTATGAAGCTGCCTATATGCAAGAAGGAGACCTTTGATATATGTAAGCAAATGGTCAGGCTATTTATGGAAGCCTCTAACCCTAAGATTTATATTACTGTTCAAGAGGGACCTTTTATCCCCCAAAAGGCCTACACCATTGATCCTAACCTAAGAGTGCCCAAGACTTACACAAAAATGACTAAGGATGAAGTACCACTTGCTACTATGGAAAAAAGTGCAAAAAACATCATAGTAAGTGTTATTGATGATTCCACTTTCCAGAACTTGGTGCACTATGAAACATCCAAGGAGATGTGGGATACCCTGATTATGTATATGGAGGGAACTGAAGAAGTTAGGGATGATAGAAAGTCCCTACTTAATCAGGAATATGAGGCCTTCAGACAAAATAAAAAGGACAATATAGTTGAGTTTTATGAAATTTTTTTCTAAGTGGTTAATGAGCTGAGGACCTATGGGAGGGTATTCAAAAATTATGAGCTGAATGATAAGTTCCTAAGATCTCTAACTAGAGATTGGAACATAAAGATTTGTGTTATCAGGGAAGTGACCAAGCTTGTTAAAACTCCTCCTCACACTTTGTTTGGAAAGTTGCTTTCCTATGAGATGCAACTATCTATCAGGAAGGAGGAGAAGACCACCATCAGGTCCTATGCTAAGGAGAGGACAGTGGCTCTCAAGATTGAGAGCTCTAAGAAGAGCAAGGAGAGAATTACCTCATTCCTAAGAATGCCAGCTAATTCAGAAAGCTCGAAATCTAGCTCATCTGACAACAACATGTCAGATGATGGAGTTTGCTGCCTTCTCAAGGCAATTTCAGAAGATGATTAAGATGAAGCAGTGGAAGAACAAATCTTCCTCCTCCTCACATTACAAGAAGGATCACAACAAATTTGGGAAGAAGTTCTCTAAAGGAGACAAGTATGATGCTAAACCCAGTAAACATATTTCTTCTAGCATAATATATTATTATTGTAGCAAGCCTGGGCCTGTCATTGCTGACTGCCTAGTCAAAAAATATGATACATGTGAAAAGAAAGGTGAGAAAAAGCACCACCACCATAAGGGCAAGAAGGAAAATACCTTCATTGCAAAGAATGAGAAGAGTTGGAGTTAAGCTGACTCAGCATCTTTTGATTCTGAAAAAGAAGATAAAGCCTATATAGGGCTGTTTGCTATTACTACTGAAGAGGATGAAGACTATCCAGCTATAAGGATAGGAATCAGGGCCCCTTTATCACACTTAGATAGTGACAATGAGGTGGATGGAGATGTTAGTGGCTGTTATAGACTTATGTCCATGACAAAAAGATAATCCAACCAGGATCAATCTGATCCAGATGAGGTATTAATTCATTCCATCTCCTCCTCTGAATCTGATTATGAAACAAGTCCTGATTTTGAAACACCTTCATCCTGTGATAAATATGGCTCAAAATTTGAGGAAGTTGTCAATCAATTGATTTACAATTATGGTTTAATCTTAGAAGCTTTGAAGAATAGTAAGTTGCTTGTCAAAAGACAAGCCAAGGAGATTGTCTCCTTAAGAAAAGATATCTCCTTGCACACTGATTCAGTGTCACAGCTGAGTCAAATGAGCAAAGAGATATCCAAACTTAAAACAATCGCCATTATCCAAGCCTCAACCATATACAGTAAGAATTCTTTAATTAAAGAGTTGGAAAATAAGCTCCTTAAAGAGAGGATGATAGTGGCTCGATACTACAAACCTAAATCAGTATTGCCACTCATTGATACCTTCACCTCCCAAACTAATAAGAAGGGGTTGGGGTACATTGATAGGAATACTAGAAGATGGAATAGGAGTAAGGGCAAGGCTCCAATCCAGCCTGCTATCTCTTTTGAGAAAGTTCTGTTGCCATCCAACAAGTATGACCAAGAGAGTATGTATGGTTATTGATTGAATAAAAGATCCAATAGTGTGAACAAAAATGTTCATAGCTATAGTGGAAGGAAGGGCACATGCTTGAGTGCCTTTAAGAACCCATATGAGAAAATACAGATGGCCCATCCTGGACCATTTGAATTTGGTACCTCAACCCCCTCACTCAAGGATAAGGGAGCATCAACTTCCAAGTCCCTACCAACTAAATAATTGGCTGCTATCTAGCCTAAAGCTCAATCTCACAGGGCAATCTCTGAAGCCATCAACTTGTGCTCAGCCTCCAAGCTGAGTCATGCTGATACCCATCAGATATTGCCTGTTAATACTGACTATAGGCTGGCAAAATGCCAAATTATTGCTGAGTGGAATAAGAAGAATGTTGCAGTCTTCCTTCATGAATAGAAATCTGAAGCATCTAATTCAAAAGTTGTTCAGAAAAGAAGATACAAGATCCATGAGTGTTGGTGCTGTGGAAAAGTTGGGCACTTTACCATAAATTATTGGCACAATCCCAATATGCCCAATACAAAGAAAGTCATTCAGTACAGACAAGGTTTTGTTAGATTCTTATGCTGCTAACATGCACCCAAGACCCAAAATTAATTGGGCTCCTAAGGTTAAGTAAATCATATTTTACAGGTTAGTCCAAGTACCTTTCTAGATCAGATTTAGTACTTGGACAGTGGGTGTTCCATGCATATGATTGGGATAAAGAGCTTACTTAAAGACTATATTCCTGTAAAGAATGGACCCAAAAACATCTTTGGTGGCTCTGACAAGGGCATCACCAGGAGCTTATGTGGAAGGGTTGCAACACAACCTTGTAAGCATAAATCAACTATGTGACTTGAGCTATGTCATTGAATTTCACAATGACAAGTGTTTGATTAAGAGGTATGTTGACTTAGAGGTCATCCTCTTAGGCACAAGGAGTGAAAATGTATATTGCTTAGATTTTATTTGCAATAATTCATTATCTCCTATATATCTTGTAGTTAATGAGAGAGAGTCTCTTTGTTTTCAATGGCATAAGAGACTTGCCTACATTATCTACAAGACAATGAAAAAATTGTTTTCAAAAACTCTGATTAGAAATAGTCCAAATTTAAAATGTAATAAAAGTGGTCCATGTCATGCATGTCAAATGGGCAAGCAAACAAGGGCCACCTTTAAAAGTATTGGCTCCAAAGACACTGAAAGATGTCTCTATCTATTGCATATGGACTTATTTGGTCCTTTGCCCATTCAAAGCCTAGGTGAGAAGTTATATACCCTAGTGATTATAGATGATCACTCTAGGTATACATGATTCCTTGAAGATGTCAAATACCTTGGGTGTCTTTATAAACCATGTCAAGGCTGTCCAGAATGAATTACAATGTACAGTAGTCAAAACTAGAACTGACCATGGTATAGAGTTTCAATCTAGGGCCATGAAAAAGTTCTGTCAAGACTTTGGTATCACCTAAGAGTTTTCCTCTCCCAGAATCCCACAATAAAATGGAGTGGCTGAGAGAAGAAATAGGACCTTAATAGAGACTGGCAGAACACTGCTTAGTGACTCCTCTCTACCAGAATACTTCTGGGCTGAGGCAGCCAATATAGCTTGTTATGTTCTGAATAGAGCCTCCATTAATAAGCCCCATAAGAAAACGCCCTATGAAATTCTGAAAGGAAAACAACCAATTATTTCATATTTTAGAATCTTTGGTTGCAAATGCTATATTTTAAATAATGAGAAATCTTAACTTACAAAGTTTGCTGAAAAATGCAATGTGGGTGTTCTTGTTGGATATAGCTCACAAAGTAGAGCATATTGAGTATTCAACAAGAAAACTCATGTAGTTAAAGAATCAATGCATGTAGTTTTTGATGAGACTAGCCTACTTTATAAGGGCTGGTCTAGCACTCCTGTTATTATAAGTATTGACCAATAGTTGCAAAAGCTGACTGTTGAGGACACACCCAACCCCAACACAGTCACTTATGAAGTTGAGGCACTCACGAATGAGGCTATAGGTGTTCAGATTGAAGGAGAATTAGATGATGTAGATGATGTTCAGTAGGATGAAGACAGGTTTCCTACTGCAACCAGGCTCCTGAGAGATCACCCAAGAAATCTCATCATTGGGGATGAACATCAAGGTGTAATCACAAGGAGCAGGACTCACAATAAAGCATTGTTCCCAAGCTTCCTATCTCAGAATGAGCCCAATAAGTTTGCAGATGCAAACAAGGACAACTTTTAGATCAATGCCATGCAAGAAGAGTTACAATAATTCAAAAGATACAAGGTATAGAAGTTGGTGCCAAAGCCACCTGGACATAACATTTTTGGCACCAAGTGGATTTACATGAACAAGCTTGATGAGAATGAGATTGTTATAAAAAACAAAGTAAGGCTGGTATCCAAAGGCTATAGGCAAGAAGAGAGAATAGACTTTGACCAAACCTTTGCCCAAGTTACAAGATTAGAGGCCATAAGGATTTTCCTTTCCTATGTTGCACACACGGTATTCAAAGTCTACCAGATGGATATCAAGTTAGTATTCTTGAATGATAATGTCAAGGAAGAGGTATATGTAGAGCAGCCCTAAGGTTTTGTACATCCCACTCTTGTAGATCATGTTTGCAAATTAAGAAAGCTTTATATAGGTTAAAGCATGCTCCTAGAGCTTGGTATGAAACCTTGTCTACTTTTCTCATCAAGAACAAATTTTTGAGAGGAAAGATATATAACACATTATTTTTTAAGGAAGTAAAGGGCAAGTGTCCCCTAGTCCAAATTTATGTGGATGACATAATATTTAGGTCTACTGATGACAACCTTTGCAAAAGGTTTGCTAACCTTATGCATGGGGAGTTTGAGATGAGCAGCATGGGAGAGCTCAAGTACTTCTTAGACCTCCAAGTGAAATAGTCAGATGAAGGGATTTTTATCTCTCAGACCAAGTACACTAGAGAGCTTATTAAGAAATTTGGGATGGAATCAGCTTACACCATGAGAACTCTCATGGGTCCAATATTTATCTAGACAAGGATGAGAAGGGCAATCCTTTTGATGAATCCATGTACAGATGTATCATTGGATCCTTGCTATATTTAACTGCTAGTAGGCCAAATATTATGTATGTAATATTTATTTGTGCTAGGTACCAAGCATGCCCTAAGGAACCTCACTACTCAGCTGCAAAGAGGATTTTGAGATATCTTAAGGGCAGGCAACACCTTGGCCTTTATTACCATAAAAACAATGATTTTGAACTAATTGGCTATTCAGATGCATACTTTGCAGGTTGTAAGGAAGTTAGGAAAAGCACAAGTGGAACTTGTCAATTCCTAGGGAGAAGGATAAATTTATGGAGTAGCAAGAAGCATACCAGTGTGACTATATCTACTGCTGAGTCAGAGTACATCTCTATAGGGAGCTGCTGTGTACAACTTCTATGGATACAACATCAACTAAAGGACTACAATCTCATGGTAAGTCATTTACCTTTATATTATGACTCATCTAGTTTCTATTGCTAAGAATATTGCCTCACATAGCATGACTAAACATATTGAATTAGATATCACTTTATTAGAGAACATATAGAAAGTGAAGACATTTGCCTTGAATTTGTCCCGACAGACAATCAAGTTGCCGATATCTTTACTAAGCCATTGGATGAGGCTAAGTTTAATTATTTCAAAATTGAGTTAGGAATGCTTAATGTTGAATTATTCATGGACATTAAGTGTTTCAGTTATAGATCTACTTGTCTATATTTCTGTTTTTAATTTATAATGAAATTAATCTACCATGATGTTAGATAGATAGTTGTTAATCATTTTAACTAACTAGTTTCACCAGCTGAACTAATAAATTAGTTAGCTGCTAAAAAATCCTATTAGCATGTTAGGTTAACAACCTTAATCCCAATTAATTTGATAAGATGGAAAAATTAAATGTTAATGTATGTCAAACCTGTTTTGACATTATTCACTGGAAATTAGTGAGATCAGCTGAATCAACTGAGAAAGATTCAACTGAACCGCTGGGATCGCTGAGATAATCTCAACGGTTCTCACAGGTATATGAATTACCCTGTCTCAACAGCTTATTTCACTGTCTCAATGTATCCACTGAGATGAGTCGTTTATAATTAAATCAACTCAGTTTAATTGTCAAATCAGTCGATTTAATAATCTAGGTCATCCCTTCAAGTTCAAAATCACTTATATATATATAAATACACAGTAAAATGAAAGTCATTCAACCCTAATCTCTTTCCTAGTCATTGAGACCAAAACCCTTCTCAACGACTCGACTTCTAGCATTAATGACGCCAAAATATTCAAAAGGTCTGCAAGAAGGTTATGAGATCATCAGGAACGGCTTTGTACATAATTCAATAGAAATCAGAGAAGTGATTAGGATGTTGGATGCCCTAGGTCTGGAATACATTCTTTTTGGACCTTCCCCCATTCTGAGAGATGAGTGCTTGGAATTTTTCTCCAATGTTAAGCTTTATCCTTCCAAGACATCACTAAAGTCTAAGATTAGAAGGATGAAGATTAAGATTACTCCAAGGAAATTGGGTAAGGCCCTTCGACTGCCCTCCACTGCCAGTGATGAAGAAGAAGCCATCTCCAACAAAGATAGAGATAAAGCACTAAAATGGTGTGAGTACAGTGATGCCAAAGTTGGATCACTAAGAAATAAATTCTTTAACCAAAGAGGCAAATTACCGGCTGACATTGTTGGGAAAGCAATATTATGCAAGCCTGGGTCTCATGACACTATCTCCAAACCAATGTTTGGGATTATCACAAGGATAATTCTACAAAAGCAGACCTCATGGACCAACATCATCTTCCAAAGATTAGTTGACTGTCTACTGACACCTAATTTGGGAAGAATTTTTTCACTATTTTTGATCAACACCTATCCTGACAGCTTTAACCAGAAGCAATGTGTTAGAATCCACTATCTTAAAAAGATGGACATAAAGAACTTGGATAGATTTATAAGAATTCTTCCAATGAGTCATCCTTCTGAGTTGAAGGCCAGGTCCAAGGACACATGAAAGCAGATAGTTAGATCTGCTAGTTCTTCCAGTTCAGGTTATGAGACAGATTCTTCATCTCCTGTAGATGTTGGACTTCAGGTTGATATTGACCCCAATCAATCTTCTTCTAGCATACATGTTCCTCTGGACTCAGATAAGAGTCATATTGGTAGAGAGCATGTTGATGAAATCCATGCTGCTCTTAAGTATGAGAACATGTCTATATAATGTGCTGCACTAGATATGCCAAATGACAAAGAAGAGATCATTGAGCCAACACAAGACCTTGAAGATTACTTAGAATCATATATACCAGAAGAGGTGAATGCACCTTCTGAGGGGGAGCTTGGGCTAATAAATGAGCCATCTCTTGATCAAATGGTTACAAGAATTATGGCTGCTGCAGATGCCACTGTTCTTACAGGTAATGTTGCTGACTTAAGTATTGATGCTGATTCAGCTATGATTAATATTAATACACTGACTATTTTAGATAATGATCATGCCTCTATAGGATATGATGATTAATCAGTTAAAGATGATGATTCAGATATTACTGCAGATACAGATTTGAATAAGAATAATGTTCTTCCAAAAGATAATGCTGAAGTTGAGGGGGAACATTCACAAGTCCCTACTCAGGATGAGGTCATTCCATCCACCCTATTGGCTGAGAGATCAACTCTTCCTAAGTATGATGGTCAAAAGGACCAAGAAAAAAGTCCACCCATGATCCTTACTCCACCCTCAACAAATCCAGATGACTCCCTCCTTAGAACTATAAAGGCTCTATTAGATGAACATACCACATCAGTGAAGGCCTACATAGACTAATTCATTTCTAAAGTCATAGCTGAGCTGATGAAAGAGATCATGGCTGCCAAGGATGAAAATGTTCACCTGAACAGCCAAGTTACCAGCTGGTTTGACAAAGCTGCTCAATCAGTCAAGGTTCAATCCTCCATTCTCAGATCAATGAACAAAAGCCTAAAATTCTCTGCAACTTATATGGGCTATGTAAAGAACTTTGTGAGTCAAACTGATGATATTATTAGGGGTGTAACTGATCACGTCTACACCCACATCACTAATACTGCCATCAAAACAACGGAGGAAGCAATTCTGCTCAAAGATGAATTGCTAGCTGACAATAAAAAGAGTTTCCAAACACTGTCCAACAAGATTGAAGCCAACACCCTAATGCTGGATAACAAGCTTATTGAAGAAGACAGAAAGGGGGAGGAGAGCAATGCCAAGATGGCCATAATCATTGATGAGCAAGCCATCAAAGTGCTTCAAGGCACAATAATTGCTCTACACCTATATTTACTGGACAAGTGTAGGCCAAAAGATATGGATTTCCCTACTCAAGCTAGAGTGGCACATGATGCACAGCTTGCAGCTAGGAGGAAAAGAGAGGGAACTCTATTAGCTGAAGAGTTCATGGCTAAGAGGAGAGTTGATAATGCAGATGATCCTGATTATGAATACCTAAGTGATGATTTAGAGAAGATCATTATCAATGCTTAGTTGAGCCATGATCAACTATTCAAGAACATTGACAAAATGTACTCCTCTGAAGAATGGATCAAGCATCTGGAAAGGAATTCTCTAAGAGAAAGGATTTTCAGAGAAAATTTGGTGAGGAGGAATAATCCTAGAAAGATGCCTCTCAAATACTTACCTAAACCTTTTCTTTACTTCAAAAGGCAGAAGAATAAATCCCAGAGTGCAAACCTGCTAAGTGTTGTTCAAGATGAAGGCTCAAGCTCTGCAATAAAGAAGAAAAAAAATCCGAATCTTAGTTGTAGTTCTTTTAATGTTTGTTTGAACACTATCTGTTAAACCTTCAATTGTAGTACAATTAACTTTTATTGAAAATTATCTATTAGCCTTAATATATTGGTTAATTGTATTAAATCTTGAAACTTTGAACAAGTTATATTTGTTAAACTATCATGTAATAGATTAGTTTGATTTATGGTTGGTTAAATGCAATTGAATATTGCTTACTGTTGGGTCCATTAATCACAATGTCTCAGATTTGAAATGAATGTAGATGCATGTCCTTAGTTCATTGTATGCAGGTTGGTCTCTGTTGAACTGATTTGACAGGTTTTCAAAGTCACAAAGACAGATGGACTCATGAAAGGATGTTGACAAAACAGAAATCTAGTTAAGTCCAGAAGCGTTGAGTGAAGGTAGTTCACTTAATGCCAAGTGGCTAAAAGTGTCAACTAATGCTCAAACAGTCAACGTCTAAGTATTGCCAAAGCAGAAATCTGGTTAAGTCTAGAAGCATTGAGTGAAAGCAATTCACTCAATGCTAAGAAGCAAAAGCGTTGACAGAATAACGTGCAGTCAAAGCCGCAGGGTTACTGTCAGAGAAATTTGTCTAAGTATAAAAGCATTGAGTGAAGGTAGTTCACTCAACGCCACCTCTAATGATAATCCTACTAAGTACAGAAATGTTGAGTGAAGACAGGCCACTCAATGCCTCATTAAGAAAACTGGCAAAGTCAGAAAGCATTGAGTGAAGAAGCCTCACTCAATGCTTTCTAGTAGAGTAAATCAACTAAGTCCAAATGAGTTGAGTGATGAAGGTTCACTCTACGCCTAAGCTGTTAGACCAGAATTATCTACATTCGTTGAGTGATAAAGGATCACTCAACGCATTCAACACCACCAGTCAGAATTCAGCTAAGTACTAGTGTATTGAGTGATAAGGCTTCACTCAACGCTCAAGCAGAATTACTAGAATTTTGGCTAAGTCCACAAGAGCTGTGTAATACTGACGTCAGCAGAAATTCAAACAACGCAGTATTATCTTACTACAGGACAAAAAGCGCCGCTTATCTGTTGTATAGTAATTAATGCAAAAATGGTGGTGCAGCTAACTACTCTAGTGGTCCATAGTGCTCAACGAGCCGTTGGACGGTAGGATACAAAGTGCAGAGTTCCGAGAAAGAAAAGGTAACTTTTTGAAGAGAGATTTTTGAATCAACTCATCTTCTTCCTGAAACGAAGAAGTGCTATGCAATTAGTTCTTCTAGAGATAGTTTGATAACTTCTGACAAAGGTTGCTGATTGAAGACACACAAAGAACATAAAACTCATTGATCTTCTTCAGCAAGTTCATGAACTTTTGTTTCTGAGTTCTTCCCAGCTCAAGTTAAAACATCCTGAAGATCTGCTACCATGGAGCAAAGAAAAAGATAGGGCTAAGCAATCTCAATCCAGAGAGGTAGACTCAGAGATCATTTCTCTGGAGTCAAATCATCAACAACAAACAACATCTCTTATGTAGGATCTTAGCTGATCTGAGTTGTAAGCCTGATATATAAAGGTTGAGTGTAGGATCCTTCTATGGATCTGAGGTAGGGCCTATGTGTCTGAACTATAGGTGTGTTCATTCACTGAGTGTAAGATCCTCCTGTGGATCTGAGTGTAGGGCTATCCTCCTAACCTGAGTTATAGGACTTTGACTAAAGTTTGAGGTAGGTGATCAATGGATCACTGAGTTGTAGGAGCATCATCTGCTCTAAGTGGTAGGGACTTGGGCCTGAGGTAGGACTTGGAGGAGTCTGAGAGATCCTGAGGGATCTGTGTTGTAAGCTCTTGGAGCCGAGTTTGGAGAAGTTGGCCTTGTCTAACACACTGTTAGAAAGGTGTGAGGGACAGTGGATGTACCCATACCTTGGAAAACCACTATAAATAATTGTGCTATTGTGTATTCTTGAAAGCTAATATAAAACTAAGTCACAACACACTAAAGTAATAACATAATTACAAAAGACATAAAAACCTATTCACCCCTATGCGTTTAACTACCCTTAAAAACAAAGACTTTAAAGTGGTATCTGAAAGAGAGGGGATAGATCAAATCTACTATAGAGGGGGGGGGGGGGTGAATAGAGTATTAAAAAACTTTTAATTAATTTTTATAGCATAATTAAAATAGGCGTTACTTATAAGTATAAGAGAATTAAAAACAAAAGCAAACACAACATAGTAGGAATAAAGAAAGATGAGCAACCAGACGACACAAGAAAATTATAGTGGTTCCCCAAATCTGGGTACATCCACTCTTCTACCACCCTGGTAGGAATCCACTTAGGTTTTTGATCAGGTGCCTTATCACCACAAGATCTGCTTCAGATAGATCTAGAAACCCTTCAGGCTTTTGATCAGGTGCCTAAAAACCAATAGGTTTTTGATCAGGTGCCCTATCACCAAAGAGTTCTCTTTTGAAGGGAGTAATAACCCTGTACAAGAGAGGTTAAAGAAAATAGATGGCAGTCTTCTCTTTCTCAAAGCAAATGAGAAGACTATGTGGATTTGATGATTCCAAAGCTCCCCCTGAGATATTGAGTAGATTCAGGAAGATGGAAGCTTTGTCCAGGGTGTAGGTATTCAATAGAATGATGTTCTTGCTCTTCAGAATCTGTAGAATGATGTTGATTTCTTGTCTCTGTAGATTCCTGAAGATAGAACTGAAGAAGAAGACTCAAGATGAAAATTTGTTGTTCTTCTTATATTTTCTGAGAGCAGAATGGAGAGTTCTGAGAGCTATTGCAGAAAAATGCTTGTATTCTCTGAGAGTGAGAGAGTTTCTGAATCTTCTTGTCTGTCAATTAACCAGTCTGAATATCTTTTTTTGAGATTCAAAAACATTCCTTAAATTACTATAGAAAACGAGGAGAGAAACGGCTACAAATTCTGGCAATTAATTTTCTCCCCAACTATCTTGGCAAATAAGTCAGAATAATAACTCTGTGAGATACCATAGTTAATGCTGTGAAGAAACGACTATATGCCTTGAGAATGTTAGCATTAACTACAAGAGATTATTTGACATAAATAGAATCAATGAAGTAGGAAATAAATCTTCAAGATAGCTGCTGAAAATAAAAGGAATCTGACACAGAGAATGATCGTCGATCTGGGCTGGAAGATCGTCGAGCTGAGATCAACTATCTACGATCTTAGACTTCATAGAACAAAAGAGAAAACATTGACCTGAGCTCGTAGATTGTCGAGCTCAGTTCAGAGACTAATCTCTGAGATCGTCGATCAGAGATCGACGATCGTCAAGCTGAGTTCGACGAAAGTCGAACTGATATGAAATCCATAGATTTCTTCTGAGTCTGAGATCTTTGAGAGAAATCCAAAGCTGGTCTTGAGAAGTCTGACCTGTAGAGACTAACTTAGACCTAGACCTTGACCCTTGCTATACATATGGGTCAACATCCTAAGAGTGGACCTAGCCCAAATCAAACAAGGGTTCCAACAATCTCCCCCTCTTTGGGTGAGGTCACTCAAAGTAAAAAGAAACTAAAAAATATAAGGCCATACATATCTGATAAAATTTAAATTATCAACAGATATAATATAGCAATGTACTGCACATTCAGTTCAGATAAAACAGTAAAATAGTAAAGCAATAAAGTAATAACAGTTCAGAGAAAAACTTAAGAATTAGCAGGAGGAGGAGCAGAAGAAGTTTTGGTAAAAGCAATCTTCCTAGTTGGGTCTTCTGCTTCCTTCTTTGACATCTTTAAATCTTGCTCACCAAGGGTTTTTTGAGAGGTGGCTCTGGGTACAATTGCTTCTGGATGAAGTGACATATATTCAGCAGGATTGAATACTTTCTTACTTACTTGCAGCCTTTCCAGTTCTTTTTCTCTGTAAGAGGACATTGTAGTAAACTGTGAGTAATCTTATCCTTCTTTTCTGGCTTTGTTAATCTGAGACAATCCAATTAGCTCATTAAGTCTGGCCATCCTGAAGTTAGGGTCAAGTTCTGGATCAGCAAGAGGAGAGGAAGGTTTCTCTAGATCAACATCCTGTGATGGCTTCTGAGATAAGCTTCTGAATTGGGTAGATTGAGCTTGAAAGTTTGTTGCTATAAGATTTTGTTGCTGTTTACTGGAGTAAAGAGAACTTGGAGGAGGAACATGACTGAATTTGCCTTTGGACTTAGAAGATTGAGAAGAGGAATGCCTTTGATATTTAGAAGGAGCTTGCTTCTGATGCTGAGAAGGAGCTGGCTTTGAAGACTTAGAGATATTTGAACTTTGAGTTACATTGCCTGAAGCTCCTGCAGTAGGAGGAGGAGGAGGAGGAACTCTCCTGAACTTTTGAGGAGGAGGAGAGTACTTTCTTCTCTTCTTCCTAGCCTTTTGCTCATTCTTAGACAGCCACATCCACGGTGACATTCGTTGATAAGGAGTAATCTTCTGGAGTATATAGTAAGGACGGTCATTAAGAGGATTTGGCTTTGCAACTGCCTTAGGTGGAGCTTTTCTTTTCATAGACACTTTCTTTTTGCTGTCATCAGAATCTAAATTATCATCTTGATCATCATCAGATGAGCCTTGGGGATTATCATACAGTGCATCAATCTCTCTAATTACTTCCTTTGGAACTTCCTTATCAGCTGGAGGAAGGATAACTTCAGCAGGAACTGCTTCAGTTTCCATAGTAATATCTTGACCAATGAGATCATCAAGACTTAGAATGGGGATATCATCCAATACATAGGATGGCCCAAGAGATCTTGACATCTGATCATCAGACTTTTCTGCTAAAGTAACTGCAAAACTTGCCTTTAGTTGTCTGACAACTTCAGGACTTAGATAGGGAGTACAACACACAATAGCCAAAGAAGATGGCTTAAAATTTAGAAGACAATCTAGAAAGAGTGTGTAGAAGGAACTCAACAATCCAAAGATATCTACTGTGGGATTGATGCAACAATCACCAGCAGTCAAAAATCTTGGAAGAACTGTTTCTTCTGTATCAGTTTCAATATCAATAATTTCAGTATCTAAATCCATCTGATCATCTGAGGAGACATCTTCCTACATATCTGCTGAAACTGCTGCTACTTCTTCATTGGATATCTCCCCCTGCCTAGCTACAGAGGCATCTGTAGCTAGGCCCCCAGAAGAAGGGACAGAGGAGAGGGCAACCACTCTATGGGTAAGAGTGTTGATGGAGGCAGTTAGAGGATCTATAGCTTGTGCTATAAGATGCTCTAAGGAGGGAGAAATGAATTACAGAAGATCTTTAGCTATATCTGAGAAATTGAGGTATAGGGGTTCAGGCTCAGAGGAGGTGTAAGGAGTTTGATGTCCATAATTTGAACAAACTGAGAATGTAGAAGGGAAATCTATATGAGTGAATTCAGGAAAAGAGGAGGATGGAGGGACATCAGAGGGAAGAGATGATGATGGAATATCCTTTTGGATGGGCTCAGAGGGAATCTGAGAGGATAATGATGGAGAAATGACGAGAGAAGCAATATGCTGAGGAGATTCATGATGAACTATATGAGGAGATACATGATGATCTGGGGAGTTCTAAATTTGTATAGGTGAAGCAGGAGGTGGAGGTGAAAGAACTGGAGAGGATTGGATTTGGGAGGCAGGGGCTGAGGGAATTGAGGTTGAGATAGAGAGAGGAACATCTTCTAGGGTTGGGGAAGTAGTTGCATCAGCTCTTGTATCCTCATAAGTCCTAGAGGCACTGGAAGGCCTAGGAATGGTCCTCTCCCACTTTCCAAATAGAGAGGAGTCCAACCTCTTACTGGCATTTATGAATTGGGTCTAGGAGACCAGCAATTCAGGAGCTTTAGCCTGGAGAAATATTCCCAATATTCTCCCAAAACAAACCTCTTTCTTAGAGTTTTTCCTTCTAATTAACTCAAAGAAAAGAGCTGCCCAGTTTATAGATTTCCTATTAACTAGGGCAGACATCACAGAGAACTGCTGCTTGTTAATGTTATCATGAGCTGTATGCTTGCCCATCAGAACTTTACCAACAACATCTGCCAAGAATTTAAATTCTACAGACAGATTTTTCTTAAGCAGTTTTGATGGTGTTCCTTCTGGATGACCCATTCTTATCAGCATTTAACTATACTCAGAGGTATCTAGTTCTAGAGCATCTTCTCCATTTTCTAATGCAAAATCTTAGAAAGTATAGTTGGAGTTAGAATAACCTGGGTTCCAGAAATAGTTCCAACCATAGTCGAATAATCTAGACATGTTGATGAGTAAACCCATTCTTTAATTTCAGTTGCTGGAAGCTTGATCCTGGTTGTCATTATCTTCTTCAGATTCTATTCTTTGAAGAGATTCAATATATCCAAGAAGATTTGATTGTAGTGGTTGAAGGAATCCATGTCAATGTCGAAACCTGTATCGAACTTCATCGAAGTAAGAACGGCCGCTGAAATCGACATTAGAGTCCTACAAAGAAAATAAAGATCAAGCGCAAGAGAACTAGGAAGACGCAGGATAGAGCACGACGAGAAGCCTTAATATAGGTTTTTCTTTTGGAATACGAAAGGTCGGGCTCTGTCCTACGATAAGATAAGAAAACTTCGATCTTAGGTCGACGACGTATTTATAGACAAATATTATCATCGGCCTCTAAATGAAGAGAGAAAACAGATCGTTGATCTCAGGTTGACGATTTATTTTCTGAAGAAAAAAATCGTCTAACTCTGGTCGACAATTTTAGGTCTTCACTTTCTTCATCAACTTGTGAGGAGGAATGTGATGTAACCTTTTGAGTAAGGTTGAGATCATCCAATTTTTCACAATGTTGGGGTACCTACAAAGAGTTACTAGTAGAAGCTTCCTTCTCCTTATAAAACATATTAGCTTCATCAAAAGTAATATGGACAGATTATTCAATTTTAAAAGATGATTTATTGAAAATCCTATATGCCTCGCTGACTTGGGAATATCATAGAAAAATTCCCATTGCAACTTTGGCTTCAAACTTTCTAAGATAAGTTTTGTTGTTATTATGAATGTAATAGATACAACCAAATATTCTAAAGTAATCTATTTTAGGTTTCTTCCCTTTGAGTAGTTCATAGGGAGTCTTGCCCTTAAGTTTATGTATCAAGCTTCTGTTCAGGACATAATTTGCTGTACTTACAGCTTCTGCCCAATAGGATAGAAGCATGTGAGCATCTGCAAGTAATGTGCCTGCATCTTCAATGAGTGTTCTATTTTTCCTTTCTACTACCCCATTTTGTTGAGGAGTTCTAGGTGCAGAGAAATAGTGCTTGATACCTTCTCTCTCACAGAATTCTTACATGAGAAGAGATTCAAACTCAATACTATGATCACTTCTGATCAAAACAACTAGAGTAGAATACTCAATCCTTATGCATTTCAGAAAGTCTGTAAGAACTTTAAAGTTATCAGACTTGTGTCTCAAGAAGAAAGCTCAAGTGAATCTGAAGAAGTCATCTACAATCACTAAAGTATAGAACTTCCCTCCTAAGCTCTGTACAACAATTGGTCTAAAAAGGTCCAAATGAAGCAAGTACAAGATCCTAGGTGAATCACTCTTATTTACTGATTTAAAACTATTTTTAGTTTGCTTGCCTAACTGACAAGCCCTGTAAAGGCTTTCCTTCTTGTAGGGGTAAGAGGGCAATCCTTTAACAAGGTTGTCTTTAGATAACCTAGTAATGTTTCTAAGATTTACATGACCTAGTCTTTTATGCTGAAGGGTGTTGTTATTGCTTACTTGATTAAATAAACAAATTTCTGAACTAGCAGAATTAAAGTTAACCAAATGTATATTACCTTGTCTAAAACCAGATAAAACAATATTGCTATTTAAATAGATATTGCATTTGGATTCAGTGAAGCATACTTGATAAACTGCATCACATAACTGACTTATGAATATCAGATTATATTTTAGACCATTTACATAAGCTACTTTTCTGAATATGATAACTCCAATAGTAAAATTTCCATAGCCTTCTATCCGACCAAAGCTTGAATCTCCAAAGATCACCTTTGGACCTAGCTTGAACTTGAAATTAGTTAGGTTGTCTCTATTCCCTGTCATGTGCTTTGAGCACCCACTATCCAAATACCACTTATCCTATGTGGTAGGATAGGTCTTCACCTGTAAGAGAACAAACTAAATATTGTAGACCCAGGTGACCTTGGGTCCTTGTCTCTTTTCATACTTGAAACATGAAATAAAGGAACATACAAGTTGGCTTTTATAACCTAAGGGATGAAATTTTCTAGGTTGGATTATCCAGTTAGAAAAAGGGTTAACAGGTTTAGGGTTTTTATTGAAGTTTCTATTGTAGTTAGAGTTTTTATAAAACTGATATGGGTTCGACGATTTATGTTGAGATCGTCGATCTGCGTTCGACGACCAGTGCTGATCTCGTCGATCTCGATTCACAGAATAATAGTTGCCACTATCTGTGTTCCACGATCGTCGATCTCTAATCGACGATATTTGATGATATCGTCGATCTCCCTTTCCTGAGTAATTAAACCCAATCTCTGGGTTTAGAGATCGTCGGTCGGCGTTTGACGAGAAGTACTGCGATCGTCGATCTTGGTTTGGCGATTTTGGTTGAGACTTAGCTTTTTGTTTCTTTTTGTTAAGTTCAACTTGCTCTAATACTTTGTTCACTTTTTCAACGTGTTTAGTGTTTTTCTTACCTTTTTGTGAAATGAAATTTACAGGTTTAGATAAGATATTTTTTTTAATTAGAGGAGGTTCACTAGGTGATGCACCTAATCCTAGTTTACTTTTGTTTAACCTAGCATTTAGTGTGCTAGTGATTTCTACCATCTGTAGGCTTCTGCCATTTAAAGTTTCTTCTAATTGTTTTTCTTTACTTTGTTTAGTTTTCAGAAATGTGATTTGTTCACTAGACATATTCAATTCATTATTTAATTTGATATTTTCTGATACTAAGTTATCATATTCAAGTTGTCTATTTCTGAGAAGTTTAATTTACTTCTCAGATCTTATAAGATCATTACACATAGATTTAAAATCATTTTTAAAGTCTTTAGAGGTAAAATTAAAAGATTCTATTACCTGATCACAATCTTAATATTCTTCAAATTCTTCTACTTCTAATACATGATCTGAAGCATTGATAGCCATTAAGCATATTTCTTTGGCATTTTCTTTTTCATCATCTTCACTAGAGCTGGAAGAGGATGATTCTTCAGTTTCACTCCAGGTTTCAGTAACGAAACCTTTCTCTTTCCTCTTGTGCTTGTGAGAGGATGGTTTGCTGTGGTGTTTCCTAGAGTCCTTCTCCTTTATTCTTTCTTTGTGTTTATTCTCTGGACATTCTGGTAGGATGTGTCCAGGTTTCCTGCAGCCAAAGCAAATAATCTCCTTAGTTGGAGTTTTGTCATACCTTGGTTTATCTTCATTTCTTGAAGACTTCCTTTTGAAATCTTTTCTTCCCATCTTGAAGAATCTCTTTGCAAAGAAACTCATCAGTTCTTCATTGGAAGGAGTTGCTTCTGATTCTTTAGAGGCTTTGAATGCTATATTTTGATCCTTCCTTGGAGGGGTAGAAATCTTCTGTTCTTCTTCTTATCTTATCTTGAGGAGCTGCTCATAGCTCTTAAGCTTGCCCAACAGAGATTCAGTTATGATATCATTGATGCTTCTGCCTTCTTTGATAGACCAGATTCAGGAATCCCATGACTTGGGAAAGCACATGAGTATCTTGTCATTTAGCTCAGTCAGTGAGATGTCTTTGTCCAATGTTTTTAGCTCATTAACAATGACGCTGAGTTTTTTATACATCACAGCTACTGGTTCAGTTTCCACCTTCTTGAAGTTTTCATAAAGAGATAGAAGATGGGCTCTTCTATCTTTTCTCTCATCTACAGATCCAACAACCATTTGGTTTTGTGAGTCCCAAATGGCTTTGGCTGAAGTGCATTCAGCAACCTTCTAGAAGATTTCATCTGACATAGTTTGAGCCAGAATGTTCATGGCCCTTGCATCAACAATCTTAGCCTTTTTCTGAGCATCATTGTAGTCTAGAGGAGGAACATCATTTAAGCTTGTTGATGCTATTGAGGTAGTTGCCACTGGAGCTGGTGGACCTGTCAAAATAGAGTTGAAGATATCCTCATCAATAGAATTCATATACATTTGATTCTTGCCTTCCAAAGAGCAAACTTATTCAGGTTGCATACTGGAGGTCTGGTGCTTGCATAATCTTTATTTTGTGCCATGGTTTATAAAAAAGGAAGAAAGAGAGAAGAGGATCAATCAAGGATCTTCAAGTTCAGGTGTTAGCCTGTACAACCAATAGAAACTTACCTCTGATACCAATTGAAAGAGAGGGGATAGAAATCTACTCTAGGGGGGGGGGTGAATAGAGTATTAAAAAACTTTTAACTAATTTTTATAACGGAATTAAATAGGTGTTACTTATAAGTATAAGAGAATTAAAAACAAAAGCAAACACATCACAATAGGAATAAAGAAAGATGAGCAACTAGATGACACAAGAAAATTATAGTGGTTCCCCAAATCTGGGTACATCCACTCTTCTACCACCCTGGTAGGAATCCACTTAGGTTTTTGATCAGGTGCCCTATCACCACAAGATCTGCTTCAGGTAGATCTAGAAACCCTTTAGGCTTTTGATCAGGTGCCTAAAAACCAATAGGTTTTTGATCAGGTGCCCTATCCACAAAGAGTTCACTTTTGAAGGGAGTAATGACCCTGTACAAGAGAGGTTAAAGAAAATAGATGTCAGTATTATCTTTCTCAAAGCAAATGAGAAGACTATGTAGATTTGATGATGCCAAAGCTCCCCCTGAAATATTGAGTAGATTAAGGAAGATGGAAGCTTTGTACAGGGTGTAGGGCTTCAATAGACTGATGTTCTTGCTCTTCAGAATCTGTAGAATGATGTTAATTTTCTGTCTCTGTAGATTCCTGAAGATAGAACTGAAGAAGAAGACTCAAGATGAAAATTTGTTGTTCTTCTTCTGTTTTCTGAGAGTAGAATGGAGAGTTCTGAGAGCTATTGCAGAAAAATGCTTGTATTCTCTGAGAGTGAGAGAGTTTCTAAATCTTCTTGTCTGTCAATTAACCAGCCTGAGTATCTCTTTTTGAGATTAAAAAACATTCCTTAAATTACTACAGAAAACGAGGAGAGAAACTACTACAAATTCTAGCAATTAATTTTCTCCCCATCTGTCTTGGCAAATAAGTCAGAATAATAACTCTGTGAAATACCATAGTTAATGCTGGGAAGAAACGACTATATGCCTGGAGAATGTCAGCATTAACTACCAGAGATTATTTGAAATAAATAGAATCAATGAATTAGTAAATAAATCTTCAAGACAGCTGCTGAAAATAAAAGGAATCAGACACAGAGAATGATCGTCGATCTGGGCTGGAAGATCGTCGAGCTGAGATCAACTCTCTACGATCTGAGACTTTTGAGAACAAAAGAGAAAATGTTGACCTGAGCTCATAGATCGTCGAGCTTAGTTCAGAGATTAATATCTGAGATCGTCGATCAGAGATCGATGATCGTCGAGGTGAGTTCAACGAAAGTCAAACTGATATGAAATCCACAGATTTCTTCTGAGTTTGAGATCTTTGACAGATATCCAAAGCTGGTATAGAGAAGTATGACCTGTAGAGACTAACTTAGACCTAGAACTTGACCCTAGCTATACATATGGGTCAACATCCTAAGAGTGGACCTAGCCCAAATCAAACAAGGGTTCCAACAGTATCAGAGCGAGGTTACTCAAAAAGGACTTAACAGTCTGAACAGATCTCTAAGGGTAGCTACAGATTATCTTTATAGGTTCAGGAGAGAACCATAAAGACTTGGGCTCAATGAAGCTTCCAATCTACAGGAAAGAGAGTTTTGGAATTCAGAAAGAAAGAGTCAGGTTGTTTATGGAAGCATCTGACCCCATGATCTTCATTACAGTTCAAGAAGGACCCTTTATCCCCAAGAAGGTTTCTTCCCTTGATGCAAATGTCCAAACCCCAAGAAATACACTGAGATGACAAAGGATGAGGTCATCCTGACAACTATGGACAAGAGGGCACATAACATTATTATGAGTGCCATCGATGACTCAACATTTAAGAATCTTTTTCATTGTAAAAATAGCCAAGGAAATGTGTGACACTTTGATTGTCTACATGGAGGGCACTGAAGAGGTTAGGGATGACAGAAAATCCCTTCTTAATCAGGAATATGAGGGTTTTAGACAAAGCAAAAAAGGATAGCATAGCTGTGTGCTATGAAAAGTTTTTCAGAGTGGTCAATGAGCTGAGGACCTATGAGAGGGTCTTCAGCAATTATGAGCTAAATGATAAGTTCCTAAGATCTCTAACCAGAGACTGGGATACAAAGATCTGTGCCATCAGAGAAGTGGCCAAGCTAGCTGAAACTCCTACTCACACATTGTTTGGAAAACTGCTCTCCTATGAGATGCAGCTATCTACCAGGAAGGAGGAGGAGACCACCATCAGATCCCAAGCTAATGAAAAGATAGTGGCCTTAAAGGCTGACAAATATAGGAAGAGCCCTAAGTTAAGCTCATCTGACAGCAACATGTTAGATGGAGAGTTTGCTGCCTTCTCAAGGCAATTTCAAAAGATTATGAAGAGGAAGAAGTGGAGGAACAAGTCTTCATCCTCTTCATATCACAAGAGGGATCACACCAAATCTGAGAAGTTCTCCAACGGAGACAGGTATGACTCCAAACCCAACAAACACGTTTCTTCTAAATTGAGTGTTATTATTACAGCAAGCCTGAGCATGTCATTGCTTACTGTTTAGTCAAGAGAAAAAAGAAGGGTGAGAAGAAGCATCTCTACCAAAAGGACAAGAAGGAAAAGAATTTCATTGCTAAAAATGAGAAGATCTGGAGTCAAACTGACTCAGCTTCTTCAGACTCTGAAAAAGAATATGAAGCCTATATTTGGCTATTTGTTGTAGTTGCTTTTGTAGATGATGAGGACTATCCAGCTACAAGGATAGGAATCAGGACCCCTCTGTCAGACTCGGATAGTGAAACTAAGGTGGATGAAGATGTTGATGGCAGTTATGGGCTCATGGCCATGACAAATGAAAAATCCAGCCAGGACCAACCTGGTCTAGATGAGGTACTATCTCATTGAATTTTCACCTCTAAATCTGATTATGAAACTAGTCCTAATTCTGATGCTCTTTCATCTTGTGATGAAGATGGCTCAGAATCTAAGGAAGATGTCAATCAATTGGTTGACAAGTATGTGTTTTATATTGGATGATCTAAGGAAGAGTAAGTTGCTTGTCAAAAGACAAGCCAAGGAGATTGTCTCCCTATAGCTAGCTGCTTCCTTGTAGTCTGACTCAACACCCTTGCTTGATTAGTTGAGGAGGGAAGTCAGCCAACTAAAAAATATCTCAATCATCCAGATTGGCACCATCAACCATAAGAACAAGATCATTATGTATCTTGAAGGAAAGCTCCTTAAGGAGAGAAGGTTAGTGGCTGAATTCTTAAAGCCCAAAACAGGGTTGCCACTTATAGAATCCTTTAATTCTTAAAAGGATAAGAGAGGTTTGGATTTCAAGTGGAATTCCAGATCTGCCAATTCTAAAAGGAAAGGCAAAGCTCCTGTGGTGCCTCAGAAAACATTTCATAAGGTAATTCTCCCATCTAACAGGTATAACTAAGATAACATTTATGGTCACTGGAAAAATGAGAACTCTACTTGTAAGAATACAAGGGTATCTTATATTGGAGGAAGAAAGGACATGTGTGTGAGTGCACTAAAGACTCCCCATGAGGAAATTCAAATTGCCTATTATGGACCACTTGTATTTGGTGCACCATCTCCCACACTCAAGAATAAGGCAGTGGCCAATAGTCATGCTACTCCTGCAAAGACACAAACCAAAAGTAAGTTAATCAGTAAGCTTGACTTGGCTATCTCTGATGCAATCAACAGCTTGTCTTCTGCAAAGAAGACTACTGTTAGTGGCAATCACAGTAATCCAAGTGCATCTACTGACAGACTCACTTTTAGTCAGATCCTTGCTGAGAGAAATATGAAGAGTGCGGTTGCTCTCCCTTCTGAACAGTCAGCTGCTTTCAGCTTGTAATCTACAAGAGTTGTTCAGAAAAGGAGATATAATATTAATGAGTGTTGGTGCTATGGCAAAGTGGGTCATTTTGCCATAGATTGTTGACACAACCCAAATGTGCCTAGTGCAAGGGCAAGTCTTCCTATCAGAAATACTGCAAGCATACATGCTTATTTTCAAACTAACAAGAACTAAGGACCCAAACCCTTTTGGGGTCCTAAGGTAAATTAAATTTTATTTGGAGGATAGTCCAAGTATCCATGCCCCAATATGGTACTTGGACAGTGGATGCTCCAAACACATGAATGGAATAAGGTGCAACCTTAAAGACTATACTCCTATGAAAAATGGACCTAAAGTAATCTTTAGAGGTTCAGACAGAGGAGTCACTAAGGGATATAGTATGATCACCAATGGCATAGTCTCAATCAAAAAATTTGCTTATGTGGAAGGGTTGCAACATAACTTGATAAGCATAAGCCAACTATGTGATTTTGGCAATGTCATTGTCTTTCATAAGGATGGGTGTCTGACCAAAAGGTCAAGTGACCAAGAAGTCATTTTGACAGGCACTAGGAGTGGGAATATTTATTATTTAAACTTTTTATGTTTAAGTTCTAACACACCAGTGTGTCTAGTTACTAATGAGAAAGTCTCCTTCTGTGTGCAATGGAACAAGAGGCTTGCCCACTTGAACTACAAGACCATTAACAAGCTCTTTAGTGGATAACTAGTCAAAAAGGGTCCCAATATAAGATGCACCAAGGAGGGAATTTGCTCTGCATGTCAAAAGGGCAAGCGGACCAAAGCCTCCTTTAAAAGCATTGGGGTCAAGGATTTTGTGAGGTGTTTGTACCTCCTACATATGGACTTGTTTGGTCCTATGCCAGTTCATAGTCTAGGTAGGAAAGTTTATATATTTGTGATAGTTGATGACTATTCCAGATATGCTTGGGTTTTCTTTCTAAATAAAAAGTCTGATACTCTAGATATCTTTATGAACTTTATCAGGCAAGTCTAAAATGAAAAAGACAGTTCTATGGTCAAACTCAGAAGTAACCATGACATTGAATTTCAATTTGAAGGCATGATAAAGTTCTGTGAAGAACAAGGGATTAGTCAGGAGTTTTCTTCACCAAGGACACCCCAACAAAATGGGATAGCCAAGAGGAAAAATAAGACTCTCATAGAGGATGGCAAAACACTGCTCAGTGATACTTATCTCCCAAAATACTTCTAGGTTGAGGCAGTGAACACTGCTTGTCATGTATTGAATAGGGCCTCTATCAACAAGTACCATAAGATGACTCCCTATGCGATCATGAAAGGCAAAAAACCTAATCTAACCTATCTTAGTATCATTGGTAGTAAATACTTTGTGCTGAATAATGGGAAGTCATACTTGAGTAAGTTTGCTGCCAAATCTTATGAAGGGATATTTTTTGGTACAATAATCATAACAAAGTATAAAGGGTCTACAACATGAAAAATCAAGTTGTAGAAGAGCCTGTTCATATAGTCTTTGACGAGTCATCAATAATTAACAATGAGCTACCAAGCTCCTCTAGATCTACAGGTATAAAGATGAAGATTGATAAACTAGCCATTAAGGACACCTCTCCAGCTACACTAAAAGAAGGCGATGGTGTGTACATTCTAAAAGAGGGACAAGGCACTCAGAATATGGCTGAAGACCGTCAGGATCCAGCCATTGAAGATCATGATGCTGAAGTAAGAATGCCTCCTGTAATTAGGCTTCCGAGGGATCATCCCAGAAAATAGATCATAGGAGATGCCAACTAAGGGGTTACAACCAGGAGAAGAAGCCTAAACATTGCCATATACTCCAGCTTTCTGTCTCAGGTTAAACCAAAAAGATTTGAAGATGCCAACATAGATCCATTTTGGATTGTGGGTATGCAAGAGGAACTGAACCAGTTTAAGAGGTGCAATGTATGGAAGCTGGTTCTCAGACCTCAAGGGCATAATATCAATAGAACCAAGTGGATCTACATGCATAAGCTTGATGAAAATGGTGTTATAATCACTAACATGGCCATACTGGTTGTCAAGGGATATAAACAAGAACAAGGTATTGACTTTGATCAAACCTTTGCACTAGTGGCAATATTGGAAGCTATAAGACTATTCCTTGCATATGCTATATATAAAGGATTCAAGGTCTACAAATGGAGTTCAAGTCAGCTCTCCTAAATGGTAACCTAAAGGAAGAGGTCTATGTTGAGCAACCCTCAGGTTTTGTCAATCCTAACTCTCCTGATTTTGTATTTAAGCTTAAAAAAGCTTAGTATGGGTTGAAGCAAGCCCCTAGGGCATGTTATGAAACCCTATCTAGCTTTCTCATTGAGAAAAAATTCTAAAGGGGAAAGATAAACAAGACACTATTCCTAAGGGAGGTCAAGGGTAAGATCATCATAGTCCAAATTTATGTAAATGACATAATTTTTGGGTCAACTGATGATAACCTCTACAAAAAGTTTGCCAAACTTATGCATGGAAAATTTTAGATAAGTAGCATGAGTGAACTGAAGCACTTCTTGGGCCACCAAGTAAGACAGTCTTAGAATGGATTATCCATCTCTCAATCTAAGTTCATTAAGGAGTTAATTAAAAAGTTTGGAATGGAGAGTGCCTCCACAATGAAAACTCCTATGTGGTCAAATGTGTCTTTAGACAAGGATAATACAGGGAAATATGTTGATGAAACATTGTACAGAGGCATAATTGGTTCCCTCCTCTACCTTACTGCAAGTAGTCCAGACATCATGTATGAAACATGTGTTTGTGCTAGATACCAGGCTTGGCCTAAAGAGTCTCATTATTCTATGGCTAAAATAATTTTGAGATATCTCATGGGCACACCTGATCTTGGCCTATGATGCCCTAAAAATAGTGATTTTTAACTAACTGGGCATTCAGATACAGACTTTGCAGGCTGCGAAGAAGACATGAAAAGCACCTTTGGATCTTGACAATTTCTAGGAAGGAGGCTTGTATTTTGGAGCAGCAAGAAGCAAACCAGTTTTGCAATATCAATAACAGAATCAGAATACATCTCTACTAGAAGTTACTGTGCTCAGCTATTGTGGATCCAGCATCAGCTCCAGACTACAATTTCAACATAAGTAGAACTCCTATATATTGTGATTCTACTAGTGCAATATCTATTGTTAGGAATCCATTCTCTCATAGCAGAACTAAGCATATAGAGATTAGGTATCATTTTATTAGAGAGCATGTGGAATGTGAGGACATCACCCTTAAGTTTGTCCCCACTAACAAGCAAGTGACTGATATCTTCACCAAACACTTAATGAAGCCAAGTATAACTCCTTCAAATTTCAATTGGGTAAGATGAACTTAGTATAGCTTCAGTTGCTCTGCATGAATTTTAGTTGCAGGAGGTATTCTCTTATGCATGAGAATAAAGAAATGATGGACCATGTGTTCAGGCATCAAATGCGCTGAGTATAAAGGCTTAGGCATCAAGAGTGCTGAGTCTAAAGGCTCAAGCATCGAGTACTCTAAGTCTACAGAAGGCGTCAAGAGCGTCGAGTGCATCAAATTCACTTGACGTAATTATAAGAGACTTATATTTACGACTAATCTGTAAAATTAATCTCAGTCATTGATCTCCTCATGATCCTCGAAACACATACACGTCTCTCCACATTCTCAAATTAGAGGCATGTATAAATAGAATGGTATATGCTTAGAACAAAATACACTATTCCTCTCCCTTCTCTGCCCCTTGCAACGAAACGATGAAAGCTCAAAAAATCTATAAAAACTCACAAAAGCAATGACACCACGAAGATTATATTTCCTGTTCGAGGGTTCAGAGCTAGTTAGAAATGGATTCAAGGATGCGTCTGAGGAAGTTCAGCTAGTTCTCCATCTGATGTAGGTTGCTGACCTATAATATGTTCTTTCAGAGCCCAGTCTACTTTGGAAGAGAGAGGTACTTGAGTTATACTCAAATGCAAAGGTCGATTCTTCATCCGTTAAAATTAGGTCCTTTATCAGTGGAAATAAGGTCATGGTTACTCCTAAAAGACTGAGCAAGGCACTACAACGGCCCAAGTTCAGGTTATCAGATGAAGAAGATGAATTTGATCAAATTGATGTCAAAGTAGTCTTGAAGTGGTGTGGATTTTCAAAGCACACCACTGGATCAATCTTGAGAAGAGAGCTGAACGTGAAAGGAAAATTCCTAGCAGATGTTGTTGGGAAGGCACTGCTATGCAAGACAGGCTCCCACGATAAAATTTCCAAGAAGATGTTCGAATTGATGGCAAGGACAATTCTTTTCAAGACAATAGATTGGGGAAGGGTTCTTTTTGACAGAATTGTAGAATGTATCCCAGAGCCAAACATAGGTAGAATTCTGTCTCTATTTCTGCATAACTATGTTCTAGGGTTCCTTAACATAAGGCTAGATACTAAAATACATCATATGAGGAGGATGGACTCAAAAATGCTTAATAGGTGGGACAAAATTATGTTGCCACATGCACAGAATGTTCCCGAGAAGAAGAAGAAAGCTATTCTGATTACTAAGGAAAGCAAAGAAAGCAACTCCTCTGAGAAGGGTGAAAAGGAGCCACATAATCCCTAGCTCACTGAGTCTACTAAAGAAACTAGAAGAGATATGAGTGCCCAGGTATCAATATCTTCTTAACCAACAACAAGGCACCAGTTGGCAAGAACACAGTCTGAAGAAATTAGAGGTGAAGCTCTGGAATTTCTGAGTGGACATGAAATAGAGAACATCAGTGTTGATGCTGTGGGAGAGACATCTCAAATGGGTGCTGCATTTGAGGGGGAGACTTCCCAGATACCTGTTCTAGCTGAGGGGGAGATTCACATTGAACTCCCTGCTCATGATATTATGCATGAGATTGTCTCCTCGGCATCTGACAAGGACTTTCCTGCTGCCAATGTCCATGCAGAAGAACACTCTTCAGAATATATGATGCCTGATTCAGAAGAAATGATTACAACCAGAGACAGGGATGAGGCAGTATGTGTCCAAGGCACATCTGCTCAGGCAGACCAAATGTCCTCCTCCTTTCTAGCCCAACTCAAAGGTTTGCTGGATGATCAGAGAAGACAATTGGAACATTACATTGATGACTCCAACTAAGAAGTGAAACAAGATCTGTCTACTGAAATAAATTCCATCAGGTTTGAGGTCAACCTACTAAAAGCAAAAAACTATGACATTCTTCATGAGGGCTGCACCTGCTATCACATTACTGAAAGAAAACTTCAAGAGATCAGGAAAACCCAAAATGACATTCTCCTAAACCAGAACATCACATATGACAATATGGAGATGGTTCACAATGCTCAGAAGAAACTAATGAATGAACATATGATCATAACTGAGAGGAGAATGGATGCATGCACACAAATTCTTGATGGCCATATGCTTGAGGTCAAAAATCATGTTATTAAAGGAATCAACTTCTTGGATGAGAGACTCACAACTACAAAGAACACTCTGACTGCTACTACCTCCGAAGAAGTCAGAAAGAGGGAGAAAGCAATGATAAAGACAAATAATGAAAATGCAGTTTGGACTAAAAATGTAATCAGAGGCTCAATGGGTCTTGATCAACTCTCATATGAAAACATTGAAGCTGCACCAATCCCTGAAGATCTGTATGTTGCTCAATATGGTGCTGATCAGAGTGGTGGCCAATATGCTGAACAGAGTGGTGCTCAATGGGCTGAACCTTCAACTACTGATGTAATTCCAACATTCAGCCCCATTGTTGATCAAATTGTAAGGGGAAAAGGCAAGTCTATTGCAAAAGAAGAGGAAGAAGTGAGGCTTAGCAAGAAAAGATACAGAGAAGAGATGGAGTCCAATCCAAACTTAGAGTAGTGGAGTCCTCAATCAAGGACCATAATATTGTCTGCTTGTGACCAAGTCAAATCCAAAAAGCTGAAAGGTGAAAGCTCTACAACTCCCTAGAATGGGCCAAACTTGAGAGGAATTAGGAGCTGAGAAGAAAGTTCAGAAGGGACAAAAAGACTGGTGCACTGCCACCAGATGCTGTGGATCCCAGCAAGTATTTCCCCAAGCCCCACAGTTACTTTGAAAGACAAAGGGAAAAGGAAAAGGACAACAATGACAAAGAGCAGGCTGCCAAGAAACCCAACAGGGGGATTGTGAGTAAGGAACGTGAAAATTGAGATGTTTCTTTCTTTCCTTAAGGGGCTGTAAGAATATGAATATTTTGTATTAAGTACACAATCTATTTATGAACATTTCCTTAAATAAAGATCTTATTTTTGTGTGTTTAAATCTTATGAATTTCACTTACATATTATTGATTTCATATTCTAAAATGTGTATCTGCTTAATTAAGTTAGTGTATATCATTGACTAGGATTCTGACTTCTTCAAATAGTGGGAGATTATTCGGTCCATTGATCACAATGTCCCAGATTTGAAGAAGGCCAACAAGTCAATGGTATACACATGAGTGTATTTAATGCATGCCCTTAGTTCAATGTATGCAGGTTGGTCTCTGTTGAACTGATTTGATAGGTTGTCAAAGTCACAAAGACAGATGGACTCATGACAGGATACTGGCCATGCAAAAATCTGGTTAAGTCCAGAAGCATTGAGTGAATGCAGACCACTCAACGCTAAGTGGCTAAAAGCATCGACTAATGGTCAGGCAGTCAAAGCCTAAGTATTGTCAAAGCATAAATCTGGTTAAGTCCAGAAGCGTTGAGTGAAGGCAGTTCACTCAATGCCAAGAAGCAAAAGCGTCGACAGAACAATATGCAGTCAAAGTCGTAGTGTTATTGTCAGAGAAATCTGTCTAAGTACAGAAGCATTGAGTGAAGGCAGTTCACTCAATGCCTCCTCTACCGATAATCCTACTAATTATAGAAGCATTGAGTGAAGACATGCCACTCAACGCCTCATCAACAAAACTTGCAAAGTCAAAAAGCGTTGAGTGAAGAAGCCTCACTCAACACCTTCTAAAATAGTAAATCAACTAAGTCGAGATGCGTCGAGTGATGAAGGTTCACTCGACGCCTAAGCTGTTAGACCAGAATTGTATACATTCGTTGAGTGATAAAGGATCACTCAATGCACTCAACACCACCAGTCAGAATTCAGCTAAGTAACCGTGCGTTGAGTGACAAGGCTTCACTCAATGCCCAAGCAGAATTACTGGAATGTTGGGTAAGTCCATATGAGCTAAGTCATGCTGACGTCACCAGAAATTCAAACAATGTGGGATCGTATTGTTATAGGACAAAAGCGCCGCTTGCCTGTTTTATAGTAATTAATGAAAAAGTGATGGCGCAGCTAACTACTCTAGTGGTCTATACTGCTCAAAGAGCCGTTGGATGACGGGATACAAAGTGTAGAGTTCTGAGAAAGAAAAGGTAAGTTTTTGAAGAGAGATTATTGAATCAACTCATCTTCTTCCTAAAACGAAGATGTGCTCTGCAATTAGTTCATCTAGAGATAGTTTGATAACTTCAGACAAAGGTTGCTAATTGAAGACACATAAAGAATGAAAAACTCATTGATCTTCTTCATCAAGTTCAAGAACTTTTGTTTTTGAGTTCTTCCCAGCTCAAGCTAAAACATCCTAAAGATCTGCTACCTTGGAGCAGAGAAGAAGATAGGGCTGAGTAATCTCAGTTCAGAGAGGCAGACTCAGAGATCATTTCTCTGGAGTCAAATAATCAACAACAAATAACATCTCTTCAGTAGGATCTTAGCTGATCTGAGTTGTAAGCTTGATCTATAAAGGCTGAGTGTAGGATCTTTCTGTGGATCTGAGGCAGGGCCCGTGTGCCTGAGCTGTAAGTGAGTTCATTCACTGAGTGTAGGATCCTCCTATGGATCTGAGCATAGGGATATCCTATTAGCCTGCGTTATAGACCTTTGAATAAAGTTTGAGGTAGGTGATCAGTGGATCACTAAGTTGTAGGAGCATCATCTGCTCTGAGTGGTAGGGCCTTGGGCCTGAGGTAGGACATGGAGCTAAGAGATCTTGAGGGATATGTGTTCTAAGCTCTTGGAGCCGAGTTTGGAAAAGTTAGCCTTGTCGAACACACTATTAGAAAGGTGGGAGGGACAGTGGATGTACCAATACCTTGGAGAACCACTATAAACAATTGTGTGTTGTTGTGTATTTTTGAAAGCTAATCTAAAACTAAGTCACAACACACCAAAGTAAGAAGATAGTTACAAAAGTCATAAAAATCTATTCACCCCTAGGCTTTTAGCTACCCTTGAAAATAAAGACTTTCAAGTGGTATCAGAGGGAGGTTGTTCAAAAAGGAATTAATTATCTGAACATGGAGGTTGTTCAAGTGGCAGCATGATCCTGAGGGAGTTTGTTAGATAGTTACTGCAATGTTGTCATGATGCTGATGAATCTAGTTTTCCAATTCATCATGATATGTTTTATGTGTTAATGTATCTTAACATTATTGTGTGTTTTGTCTTCTTCAAATAGGGGGAGATTGTTGAGAATATTTCCCTTCAATGTTCCTTGGATTTGAAGAGGCATCAACATCAATGCTAAGTGCATAGTGTATTTGATAAACCTTCTACTCCAATTATTTACAGGTTTAAGTTATTCTAAACATGGTTAGAAGATTCCTAAAAGTTTCTATAATGGTCTCAACTCTTCTGTGAAAATACATTAAGAAGACTGTCTGGTCTCAGCAGAATTGCTGGGATGCAACCATCTACCGCTAAGACAACTGCCTGTCTCAGCCCTGCTGAGAAAGCAGGCTGCCCTCAGAAAAACCATTGTGACAGTTAATCTACTGCTAAGATAGAAGCCTATCTCAGCCTAACTGTTGAGACAAATTCAAAACTAGCTATTGACTTCACGTGATCCAGTTTTGGCGAAAAGCTAATGAAGCAGGATAGCCTTTTCCATTCTCGGCCATGTGATGTCAAATCAACCGAAGAGTCGTTGCAGATTGGTGGGACATATAAAAAGCATATTCTCGGTCAAATAAAAGCACGGAGAAGTGTTAGATCATTGTAAGAGCTGCTGCTAAGTGCTGTGAAGTACTAGAGTGCTGCTGAGAATTGGAAGTGTTGAGAAAGAGCTAAAGATTTGTGTTTCCAATAGATGTTCCTTGATCTAATCTAAGGAGAACATGTTGAGTCCATTTGTGCTCAAAGGATGATCTTCCCCTATTACTGAAGACATAAAATCAAGGTAGAGTTAGGGCTAAAGTTGAAGTTTAAATCTCCCGCCCTGCTCCTGGATAGCTTTCTGTTGTTCATTCTTAAATGAAGACCAAAAAACTGAAGGTTAAATAAATTAATGTCTTTTGTTGTCAACTAAACATTATATCTTTGTAAGAACATTTGTGTTCTGAGTGTGCAGAGCCTGAGTGCCTGAGATTGTTGTGCCTATATGCCTGAGGTAGGGCTATCCTCCTAGCCTGAGTTCTAGGGCTTCTTGATAGGCCCGAGGTAGGTGACCTGGAGGGTCGTTGAGCTATAGGATTAAAAGCTTACTCTGAGTGTGTAGGGCAGTGGCCTGAGGTTAGGTTTGGAGGAAGCCTGAGAGATCCATAGGGATCTGTATTGTAAGCTCTTTGAGCTGAGTTTGGAGAAGTTTGCCTTGTCTAACACACTATTAGAATGGTGGGAGGGAGAGTGGATGTACCCATACCTTGGGTAACCACTATAAATAATTGTGTGATTTCTGTGTTTGTTTGATTAAGCCTAAAACAATCTAGTAAAAACAAGAAAGTAATAAACAACCTATTCAACCCCCTCTAGGTGATTTTTAATACTACCCAATTAACTATCACTTTTTTGCTTTATATACTTATTACCTTGTGCGTTGCTTGTGTATAACTTGGTTATTTTAGGATTTGTTCTAATCTTAGACTATCTGGCGAGAGCATTATTCGATATTAGTACTTCTCACTCCTTTCTATTTGAGGACTTCGTGTTACGTATCAAAGTGCCTTCTTTTGTGTCGAAAGATAGATTGGAAATATTCCTACCTAACAGATGCGTGGTGCATGCGGATAGGTCTTTCTCTGTTTAGGTGCAGATAGGAAGTCATGACTTGGATTAGAAGCATTTATACTACCGATTTCTGAGTTTGATGTAATATTTGGCATGAATTGGCTCTTAGAGCAGCGTGCTTGCATTGATTGCATCTCAAAGGAAGTCACATTGGGATAAAATACCAAACGCGAGACTAAATTTGCTAGTATGCGAGGATCGAGCAATATACCGATGTATGCTCTCCAAGTGGTCAAGGCACTTCGGAAGGGTGCAAAGTTATTCTTCATGCTATTGGAGGCTGTAGAGCTGAAGTCCAATTTGAGTGACGTCCCCATTGTGTCAAAGTTTGTAGATGTTTTTCTTAAGGATCTCCCCGTGATTCCACCTCAGTGAGAGATCGACTTCCCTATTGAGTTAGTGCTAGTGCGAAACCTATGTCATGCCCACCGTACCATGTGGCACCAAAGGAGATGGCAGGACTGAAGGTTCAATTACAGGAGTTGCTAAAACAAGGTTATATAAGTCCAAGTATATCAACTTGGAGTGCATCGGTCCTCTTTATGAAGAAGAAGGACGGAAGCTTGCGTATATACATTGACTACCATGAACTGAACAAGGTGACCGAAAAGAACAAATATCTGATTCCGAGAAACGATGATTTGTTTGATCAATTGGTTGGATCAACTATCTATTTCAAGCTGTATTTGAAGTCCGACTATTATCAATTGAGGTTTAGGGAAAGTGATATTCCCAAGATAACGTTTGGTACATGCTATGGGAATTATGAATTTACTGTGATGCCTTTTGAGCTCACTAATGTGCCATCGATGTTTATGGATTTGATGAACAAGACCTTTAAAGAGTATTTAGACCTGTTTGTGATCGACTTTATTGACGACATATTGATGGAATCTCAGTCAGAAGAGGATCATGCTAATCATTTGAGATTGATTCTGCATACCCTGAGGAGGAATCGATTATATGCTAAGTTCTCTAAGTGTGAGTTTTGGCTATCTTTAATGGCTTTTCTTGGTCATGTAGTTAGTGGAGAGGGTATTGTTGTGGATCCGATAAAGATAGTTGTGATATGTGAGTGGCCTGCACTTGCTTTTGTAGTGGAAGTCAGTAGTTTTCTTGGACTTGCTGACTATTATAAGAGCTTCGTAGAGAACTTTTCGAGTATTGCTTTACCTCTCACTATATTGAAAAGGAAGAATTAGAAGTTTGTTTAGACACTAGAGTGCACGCGAGATTTTGAGGAGTTGAAGTATTGTATGACCACGACACCTATTTTGTGCTTACCATGTAGTGCAGACAGCTATGAGATCTATAACAATGCCTCAGGGAGTGGCTTAGGCTACGTTCTTCAGCAATTCGGGAAGGTTATAGCTTATGGCTCTCGCCAACTGAACGTGCATGAGAGGAATTATCCTGTCCATGACTTAGAGTTAGCGGCCGTGGTATTCGTTCTGAAGCTTTGGCGATACTACTTATATAGTGTGAAGATCGATATCTTTACAGACCATAAGAGTCTAAAGTATCTGATAGAATAGAAGGACTTGAACATTCGACAACGGAGGTGGATGAAGTTCCTCGGGTACTACACCTTCAAGATTCACTATATTCCCGGTAAGGGAAATATCATTGCAGATACATTGAGCTAAAAGACTTATCCACAGGCAAATTGGTTATAGATTATTGATGAGCGTCTGATTCATGAGTTGGAGGCTTTGGACATCTCTTGTGTTGATGGGAGGACAAGCGTCAATGCATGCTTGAACTGGATGGAGGTGCAAAATGACCTCGCAGACAAGATTTGATAAGCCTTAGAGCTTGATGAAAGCATGAAGCGCTACATAGCCGAGATCATGGATGGGTCTAATGCGAAGTTTTCTTATGAAGATGGTCTATTGTGGAAATAAGACTGTTTGTGCATCCTAAAGTTTGGCACCTTACGAGAGGAGTTGATGTACGAGGCTCATTTTACCAAGTACTCGATCCACCTGGGGAGCACAAAGATGTAAAAAGACATGAAGACTCTATTCGAGTGGCTAGGTTTGAAGAAAAACATAGCTCAGTACGTGGCAATGTGTCATACTTGCACACTACTAAAGACCGAATGTCAGAAACTTTAGGATTCCTAAAATATTTACTGATTCCGAAATGGAAGTTTAACGACATATTGATGGATTTCGTGCATGGATTGCCGAGATTGCAGCATGGTAACGATGCCGTCTGGGTAATCTTAGACCATTTGATAAAGGTATCACACTTCATTCCAAATCAGAAAGATATATGATTCAGTGGAAAAGCTAGCAAACACTATGGTTAAGATAAGAATTATTGCACGGTGTGCCCCGTAGCATCGTAAGTGACCGAGATGGGCGTTTCAATTCTGTCTCATGGTCACTTCTGATTTTGACCACAAATGTGTAAGCTTTCCTACCTAGACTATGAACTGGCATAGGAACAAATAGATCCATATACAGGAGGTATAAACATCTCACAAAATATTTGGTATCATGGCCATGGAAAGAGGTCTCGGTTTGTTTGCCCTTTTGGCAAGCTGAACATACACCCTCTTTGATGCACTTGACCTGAGGACTATTCCTCACTAACTCCATACTAAAGAGTTGGCCTTTTGACTTATAGTTCAGGTGAGCTAGCCTCTTGCGCCATTGGACACAATGAGATGCTTTATCACCAGCAACTAGACAAATAGGAGAGTTCTTACTCTCACAACCAAAATTAAGACAGTAGACATATCCTTTCCTAGTGCCTGTCAGAATGATCTCTTGATCACTTGACCTTCTTATTTGGCACACACCCTTGGGGAAAGAAGTGTTATAACCAAGATCACTTAGTTGGTTTATGCTTATTAGGTTATGTTTCATACCTTTCACATAAGCAACTTTGGTGATAGTGATAGAGTTATTTGAAATATTACCAAACCCTTTGATGACTCCCTTTTCAGATCCACCAAAGATCACTGATGGCCGCAGAACAGTGACCGACTGTGGGTGGTTCGAAATGGTCAGATTTCGCGGGCTGAGTTAGAAGATTGAGTTTTCTAACGAGAGGAGGCAAGTGCACCTATCGCGTAGTACTCGGTATTTGGGAGAATACCGAGGTCGTATTGTTCTCGGGGGCGCGTTGATTATATCTACTCTTCTAGGAAGACTATTATCTTACTATCAGTAAGGTGAGATTTTTAGTTTAATTAAAACAGAAAGAAAGAGAGCTGAATTTTACTAAGTTAGTTCGATGACGGGTTAAAGCTCGGCATCAAATTGGATTAAGACTAAAATAATTCTTAATAATTATCGAACTTTGTTTTTAAATTAATAAAAGGCACTTGGCCGTAGAGGTTCCATAAATATGAGCGCACTTATCTCTAGGAATATTGCTCACCTGAACATTAATTCGACCGATCGTTTGACCGACGAAGGATTCCTCTTAATGCTCGCTTTATGCTAAGAACCCCGCAATTGGGTGGGGAACCCAATTTGGTAGAACTACGCTTGTCCTCTTTCGAGGGTATGTACGCAATTCTATTTACCCAAGGGGGATCGGTCCATACGTGCAGCCTCTCGGCGTTGCGTATGGATAACGGAAATAGAGCCCACACATCGATTATGTGGTCCTATGCGTCGTTAACCCGGGGCAAACCTAAAGTCCTTAAATTAAAATAAAAATAGAGTTCTTTAATTATTTCAAATCATTTTATTTGTCCCAATGCTCTTCGATGCCGAAGGCTAATGGAGATTAGCCACTCATTGGTATGGGGACAGCTTTATGATTTTTTAAGTGAATCGTGAGCTGAAATTAAGTACTAAACAATTATAAGAGAAAACACAAAAAAACAAGACATTTAGATAAATTGAAGGCTAATTGATGCAGGCACTCATGCACACTTCAAAACCATAAAGAAATTAAATAAAGCAAGTCCTACTTAAATGAGTAGGCGGGAAATAAATGCAAGTACAAGTCCTACTCAAAACTGAGTAGGAGGTAAATTAAAGCAATGCGCCATTTAACTCTTAACGAGTAGGCGGAAATAAATGCATAAATAAAAAGAAACTAAGTTACAAAAAATGAAAATTACAAGTCCCACTCAAAATGAGTGGGCGGTAAATTAAAGCAGAGCGCCGTTTAACTCTTAACGAGTAGGCGGAAATAAATGCACACTCACACACTCTACATAAATGAATAAAGCAATAAAAGAAAGCACTAAAGATTATTCTCATACACTCACACACTCAACATAAATGAATAAAGCAATGGAAGAAAGCACAAAAGATTATTCTCATACACTCACACACACATAGAAATAACACAAAATGAAAGTTACCTAAAAATTAAAACTACATCTTTTCTACCCTTAGAACTTGCCAAAAACAATTAAAAAGATGAAATAAAAATTGTTTGAACACTTGGAATTGAACATAAAGCAAACATACAAGTTCTTTAAAAATTAAAATGATAACTTTTCTACCCTTAGAACTTGCCAAAAACAATAAAAAAGATGAAATAAAAATTGTTTGAAGCAAAAGTTTTTGAAAACAAAGTTGAAATCAAAGTTGTTTAAAAATTAAAACGTTTACATTTTCATCCATAGGATTTCGTAGAAGTGATTAAAAAGTGAAAAGAAAAATTAAAGGAACAAAACAGGTTTTACAATCCTAAAGCAAAGCTAAGTAAAAAATATAAACACTTTAAAACCACTTTTACAACTTCATAGGAATGAAAGTATAAGCCTTTAGAAAGTTTTCAATACAACTTTAATTCTTTAAAAAGAAGACTTAAACTAAATTTTGCCATTATAATGGCTCATTTTTTTGATAAAAGCCTAAAATAAAACCTAGCATTACAACATATTGCATGAAAAATTAAGACAAGTTACACTCATACGCACACACACACTTTTCATAAAGATGAACAAAGCTAAACATAAGGATAAAAAGGATGAAGGAAAGTGAAGCACCCAAATACACATTCATTCCATGTAGAGAGAGAAAGAGGAAAAACATTTTTTATTTTTATAATTTAAGCTATTACAAACTATTACAAAGCAAAAGGAAAAGCTAAAACAAACATATGAAGGGAGAGAGAGAAATTCTCCTTACATGAAGATGAAAGTGCACCAAGGGAAGCCCACAAAAGACACTAAATTTGGCTAAAAAAAGTGAACCCTTGGCCCTCACAGAATTTTTTTATTTATAGACAAAAAGTTCGGGTTTGACACGCCCTGGTCACGGGCGTGACAGGGGGCGTGTCGGTCAGTTGCGTTTTTGACTTGGCAAACTCGGCGAGCTGGCATAATTCTGGAAGGTCGGGGAGTGACACGTGGAGGTCACGGGCGTGACAGTCATGGTCACGGGCGTGACAGAGGGCGTGACTTGGACGGTTGGCAGCTCGATGTCGGCAGCATTGACAGTTGATGAAGCGTTGAGTGTCGACATCGAACACGGGCGTGACGAGTCTTGGACACGGGCGTGACATGATGGCGTTGAGTGTTGAATAGTAAAATCATTGAGTGTCGACTGGCTGATGGCGTTGAGTGCCTGTTACGGGCGTGTCGGGCATGGTCACGGGCGTGACAGGTCAAATTTTGACTTTTCCTTAAATTTTTCAGAAAATAAAAAAAAAGATAAGTTAGAATTATTTTTTTACAAAAAGAAGCATATTTATTAAACAAAGCAAACCAAAAAGGTAAAAATAAAATAAAACGACTTAATAAAAATACTATAAAAGTAAGTATATTTACAACTCATCAAATACCCCTATACTTAAGTTTTTGCTATTCCAGAGCAAAAGTTTGAGGTGAATTTATAAGGAATAATAAAGAACTCTAAGTTGTGCTACCGCTTGAATTAATTATCAGAGAGATTTGAATAAATATATGGGGTATAAGAGTTAAGTCCTAAAATTATGTAGATGATTTAAACATGGCAAAAGTTTTGGCCAAAAGACTTCTTGATGTAATCAAATAGAAAGCAATATTTGTATTGGTTAGATTAACAAAAAATAGTTTGGAATTATATGAACTTAGCTTATAGGAGTTTTATCGGAAATAGTGCAATTTACGAATTATGCTCTCAAAAAGATTTTTGAATTAATTCTAGAGTCATGAAATTGGATAAGGGGGTTGATGTTGGTTTATGAAGATGCTTGGATTTTGAGGCGAGGTAATTTTTTTTCGAACCTCTAATTTTTTTGGATTTGGATTTGGATGTTATAGGAAAACAAAATCTTGTTTTCCTTAACATGAATTTTTTTTCTTCTTCATAATAAGAATTAACCCAATGTATATGTGTAGGAGTAATGAATTTTATCCTCTTACTCCGTAACATATAATCTTTTAATTTATTGGGTGCCTATGTTTACGGAACGAAATCTTATTCCCATTGACATAAGATCTTTTTTGGGGGGGGGGGAATTTGTATCATACCAAGTAGGTTATGATAAGTAAGGGGAGAAAAGAGAACTAGATTTTTAATTGAATTTTTTTTTTTGATAGCAACCTTTATAAATTGTACGTTCCAATTTTTCAGAAAGCTAAAAGCAAGCATAATTGAATTCTATAGTCGTTATTTTCTAACATGGTACACGTGCTCCTATCTATGAAAAATTAGAAGTAGTGCCTAAAGCGAGTCCCCTATTTTTAATAAAGTATAATAAATTCTTTAAAACTTAACCCCGACTATTTAGATTTTTCAATCTATAATTAACAAATGAATAGTGAACAAAGAATTTATCAAATTCGCATATAAATAAACTCAAAACAAAAGTTTTGGATAGCAAGAAACTTAAGAATGATATATTTGATTTATTTGTTTCACAAATTATATATATATATATTTTTTTTGAATTTTTGAAGTTATTATCTTTTTTTTATTATTTTTGTATTTATTTCTTTAATATATACATACTAAAGAAAGAAAAATGCGAAAATAAAGTTTTTTTTGGATTTTTGAGTTTTGCGAATTTTTTTGTATTTTTAAGTTGTGAAATTTGGTTTTTTGTATTTTTAAGAAAATTTTCATTCCATTTACAAAAATTTAGGAGAAAAAGAGAAGTTATTTACAAGGATGAGAGAGAAAAAGGGAGAGGAGAAAGAGGAAGAATATTTACAAAAAAATATTTACAAAAAATATTTACAAAAAATATTTACAAAAATATATTTACAAAAAATATTTACAAAAATATATTTACAAAAACTATTCACAAAAAATATTTACAAAAAATATTTACAAAAATATATTTACAAAAATATATTTACAAAAAATATTTACAAAAATATAAACTAAGTTGCCGCGAGATGACTCGTTATGTGGATAGCTCGATGAGCCGAATCTCGCCGACCGAGTTAAAAAAAGGTCAAAGTTTCAAAAATGAAACTTCAAAAATTATTTTTTTTATTTTTGTGATTTTTGTGTTTTATATATATATATATATATATTTTGAAGTTTTGTTTTTAAGTTTTTAAGTTTTTTTTTTGTAAGTGAAAAAGGAAAGAACTAAAAATACGAAAACACCCCTATACTTAGTTCCAACATTGTCCCCAATGTTGTATGCTAAGCATGAGGAACAAGACAGCAGGTATATGTAAAAAAAATGAAAAAGAGGGGGGGGGGCAGAAAACGTCATTGATCCGCGCTCGGGGAAGCCCATTAGAAACCCTGCAGTTATTAGAAAAATAGAAAACATGATAAATAAAGACGTAAAAAAGATAAGCATGGGGTGCCTCACATGAGCGCTTTGTTTATAGTCGCGTAGCTTGACTATAGTGGCGGGTTTATAAGTCGAGGAGGGATATGATTTCGCTATACTCGATCACTAGGTCGCCCGCTATGTAAGTCTTTAACCGATGACTATTTACTTTAAACGAGCCTTTTTCGGGGTGGGAGACGAGTACGGTCCCATATGGAAAAACTTCTTCAACTAAGAAGGGACCGGACCAACGGGATTTGAGTTTGCCAGGAAAAAGTTTAAGACGAGAATTATAGAGAAGGACTAGATCGCCCAGAGAAACAATTTTGGGGGTTTTAATTTTTCGATCGTGATATAACTTAGAACGCTCCTTATAAAATTTATTGCTCTCGTAAGCATTCACACGCCATTCATCGAGCTCGTTTAGTTGCAGTTTTCTATTCTGAGCGGCTAAGTTAGAGTCGAGGTTTAAAAGTTTTAATGCCCAAAGTGCGCGGTGCTCCAGTTCTATGGGTAAATGACACGCTTTATCATAGACTAATCGAAACGGAGTACAACCGGTAGCGGTTTTGTAAGCCGTACGATAAGCCCATAACGCGTCGTCGAGCTTAACGGACCAATCTTTCCTATTAAGTGAAACGGTTTTTTCTAATATGCGTTTTATTTCTCGATTTACTACCTCAACTTTGCCACTTGTTTGCGGGTGGTAGGGGGTGGCAAGTTTGTGCGTGACTCCGTATTTAGCTAACGTCTTAGCCATTAGAGCGTTACAGAAATGCGTTCCCCTGTCACTAACAATAGCGCGAGGCGTGCCGAAGCGAGAAAATAATTTTTTTAGAAATGTAACGACGACTCGCGCATCGTTGGTGGGGAGAGCTTGCGCTTCTGCCCACCTTGATACGTAGTCGACCGCCACTAAAATATACATATTTTTATAAGAAGGAGGTAGGGGGCCAACAAAATCTATGCCCCACAAATCGAAGACTTCGCACTCTAAAAACATATTTTGGGGCATCTCGTCTCGACGTGAGATGTTACCCGACCGCTGACAGCTATCGCATGCGCGCACAAAATTGTGCGCGTCTTTGAAGAGAGTGGGCCAAAAGTAGCCCGCCTCTAGCGCCTTCCTAGCGGTTCGGTTGGCTTGATAGTGCCCCCGCGGCTGGACCCTCGTGGCAGTGCCTCAATATTTGCGTGCACTCCACACCCGCGACACATCTTCGAACCGCTTGGTCCGCGCAGATACGGAAAAGAAATGGGTCCTCCCAAAAGAAATTTTTCAAATCGGAAAAGAATTTCTTCTTTTGATGACTTGAATATTCTTTTGGAATTACCCGCGCGACTAAGAAGTTCGCAAAATCTGCGAACCAAGGCGAAGATGACGAAGACGAACAAAGGGCAAGAAGGCGTTTCTCGGGGAATCTATCATTTATTTCAGATTCGACGAGCGCTTCCACACCCGAATTTTCTAAACGGGAGAGGTGGTCTGCCGCTAGATTCTCCGCACCCTTCTTGTCTCGGATCTCCAAGTCAAATTCTTGAAGGAGGAGAATCCATCTAAGAAGACGGGGCTTTGCGTCGGTTTTGGCTAGTAAATACTTAAGAGCGGAGTGATCAGTAAAAATGATAACTTTAGAAAGCGTTAAATACGAGCGAAACTTATCGAAGGCGAAAACGACGGCTAAGAGTTCCTTTTCCGTCGTTGTGTAATTCACTTGCGCGGAAGTGGGCGTCTTGCTAGCGTAGTAAATAGGATGAAAATGTTTTTCTATGCGCTGGCCAAGAACGGTGTAACATCCCATTTCCGGCTAGACCCCTAGGAGTCAGATTTGTCGTGACGGAACCCTAGGAAGCCCAAAATTGGAAATAAAGCGACCAGTATTGCGGGTCACGGGTTGGTCACGCCCGTGACCGGCCCGTCACGCCCGTGACCTGGGCGTGTCTACTTCGACGATCGTCGATCTCCACGAGACGATCGTCGAACGCGCTGTCTGGGCATGTCACGCCCGTGACCAAGATGTCACGCCCGTGACTTGGGCGTGACTACTTCGACGATCGTCGATCTCCACGAGACGATCGTCGATCGTGCTGACGGGGCATGTCACGCCCGTGACCAAGGTGTCACGCCCGTGACTAGGGGCGTGACCCCATCGACGATCGTCGATCGCCGTGAGACGATCGTCGAGCTTGCGCCCCGGGCATGTCACGCCCGTGACATGAGTGTCACGCCCGTGACCTAGGGCGTGACCCCATCGACGATCGTCGATCTCAATTCGACGATCGTCGACCTCGAAATCTGCTGTTCGGGCCTGTCACGCCCGTGACCCAAGATGTCACGCCCGTGACCATCCATCGACGATCGTCGATCTCAGTTCGACGATCGTCGAACCCAGAATGGGCTACCCGGGCCTGTCACGCCCGTGACCTATGTGTCACGCCCGTGACATTGGCCGAAACGACAGTTCAGGCCCGAAATAATTCTAACGCGCGTGGAAATAAATGTTGGCTTGGGAAGTTACACCAGGAGTAATTTCAGGCCGTTTTCCTTCTGTAAATAAATAATAAATAAGGAAAGGGTGGTCCAATAGAAAACCGCCAGCTGGATACACCGGTTCAGTTTTCCACCGTTTCTTATCCCTTCACCGTAACCGAAACGTTAAGACATAATGGCGGTTACCATTTCATCTTCCCACTTCCTGAGTTATAAAAGCCCACTTAGGGAAAGAGGAGAGGTTTACACGCTCAAGCAAACGAAGCAGATCCTTGTTCTTGCTGTAAAGAGGAGTTCAGCAACGCCACCACCGCGCCATGGCACCTCGTCGCTCTTCTCGCCTCCAAACCGCGAACAAGGTCCTCCTCTGCTCCTTCTCTTTCATGGGTAGATCTTAGGATTCTTAGGAAGGGGATTCGCGCTCAACAGAGCCGGATCCATCTCTCGTTTTCATGGAAAAACCATGAAAAAGATATTTCGAGTTCGCCGGAAACCGCCACCTCCGGCGGCCAAACCACCGCCGACCGCTAGCCATCGCCTCAACGGAGGTGGTGGTGGTGGTGGCTGGCCAGGGAAGTGACCGGACGGCCGACAACGGATCACGGAATGCTTACAGGAAAAATGATTTTTCCTGTGTCTGGTTTTCGGGTTCATGAAGAAGATGAACAGTAGATTATATTATAATACATAGATTATTATATATTACTTAATGGAAAAATAGGTTATTTGGATATATGTTGAGACTGTAAAACGAGGCACTTAGAGGCCGATTTAGGAGAAATGACCAGACACAAAAGTTGTAGCCCTTTGGGTCTACTTTAATATAAAATTAATTTTATTCAATTTGGGTGAGTGGTTTGACCACAGCACTCATTTTGGTGGGATCAAGACCTAGGCTAACCAGAAATTGAATTGGTTGCCCACGGTTCATAACAGGTCCAAATGACTTGAAATTTGGACTGGAGGTCTATAATATGTATATCGAGAGGCTGTCCAAAAATGAGAATTTTTGGAGAACTTTTGCCTAAAGTTTTTGTAAAAATTTAATAAACAATATAAAATTAATTAGAAGATGAAATTAAGTCCAAACTCCCCCAAATTTTGGGTGGTGGTCCCTGGCATCAATATTAAGATCTGTACAAAATTTCAACTCGAATGGTCGAGTTTTGAATAGGGAAGTATCAAGTCCTAGATAGGTCTTGGCGAGGGGTACTTTGGGGAAAAGTACGATTGGGGATGGAGTGGACAAATCTCCTCAAAAGAGGCTGATGTTGTTGGCCACTGATTTGTTGGGACTATGTCTACCCTCTTGGGTAACATGGTGTGGCTTAGGGTGGATTTTACCCTAAGAGATTGGCTCAACTCCAACGGGTGGGAGTTTGAGGTTTGTGAAGGACATAGGAGCAAAAGCTCTTGTATGCCCTTGAAATTTGGAGGAGAGGGGGATGATATGATGAAAACCCTCTGGTTGAAATAGTGATGGATTTGGAGATAGTTAGGTACCTCAAAAGTTGAGATGTAGGATTAGGATGGAAACGTAATTTAGTTATTTTAAGCACTAAAGCTAATCCAAAAATTGTGAAACTCGGGAGGAGGGGATTTTAGGATGTTTTAGACTCATGGTAATTTTTCTGGAATTTTATGATTAATATATATTATACTTCATGTGTTAAAGGATTATTAGCCCAATTTGTTGTTTTAATTAATTTGAGGCTTTACATTAATTATAATCAGTTAAAATTCTGGATTTAGATCTTGACTTGTAGAACATTGATCCCTGAATTTTTATAGAATTTTATGTTGAGTAAATCTAGTACTTTATTCACAAATGATAGAAAGGGCTTTTATGTTTAAAAAAATTATTATGGATAAAATGCTTGCTGGAAAATTATGAAACTTAGCCAGTGCAAATTTTAGGCCTTATTCATCATGTCATAATTTATTTAGAATTTTTGGAAGAATATTTTCTGTACTTGATTCATAAACTATAGAAATTAGAGATTAATTCCAAAATAGTTTTCAGGTTATTTTGATGATAGAAAATTATGATACTTAGGATTTAGCCTTCTGAGATAGTCTACTAATTATCATAAATTTGCTGGACATCTTGCATGAATAATTAGGATAGTTCATGTTCAAACCGGTGGCCCTTGAGATTTTCGAGGAATTTAATTAAATGCCGAATAAATTAAGAAAATTTCCATTCTCTGGATTTAGGTTATTTATACCAAGATAAGCCTCCAGTAAATAGTTTAGGGCATTTGGATGAGTAATGGATCATTGCATAACCGGTTCGACATGTAGCCTAGGTCGGTCTGCATATAGCAGGTTGTGAGATGCAATAGGACACGATCTGAGGAAGTATTTGAAGTTTAAACATTTTGTCTGGGTGAACAATTGTGGAAGAAATTACATTAGGAAGATATAAAGAGTAGTGAGTAGTGGTGATAGCTAGAGTTAAGAGGTGCTCGGGCTCGACGAAAGATCGTCTTCCCCGAGGAGTGGAAGGTTTAAAAATCACCCTAGGATAGTCTATCGTAATATGAGAAGGGAATCGGGCTAAGGGAAAACAACCAATAACAATAAGTGCCTTGCGAAAGGGAACTTCGGGCCGTAATGCACCGTCTTGGTTCCTAGTGCCCCTTGAGAGCCCTTCACGGGGTATACCGGGGGCAGTCCTGGGCTAACGTAAACTGTAATAACAAACCGACAAGAATAACTTAGTAACTAGGGCTGCACTCTTCACAACACTGTTGGCACAGGAAGGTTGATGAGAGCTTCGGCTCGGTTGATTTGGAAACGGACGGGATGGTCCGGGGAGCTTCGGCTCGGTTGGTTTGGAGACGGACGTTTTGGTCCGGGGAGCTTCGGCTCGGTTTTGTGTACTTACGATTTAACTTGCATGTGCATAAAATAGGAAAAGTTAAGGTGGTGGGTCTTTCGATATCGGGGAGTTCGATTGCACTGACACCGATATCGTTGACTCGGCGGGGTGATTAGCACTCCGCCAACAGAAGTCCGGTGCGCCAGCCGGCAAGAGTACGCAGGCATCCGCTTTGTGCACCAAGCGTTGAGGCGTACGATAGGTCAGACCAGTGTGCTTTACTGGTTTTGGAGGTGGGCGAGGCCCAACCCACCGCTTCCGTTTGCCACTACGGAGGTATCCTGGGAGGTAACGGCTCCGAAAGGGGGAACTAAAGGTCTGTGTGCACAGAGTCGGGTGTGTGAGTTGCACTGCATGACATAACATACCCACCATATAGTTGCATTTCATAATCATTCATAACAACCTTGACACCTAAAGTATAAGTGGAATGGGACGCTTATACATTAGGACCTGCAAAACGACCCCTTGGTCTATAAGCTTGTGTGGGCAAGTTTATAAATCAAAGGTTATTTTCAATATATAATAACCCCTGCTGTTTGATAACCGACACCCCAAGGTATAAGTGGTATGGGACACTTATACGATGGGAGCCTTGTAAAAGATCCCTTTTGCTTATGTGTTCTCGCATAAGTGAAGGTTTAAATTCATTTAATTACTTTTCTTACTGCTAGACCTATTACAACAACTTATTAACTGCTCACCTAATACAACTTGCTAGATTAGTTTCCGCTGCCATCTGTTCATGTTTATTCTCTACCATCATGTCCTTCCCTTTCTTCCTCCCCGCCCGGTTCCTAGGAGCCATGGGGGAAGGAGTAGGGGATGATAGGGCTTAGTCTTTATGACTAACAGTTTTCGAACCGCATCATTTAGGGGATCGTGGAGCCCAGCATGGAGGAGCATCCCCAGAGATCGGTGCGCCTGGAGATGGGGCAGTCTAGCTCCGGAGTTCATATAGCCGGGACCGTGAGTCTCGATCCTTGAGTAGTTTACTGTTTCGCTTCCGCATGAGAGACTTGTAGTGAGGACATTTTGTACCGGGCATAAGCCCGTATTTATAGTACTCTGATGTTTCTGTGGACACTCCCTTCGTGGAGCTTACTTATTTATATATGTGGTTTTTGTTATTGTGGACTGTTTACTATTACTTCAATAATTGTGCTACTTTTTGTGATCGATTTGGCCGGCAGAATCGGCGCCTTGTGGTGATGACCCTTCAGGACGTGAAGGTGTCACCGCAAAGCGGCGGTTCTGGGCCTAAGACCCCGGTGGTTGAAAAGAAAAAAAAAGGGGGTCTTACAAGTGGTATCAGAGCGAAACATCGATCAGAAGGAAGTCGCAGTCCACAAACCCTCGGTCACCCCCGCTCGAGTTTAGTTTGGGGACAAACTAAGCAGCGGAAGCAGTGGTGTGCCCGTATGGGGATCACATATAATTTGTCCACCTTTATGTAGTATTTGAACGTTTTCTCAGCGTGTGTTTTTGTGACGCAGCCTCCAGCACGGACTACGCCTCAAGGTGGAGTTCCACAGGCTCAGGATGTTGCACCACCCCCACCGGCCCCCACTCCTTTCCTTCAGTCAGACATGGGACAGACCCTGACTGCCATTCTGGAGGCCTTCAGGGCCCAGCAGGTTCCGGCCCCGCAGCCAAATCCGGGGGCCAACTGGCTAAGCATCTTCCGAGGACTGGCTCCCCCGTCCTATTTGGGGACAGAGTCGGCTGTTCGGACGGAAGAGTGGCTAGATATCATGTATGAGATGCTGACCGGGATTCGGTGTCCATGGGAGGAGAAGGTGGCTCTGGTTGTCTCCTGCCTGGAGTCCCATGCAAAGAGGTGGTGGAAGACGCTGTTGGACACGACCTTTGCTGATAGGGAGGTTGCGGAGATTACTTGGGAGGAGTTCAGGGCCGCACTGCTGGAGCATTTCGTTCCGCAGTCGGCTAGGGATGACTTGGAGGAGCGGTTCTTACAGCTGAAGCAGGGTACTCGGACCGTGGTGGAGTACCATCGAGAGTTTGACCACCTGGCTCGATACGCAGATTCCTACCAGCTGGACGAGGCAGGGTATATCAGGAGGTTCTACAAGGGCCTACGTGAGGACTTGAGGGAGGCCCTCTTGTTTGTATCTGACGGGCCCATCTCCCGGATTTTGGAGATGGCCAAAAGGATTGAGGCAGATTGGCACACCACCCGGGGCCGGAAACGGCCAGCAGAGGATCAGGGACGAAGAGGAAGGAATGACCAGCGGCGGGGTGCGGTACCAGAGGGGAGGAGGACAGAGGACCAGCCTCGTCAGGACGTGAGGCCGGAGCCGAGGGAACAGGTGGTATTGGCCCCTCCACCCCTTCGGATGCAGGAGATGCCGAGACCCGGGGGAATGGCGTATCCCCCAGAGTGCTACTTTTGTCATCAGATTGGGCACATTCGGAGGAACTGCCCCATGAGGGGGGCACCACCTCCAGCACATCAGGGCGGCCCACCAGCTCAGCATTACGGAGGCCGAGGACGCGGCCGCGGTCGAGGATACCAGGGGGAAGATCGTAGACAGGGAAGAGAGCAGGTATATGCCTTGGACCTTGCACAGCCGCGGAATCCGGAGCAGGTCATCGCAGGTATGCCGAAATGTTTCTTTGTTTTCATAGAATTTCCCCTTTAAGTTGTTAAAACTTTGAATCGCACTAGATTGATAGCAAGGAAAGTAAAAACTCATTATAGAACCCTAAGATATCTAATCACCCCAGGTATAGTCTTCATCAGCGGCAAGCCTGCCCGCACGCTGTTCGATACTGGAGCTACTCACTCCTTTGTCTCGGAGTCGTTCGTGGAAGGACTGGAAGGTGTGGAGCGGTTCACAGGCTCGAGGATGAGGGTACGACTACCGGATGGATCTGAGCTCCTTACCACGGATCACTGCAATATGGAGGCAGAGATTGGTGGAAAAGCGTTCGAGGCTCCAGCGACGATTTTGAAGCTGACGGACTACGACCTGATCCTGGGCATGGTATGGCTGCACTGGAACTATGCCCAGATTGACTGCCAGGCAAAGAGGATCACCGTGAGACACGGGGACTCTTTCATTACCATTGAAGGTATAAGACCTGTCTCTCGTATACTCTTATCTTCGGTATAGGCCGTCAAGGCCCATCTGCAGGGAGAGGAGGTCTATCAGATTCTATTTGAGATGGCGGAGGTTAAGGAGTCGGTGACAGACATCCCGGTGGTGCGAGATTTCGCTGACATCTTTCCGGAGAAACTGCCAGGACTACCACCACACCGAGAGCAGGATTTTCAGATTCAGCTTGTGCCGGGGGCCAAGCCGGCGTCTAGGGCCCCTTATCGGATGGCCCCAAAGGAGTTGGCAGAGTTTCGGACCCAGTTGCAGGAATTGGTGGATGCAGGTTTTGTCAGACCGAGTTCCTCGCCATGGGGAGCACCGGTCCTGTTCGTGAAGAAGAAGGATGGGACACTTCGCCTGTGCATCGATTATCGAGCACTAAACAGGCTGACCGTCCGGAATACCTATCCGCTCCCACGGATAGACGAATTATTCGACCAGCTGGAGGGGGCCCATTATTTCTCGAAGCTGGACTTGAGATCAGGATACTACCAGCTGCGGATCCAAGAGGAGGATATCCCGAAGACGGCCTTTAGTAGCAGATATGGCCTGTATGAATTCACCGTGATGCCCTTTGGGCTCACGAATGCTCCGTCGGCGTTCATGAGTCTCATGAACCGGGTTTTCGAGGCCTACTTGGATGTGTTCGTCATAGTGTTCATAGACGACATCCTGATCTACTCTAGGACGGAGGAGGAGCACACTCGGCATCTGGCACTGACCTTGGAGAGGTTGCGGGAGCATCACCTTTACGCCAAATTCAGCAAGTGTCAGTTCTGGTTGAAGGAGGTGGCCTTCCTGGGCCACATTATCAGCGGAGCCGGGTTGGCAGTGGATCCAGCAAAGATTCGAGCAGTTCGAGATTGGCCGCAATTGAAGACAGCCACCGATGTGCGAAGTTTCTTGGGACTTGCCGGCTATTACCGGAAGTTCGTGGAGGGGTTCTCTCGGATTGCCCTCCCCCTCACATCTTTGACAAAGAAGGAGGCACCTTTTGTTTGGACCCCGCAGTGCCAGGCGGCTTTCCAGGAGCTGAAGGACCGACTCATCTCGGCCCCTATCCTGGCCCTTCCATCCGGAAGGGAGGGATTCCAGGTGTATACCGACGCATCATACCAAGGGATGGGAGCGGTGCTGATGCAGAACGGACATGTCATAGCATATGCCTCCCGACAGCTGAAGACCCATGAGAGGAACTACCCGGTGCACGACCTCGAGATGGGAGCGGTCGTTTTTGCTCTGAAGGTCTGGCGTCATTACCTTTATGGAGTCCACTGCGACATCTTCTCCGATCACAAGAACTTGAAATACGTGGACACTCAGAAGGAGCTGAATATCAGGCAGAGGCGCTGGGTGGAGTTCTTGGCAGATTATCAGTATGAGATGCACTACCACCCAGGGAAGGCAAATGTGGTGGCCGACGCGTTAAGTCGGAGAGCGGCCACTTCCGAAGCCGGGCCCCAGGTTATGTCTATGGAGCTGGTCCAGTCATTCAGAGACATGCAGATATCCCTAGTGTCCGAGGATGACCCAGATCTGTATAGGGAGTATCTGGCATCGATAGTGGCCATAGACGATATCCGGGATCGCATTCGGGACGGACAGAGGACAGATGCGTGGGCGGAGCCGATGTTCCGAGCTTTGGAGGAAGGTTCGACAGGAGATTATTCCCTGAGAGATGGTTTGCTCCACTTCAGAGGCAGAGTATATATACCTGCAGGAGGCCAGATCCGAGAGGATATTTTGACGGAGGCGCATTGCAGCCGGTACTCCGTGCACCCGGGGATCACAAAGATGACCGCTGATTTGAAGAGGACGATGTTTTGGCCGGGCATGAAGAAGGACATTACGTACTTCGTGACCCATTGCGAGGCGTGTCAGTTGGTGAAGGCGGAATGCAGGAACCCCGCAGGACTGTTGCAGCCACTCCCGGTGCCGGAGTGGAAGTTTGACGACATAGCGATGGATTTTATACATGGTCTTCCCCGGTCTCGGACAGGGAACGACTCGATTTGGGTGATTGTCGATCGTTTGACGAAGGTGGCCCGCTTTATACCGATCAGGAAGGATGACTCGGTGGGAGTGCTGGTACGGAAGTTTGTGGAGCAGTATGTCCGATATCATGGCGTGCCCCGGACGATAGTGTCGGACCGCGATGGACGGTTTACATCCAGGGAGTGGCGGTCAGTGCAGGCATATTTGGGCACCCGGTTGACTTTTAGCACGACCTTCCACCCTCAGACGGACGGGCAGACAGAGCGCACCAACAGGACGTTGGAGGATCTACTACGACTGTGTATACTGGACCGAGGGGAGCCGTGGGAGAAGATGTTACCGTTGGTCGAGTTCTCCTACAATAATAGCTACCAGTCCAGCATCAGGATGGCGCCTTATGAGGCCTTGTATGGAAGGAAATGTAGGACCCCGCTTTCTTGGGTTCAAGACGAGGATCCGAAGCTGTTGGGATCGGATTTTGTGGAAGATACAGAGGCCCAGGTGAGACTGATCAGAGATAGGATGCTGGAGGCGCAGAGCAGACAAGCAAAATACTATGACGCTCGGCATCGTCAGGTGGAGTTCCGGGTAGGAGATCGGGTGTTCTTGAAGATCCGGCCCATGCACGGAGTCTCACGGGTGCGCGGTCGGAGGAAGAAACTCAGCCCTAGGTACATGGGCCCTTACCGGATCCTGGAGCGGATCGGACCCTTAGCCTACAGGCTAGAGTTGCCACCAGAGCTGGCAGCTCTACACGACGTCTTCCATATCTCTTCGCTGAGAAGGGCTCTACTACGCCCGGAGCAGCGAATTTTGACCACAGAAGGGCCGGTAGCTTCAGACCGATCTGTTCACTTGGAGCCGGTTCGGATCGATGACAAAGGAGTGCGGATCTTGCGCCGCAAGAAGATTCCCTTAGTCAAGGTTTTGTGGAGAAATCACGGTCAGGAGGAGCACACCTGGGAACCGCAGGATCTGATGAGGCAAAGATACCCGGAGTTGTTCAGTCAGGTACATCCCACCACCTCTCGGTATACTATAAACTGCCTTCTTGTTTTGGAATGTTAAGACTAGACAAGGGAAATCTAGGACCTAGGTATGCACACTTAATCAGAATGGTAGGGGCTAATCTTTTGTTTATTGGGGAGATTGTCTTCGTTATCAAACGAACGATCGCCTGAACCCAATAGAAAGATCGAATGGGATGTTACAAGAATTCGTTCCGATAGAAATCCCCGTAGGCTCAACCTCAATTTCGGGGACGAAATTTTTGTTTTGTTTATTGGGATTTGTAACATCCCATTTCCGGCTAGACCCCTAGGAGTCAGATTTGTCGTGACGGAACCCTAGGAAGCCCAAAATTGGAAATAAAGCGACCAGTATTGCGGGTCACGGGTTGGTCACGCCCGTGACCGGCCCGTCACGCCCGTGACCTGGGCGTGTCTACTTCGACGATCGTCGATCTCCACGAGACGATCGTCGAACGCGCTGTCTGGGCATGTCACGCCCGTGACCAAGATGTCACGCCCGTGACTTGGGCGTGACTACTTCGACGATCGTCGATCTCCACGAGACGATCGTCGATCGTGCTGACGGGGCATGTCACGCCCGTGACCAAGGTGTCACGCCCGTGACTAGGGGCGTGACCCCATCGACGATCGTCGATCGCCGTGAGACGATCGTCGAGCTTGCGCCCCGGGCATGTCACGCCCGTGACATGAGTGTCACGCCCGTGACCTAGGGCGTGACCCCATCGACGATCGTCGATCTCAATTCGACGATCGTCGACCTCGAAATCTGCTGTTCGGGCCTGTCACGCCCGTGACCCAAGATGTCACGCCCGTGACCATCCATCGACGATCGTCGATCTCAGTTCGACGATCGTCGAACCCAGAATGGGCTACCCGGGCCTGTCACGCCCGTGACCTATGTGTCACGCCCGTGACATTGGCCGAAACGACAGTTCAGGCCCGAAATAATTCTAACGCGCGTGGAAATAAATGTTGGCTTGGGAAGTTACACCAGGAGTAATTTCAGGCCGTTTTCCTTCTGTAAATAAATAATAAATAAGGAAAGGGTGGTCCAATAGAAAACCGCCAGCTGGATACACCGGTTCAGTTTTCCACCGTTTCTTATCCCTTCACCGTAACCGAAACGTTAAGACATAATGGCGGTTACCATTTCATCTTCCCACTTCCTGAGTTATAAAAGCCCACTTAGGGAAAGAGGAGAGGTTTACACGCTCAAGCAAACGAAGCAGATCCTTGTTCTTGCTGTAAAGAGGAGTTCAGCAACGCCACCACCGCGCCATGGCACCTCGTCGCTCTTCTCGCCTCCAAACCGCGAACAAGGTCCTCCTCTGCTCCTTCTCTTTCATGGGTAGATCTTAGGATTCTTAGGAAGGGGATTCGCGCTCAACAGAGCCGGATCCATCTCTCGTTTTCATGGAAAAACCATGAAAAAGATATTTCGAGTTCGCCGGAAACCGCCACCTCCGGCGGCCAAACCACCGCCGACCGCTAGCCATCGCCTCAACGGAGGTGGTGGTGGTGGTGGCTGGCCAGGGAAGTGACCGGACGGCCGACAACGGATCACGGAATGCTTACAGGAAAAATGATTTTTCCTGTGTCTGGTTTTCGGGTTCATGAAGAAGATGAACAGTAGATTATATTATAATACATAGATTATTATATATTACTTAATGGAAAAATAGGTTATTTGGATATATGTTGAGACTGTAAAACGAGGCACTTAGAGGCCGATTTAGGAGAAATGACCAGACACAAAAGTTGTAGCCCTCTGGGTCTACTTTAATATAAAATTAATTTTATTCAATTTGGGTGAGTGGTTTGACCACAGCACTCATTTTGGTGGGATCAAGACCTAGGCTAACCAGAAATTGAATTGGTTGCCCACGGTTCATAACAGGTCCAAATGACTTGAAATTTGGACTGGAGGTCTATAATATGTATATCGAGAGGCTGTCCAAAAATGAGAATTTTTGGAGAACTTTTGCCTAAAGTTTTTGTAAAAATTTAATAAACAATATAAAATTAATTAGAAGATGAAATTAAGTCCAAACTCCCCCAAATTTTGGGTGGTGGTCCCTGGCATCAATATTAAGATCTGTACAAAATTTCAACTCGAATGGTCGAGTTTTGAATAGGGAAGTATCAAGTCCTAGATAGGTCTTGGCGAGGGGTACTTTGGGGAAAAGTACGATTGGGGATGGAGTGGACAAATCTCCTCAAAAGAGGCTGATGTTGTTGGCCACTGATTTGTTGGGACTATGTCTACCCTCTTGGGTAACATGGTGTGGCTTAGGGTGGATTTTACCCTAAGAGATTGGCTCAACTCCAACGGGTGGGAGTTTGAGGTTTGTGAAGGACATAGGAGCAAAAGCTCTTGTATGCCCTTGAAATTTGGAGGAGAGGGGGATGATATGATGAAAACCCTCTGGTTGAAATAGTGATGGATTTGGAGATAGTTAGGTACCTCAAAAGTTGAGATGTAGGATTAGGATGGAAACGTAATTTAGTTATTTTAAGCACTAAAGCTAATCCAAAAATTGTGAAACTCGGGAGGAGGGGGTTTTAGGATGTTTTAGACTCATGGTAATTTTTCTGGAATTTTATGATTAATATATATTATACTTCATGTGTTAAAGGATTATTAGCCCAATTTGTTGTTTTAATTAATTTGAGGCTTTACATTAATTATAATCAGTTAAAATTCTGGATTTAGATCTTGACTTGTAGAACATTGATCCCTGAATTTTTATAGAATTTTATGTTGAGTAAATCTAGTACTTTATTCACAAATGATAGAAAGGGCTTTTATGTTTAAAAAAATTATTATGGATAAAATGCTTGCTGGAAAATTATGAAACTTAGCCAGTGCAAATTTTAGGCCTTATTCATCATGTCATAATTTATTTAGAATTTTTGGAAGAATATTTTCTGTACTTGATTCATAAACTATAGAAATTAGAGATTAATTCCAAAATAGTTTTCAGGTTATTTTGATGATAGAAAATTATGATACTTAGGATTTAGCCTTCTGAGATAGTCTACTAATTATCATAAATTTGCTGGACATCTTGCATGAATAATTAGGATAGTTCATGTTCAAACCGGTGGCCCTTGAGATTTTCGAGGAATTTAATTAAATGCCGAATAAATTAAGAAAATTTCCATTCTCTGGATTTAGGTTATTTATACCAAGATAAGCCTCCAGTAAATAGTTTAGGGCATTTGGATGAGTAATGGATCATTGCATAACCGGTTCGACATGTAGCCTAGGTCGGTCTGCATATAGCAGGTTGTGAGATGCAATAGGACACGATCTGAGGAAGTCTTTGAAGTTTAAACATTTTGTCTGGGTGAACAATTGTGGAAGAAATTACATTAGGAAGATATAAAGAGTAGTGAGTAGTGGTGATAGCTAGAGTTAAGAGGTGCTCGGGCTCGACGAAAGATCGTCTTCCCCGAGGAGTGGAAGGTTTAAAAATCACCCTAGGATAGTCTATCGTAATATGAGAAGGGAATCGGGCTAAGGGAAAACAACCAATAACAATAAGTGCCTTGCGAAAGGGAACTTCGGGCCGTAATGCACCGTCTTGGTTCCTAGTGCCCCTTGAGAGCCCTTCACGGGGTATACCGGGGGCAGTCCTGGGCTAACGTAAACTGTAATAACAAACCGACAAGAATAACTTAGTAACTAGGGCTGCACTCTTCACAACACTGTTGGCACAGGAAGGTTGATGAGAGCTTCGGCTCGGTTGATTTGGAAACGGACGGGATGGTCCGGGGAGCTTCGGCTCGGTTGGTTTGGAGACGGACGTTTTGGTCCGGGGAGCTTCGGCTCGGTTTTGTGTACTTACGATTTAACTTGCATGTGCATAAAATAGGAAAAGTTAAGGTGGTGGGTCTTTCGATATCGGGGAGTTCGATTGCACCGACACCGATATCGTTGACTCGGCGGGGTGATTAGCACTCCGCCAACAGAAGTCCGGTGCGCCAGCCGGCAAGAGTACGCAGGCGTCCGCTTTGTGCACCAAGCGTTGAGGCGTACGATAGGTCAGACCAGTGTGCTTTACTGGTTTTGGAGGTGGGCGAGGCCCAACCCACCGCTTCCGTTTGCCACTACGGAGGTATCCTGGGAGGTAACGGCTCCGAAAGGGGGAACTAAAGGTCTGTGTGCACAGAGTCGGGTGTGTGAGTTGCACTGCATGACATAACATACCCACCATATAGTTGCATTTCATAATCATTCATAACAACCTTGACACCTAAAGTATAAGTGGAATGGGACGCTTATACATTAGGACCTGCAAAACGACCCCTTGGTCTATAAGCTTGTGTGGGCAAGTTTATAAATCAAAGGTTATTTTCAATATATAATAACCCCTGCTGTTTGATAACCGACACCCCAAGGTATAAGTGGTATGGGACACTTATACGATGGGAGCCTTGTAAAAGATCCCTTTTGCTTATGTGTTCTCGCATAAGTGAAGGTTTAAATTCATTTAATTACTTTTCTTACTGCTAGACCTATTACAACAACTTATTAACTGCTCACCTAATACAACTTGCTAGATTAGTTTCCGCTGCCATCTGTTCATGTTTATTCTCTACCATCATGTCCTTCCCTTTCTTCCTCCCCGCCCGGTTCCTAGGAGCCATGGGGGAAGGAGTAGGGGATGATAGGGCTTAGTCTTTATGACTAACGGTTTTCGAACCGCATCATTTAGGGGATCGTGGAGCCCAGCATGGAGGAGCAGCCCCAGAGATCGGTGCGCCTGGAGATGGGGCAGTCTAGCTCCGGAGTTCATACAGCCGGGACCGTGAGTCTCGATCCTTGAGTAGTTTACTGTTTCGCTTCCGCATGAGAGACTTGTAGTGAGGACATTTTGTATCGGGCATAAGCCCGTATTTATAGTACTCTGATGTTTCTGTGGACACTCCCTTCGTGGAGCTTACTTATTTATATATGTGGTTTTTGTTATTGTGGACTGTTTACTATTACTTCAATAATTGTGCTACTTTTTGTGATCGATTTGGCCGGCAGAATCGGCGCCTTGTGGTGATGACCCTTCAGGACGTGAAGGTGTCACCGCAAAGCGGCGGTTCTGGGCCTAAGACCCCGGTGGTTGAAAAGAAAAAAAAAGGGGGTCTTACAAACGGCACCTAAGGCAATATCACTCGCGTCGCACATGATTTCGAACTGAAGGGACCAATTAGGGGCCACTAGAATGGGAGAATTGATAAGTTTTTGTTTTTTAAAATTGAAGGCAGACTCGCAATCGCTACTAAAGACAAAAGGTGATTCCTTTTCCAAGAGGTGAGTAAGCGGCTTTGTTATTTTTGAAAAATCTTGAATGAAGCACCTATAAAAGCCCGCGTGGCCTAAGAAACTCCTAATAGATTTTATGTTTGTCGGCTGAGGAAGTTTTTCTATGATTTCTACTTTGGCCTTATCGACCTCTATCCCCTTAATCGAAATCTTATGGCCGAGGACCAAACCTCCTCGAACCATAAAGTTGCACTTCTCCCAATTTAAAACAAGATGCGTGTCCTCGCATCACTGGAGGACACGATCGAGATTACGAAGACAATCCGGAAATGAGCATCCGTATACAGGAAAGTCATCCATAAATACTTCCATAATATCTTCTACTAGATCGCCAAAAATTGCTAGCATACATCTTTGGAATGGAGCTAGCGCATTGCAGAGGCCAAATGGCATTCTTCGATAGGCGAAGGTGCCAAAGGGGCAAGTAAAAGTCATTTTCTCTTGGTCTTTGGGGGAAATGGGGATTTGGAAAAACCCCGATAAATCGTCGAGAAAAGAATAAAATGGATGACCAGAAAGACGCTCGAGAATCTGGTCAAGGAACGGTAGTGGGAAATGGTCCTTGCGGGTGGCATCATTAAGTTTGCGATAATCGATGCACACACGCCAACCCGTAACAGTACGAGTTGGGACGAGCTTGTTATGCTCATTCGCCACTACGGTCAGACCGCCCTTCTTGGGCACGACATGAATGGGACTAACCCATGCACTATCAGAAATGGGATAAATAATCCCCGCATCTAATAATTTAATTATCTCAGCTTTCACGACGTCTTTCATGTTTGGGTTAAGACGTCGCTACGGCTGAATGGTTTTGCGGTAATTATCATTTAAGAAAATTTTATGAGTGCAGAAGGAAGGGTTAATCCCCTTAAGGTCATAAATTTGCCACGCAATTGTGTGGCGATGTTTAAGCAAAACCTCCAATAAATCGGAGGTCTCCGAATCACTTAAATGTGAAGAAATGATTACTGGGAGTGTATCATTTTTCCCCAAAAAGGCGTATTTGAGGGATTCGGGTAATGGTTTGAGATCTAGGGTGGGCGGTTCTTCTAGCGAGGTTTTAGTGCTAACGTCTTTTGAACAAATTGGTTCAAAAGGCAAATCCGTAGACGCATCCTCATCGCAATAAAAATTTTCAAGTGAAAAAAATCTTCATTTAAGAACTCGGACTCGAAAACCGGAGAAGAACAATCTCCATAAAAAGAATCTAAAGAGTAGCAGAAATCGTCGCTCGGCGACGAATCTTCCATTGAGGGGTTAATAGAAAAAGTAACTTGGTCATCTCCTACCCGAAGGAGAAGATGACCGTTACTTACATCGATTAGCGCACGTGAGGTTGTGAGGAAAGGGCGACCGAGTATTATTGGTACCTCAGCGTCTTCCTCGATGTCTAAGATGACGAAGTCCACCGGGAAGGTGAACTTGTCTACTCGGACAAGGACATCCTCAACTACCCCGATGGGGAACCTAACCGAGCGATCCGCTAGTTGGATGCGCATATTGGTAGGAGCAGGAGTACCCAAACCTAAACGTAGGAAAAGCGAGAATGACATCAAATTAATGCTCGCGCCTAAGTCTGCCAAAGCGTATTTTACTAATACATTGCCAAAAAGGCACGTGATGGAAAACCGTCCCGGGTCGTTTTGTTTCGAGGGCAACTTATTAGTAAGAGCCGCCGAGCAGACAGCCTTAAGAGAAATATGCGAAATATCTTCAAGTTTTCGTTTGTTAGAAAGAAGATCTTTTAAAAATTTTGCATACTTAGGCATTTGCGAGATGGCTTCGCAAAAAGGAACATTAATATGAATTTGTTTAAGTAATAAAATAATTTTTTCATATTATGCATTCACTCGCTCATTATCTAACTTATGCGGGTAGGGAAACGCCTTGTTTAAAATAGTTTTGTCGTTAAAAATCGGTAAGGGTTGCGTAATCGAAGAAGAGGGAAGAGGGGTCGGAGGTGAAATATGTACCTGAGGATCGATTTGTTTTGGATCGACCACCTCCTTTCCGCTACGGAGGGTTATAGCGTTGGCATTCTCCCTTGGATTGGGCTCCGTATTCCCTGGCAGTGCCCCTAGAGCGCGTTCCGACATAAGTCGCGCCAGCTGTTCAACCTGAATTTCTAAATTTTTAAGCGATCCAGTGATGTTCCGGATATTGGACTCGTTGGACGCGACATAACGATTAAAATTTTCCTCCACCGGGGACGGCTTCATAGGAGGGGGAGGAGGAAACGTGGGCGCAAAAGGAGGGGGAGGAGGGCGCTGCGCGTTATTCAGGTTACTCCATGAGAAATTCGGGTGGTTCCTCCAACCCGGATTATAGTGGCTACTATAAGGGTTATTTTGAAAGGAGGGACGCATCGGATTTCCCATGTAGTCCACGAACTCGTCGACCACGCAGACGTTAGAGGGGGGAAGAAAACAAGGCGGAGTGGAGGAGGCAACAGACATCTCCGCCACCTGCTTAGTTAGCCTTTCGACTTGAAGGGCAAGCTGAGTAGTGGCATCCATTTCATAAAGGCCCGCCTGCTTATGGCGCGCCCGCGGGACATTCCATTGATAGGCATTCATAGCCATTTCCTCGAAAAGAGCCTGGGCGGCCTCGGGAGTCTTATTATTCAGACTGCCCCTGCAGCCGCGTCAATCATTTGACGCGTCTGGCTATTCAGTCCATTATAAAAAATTTGTACCTGCAACCACGTTGGCAGCGCGTGGTGCGGGCATCGGCGGAGAAATTCCTTAAAACGCTCCCAAGTCTCATAAAGAGACTCGGAGTCGATTTTCATAAAGGAGGATATGTCCGCCCGAAATCTTACAGTTTTTGCGAGTGGAAAATATTTAGTATGGAATTTCTCTGCCAACTCCGCCCAGGTCGTGATGGATCCCCGCGGGAGGGAGACTAGCCACTCCTTGGCCTTGGACTTAAGGGAGAAGGGAAAAAGGCGCAAACGAATGACGTCATCAGTGACGCCATTAATCTTAAAAGTATCGCAAATCTCTAAAAAATTAGACAAGTGGTTATTCGGGTCCTCATCCGACTGTCCGTCGAACTGCACGGCATTTTGGATCATTTGTATAACACTTGACTTGATTTCAAAATTATTGTTTGCCACAATAGGCCGAACAATACTCGACCCCGTATCATCCAAGTTGGGTCGAGCGTAGTAAGACATCGTACGTTTGGCCGCTTGGGCATTATTTGGGTCGGCCATGGAAGAGAAAGAGGATTCTCCGGTGGATTCTGCGGGGTCTAAAAAGGGAATTCGATGTAGAGATCGGATACGCGCAAGAGATTGGTCGATCTCAGGGTCGAATTCTAGATTTTCAGAACTCGAAGGTTGTCCACGGGTCATACACCATAAAAAAAATAACGAAGGGCGAAGGATTTTTTTTTTTATATAAAATATTTTTTTATTTGAAAATAAAGTAAAATTAATAGAGTCCCGGATTCGATATAACAACCGTTTTCCCCGGCAACGGCGCCAAAAACTTGATGGCCGCAGAATAGTGACCGACTGTGGGTGGTTCGAAATGGTCAGATTCCGCGGGCCGAGTTAGAAGATCGAGTTTTCTAACGAGAGGAGGCAAGTGCACCTATCGCGTAGTACTCGGTATTCGGGAGAATACCGATGTCGTATTGTTCTCGGGGGCGCGTTGATTATATCTACTCTTCCAGGAATACTATTATCTTACTATCAGTAAGATGGGATTTTTAGTTTAATTAAAACGAAAAGAAAGAGAGCTGAATTTTACTAAGTTAGTTCGATGACGGGTTAACACTCGACATCAAATCGGATTAAGACTGAAATAATTCATAACAATTATCGAACTTTGTTTTTAAATTAATAAAAGGCACTTGGCCGTGGAGGTTCCATAAATATGAGCGCACTTATCTCTAGGAATATTGCTCACCTGAACATTAAGACTATTCGACCGATCGTTAGACTGACGAAGGATTCCTCTTAATGCCCGCTTTATGCTAAGAACCCCGCTATTGGGTAGGGAACCCAATTCGGTAGAACTACGCTTGTCCTCTTTCGAGGGTATGTACACAGTTCTATTTACCCAAGGGGGATCGGTCCATACGTGCAGCCTCTCGGCGTTGCGTATGGATAACGGAAATAGAGCCCACACATCGATTATGTGGTCCTATGCGTCGTTAACCTGGGGGCAAACCTAAAGTCCTTAAATTAAAATAAAAATAGAGTTCTTTAATTATTTCAAATCATTTTATTTGTCCCAATGCTCTTCGATGCCGAAGGCTAATGGAGATTAGCCACTCATCGGTATGGGGACGACTTTATTATTTTTGAATTGAATCGTGAGCTGAAATTAAGTACTAAACAATTATATGAGAAAACACAAAAAAAAACAGGACATTTAGATAAATTGAAGGCTAATTGATGCAGGCACTAACACACACTTCAAAACCATAAAGAAATTAAATAAAGCAAGTACAAGTGTTGGGTACATTGGAAAATGTGTACCTGATTTGAAGAAGCCTAACTTAGCATAATGATATACATCAAGGTGTATTTGATGTTGTTTAAGTTGAATATGTGCAGGTTAAATGTATGAAAAATTTCTAAGTCCATGTGTCGACACCAGAAGAAGATGTGTCGACACTTCAGGAAGATTGTATCGACATTTGAAGAAGGCTGTGTCGACACAGAGAAAATGAGTCGACATCAACTGTGTCGACACCGGGAGGCAGTGTCGACACACACAAGATTATAGTCGACATCAACTGCGTCGACACCAGGAGGCTGTGTCGACACACAGAGGCAGAAGTCAACAACAGCTAAGTCGACACTCAGAGACTGAGTCGACACTTAGCAGAATCAACAATAAGTCTGTGGCTGAAGTAATTGTGTCGACATACAACTATCTGTGTCGACACATTCTCAAAAAGTTGTGTCAAGAAGCTGTGTCGACATCAAGACAAATGTGTCGACATCACAAAGGATTGTGTCGACACTTAATCAAATTGTGTCGACACATTTTAACAATTGTCTCGACACATATTGACAGTTTGTCTCGACACTTTCTGGAAGAAACAAAGACTCCTTGGCAGTTTGAAGAATTGACAGCTGTGGGTCTCTACAGGTTAATTGACGTGATTGACACAGACAGAAGTTTGTTAGGAACCGGACCAGCCGGTTACCAGGAATGAAGGCTATAAATAGACGGATAGTGTCTGAAAGAAAAACACGGAAAACTGAACACTGAATAACAAGTAACAATAAGGAGAAGATCTTTGCAGATCTAAGAAGATATTCTGATTGAACTATCAGAATCTGTCAAAGTAGAATTCAGTCAAGAATTCTGAAGTATCTTCAAGGGACTTGGATAGAGAGAGATCCAGTCAAAAGAAGGCAAGAAGAAAGCTGTCTTAGATTTCAAAAGAAACAGATTCTGAACTTATCTGTCAAGAAGATTCAGATTCAAATTCTGAAATCTAAGGAGAAAGCTGCTGATCAGTTTATTTTAAAGAAGATCAACTCAACAAAGTTCAGATTCAAGAAGCTTTGAAGAAAGCTAAGTTCTAGTTGATTTTCTCCATCTTGTTTATCAAGAAGCTGATCAAGAACTCTGTCTTGTTCCACCTCTCTCACCAGGAGCAAGATAAAAATATATTTTACTCAAATCTTATAGGATCTTTTAATAGATCTGAGTTGTAAGCCTAATTTATAAAGGTTGAGTGTAGGAGAGATAATCTCTGAGTTGTAGGTCTTGAATAAAGATTGAGGTAGGGCTGAATTGCCTGAGCTGTAGGAGTGTGGTATCACTCTGAGTTGTAGGAACCTTTCCAGGTTCTGAGCTGTAGGATCTGAGGATCTGAGTTAAAGAAGGGAGTTTGGCTGAATCTAGCACACTGCTAGATAGGCGAAGGGGGAAAGTGGATGTACCCAGATCTTGGGGAACCACTATAAATACTTATTGCAATCTGTGATGTGTAGTTCTAGATTGAGTGATTGTGATTGCTAAAGTAGCTGCAGAACTCATAGAAAATAGTCTTTAATTACTTAATCATTCTGCCTTAAGTTTAAAAAGACAATAAGAACCTATTCACCCCCCTCTAGGTGTCTAGGTAATCTTGAAAGTAAAACTATCAAGTGGTATCAGAGGGAGATTGCTCAAAGAAAGACTTAACAGTCTGAGTCAGATCTAAAGGCAGAATCAAGAATCAAGAAAATGGGTTCAGGTGAGAATCACAAGGAGTTGGGATCTATGAAGCTACCCATCTGCAGAAAAGAAATCTTTGGAATCTGGAAGGAAAGGGTTAGACTATTTATGGAGGCCTCAGACCCAAGAATTTATATCACAGTGAAAGAAGGTCCATACATTCCAATGAAGATTTCTGTATTAGATGCAAATCAGAAAACTCCTAAGGATTTTTCAGAAATGATAAAGGAGGAAATCATCTTAGCCACTATGGACAAGAGAGCTCAAAACATCATAGTAAGTGCAATAGATGATTCCACCTTCCAAAATCTGATACATTGCAAGACCTCCAAAGAGATGTGGGACACCTTGATTGTCTATATGGAAGGATCTGAAGAAGTAAGACAAGACAGAAAATCATTGCTCAACCAAGAATATGAGAGCTTCAGACAAGGAAAGTCTGATAGCATAACTGAGTGTTATAAGAAATTCTATAGGATTGTGAATGAACTAATGTCCTATGGAAGAGTCTTCAGTACATATGAGCTGAATGACAAGTTTCTCAGATCTTTAACAAAGGATTGAGATACCAAAATATGTGCCATTAGAGAAGTGGCCAAGTTAGCTGATATTTCTCCTCCAACCTTGTTTGGAAAATTGCTTTCATATGAAATGCAATTGATGGCTAGGAAGGAGGAAGAAAGAAGTATAAAAGGTGAGCATAGATCTGTGGCTTTCAAAGTTGAAGCCACTAGAAAGAAAGGAAGGATGTCATCATCTCCTCTCAAGGAAGCTACAGAAGAAATAACAGAAAATTCAGATAGTCAGAAATCAGGGAGCAGTGACTCAGATACTAACTTTGCTGCCTTTACAAGACAGTTTCAAAAGTTCTTAAAAAAGAAGCAGTGGAAGTCCAGGCCCTCCACATCACAGCCAGTAGATGAGTACTATCAGAAGAGAAAATCCCCAAGAAATGAGAGAAACAGAACTAAGCCCAGCAAAGACATAACTTCTAAGATTGTTTGTTATTGCTGCAATAAGACTGGACATATGGTAGCTGAATGTCCAGAAAAGAGAAAGGAGTCAGTAGATAGAAAAAGGACTCAACACAAGGGCAAGAAGGAGAAATCTTTTGTTGCAAAGAAGGATAAGAGTCTTTCAGATCAGTCCTCATCAGAGTCAGAATCTGAAGCAGAAGCATACATAGGATTGTATGCAACCAATGAAGAAGAGGAATTTCTGCAACTGATGGATTCCATTCATGATCAAGAAGACAAGGAATGCATGGGTCTGATGGCTGAGTTAGAAGATAACCAATGCCAGGATCAGCCTGGTCCTAGTAAGGTACAAAAGGTTTCTAGTTCTTCTGATTTTAGTACTGGTTCAGAGTCAAATTCATCTACATCAAGTGATGTGAATGGATCTGAATCTGAAGGTGATATTCATCAGTTGATGGATAAATATAGGGACTTGTTGCAGGCTCTTAAGAAAAGCAAGAACCTAGTCAAAACTCAGGCTCAGGAAATTGCTGATCTTAAGGTGGCTGCAACTGAGTTTGAAAAAGTAATGGATCAAAAGTTAAATGAGATTGCCAAACTGAAAAATATAACCTTTATTCAGAAGGGCACAATCAAATATAACAATGATCAAATTAAGAGTCTGGAGGCCAGACTAAGAATAGAGAAAGATTTAGTGGCTAGTTACTCTAAGCCAAAATCTGTCTTACCTTTAATAGATGAGTTTGTGGCTCAAAAGGGTAAGGTAGGATTAGGCTTCAAAGGTAACCCCAGGGCTGCCCAATTCAAGAGAAAAGGCAAAGCTCATGTCCAGCCACTAAACCTTTCAGTCCCTGTTATGTTTAGAAAGGTGCACTTGCCTTCTAACAAATATGATCATGAAAACATTCATGGTCATAAGAAGATTGAGGTTCTAAGTGACAAAGCTATTAAAGCCAATAAGTCAGTCCATGACAATAAATCCCATCTTCTAAGGAAACTAATGGGTATGGCTGCAGCAGCACCAGCACAAGTCAGGAATTTTCCAGACTACAAAACTGCTAAGATTGTACCTAGAACTAGGTACAACAAATATGATTGCTGGTGCTGTGGCAAAGTAGGGCATTTTGCCTTGGACTGTTGGCATAACACAAGTGTCAGGAAGAACACCAATCTACCTGTTAGAGGAATTGCTAAAAGATTTGATATGAATGGAGCTAACTGGAACCAAGGACCCAAGACATTCTTGGGCTCTAAGGGAAAGTAATTCTGTATTGCAGGAAAGTCCAAGTTGCCATGCCCCTATATGGTACTTGGACAGTGGATGTTCCAGGCACATGACTGGAATAAAGGGGCTGCTGAAGGAGTACATATCTGTCAAAGATGGACCTAAAGTAATCTTTGGTGGATCTGAAAGAGGAATCATCAAAGGGTTTGGTAACATTTCTTCAAACCAAATTACCATCACCCAAGTGGCTTATGTAAAAGGTTTGAAACATAATCTGATTAGCATAAGTCAGCTGAGTGATCTTGGATATGACATTTCATTTGTTAAGGATGGATGTCATATCAAGAGGTCAAGTGACCAAAAGGTCATATTGACTGGTTATAGAAAAAGAAATGTGTATTGTCTAAATTTTGAGTGTGAGAACAGGGCTTCTCCCATCTGTCTTATAGCTGATGATAATGCATCTCATTGTGTCAAGTGGAACAAGAGGTTGGCTCATCTTAACTACAAGACAATTGACCAACTCTTCAGCAAAGAGTTAGTGAGGAATGGTCCTTAAGTTAAGTGTATAAAGGAAGGGATATGTTCAGCTTGTCAAAAGGGCAAGCAGACAAAATCCTCCTTTCATAGTCTTGAAAACAAGGATTCTGTGAGGTGCTTATACCTCTTACATATGAATCTTTTTGGTCCTATGCCAGTTCATAGTCTAGGTAGGAAGGTCTACACTTTTGTGGTTGTAGATGACTATTCTAGATATACATGGGTGTTCTTTCTGAGACAAAAATCAGAAACCCCAAGTGTCTTACTCAGTTTTGTGAAACAAATTCAAAATGAACTAAACAGTACAGTGGTCAAAATCAGAAGTGACCATGGCACTGAATTTTAATCTGAAAGTATGAAAAAATTATGTGAAGACTTTGGGATTTTCCAAGAGTTCTCCTCACCTAGAACACCTCAGCAAAATGGTATTGCTGAAAGAAAGAATAGGACATTGATTGAAGCTGGTAGAACTCTATTGAGTGACACCTCTCTTCCAGAATATTTCTGGGCTGAGGCAGTAAACACTGCATGTCATGTGATCAATAGGGCTTCTATCACCAAGTGCCACAAAAAGACTCCCTATGAAATTATGAAAGGTAGAAAACCAAATCTATCCTACTTTAGGATCTTTGGTTGCAAGTGCTATATACTTAACAATGGCAAGTCATATCTAACTAAGTTTGCTGCCAAATCCTAAGATGGGATATTTGTTGGGTACAACATAAATAGTAAGGCCTATAGAGTCTTCAACTTGACTACTCAAGTTGTAGAAGAATCTGTACATGTTGTGTTTGATGAATCAAGATTAATCAACTGTGAGTTGCCTTGTAGTTCATACAGTCCAACAGGTATAAGCAAAAGGATGGACAAGCTTTCCATTGCAGAAGCATCAAATGCAGATGAAGTAGTGGAAAATGAAGGCTACTATCCAGGGGGAGTACAAAACTCTATAGAAGCTGATGACAATCAAGAAGTACAACATAATGAAGGAGCTGGAGATATTCAACCTGAAGGAAATCTACCTCCAGCCATAAGACATCTAAAAGATCATCCAGCTAATCAAATAATAGGTGATCCAAGTCAAGGAGTGCAGACTAGAAGCAGAAATCTGAGCACAGTCCTGCACTCAAGTTTCCTATCTCAAATGGAGCCTAAGAAATTTGAAGAAGCCATCCAAGACCAACATTGGATTAATGCTATGCAAGATGAGCTTAATCAATTCAGAAGGTGCAAAGTCTAGGAGCTTGTTCCTAAACAAAAAGACCACAACATCATTGGAACAAAGTGGATATTTAGGAATAAGTTGGATGAGAGTGGAGTAATTGTAAAGAACAAAGCAAGACTGGTTGCTAAAGGATATAGACAGGAAGAGGGAATAGATTTTGATCAGACATTTGCCCCAGTAGCAAGACTGGAGACAATTAGGATGTTTCTTGCCTATGCTGCATACTAAGGATTCAAGGTATACCAAATGGATGTGAAATCAACATTTCTGAATGGAGATCTAAAAGAAGAAGTCTATGTGGAACAACCATCAGGTTTTGTAGACTCTCTTAAACCTGATTATGTTTTTAGACTTAGGAAAGCTTTATATGGGTTAAAGCAAGCCCCAAGGGCTTGGTATGACACCCTGTCTACTTTCCTTATTGAGAATAAATTCTCAAGAGGCAAAATAGACAAGACTCTATTCCTTAGAGAGTCTAAAGGCAAGATAATCTTAGTCCAAATCTATGTGGATGACATAATTTTTGGGTCTACAGAGAACAACCTTTGCAAGAAGTTTGCCAAACTTATGCAAGGGAAGTTTGAAATGAGTAGTATGGGGGAACTTAAGTTCTTCTTGGGACTCCAAGTAAGACAGACTGATGATGGCTTGTCTATATCCCAGTCTAAGTTCACCAAAGAGTTGATAAAGAAATATGGTATGGAATCTTCCTCTACCATGAAAACTCCTATGGGAAAAAATATGCTTATATGTAAAGATGATACAGGTAAGCCTGTAGATGAGTCTTTGTATAGAGGAATAGTTGGTTCTCTATTATACCTCACAGCTAGTAGACCAGATATTATGTATGTTACATGTGTCTGTACTAGGTACCAGACATGCCCTAAAGAATCTCATTATACTGCTGTTAAAAGAATTTTGAGATATTTAAAGGGCACACCAAATCTAGGCCTTTGGTACCCTAGAAATGGAGATTTTCAACTAATAGGTTATTCAGATGTAGATTTTGCAGGCTGCAGAGAAGATAGAAAAAGTACTATAGGTACATGTCAATTTTTGGTAGGAAGGTTGATATCATGGAGTAGTAAGAAGCAGACTAGTGTGGCAATATCCACAGCTGAGTCTGAGTATGTTGCAGCTGGAAGTTGCTGTGCACAACTATTGTGGATTCAGCATCAACTAAAAGATTATGGTATCCAGGTAAGTAGAACACCTTTATTATGTGATTCTAAAAGTGCTATTTCTATTGCAAATAATCCTATTTCACATAGTAGGACTAAACATATAAAAATAAAATACCATTTTCTTAGAGAACATGTAGAAAAAGAAGACATCTCACTAGAATTTGTTAAGACAGATTATCAAATTGCAGATGTATTTACTAAGCCTCTGGATGAAACAAAATTCAATAGATTTAAAATTGAATTAGGCATGCTAACTATAGATTAGTTTAACAAAATTTGGCTAAGTAAAACTGTGTTGACACATTCAGGATTTAAGTGTCGACACAGAGGATTTGTGTCGACAAACTCAGAAAAATGGTGTCGACACAGAGTAGATGTGTTGACATATCAGGGATTTTATGTCGACGTAATCTAGAGCGACATGTCGACATAACTAGAGTATTATTGTCGACTTATTCAGAATTTGTGTCGACATATATTGTCTGTGTCAACACAATTTGACTATTTTTGACCGCCTTTTGATCTTCTTGGCATAGAAGGGTATAAATAGGTCACAGCCGTATTTGGTCGACACGCTCACCAGGGTTTCGAGACAAAAAACCTTGTGTGTCAACAATCCTTCTTCTCTCTTTTCTCAAGCCTTCTCAACGATTCAATGGCGCCAAAGATCGAAGATTCCATCAACGAGGGATATGAACTAGTTAGGCATGCGTTCGTCGATGCAGCTCCAGAGATTAAGATGGTGGTGTCTCTTCTCATAGACAATGGACTTGAATTCCTTGTCTTAGAACCCACCAAGGTCTAGAAGAAGGAAGTTCTTGCATTCTACACCACCGCATCTGTGGATTCTACTGGTATGAAAATCAACTCAACTATTCAGGACACAAGAGTCAAGGTGACTCAGAAGCAATTAACCAGAATCCTTCATCTTCCAAGGATAAACGATGAAGAGGAGGTTTCAGCCTCACAATCAAGGCAAACACTTCAGTGGTGTGGACTGGATCCCACCATGAAGATTGGTGCTGCCTTCAATCGAAAAGGCATGAATAATTAGGGTAAATTCCTTTCTGAAGTTATTGGGAAAGTGGTGCTGTGTAAGACTGGTGGACATGATAGGATCTCTGTCTTCATGTTCAACCTAATGACTAGGATTGTATTTCACATTCCCACCAACTGGTCAACAGTTGTGTTTGACAAAATCAAGGAGGCAATCAAGAAGCCAAACATGGCTAGAATACTGAGTCTTTACTTAGCTGGAATCATTCCAGAAGTAATGCAATAACTACCAGGCTCCAAGATCAATCATATAAGGAGAATGGATATAAGGTTGTTCTCCAGGTGGGATAGAGTTCTATCCAAGGATATGCCTGAAGAAGACAGGCAGGAGACAGCTGAGAAGTCTCCAGCTCATCATCACACTGAGCTTGGTACTGAAACAATTCAAGTACAGAAAGAACAGATACCTGCACAGGTTAAGGGGGAGCCTAGTACTGCACATACAGAAGAAGCAGAAAGGATTGACTTATCAGAGGAGATAGATACTGCTAGACTAGATGATCTTATAGAGAGAATCAATGTTCCATCTCCTCCTCAAACACCAAAGGAATATACAATGGATGATCTCTTCAAAGAGGCTGTAGACACAGCAGATAAAGATGACACCCAAAGGGTTGAGGGGGAGCAAGCTAGTGAGGAGAGGGTACCAGGTGAAGGTGAACAGGAGTCACAGGTTACTGAAACTGAAATCCCTACCTCATAAAAAGAAAGAGTTCAGATTGAGAGTTCCTCTGATTCCGGGAATGAAGAAATTCAAGAGGCAAAGAAAAGGAAGCTTATGGTCTTCAAGAGAAGAAGCCATAGTTATAAGAAAGCACTTCAAACACCACCACCCACCTCTTCAGATTTTGATTATGCAAAGTTCTTGGTAACTCTTGAAATGAAAATGGATGAACAAAGAAAGGCTCTAGAGAAATATGTTGATGAAAGTCATAAAAATCTTTAGTTTGATCTGGCTCAAGATATACAGTCTATAAGATTTGAAGTCAATCAACATAAAAGAGAAATGACTGATTGTTTTACAAAAGGGGCACATGCTGTTGTATATCTGGCCAAACAATAAGAAGTAATGAAGAAAGAAATAGATGCTCAATCTATTAATCAAGGATACATTCTTGAAAATCAGAAAAGGCTAAATGACAATCTGACAACTGCCAACACAGATATTCTTGCTCAATTTCAAACAACCATGACTAAATTGACTGAAGCTAGGGCAGCTGAAATGCTAGCATATGTTACTAAGTTCAAAACTGCTTTAGACTCAGTACAGACAGCCATAACCTCTTCCCAGAAGGAAATTACTGCCAAACTTAACAAGTTGAAACCCTTCTTCAAAGATGGCATTAATTATCTGGATGGTTAGATCAGGTTTCAGAAGGAAGATCTCAGAGATCATGTAGCAAGAGAAGTCCTAAAGGGGGAGAGGGTACTTATTTATGCTGGCTCAGAACATGCCAAGTGGGTCACTAACAGTGTCAGAGCCACATTGGGATATCCACCCCTTTGTGATGATGATAATATGACAGAGTCAGAGGTACAGCCACAAGGTCTACTTGAAGGAAACCAACCAGAGGTTGCTCAAGTCATATACCCCCCTGCAGATTTTGACATGATTCATCAGCAGGTGCAAAATATGTATAGTCCTCCAGAGGAGGTTTTAAATATTATACATGGAAAAGTAGACATGCCTGAAGCTGCAATCAAGGCTCAACAAGAGGCTCAACTGTCAAAGAAGAGATTTAGGGAGCAAGCTGAACTAAAACTTGATTTTAAACAGTGGAGCCCTACCTCTAAAAACATCATACTAACTGCCTAGAAAGCTGTAAAAGATCAAGTACACGAAAGGGGCAAGTGGTATAATGAACAAGAATGACAGAAGCATGAAGCCAGATAGGAGGCTATTGTTCAGTATAGAAGGAAAGCTAAGATGGGAAAGATACCTCCTGATGCTGTGGAGCCTAGCAAATATTTTCCCAAGCCGTATCACTATTTTGAGAGACAAAGACTGAAGACTTAGGCTCAGGAGAAGGCTGATCTTAAAGGCAAAAAGCCCATGGAAGAAACTGAACCTTCTGTGTAGGCACAAGTACAACCAGGAAGAGGGATTGTTTTAAAGGAGCCTGATCAGTCTTAGTCTAAGATGTCTTAGTTTTAGTTTAAAAATGTGTAATGTGAAACATTCAGTGTTAAACATTTTGTAAACAATCATTTTGACATAATACACAAAATCTTGCTCTTTAATTAATTTTTGTGTATATCCTTTTATCTCTGTGATGAATCTGTGCAAATGTTTTGATTGTTAATATTTTTTGTAATATTAAGCTTATATACATCATCATCATTTTTATTATTATTATCATAAGTGGTGTATATCATTAGCTAATATGGGTTATGACTTCTCCAAATAGGGGGAGATTATTGGGTACATTGGAAAATGTGTACCTGATTTAAAGAAGCCTAACTTAGCATAATGATATACATCAAGGTGTATTTGATGTTGTTTAAGTTGAATATGTGCAGGTTAAATGTATGAAAAATTTCTAAGTCCATGTGTCGACACCAGAAGAAGATGTGTCGACACTTCAGGAAGATTGTGTCGACACTTGAAGAAGGCTGTGTCGACACAGAGAAAATGAGTCGACATCAACTGTGTCGACACTGGGAGGCAGTGTCGACACACACAAGATTATAGTCGACATCAACTGTGTCGACACCAGGAGGCTGTGTCGACACCAGGAGGCTGTGTCAACACACAGAGGCAGAAGTCAACAACAGCTAAGTAGACACTTAGAGACTGAGTCGAAACTTAGCAGAATCAACAATAAGTCTGTGGCTGAAGTAATTGTGTCGACATACAACTATCTGTGTCGACACATTCTCAAAAAGTTGTGTCAAGAAGCTGTGTCGACATCAAGACAAATATGTCGACATCACAAAGGATTGTGTCGACACTTAATCAAATTATGTCGACACATTTTAACAATTGTCTCGACACATATTGACAGTTTGTCTCGACACTTTTTGGTAGAAACAAAGACTCCTTGGCAGTTTGAAGAATTGACAGCTGTGGGTCTCTACAGGTTAACTGACGTGATTGACACAGACAGAAGTTTGTTAGGAACCGGACCAGCCATTTACCAGGAATGAAGGCTATAAATAGACGGATAGTGTCTGAAAGAAAAACACGGAAAACTGAACACTGAATAACAAGTAACAATAAGGAGAAGATCTTTGCAGATCTAAGAAGATATTCTGATTGAACTATCAGAATCTGTCAAAGTAGAATTAAGTCAAGAATTCTGAAGTATCTTCAAGGGACTTGGATAGAGAGAGATCTAGTCAAAAGAAGGCAAGAAGAAAGCTGTCTCAGATTTCAAAAGAAATAGATTCTGAACTTATCTGTCAAGAAGATTCAGATTCAAATTTTGAAATCTAAGGAGAAAGCTGCTGATCAGTTTATTTCAAAGAAGATCAACTCAACAAAGTTCAGATTCAAGAAGCTTTGAAGAAAGCTAAGTTCCAGTTGATTTTATCCATCTGGTTTATCAAGAAGCTGATCAAGAACACTTTCTTGTTCCACCTCTCTCACCAGGAGCAAGATAAAAATATATTTTACTCAAATCTTGTAGGATCTTTTAATAGATCTGAGTTGTAAGCCTAATTTATAAAGGCTGAGTGTAGGAGAGATAATCTCTGAGTTGTAGGTCTTGAATAAAGACTGAGGTAGGGCTGAATTGCCTGAGCTGTAGGAGTGTGGTATCACTCTGAGTTGTAGGAACCTTTCCAGGTTCTGAGCTGTAGGATCTGAGGATCTGAGTTAAAGAAGGGAGTTTGGCTGAATCTAGCACACTGCTAGATAGGCAAAGGGGGAAAGTGGATGTACCCAGATCTTGGGGAACCACTATAAATACTTGTTTCAATCTGTGATGTGTAGTTCTAGATTGTGTGATTATGATTACTAAAGTAGCTGCAGAACTCATAGAAAATAATCTTTAATTACTTAATCATTCTGCCTTAAGTTTGAAAAGAAAATAAGAACCTATTCACCCCCCATCTAGGTGTCTAGGTAATCTTGAAAGTAAAACTATCAACAAGTCCTACTCAAAACTCAGTAGGCGGTAAATTAAAGCAATGCGCCATTTAACTCTTAACGAGTAGGCGAAAATAAATGCATAAATAAAAAGAAACTAAGTTACAAAAAATGAAAATTACAAGTCCCACTCAAAATGAGTGGGCGGTAAATTAAAGCAGAGCGCCGTTTAACTCTTAACGAGTAGGCGGAAATAAATGCACACTAACACACTCTACATAAATGAATAAAGCAATAAAAGAAAGCACTAAAGATTATTCTCATACACTCACACACTCTACATAAATGAATAAAGCAATGGAAGAAAGCACAAAAGATTATTCTCATACACTCACACACACATAGAAATAACACAAAATGAAAGTTACCTAAAAATTAAAACTACAACTTTTCTACCCTTAGAACTTGCCAAAAACAATTAAAAAGATGAAATAAAAATTGTTTGAACACTTGGAATTGAACATAAAGCAAACATACAAGTTCTTTAAAAATTAAAATGATAACTTTTCTACCCTTAGAACTTGCCAAAAACAATAAAAAAGATGAAATAAAAATTGTTTGAAGCAAAAGTTTTTGAAAACAAAGTTGAAATCAAAGTTGTTTAAAAATTAAAACGTTTACATTTTCATCCATAGGATTTCGTAGAAGTGATTAAAAAGTGAAAAGAAAAATTAAAGGAACAAAACAGGTTTTACAATCCTAAAGCAAAGCTAAGTAAAAAACATAAACACTTTAAAACCACTTTTACAACTTCATAGGAATGAAAGTATAAGCCTTTAGAAAGTTTTCAATACAACTTTAATTCTTTAAAAAGAAGACTTAAACTAAATTTTGCCATTATAATGGCTCATTTTTTTGATAAAAGCCTAAAATAAAACCTAGCATTACAACATATTGCATGAAAAATTAAGACAAGTTACACTCATACACACACACACACACTTTTCATAAAGATGAACAAAGCTAAACATAAGGATAAAAAGGATGAAGGAAAGTGAAGCACCCAAATACACATTCATTCCATGTAGAGAGAGAAAGAGGAAAAACATTTTTTATTTTCATAATTTAAGCTATTACAAACTATTACAAAGCAAAAGGAAAAGCTAAAACAAACATATGAAGGGAGAGAGAGAAATTCTCCTTACATGAAGATGAAAGTGCACCAAGGGAAGCCCACAAAAGACACTAAATTTGGCTAAAAAAAGTGAACCCTTGGCCCTCACAGAATTTTTTTATTTATAGACAAAAAGTTCGGGTTTGACACGCCCTGGTCACGGGCGTGACAGGGGGCGTGTCGGTCAGTTGCGTTTTTGACTTGGCAAACTCGGCGAGCTGGCGTAATTCTAGAAGGTCGGGGAGTGACACGTGGAGGTCACGGGCGTGACAGTCATGGTCACGGGCGTGACAGAGGGCGTGACTTGGACGGTTGGCAGCTCGATGTCGGCAGCGTTGACAGTTGATGAAGCGTTGAGTGTCGACATCGAACACGGGCGTGACGAGTCTTGGACACGGGCGTGACATGATGGCGTTGAGTGTTGAATAGTAAAATCGTTGAGTGTCAACTGGCTGATGGCGTTGAGTGCCTGTTACGGGCGTGTCGGGCATGGTCACGGGCGTGACAGGTCAAATTTTGACTTTTCCTTAAATTTTTCAGAAAATAAAAAAAAGATAAGTTAGAATTATTTTTTTACAAAAAGAAGCATATTTATTAAACAAAGCAAACAAAAAAGGTAAAAATAAAATAAAACGACTTAATAAAAATACTATAAAAGTAGGTATATTTACAACTCATCAATCACTTTGGGTCCATTTTCTATGGGAGAGTAATCCTTCAGCATCCTTCTTGTTCCAGTCATGTTCCTGGAACATCCACTGTCCAAGTACCATATTAGGGTATGGTCACTTGGACTCACCTGCATCAAATAAAATTACCTATCCTTAGAACCCCAATTGTTATTGGGTCCTAGGTTCAGGTTAGCTTGGAATTTGTCATGCTTGCCTGCAGCCTTTCTGACAGGTATGCTGGCATTTTTCTGGACACTAGCATTTTGCCAACAATCAATGGCATAGTGGCCCACTTTGCCACAACACCAGCACTCATATCTGTTATACCTTCTTTTAAGTACAGGCTTAACAACATTGTTGTCAGCAGTCTTTTTAAGTGCTGGGGCCGGTGCATCAAACCCAGATGATTCCTGAAGGATATGGTGTGTTTGCTCATGGGCTGCCCTATTAGCAATTGCACCCTTTCCATCCTGATCACCATGCTTATTGTGACCATATGTAATATCATGATCATACCTGTCAGTAGGCTGCATCACTTTCCTGAAAGAAATAGGGGGTTTGGAGGCTAGTGGCTGAACTAGGGCTTTGCCTTTTCTTTTGGAATTAGCTGCCCTTGTTTTTCCCTTAAAGCTTAATCCTGTCTTAACATTTTGGGAGATGAAGTTATCAATTAAGGGTAAGACTGACATTGGCTTTGAGAATTTAGCCACAAGATCTTTCTCTCTTTGAAGTCTGACTTCAAGACTCTTGATGTGATCATTTTTGAAGGTAATTATACACATCAGAATAATAATTATGTTTTTCAGTTTGGCAACTTCATTCAACTTCATATCTAGCATTTTTGCTGAATCTGATGCAGCCAATTTAAGAGATGCAATTTCCTTAGCCTGCTTTATGACAAGGATTATGCTTCTCTTAAGAGCTTGAAATAGACCACCATACTCATCAATTAGTTGATGAACATCCCCTTTAGATTTAGAACTATCCACATCTCTTGATGCAAATGCTTCTGATTTTGATCCAGTATAATAATCAAAAACTGAAGATAGATTGTATACCTTACTGGGACCAGGCTGATCCTGGCACTGATCTTCCTCAGATAGAGCCATCAGCCCTCTATAATAATGATCTTCACTCCCATTTATAGAGTCCAGCATTTGTAAGAATTCAGTCTCTACAGAATCCTGTTCAGTAGTGAACAATCCAATATAGGATTTAGCCTCTTCTCCAGATTCTGATGATGAGGAGTCAGTCCAACTCTTCTGCTTCTGGGCAACAAAGGATCTCTCCTTCTTGCCCTTATTTTAATGCTTCTTCTTATCATTAGATTCCTTTATTTTATCAGGACAGTCAGCTATGACATGTCCTGGCCTGTTGCAATAATAACAAACAATTTTAGAAGAAGTTTGTTTACTGGGATTAGAGCCATACCTGTCATCCTTAAAAGTTTTCTTCTTCTTGTAGTAGTCATCCTTGGAGGAAGATGAAGATGGCTTTATTCTCCATTTCTTCTTCTTTATGAACCTTTGAAATTGCCTTGTGAAGGTAGCAAAGTCTTCATCAGAGTTATGGCTGTCTGAAGTGTTGATGTCAGTATTTTCTGATTCAACTTCAGCAATTCTCCTGGGAGGAGAAGGAGACTTTCTCCTGCCCTTTCTTGTGGCTTCAGACTTGAAAGATACTGACTTCTCTTTGTATTCAGACCTATTGCTTTTCTCCTCCTCCTTTCTGGCAGTGAGCTACATCTCATATGATAACTGTTTTCCAAATAAGGTTGGTGGAGGTGTATCAGCAAGCCTGGCCACCTCTCTAATGGCACATATTTTAGTATCCCAGTCCTTGGTTAGTGATCTGAGAAACTTGTCATTTAGTTCATATGTGCTAAAGACTCTTCCATAGGTCATTAGCTCATTTACAATTCTAAATAATTTTTTATTGCATTCAGCTATGCTATTTGTCTTGGCTTGTCTAAAACTCTCATATTCTTGATTTAGCATAGACTTTCTATCCTCTCTTACTTCTTTTATTCCTTCCATGTAGACAATCAAAGTGTCCCACATCTCCTTGGAGGTTTTGCAATGGACCAGATTCTAGAATGTAGAATCATCTATAACACTCACAATAATGTTCTGTGGCCTTTTGTCTAAGGTTGCTAGGATGATCTCTTCCTTAGTCATTTCATAATAACCTTTTGGAGTCTTGAGGTTGGCATCAAGAACTGAAATGTTCATAGGAATAAATGGCCCTTCTAATACTGTGATGTAAATTCTTAAATCAGATGCTTCCATGAACAATCTGACCCTGTCTTTCCATATGCCAAAATTTTCTTTCCTACCAATAGGAAGTTTCATGGATCCAAGTTCCTTCTGATTTTCACTTGAACCCATTCTGGCAACAGATAACTGCCTTGGAGATCAACTCAGACTGTTAGGTCTATATTTGAGTTAACCTCCCTCTGATACCACTTGAAAGATTTGATTTATAGATTCGAAACACCTAGTAGGGGGGGGGGGTGTGAATAGGTTCAAATTAAATTTTAACTTAGGCAATTAAAATGTTAATCACATCATAGAAAATTAGGCTACAAATATCACAGCACAGGATAAAACAAGCACTGGAAAACACAGCACAACACACAGTGTTTTATAGTGGTTCCCCAATTCGTGGGTACGTCTACTCTCCCCCCTTCACCTATCCAGCTGAGTGCTGGATTCGGCCAAACTTCCTTCCACTAACTCAGATCTTCAGATCTTACAACTCAGAACCCAACTGGTTCCTATAGCTCAGACTTCTTCAAGTCCTACAACTCAGATTCTTCCCAAGAATCCTACCTCAAGGAAACAACCCTTCCTCAGCCCTTATCACCAGGCCTACAACTCAGATCACAAAGATCCTACCTCAAGCACTCAGCCCTACCTCAGCCTTTATAAACTTAGGCTTACAACTCAGAGAGATAACTCTCTTACACTCAGATATATAAAAGATCTTACAAAAAAATTGATTATAAAAGTGATAAATCCTTCACCCAGGTAGAGAGAGAATGGGGTGAAGGCTTCTTGATCAATTCTTGATTGATCTGAATGTTTAAGATCCAACCTGTCTTAGCTTCTTCAAAGCTTCTTGAATTTGAACAAAGTAAGGTTGATCTTCTTATGAAGTTGGAGATGATCCTCAATCCAGCTTCCTTCTTCTATTCAGAATTTGATCTGAATTCATCTTGCAGACTTGTTCAGGATCTGCCTCCTCTCGATGACTTGTAAATTTCAACTGTTAGAAAAATGTCAAGTCCTTTCTTCTTATATCTCTCTCTTTTTATGATAGAATAAGTCTTTATATAGATCCCATCTGAGGTTACTGGTTGATCCGGTTCATAATCGCCTTCTGATAGCTGTGACAGATGCGACAGCTTTGTTAGTTATGATAGCTGTCAAGTCTTCAGTCTTGACACCTGATACCTCATTGTACTCTATCTCAGCAGAAAAGCATCGAGACAATGCTTCATATATGTCAACACAAATAGACCATGTGTCAACACAATTCTTGATGATGTCGACATAGCTCACATAATGTCAACACAACCCTTCTCTATCTTCTCGACACAGCTTCTGTAGAATATGTCGACACAAGTTCTTTGTGTCGACACAATAACTTCTAGTCTCGACATAGTTAGTGTTGACAGAATTCTTGAGTATGTCAACACAAGTCATGTGTGTCGACACAATTGCTGATGATGTCGACACAATTGCTGCCGATAAAATTTCTGTGTGTCGACACAAGTCCTGTGTGTCGACACAATATGGCTTATGGTGTCGACACATTCGCTTTACAAGTGTCAACACTTGTACTTAGAATATTTTTCTGCATTTCTTTAACCTGCACATACAAACTCAACATCCCATCACATACACATTAATGTATATCATTGAATTAGGTGAGGCTTCTTCCAAATAAGGTACACAGTTTCCAATGTATCCAACATAGCCCTCGTGCAAATTAAACCACGAGCATCCCTCGTGCACCACCATGGGGGCCTGCCCACATCATGAAGAAGCCGCGAGATGCCCTCACACAAATTAAGGTGCGAGCAGCCCTCGTGCACCACCGTGGGAGCCTGCCCCTCTCAAGAAGAAGCCGCGAGCAGCCCTCGTGAAAATTAAGCCACGAGCATCCCTCGCGCACCTCCTTGGGGGCCTGCCCCCTCACGATTAAGCCGCGAGCAGCCCTCGCGAAATTTAGTCGCGTGCAGCCCTCACACACCACAGTGGGGGCCTTCCCCCCTCACGAAGAAGCCACGAGCAGCCCTCATACAAACAAAGCCACAAGTAACCCTTGCGCAAACCAAGCCACAAGCAAACCTCGTGCAAACAAAGCCGCAAGCAAACCTTGCGCAAACTAAGCCGCGAGCAGCCCTCACGCAAATAAAGCCGCAAGCATCCCTTGTGCAAATTAAGCCGCGGACCTTAGTCGTGCAAACAAAATAGCAAAGATGACATAAAAAATAATAATGTCATAACAAAACAAAGCTGGAATGATACAAGTACAATCATCGCTTAGAGGCAACAAACAACCAATGCTAAATAAGGGAAAAAACACAATACGCCGAACCAAACAATAAAATGTAAACACACAATGACAGAGATATGAGTACCACTACTCATCCTCGACATCTGAGTTAGAGCGGTCATCCTAAGAAACATTTGCAAAACTAAAACAAGATGTGTCACATCCTAGGCTCTTACTAACAAAGCGAAAGGCCTTCGAAACACCGCATCGGAGTGCTAACTCACGAACATTGTCCATCTGAGACGTCACCTCCTTGGACCAAATCTCATCACGAACCTCCTCTGCAATCAGACTACGGTCTCGCATGTAATCCAATGAATCCAGGTACTCTGCAAGCCCCGCAACCTTCAAATCCAACGCATGGCCATCAGAGGACATCATCTCTACTTGTGCCTTCGCCGCCCAAAGCTTAGCCTCAAGAAAGGTGGCTTCCTTCCGCACCGCCTGTAACTGGGTCTCCAAGCCCTAAGTCTCCTCCTTCGAATGCTTCAACATCTGGGTGGTCCTCTCCACCAGGGTCTTCTCTACTTCCAGGGCCATGCTAAATCCTCTAGCTCGTATTTCAGCCCTGATCCGATCCGGTGAAACCACACAATATCCCGATCATGCTCCTCCTTCAGGGAGGCAAGTGAGCTCGATGTAAATTGGAGCTTCTCCTGAAGAGCAAGGTACCCATCCTTCAGACTCACATAATGGTCGTTCCAGGTTACCTCAATCTGTGCCTGGGTCTCTATCTGCACAAAGAAAAGGCCAGAATTAGCATCAAATAGCAAAGGAAAAAACTTTGGAAACAAATCAAGTCCTTACCGCATCACTCATCACCTTCAAGGAAGAGGACATCCGTGGAGATATGTATTAGAAGACACATGAGGAACTGGGGACGCCAGTATCTGCACCTCAGGAGTTGATTCATGACAAGCATTAGAAGTAGCCACCGCCACCACTGCGTCAAGGTCACCAGGAGGGGCCGCCACCGCTTTCCTCTTCTGGCCCCCTCCTTGAGAAATACCGGTAATCTGAGCTGTGTCCAAAGAGATACCACACCGCAACAAGCGCTTCTCCTCCACATAGATGTAAATATTAAAAAGACGGTTGGCTAGCTCATGAGGTTCAGAAAACCCAAGCACTGGGGAAAATCTCGCTCCTTCCCCCTCACGTGATGACAATGATCGGGAAGCGCATCCCACACCTTGGGAAGGCCCCATGAATTCTTAATATATCCAAACAAAGTGTTACCGTGGCAGCGATCCTTGCGGGATTCAAACTCCAACCAACTCTTGTTGCTGCGAGCCTCCACCTTCTCGCCACCATCAGAACAAACGTCGTACCAATCTCGAAATTGGTCCAAGGAAAACAAGCCTCCATGCTCGCGGAAGAAGGCAACTAAGACCATAATTCGGGCAATTCCTACCAGGATGAACTGGGAAATAGGCACCCCACAGAACTTCAAGATCTCAATACCTCCTCGCATGGTAGGAAACAGAAGCCGGACCTGAGGGAAACTTCACAGATCGTCAACCAGCCACGAGGAGGATTCTGGAATCGCTCCTCAGGGAGTGGGATCCTCACTTCCAAGTCGGCAGGAAGCCCATATTCTTCCTCCAGATTTCCACACCATCTTCGGTCAAAGAGGAACGCAGGCACATCGGGTCGGAAGAGCGCTTCGAAACCTGCATAGAATAAAAATCAAAGGGTTAGGTTTGCCTAAAAAATGAAAACTTGGAGTCAAGCGCATGCAGCCAAAACCACGCATGAAGGGGGATGCACCCACGTACAAGGGCCTACCGCACGCGCGCGACCTGGGCGTGCGTGTCCTACCGCGCGCAACCAGAGCGCGAGCCTCAAGCGCACAGCCTGTGCACGTGGGCGGCCTGGGTACGCGCGGCCTGCCACGCACGCGCGCGGCCTGCCGCGCGCGCACGCGGCCAGCCCCGCGGGCGCGCGGTCTGGGCACGCGTGGCCTGGACACGTGCGGCCAGCCCCGCCCGCACGCAATCTGGGCACGCGCGCACGACCAGCCCCACACGCGCATAACCTGCCTCGCGCAAGCAGCCTAGGCGTGCGCGGACTGTCGTGCGTGGACAACCATCCCACTTGCACGACCCGGGCGCACGCGCGACCAACCCCGCACGTACGGTCTAGGCGAGCGACCAGACCCGCACGCAGTCTTGGCCCGCGCGACCTGCTTCACGGGCTCGGCCAAAGCGCGCGCGGCCTGCCGCCAGCATCCCGGTGCCACGCGCGCGGCCCACCGTGCGTGGCCCATCACCGCGCGTGCGACCTGGGCACGCGTGGCCTGGGTGTGTGCGCATAGCCTGAGACCCCCTCGAGTGCGCGTGCAAGCCTTCACTAGCTGGTTCTTCTTCTTCTTCTTCAGTAAATTTACCCCAAGCACCTTGGAAACATCTCCCTTCGTTGCCTCCATCTTCTCGCCAGAGGTTGTCATGAAAGAAGAAGGGAAAAGATAGCAGGAAAATCTTTCTTCTCTCGCTCGCTCCCTCCCAGACAATAAGGATTTGGGGGGCAATTGATGTGTTACACCACCATTTATAGGTAGAGCTCCCCATGATCTCATCTCAAAAATGGGATCATGGGGTTGACTAGGTCTACTCCACCCCCCCATGATCTCCCCATGCTGAGGAAATCATGGGGGGAGGGCCCACTCCCTCTCTCTCTCCACCAAAACCACCCCTTTGAGGGAGCAACAGCCGCCAACGGGATGGCCGCCGCTGCCGCCGGGCTGGCCACCACCGCCACCGGACTGGCCGTCGCCTGCCTTGCTGCCGCACACCGCGACCAAGCCACCAGGCCACCGACGTCCTAGTCTCTCGCGGCCAGGCCAACCTCGCGGCCGCAGGCCGCGATCAAGCCGCCTGGCCGGCAGCGGACTGGCCGACGGCGGACTGGCTGCTGGCCAGGCTTGCGGCTAGGCCGAACTCGCGGTCGTAGGCCGCGGCCAGGCTGACCTCGCGGCCATAGGCCACGACCAGGCTGACCTCACAGCCACAGGCCGCGGCCAGGCCGACCTTGCGTCCGCAGGACGCGGCCACGCTGACTGGCCGGCGACAGCCTCGCCGCTGGCCGGGCTTGCTGCCAGGCTGACCTCGTGGCAGGCCGCTGGCCGGGCTCGCGGCTAGGCCGGCAGAACTGCTGCATGCCACGGCCTAGCCACCGGCCAGGCCGCCGCCGGCCAAGCAGCCGGGTAGGCCGTCGCTGGCCCGCCGGCCGGCCGCCTCCACCGCCCGGCCACCCCATCGCCATGGACGACCTTCCCGCCATCTAATCATGATGGGCCTCCTTCGTCGTCCGATCTAGTGGGTAACCACCCACTAACCCACTACATTAGTGGTGGGGCCCGCCATTAACCTCCCTCGGAGGCTATAAAAGGAGTCCTAGGGACTCCTCATTCTTCACTTTTTTGCTCCCGGACATCTTCCTCCTCAGGTGATAGCTCAGCCAGCCTCCTCCCTCGAGTCTCCTTCTATAATGCCCCGAAACTCAAAAGAGTGACAGGTGGTGTTTTGAGCCAAATCTGGGATTTGGTAGAGGTGATACGGCCAGGGACACGGGCGTGTCCCAGGGCGTGTCGTGCTCGAGTTCGGCGTTGGCCGCGTGGTCGGTGAAATTGCAGTCAACAATCGTCGGGGCAATGAACATGGCCTGGGACACAGGCGTGTCCCAATGTGTGTCAGGCACTCGAATACTTTCACTCAACGATCGTTGATTGAGGGCGCACGGCCTGAGCCCAGGTGTGTTCGGGTCTGACACGGGGGTGTGGAATTCGACAAGAGCGTGTCGAATACCCGCGTCCTTCTCGCGTCGTTTGGCGAGTTATGCTAAGGCAGTAACACGGCCTGGGATATGGGCGTGTCCTAGTGCGTGTCTAGTACACGACATATGACACGGGCGTGTCACATGTCTGTGTCGTGCTCTGGACATTCTGGTCCTGTATCGATGGACGCACACGCCCAGCTACACGGGCGTGTACTGGCTAATACGGGCGTGTCCAGCCTGAAACGGGCGTGTTGAGTGCCCGTGTTCTTTTTGGGACGCGACTATTTTGATGGCGAATGGGTGACACGACATTGGACACGAGCATGTCGCAAGCTGTGTTCTGCCCAGATCTTGGATTTCAAGTCCAGATCGCAGCCGTCCGTTTCCTTATTTTGAGATCTGACGGCTGGGGGTTGCTTCCCCATGGATATACCCGGGTTTAGGGCTTAGAAAACCCCATTTCTCTTGAGTTACCCTCTTTCTAAGATCTAGAGAGAGGAGAGAGCAAGGAGGAAGAAGGAAGGCTAGATCCAGTCACCGGCAGAGCTTCGGAGCTCTAAATCGCGAGTCGACTTCGGATCTGCGGAGGCAAGGAGATTGCGGTGCTTTTCATCCGCGTAGATTTCCATGGCGCCAAGGAAAAACGCTAGGGTAACGATTTTCATCTTGAGCATGTGAATCACTTCTTCCTTTGCATGGGAAAACCCGCTCCCGCGAGTGTGCGGTGAGTTTGTAGTATTCCTTGGGGTAGATATGTAAAGTCCCCCTTGTTAGAGTCAGGAATCATAGTACGGACATAGACATAGTATGTGAAGCCTACCCGGACATGTTGGTCTGGATCGGTGATGTTTTGCTATGCATATTGTGCTGGAGAAGACTCCGTGCGTTTTGTTTGTTTTCGGGTTGCTATGCGTTAGAATACATCAGGGAATCTTGGGGATTAACCCCAAGGTGCACCTGGAAATCTGGGCGGAAACGCCGTTCTACCATTTCGGTGGCCTGGGAGCCTGCCGGGTATATAGCGGGGCTATGTACTGTGTTTTATCGATAGTTGGGACTGGGGGAAGCTTGGCCTGCATCAAAGTCCAAATGGCCAAGATGGGGTGAGCAACAGGCTGGTGGAACCCTACCCGCTCCATCTGTTTCAGTTAAAGAGACCTAAAGTTAACGTGACACTTACCGATGATTTGGAGATCGAGTCTAGGCTATGGCTGAAAAGACTAAAATGCTCACGAGGTTTGCCTCCCTGGGGGTGGTGGTGGAGTCAAGGATCAGACTCGGTTCGGACTGGCTTTGCCGAGTAAGTGCCCTGAGAGCACGGGGTGTACGGCCGTACGTGCGTGCACCTATGATGTGATGTTTATTCGCTATGTTGCTTGTTTTGCTAACAAGTGCAGGGAAGAAGCTTTGCCGCCCCGGTTTGGGGTCGGAATCGTTATAATTTGGTCAGCTTTAGCTGACCGTTATTCTTGTTTGCCACCGTTGCGGTGAATTGTGCTTGCAGGTGCTGCAGAGCCGAACAGTAAATAGAGGGCTAAAGCCCAGGTTGCTGAGCCGGCCCTCGAAGGCCTTATTTTTGAGTGTTTTCTTGTATTCTCATGTGTGGCCGGCCTACGTGCTGAGGTTTGGAAGACACTTATATTTGAGCAAACTATTGTAAGGACTTAAGACCAGTACTTTTGTGTATTTTGTAGTTCATTCCTACTAGATTTTTTGTTAGTGGACATTCATGCTTGTTGGCAGGGTTCTTATTATTGCAACTTAATAAATTGCTTCTGCTAGATGCTCTGTGTAGGACGTGTGTATTGGTTGAATTGTTTCATCTAGTAACCCATCGGTCTGTCCGTGGTATATGGCGTCGGGCCCGGACCGGACCTACTGCTATATGCGATGTGACGGATAGGGGTATTACAATATGGTATCAGACTACCGATTTCGGTCGGGCTTAAATGAATTCGTGGAAGAATTCACTTTAAAGGGTGGTGAGCACATGTGTGTGCGTCATCATTATAACAAGAAAAGTACCTATGAATGTCCACTTAGGAATGAAAATACACATGTTTGAGGAACCTGCGTGTTCTTATAATTGTGTTTTGTAATGTTATTTGGTCTCTTATCGGTGTTTTGTACGACTTTAGGTGTCCGGGAGTGGCGCGTGGCAGCCTGAACGCACACTTTCTGAGAAAAGTACTGCACCAAGCGACGTGCCTGAGACTCCTACTTCTTTTGAAACCATAAGAAGGGTAGTTGAAGCTGTGTTCGCTGTGACCAACGCACATCATGGAAGAAATGTGCAACCCTCTGTCCCTGAGATGGCTCCAACACCAGGCGTTGTGATGGAGCAAATGACATATAGAGGCCCTTTAGGGCAGCAGATGAACATGATTGTGTTACAGGGAACGCACTCAGTTGACGAATATTTGCAGACGTTCCTTATGATAAGGCGCTACCCAGGCTTTGAGTGGGAAAGCGAGCAATCTATAGTTGATAGATTTTATAATGGTTTGCGCAGTGAGTTGCGTATCCTACTACTAGGACCAAAGCTATTGGGATTCCAAGCCTTGGTGGAGTCGGCCAGAACTTTGGAAGTAGAGTTAGGGAAAACTCATCAATTACCAGTGGAATAGGGTACCAAACCCTGCATATCCTATAAGGTCTGCCTACCGCAGAACGCAGAGAAAAGAAGCTAGATGATCTACTAGCAAGGCTACTTACAATTTCCATTCTTGTGGCAAGAAAGGGCACTTTGCCCGGGATTGTTAGAAGGGTGCTCAAAAGACAATGAAAGTTATGGTAGGAGTAGTTGAAGACTCTAGTGCAAACGAGACGGTGTTCAAAATGCCAACCTCAAAATCTGGGTACTATAGGTGGTACAATAAGGCTAGGATGTCGGGTCTAGTCTGTAAGGCCCCCATTTTTTTTAAAACACCGGGGTCTTAGGCCCAGGATCGCCGCTTTGCGGTGACATATTCACGTCCTGAAGGGTCGTCACCACAAGGCGCCGATTCTGCCGGCCAATTCGATCACAGAAAGATTGCACAATAATTGAAAAGCAAGTCCACAGAAATCACATGCATAGAAATAAAAGTATCCACGAAGGGAGAGTCCACAGAAATAATATAAAAGGTACTGAAAGTAAGGGCTAATGCCCGATACATCATAATCCTCTCTACAGGTAACTCATGCGGAAGCAAACTAAAATGTCTAGTATAAGTCGGGACTCACAGTCTTAGCTGTCTGAACTCCTGAGCTAGACTGCCCTATCTCTAAGCGGGCCGACCTCCGGGGCTGCTGCTCCATGCTGGGCTCCACGATCCCCTAAATGATGTGGTCCTAAAACCGTTAGTCATAAAGACTAAGCCCAATCATCCCCTACCCCTTCCCCCATGGCTCCTAGGTATCAAGCGGAGAGGAAGAAAGGGGAGGACATGAAGGTGGAGAATGAAACAAAAGCAGGTGACAGCGGACCTATTCTAGCAATTCTATAGTAAATATAACATAAACAGAAAGTAGGAAAAGTAACCTTAACTTGTGTGCGGAAGCACCTAAGCCAAGGGATCTTCTGCAAGGCTCCCATCGTATAAAGTGTCCCATACCACTTATACATTGGGGTGTCGGTTATCAAACAACATCATATATATATAAAATTTAACCTTAATTTATAAACTTGCCCACACAAGCTTATAGACCAAGGGGTCGTTTTGCAAGTCCTAATGTATAAGCGTCCCATTCCACTTATACTTTAGGTGTCAGGGTTAAATGAATCGATTATGCCATGACATGCTAGTGGGTATGATGAATCATGCAAGTGCAATATACACACCCGACTCTGTGTACACAGACCTTTAGTTCCCCCTTTCGGAGCCGTTACCTCCCAGGATACCTTCGTAGTGGCAGACGGAAGTGGTGGGTTGGGCCTCGCCCACCTCTAAACTAGTAAAGCACTACCGGTCAGACCTATCGTATGCTTTAACGCTTGGTGCACAAAGCGGACTCCTGCGTACTCTTGCCGGCTGGCGCACTGGACTTCTGTTGGCGAAGTGCTAACTACACTTGCCGAGTCTGCGTATTGGCGTCGGTGCATCGACCCTCCAATACCGAAGACCCACCACCTTAATTTTCTTTCCTGACTATGCACATGCAATATTTATCGTATCAAACCAATCGAGCCGAAGCTCCCCGGACCATCCTGTCCGTCTCTTAACCAACCGAGCCGAAGCTCCCCGGACCATTCTGTCCGTCTCTTAACAAACCGAGCCGAAGCTCCCAACTATCATCTTGTGCTAACAGTGTTTGTGAAACGTGCAACCCTAATTACTAATTTACTCTTATCAGTTTGTTAATACAGTTTATGTTAGCCCAGGACTGCCCCGGGTATTCCCTGTGAAGGGCTTTCAAAGGGCACTAGGAACTATGATGGTAGCTGAAGCCCATCGTTCCCTTTCGCAAGGCACTTATTGTTATTGGTTGATTCCCTAAACCCATTCGCTTCTCATATTACAGTGGGCTAATCCTAGGGTGATTTTGACTCTTCCTCTCCTCGGGAAAGACGATCTTTCGTCGAACCCGAACACCTCTAGACTCTAGCCAAACCACTTCTCACTACTCTTCCTATCCCTCTATAGTGAAATCATCCACATCAGTCCACCCAGATAAAATGACTAACTCCAACAACTATCCCAGTTCATGTCCTATTGCAATTAACATTTTGCTATATGCAGACCAACCTAGGCTATATGTTGAACCGAATAGGAGATAATCTACATAATCATCCAAATGCCCTAAAATATTTACTGGAGACTTATCATGATACAGATAGAATAAATCCAGAGAATTGTAATTTTCCTAATTTATCTGGCATTTAGTTAATTTTCTTTAAAGCTTCTAAGGGCTACCAATTGAACATGAAGTGCACTTTTCAGGTATTTATAAAGCTTCATAAAATCATGATAAATCCTAAACAACAATTTAACAGTAACGCCAAGATTTAACAATTTTTCCAGTAATTTAAGGACTCTAATTTAATTTTGATAATAAATCCTATCTCCTTTCATTAATGAAGTAAGTGCAGTAGATAATCATCCAAAAATTCTTAATTAATCTTCTAGAGCAGATAATATCCTAAAAACATCAGTGGCCAAATTTCATAATTCTTCAATGAGGATTGAGCTATATTTGTGAAGCAAGTATTGTAAATATTCTTCTAAAAATCATGAATAAAATTATACAATTAGATATTGATCTGAAAACATCATTGACCAGGTTTCATAATTTTACAGTAGGTAATTTGCTCTAAATGATTTATTGACCATAATTGCCCTTTTTGGAACTTGTGAAGGAAGTACTAGATATAATCAACTAAAATTTGTAACAAAATTCAGGGATGTTTATTTAGACCTAAAGCATCTGCTGCCCAAGTTCCATCAGATTCAAATGAACAGAATAATCAAAATAATTGAAAGACCAATTTGAGTAAATTGATACCTAAAAAATAAAGTACTTGAAATATAATCCATAAAATCCTAATAAAATTACTAAGGGTTCTTCCTAGTCTAAAACTTACTCCACCCAAGTTTCAAAACTTTTTACTAAGGTTTAGTGGCTGTGCTTTCATAATTGAGCTTCTACCCTAAAAATAGGGTTAGGGTTTTGAGGTGTGTACCTACCTCCAAATCCTCTAAGATTTCTACCAGAGAACTTAGGATTCATTACCTTCAACTCTACTGGGTTACAAGGTCACACAAGGGCATTTACCCCTATGCCCTTCACAACACTCAAAACCCTTCCTTAGGGTTTGAGTTTGAACCCTAGGGTAAATCAACCCTAAATCACACCATTTTCCTTAAGAAGGTGACATTAGCCATGCCAAATCAGTGTCCAAGATTTCAGCCTCTGTTGAGGTGATTTGACCACTCAAAACCCCAAGGGGGTGTTGGGACCCTATTAACCCTATAAGGGTCAACCTAGGGTTGGATAAAAACCTATTCAAAACATCTCCAAATGAGATGAAATTTTTACCAGAGCTTTAACATGCCCTCTAAGACTATCCATTCAAATTTGGGGGAATTTGGAGGTGTTTAAGACACCTAAATAATTTATACATGGTTTATTAAATTTTTTCCAAAAAATATAGAAAAATATTCTCCAAAAATTCCCATTTTTGGACAGGCCGTAGATATAGCTAAGATAGACCCCCTGACCAAATTTCAGCTCATTTGGACAAGGGATGAAAGGTGGGCATCCATTTGAACCTCAGAATAGTCTTAGGTATCGGTCCCACCAAAATGGGTGTTGTGGTCAAAAAACTTACCCAATCGAGTTGAAATAAATTTTAGAATAATCTAGACTCAAAGGGGTACAACTTTTGTGACTGGTCATTTTTCCTAAAACGGCCTCTAAGTGCCTCATTAAATAGCATCAAAAAGAGCTTGATAAATCACTACATATTATATATAAATATAATAATTTAGTATTATAAGTTACTGTTCATCTTCTCAAAAAGCCCGAATCAGCAACCTAAAAATTCTTAAAACCTGTAGCTTGCAAGTGGATTTCTCGTCCACCCAGCCATCTCCCTGGCCGGCCACCACCACCACACCTCTGTTGAGGTGAGGGCTACCGTTAGGGGGCGGCACGGCCGCCGGAGAGGCGGTTTCCGGCGAACCCGACCACCATAAATTTCGGAAAAACCATGGAAATACTCACCCGATCCAGCTCTTTTGAGCCCGATGTCTCTCCTAAAAATTCTTAAGATCTATCCATAAAAGAAAGAGTAGAGGAGGACCTTATTCGCGGTTTGGAGTCGAGCCGATCGTCGTGATGCCATTTACGCGGTGGTGGTGTCGCCAGAATTCTTCAACAACAAGGTAATAAGCTCTAGCTTTATCGGGAAAGGGTGAAAACTTCCTCTCTAAGTCTAGGGAGTCTTTTAAAGGAGAAATAAGGCTGCGGGTGGGGATATAAACGGTCCAGCCATTAATGCCTCCTTACATGCATGCTTCGGCCATGATGGAGGGGAGCTGAAACGGATCCAAAATAGCTAAGAGAAGGCTAGAAACTCCTCCTCTCCCTGAGAGGAGTTGAATCCAGCCGTTTCAAGGGGGAGAGGATGGGGCCGAGCCTTAAAAGCCATTAATGGCCAGGCAAACCGTCGCTCGGCCATGGCTAGAAGGAGAGGAGTCGGCTGCCACGTTGCATTGACCGGTCAGACTTTATTTGAATAAGACTTAATTAAGTCTTAATAAGAGAAAACGGCATAATAACGCATTCTGGCCCAATTCCTGGACCGACCCGGTTCAACTGAACCATCAACCAAGCTTAAAAAGTTTCTAAGTAAAATGGCGTTGAGTGAGCTCAGCTCACTCAATGCCATCCAGGTTACGGCGTTGAGTGAGCTCTACTCACTCAACGCCATCCATGATGCGGCGTTGAGTTAGCTCTGCTCACTCAATGCCATCCAGGATATGGCGTTGAGTGAGCTCTGCTCACTCAACGCCATCCAGAAAATGGCCCTTCCAGACTATGGCGTTGAGTGAGCTCAGCTCACTCAACGCCATCCAGACTATGGCGTTGAGTGAGCTCAGCTCACTAAACGCCATCAGATTATAGTGTTGAGTGAGCTCTGCTCACTCAACGCTGCCCAGGCTATGGCGTTGAGTGAGCTCAGCTCACTCAACACCATCCAGATTATGGTGTTGAGTGAGCTCTGCTCACTCAATGCCACCCAGACTATGGCGTTGAGTGAGCTCAGCTCACTCAACTCCATCCAGATTATGGTGTTGAGTGAGCTGTGCTCACTCAATGCCACCCAGACTATGGCGTTGAGTGAGCTCAGCTCACTCAACGCCAACCAGATTTTGGTATTGAGTGAGCTATGCTCACTCAACGCCACCTAGACTATGGCGTTGAGTGAGCTCAGCTCACTCAATGCCATCCAGATTTTGGTATTGAGTGAGCTGTGCTCACTCAACGCCATCCTTACTATGGCGTTGAGTGAGCTCAGCTCACTCAACGCCATCCAGATTTTGGTGTTGAGTGAGCTGAGCTCACTAAACGCCACCCAGACTATGGCATTGAGTGAGCTCAACTCACTCAACGCCATCCAGTCAACACCAGATAGCGTTGAGTGCAGTCACTACACTCAACGCCATTCAACTTATGGCGTTGAGTGCACCCGACACACTCAACGCCAACCCACCTGCAAGATGGCGTTGAGTGCAGTTAGTGCACTCAATGCCATTCTGCTTCTGGCGTTGAGTGTACTCGACGCACTCAACGCCCGAGTCCCAATCTTATTTTAAGCAAGTTTCTGACCTTCTATTTGCAGACCAAGGTGATTTTCACGTTCCTACCTAAGCTCTCTTGGTTTTTTGGGTTTCCTAGGGTTTTTTCATGACCTAGTCATGGCAAAACCCCTCCCGAGGGTCTAGCTGGAAATGGGATGTTACATAGTCCCTTCCTCTTGCGCATCCGGAGCGACTACAGGCCAAACCCCGGGTGCATGCTATAATTGTGGAAAGCCGGGACACTATGTCCAAGATTGTTGGAGTGGATGCCCAATGTTTGAGAAGAAGTCGAGGGCAATATCTGAGGAGAAGGGCAAGGCGGTGGAGTCCACTGCATCACTGTATAATCCGGCCCAATCGAGGGTGGACATCCTTGGCCAACAGGAGGTCTTGTGGCCGACCGTCGGGATGTCAGGTATGGTTTAATTGATAGCAATTTAACTTCTTATACCTGTTACCTTATGCATGCTAGCTTAGGACTGGAAGTTCTAGGCTTTGTTTTGGACTTTTGGTCACCCAGCGAGGGCATAGTTTCGATACGGGAACTTCACACTCCTTTTGTACGAAGGATTAGTATTGCACATCGTAGTATCTCCTTCGATGGTAAAGGACAATTTGAGTGTGTTATTTCCTAATGGTTGTTCTATGCGAGTAGAGAGAGAGTCTGTATCGTAAAGAGGTTACGGCTTGGGAGTCAGGAGTTCGACTGGCAAGCATCGTTACTGCTACCATGGGAGGCTTCGATGCTTAAGCCTATATTGGATAGTATTTCACGCGTATCCGAATATCCTGATGTGTTTCCCTGACGGTCTCCCTGGAGCCCCACCACAGCGAGAGATCGATTTCATGATTGAGTTTGTGCCAGGTGCCAAACCTGCGTCACGCTCTCCTTATAGGTTGGGACCTATGGAAAGGGCGGAGCTAAAGGTTCAACTCGACCAGTTGTTGTAACAAGGGTATATGCGTCCAAGCTTGTCGCCTTGGAGCGCACCGGTCCACTTTGTTAAGTAGAAGGACGGGAGCTTGCGGCTGTGTATCGACTACAGAGAGTTGAACAAGCTAACGAAAAAGAACAAATACCCGATCCCAAGGATTGATGATCTTTTTTATCAGTTAGACGGGTCGTCAGTATATTAAAATTGGATCTGAAGTCCGGTTACCATCAGCTAAGGATAAGGGAAAGCGATGCCCCAAAGACAGCGTTCGACGCAAGGAATGGGCATTTCGAGTTTACGGTCATGCCGTTCGGGCTGACTAATGCGTCGTCAGTGTTCATGGATTTGATGAACAGATCGTTCAGGGAGTACCTAGACCAATTTGCAGTCGTCTTCATCAATGACGTATCGGTGTACTCGCAGAGCAAAGAGGATAACCTCAAGCATTTGCTTTTGGTGTTGGAAACGCTAAAGAGTAACCAACTCTATGCCTAGTTTTCCAAGCGCGAGTGTTGGGTTATCCTAGGTAGCGTACCTCGGTCTTAAAGTTTGTAGAGTGGGTATTGCAATGGATCTATTGAAGATAGTTATGATAAGCGAGTGGCCTGTGTTGTGTTCGGAAGCGGAAGACCAGAATTTTCTTGGGCTGACCGGCTACTACAGGCGCTTCGTAGAGAACTTCTCGCGGATAGAGTTACCCCCTCACAACTTTGGCGAGGAAAGAGCAAAAGTTGTTTGGACGCTTGCGTGCACACAAGCTTTCGAGGAGCTAGAGAGACGGTTGACCACGACGCTTATTCTATGTTCGCCAAGTGGGACCGAAGGCTTCGAGATTTATAGTGATGCCTCAGGCAGTGGGTTGGGCTGTGTGCTGCTGCAGCATGGAAGTATTATAGCGTATGGCTCGAGTCAGCTGAAAGTGCACGAAAGGAATTATCCAGTCCACGACTTGGAGTTAGCGGCCATGATTTTTGCACTAAAGCTGTGGAAGCACTACTTGTACGGAATAAATGCCGATATTTTTACCGATAACAAAAGCCTTAAGTACCTGTTGGATCAGAAGGATCTAAACATGAGGCAGCGGAGATGGATGGAGTTCCTGGGGGACTATACACTCAAAATTCATTATGTACCCGGGAAAGGCAATGCAGTTGCGGATGCGTTGAGTCGCAGGGCTCCCGCCCAAGCCAATTGGTTGTCAGTTCATGATGAGAGATTAATACGGGAGTTGGAGGCGTTAGAGATCTGTTGTGTGGACAAGCAGACTAGCGCCAAAACGTTATTGAACTGGACGGAAGTTCAATATAGCCTGGCTGATCGGATTCGACAGGCTATGGAGTTGGATGGCAGCATGAAGGAGCTCATGAATGCAGCATTGGATGGGTCAAATTCCCAAATTTCAGTTGAAGATGGGCTACTAAGGAAGGACAATCGTTTGTGCGTCCAAAATTTGGATAAGTTACGGGTGGAGTATGTGTACGGTCATACCAAGTACTCAATTCACATAGGAAGCATGAAGATGTACCGAGATCTAAAGAAGATATTTTGGTGGCCAGGGCTCAAGAAGGTTGTGGCACTGCCTGTGACTAAATGTCAGACTTGTTCCTTAGTAATGGTAGAGTGTCAAAAGCCAGGGGGATTCTTGAAATCCTTTCCTCTTCCGGAGTGGGAGTTCGACGACATATTGATGGACTTTGTGCATGGCTCGCCAAGGTCGCAGGAGGGAAATGACGCCATCTGGGTGATCGTAGACTAGTTAACAAAAGTGTCGCGCTTCATTCTGCATAGGAAGGATGATCTGGTGGAGAAACTGGCGAAGATGTTTGTGGTTAATATTGTCAGACTGCACGGTGTGCCCCGCAGCATCATTGGAGATCGAGATGGGCATTTTACGTCCAATGATTGGAGGTTGGCGTAGCGAATGCTGGGAGCTAAGTTGAAGTTCAGCACAACCTTTCATCCGCAAAAGGATAGGTAGACCGAGAGGGGCAACATGACGATGGAAGACATGTTTCGCATGTGCGTTCTGGACTTCGGGAAGCAGTGGGGACACTATCTGTATCTGGTGGAGTTTGCGTACAATAATAGATACCAAACGAGTATCCAAATTGTGCCCTTCGAGGCCTTATATGGTAGAAAATGTCGCACACCATTGTCGTGGCTGGAAATGAGTGAGGCAAGGTTGTACAAGAAGCAAGAGGTGAGAAAACGCTACTTCATTGGTGCGAACCATTCGAGAGCATTTGTTGATTGCTCTGGTTAGGCAAGCCAAATACTTAAATGCCAAGCCTCGGAACGTGGAGTTCGCGGTTTGCGTTTGGGTTTACTTGAAGTTAAGGCCATTCAAGCGTGTTTCACGGGTACGATGCTCTGAGCCCGAGATACCTTGTACCATTTGAGATTTTGGGGGAGGATCGGCGTAGCAGCTTATTTCCTATGTCTATCAGTGTAGTTGAGTGGTGTACACGGTGTATTCCATATATCAGTGCTGCGGAAGGCAGTTTAAGAGCCTTCGCAGGTGATCGCAGTTGATCAAGTACTGATGGACGAAGGGTTGATGACAAAGGTTAAGCCCGTTCGTATCGAAGACTCTGAAGTCAAGTGACTTCGTTGCAAGGAGATCAGGATGGTCAAGGTCCAATGGGACAATTGCGGTCGGGTGGAGCTCTCTTGGGAACGGGAGAAGACCATGCTTGAGGAGTACCCAAAGTTATTTCACTCAGGTACCGCTTTTGGTTTTGTGTATCTTTCCTTTGGTAATTTCGTGGTCAAAATTATTTTAAGAGGGAGAGAGTTGTAACGCTTCGAAACTCAAAAGAGTGACAGGTGGTGTTTTGAGCATAATTTGGGATTTGGTAGAGGTGACACAGCCTAGGACACGGGCGTGTCCCTGGGCGTGTCATGCTCGGGTTCGGCGTTGGCCGCGTGGTCGGCGAAATTGCAGTCAACGATCGTCGGGGCAGTGAACACGGCCTGGGACACAGGAGTGTCCCAGGGCGTGTTAGGCACTCGAAGCCTTTCACTCAACGATCGTTGAGTGAGGGCGCACGGTCTGTGTTCGGGTCCGACACGGGCGTGTGGAACTCGACACGGGCGTGTCGAATGCCCGTGTCCTGCTCGGGTCGTTTGGCGAGTTATGCTAAGGCAGCAACACGGCCTGGGACACGGGCGTGTACCAGGGCGTGTCTAGTATACGGCATATGACACGGGCATGTCACATGGCCGTATCATGCTCTGGACATTCGGGTCTTGTGTCGATGGAGGCACACACCCAGTTACACGGGCGTGTACTGGCTGACACGGGCATGTCAAGCCTGACACGGGCATGTCGAGTGCCCGTGTTATTTTTGAGACGCGATGGTTTTGACGGCGAATGGGTGACACAGCCTTGGATACGGGCGTGTCTCAAGCCGTGTTCGGCCTAGATCTTAGATTTCAAATCCGGATCGCAGCCGTCCGTTACCTTATTTTGAGATCCGACGGCTGGGGGTTGCTTCCCTAGGGATATACCCGGGTTTAGGGCTTAGAAAACCCCATTTCTCTTGAGTTACTCTCATTCTAAGATTTAGAGAGAGGAGAGAGCAAGGAGTAAGAAGGAAGGCTAGATCCGGTCACCGATGGAGCTTCGGAGCTCCAAATCGCGAGTCGACTTCGGATCTGCGGAGGTAAGGAGATTGCGGTGCTTTTCATTTGCGTAGATTTCCATGGCACTAAGGAAAAATGCTAGGGTAACGATTTTCATCTTGAGCATGTGAAGCTCTTCTTCCTTTGCATGGGAAAACCCGCTCCTGCGAGTGTGCGGTGAGTTTGCGGTATTCCTTGGGGTAGATATGTAAAGTCCCCCTTGTTAGAGTCCGGAATCGTAGTACGGACATAGGCATGGTGTGTGAAGCCTACCCGGACATGTTGGTCTGGATCAGTGATGTTTTGCTATGCATATTGTGCCGGAGAATACTCCGTGCGTTTTGTTTGTTTTCGGGTTGCTATGCGTTAGAATGCATCAGGGAATCTTAGGGATTAATCCCAAGGTGCACCCATAAATCTAGGCGGAAACGCAGTTCTTCCATTTCGGTGGCCTGTGAGCCAGCCGGGTATATAACGGGGCTATGTATCATGTTTTATTGATAGTTGGGACTGGGGGAAGCTTGGCCCGCGTCAAAGGCCAAATGGTCATTGCGGGGTGAGCAACGGGCTGGTGGAACCCTACCCGCTCCATCTGTTTCGGTTAAAGAGACCTAAAGTTAACGTGCCACTTACCGATGATTTGGAGATCGAGTCTAGGCTACGGCTGAAAAGACTAAAATGCTCACGAGGTTTGCCGCCCTGGGGGTGGTCATGGAGTCAAGGATCAGACTGGCTTCGCCGAGTAAGTGCCCTAAGAGCGCGGGGTGTACGGCCGTGCGTGCGTGCACCTATGATGTGATGTTTATTCGCTATGTTGCTTGTTTTGCTAACAAGTGCAGGGAAGAAGCTTTGCCGCCCCGATTTGGGGGTGGAATCGTTATAATTTTGTCAGCTTTAGCTGACCGTTATTCTTGTTTGCCACCGTTGCAGTGAATTGTGCTTGCAGGTGCTGCGGAGCCGAGCGGTAAATAGCGGGCTAAAGCCCCGGTTGCTGAGCTGGCCCTCGAAGGCCTAATTTTTGAGTGTTTTCTTGTATTCTCATCTGTGGCTGGCCTGCGTGCCGAGGTTTGGAAGACACTTATATTTGAGTAAACTATTGTAAGGCCTTATGACCAGTACTTTTGTGTATTTTGTATTTTATTACTACTGGGTTTTTTGTTAGTGGACATTCATGCTTGTTGGCAGGGTTCTTATTGTTACAACTTAATAAATTGCTTCCGCTAGATGCTCTGTGTAGGACGTGTGTATTGGTAGAATGGTTTCATCTGGTAACCCACCAGTCTGTCCGTGGTATATGGCGTCAGGCCCTGATCGGACCTATTGCTATATGCGATGTGACGGATAGGGGTGTTACACCTTCCAGCCACCACGAGCCTCCAACGCGCCACCGACACGGAGCCAGGGGGAAAACGCCTAAGTCCCGGAGCTAGCGGAAGGAGGAGGATGACCCTTACAATCAAGCGCGCGTCGCCCCCAGCATCAGAGCACCAGAGCCATCCCACGCATTTCAATATCCAAGTCAATCCCATGGTGCAGTCTGTTGCCCGCGGGGAGTCATAGTCTTACTCTCTCTCCCCCAAGCTATAACGGGAGTGGCCTGTCACCCTGATTCCCCAACATATTGTAATCACCAGGAACTAGTGGAATTTGACCGGCACAGACCCGGTCACGTGGTTTTTTACCCATTTGAGGGATTTTTCCACATCATCACACCTTGTGTCAACCTCTCGTTTTCATTGACTGTGTGCGTGCTCGACCGCTCTGTGAGCTAAGGAGGGTCAAGTTAATCCGGTCCGACCGGGGCATCGAGTTAGTCTGCAACAAATGGGAAGAAAGAACCCATTTGCCCTTTTTAGGGTTCACAGACGTACATTTCTGGGCCACATGATCAAGTTCTAAGAAGATCGGACACCCAGAAATCGCCTCTACGAAACCAGTTCTATCTACGACCGCCATGCGGTAAGTACCTACCGCACTGCGGAAACTTCCAAACCTCACTAACTACCTCAGGCCGTCGCACTATCACTAGCGGTAGCGCTAGCTATCGCCAGGCATTAGTTACTCAGTGCTAACAAACGATTCTAAGTACCCACTCGAAAAAAACTACATGTCGAACTCGAAAGCTACACGTTGAAAAAGGGCTACCACCAGACGACAACTACCTATCGCCGTGCGGTAGCTTCCAGAGACTTCAAATTCCTTAAACAAAAAAGGGGTGTTACAACTCCACCCCCTTAAAAGAATTTCATCCTCAAAATTTAACATGTTATCGAAAACAACGAGCATACCTGATGCAACTAGTTATGGGAATTCGTCCCGCATCGCTTGCTCGCGCTCCTAAGAGAATTCATCTCACCTGCAGTTATTCCAATGCACTTTCACGAGCTTAATCTTTTTATTCCACAACTGCCAAATCTCTGAATACTTTACGCAAATCGGACGGACACCCGTCCTCAAGTCCTCTTCCAACGACACCACCGTCGACTCGATCACGATACTTTCCTCCACTGAAGCTTTCCACTCACCACTCAAAAGAGCACTTCAGACTCCGGATCTTCAACATTGAGACATGGAAACCATCGTGTAATCCACTCAGCTATACAGACAATGGTAACCTATAGGTTGCTTCTTTGATACGCCTCATAACTTTTAAAAGCCCCAAATATCTCGGAATCAACTTCTTAAGTCGTCAAATCCGCGAAATGCCTTTGAACAACTTAATCTTTAAGTAGGCCAAGTCGCCTACTACGAACTCCACATTTCTGTGGCGCGCATTGAAATTTTTAGCCTACCGATCTTGAGAAACTTTCATGCATTTCTGAATCGTCTGCACAACCTCACAAGCATCGGCCGTCACTTCTTCTCGCAAAAGTTTGGTGTCACCCACTTCTATCCAAGACCTCGGCGTTCGACACCGTCTTTCATACAAAGCCTCATATGGCGCCATCTTGATACTTGCTTGGAAACTATTGTTATAAGCAAACTCTACCATGAAAGATGGTCTTTCCACTTCTTCCCAAAATCAAGGGTACACATTCTCAGCATATCCTCCAGAGTGTGATTCGTCCTCTTCGTTTGACCATTGGTCTAAGGATGGAACGTCGTACTAAACTTGAGCTTTATGACAAGACTCTTCTTCATTAACCTCTAGTCCTTGGACGTGAACCGTCCATCGCGATCACTAACAATGCTCTTTAGAATCCCATGCAATTGCACAATATTACAACATACAATTCCATGAGCTTCTCCATGCTGTGCTCCTTCCGATTCGGAATGAAGTGAGCTACCTTGGTCAGGCGATCCATAACCACCCAAATCGCATCATTACCCTGCTGCGATCGAGGCAAACAATGCACAAAGTCCGTAGAGATGTCGTAAAATTTCCATTCGGGTATAGGAGGAGGTTTCAAGAACCCGCCCGACCTTTTTCACTCAGGTTTCACTAAGACACAAGTTTGACACCAACTCACGTACAAGGCTACATCCCGCTTCATCCTAGGCCACCAAAAGAATTTCTTCATATCTAAGTACATCTTTGTACTTCTTGGATGAATGAAGTACTTTGTAAAGTGAGCCTCAAACATCACCTCCTCACGGATCTTGCCAAAGCACGAAACACACACCCTTCCATTCCTCCTTAGGAGTCCACTGAACATCTCCAAAGCACTACCTTTACTTTGCTGATCTTCCAACACCAACCATTGAAACTCTTCATCCCCACTGGTCGCCTCCTGAATTCGATTGGCTAAATCACATTACATCTCTATCCAATTCAATCGAGATGCGCTAGACTCACCTCTAGCCACACAAGTAATGTTAAGAGACTAAAAGTCTCGCACCAACTGCTCATCATGCGCTTCAATCAAGTTCACTTGCCTGAAATACTTTCTACTCAAGGCGTCAGCCACCACATTGGCCTTGCCTTGCGCATACTAAATCACCAAGTCATAATCCCCATGGAATTTGACCCACCTACACTGCCACATACTTAAATCTTTCTGATCTAGGGGATACTTCAGGCTTGTGTGATACATGAAGATCTCCACCTATGAGCCATAAACGTAGTGCCACCACAACATCAACGCGAAGATTACATCCGCAAACTACAAATCATGGATGGGGTAATTTCTCTTATGGGGTTTCAACAGGCTCGAACAAAAATCTATCAGGTTGTCATGCTATACTAGCACACAACCAAAAACGCAACCCAACGCGTCACTAAAAATCTGAAATCCTTAAGTTCCCCTAGGGAGACTTAGGATTGGAGCAGATTTTAATATTTACTTCAAGGTTTCAAATGCATGGTCACACTATGACATAAACAAAAACTTCTGGGCCTTGTGAGTAAGAGAGGTGAGGGGCAATGCCACCCGCGAAAAGTTCTCAACAAGCATCCTGTAGTAACCGTCTAGTCCAAGGAAACACCTGACCTCCGCCACAATTCTCAAAATAGGCCAATCTCTAATGACTTCAACTTTCGCTGGATCCACTGCCAACCCTTCGCCACTAATCACATGGTCTAAGAATGCCACCCTCTCCAATCAGAATTCACACTTTGAGAACTTAGTGTAAAACTGGTTCTCCCTCAGAATCTACAAAACTATCCTCAAGTGAGTCTCATGATCCTCTTCTGACTTCGAGTACACAAGGATATCATCGATGAACACCACAACGAATGAATCCATGCACCGCCGAAACACTCTGTTCATCAAGTCCATGAACACCGATGATGCGTTTGTCAAACCGAACGACATTACAAAGAAATCAAATGGCCATACCGCATACCAAATGCTGTCTTGGGTATGTCCTCTTCCTTGATACGCAACTGGTAATACCCCGACTTCAGGTCCAACTTGGAGTACACCACAGACCCTACCAATTTGTCGAATAAGTCATCTATCTGCAGAATCATATACTTTTTCTTGATAGTCAGCTTATTCCGTTCACAATAGTCTATGCACGACCGCATACTGTCATCTTTCTTCTTTACAAACAACACCGACGCACTCCACAATGAAGAGTTGGGCCTAATGTACCCTTTCTCCAATAACTCCTGTAACTGTACTTTAAGCTCGGCTAGCTCCTGACACCAATTCAATCGTAAAGTCGATCTCCCGTTGAGGGGGTGCTACTGGAATCTCCTCGGGGAACACATCCTCAAATTCGGTCACCACTAGTACTTCTATAATCGACAACTTTGTAGATTGGACCTCCAACAACGCTATGAATGCTACACCTCCCCGGTTTACTACACGCACCAACTACATTGATGAAATCAGGGAGCATGCCACTCCACTAAGGCGCTCGAACTTAACTTCTTTTGCGATTAAGAAGGCTTTCCTTCTCCCTGCTTTACTGCATGACCCTTGCGATGCTTAGTCCGCTCCATATCGCTCTCTAGGATTCTAACAGCTTTAACCAACTCATTGAAACCCGCATTCTTTAGATCGATGAGTGGTTATCTCAAGTTTTCTCTCATCTCATAATAGAAGAGGTTATCCCTCTCTTCATCATCAGTCATGGTCATTACCGCATACTGACCCAGATAAGTAAACTCCTGCACGTACTCATCCACGGTCCTGTCTTGCTGAACCAAATGCAAAAAATGCCTCTGAAGATCTAACCTTGTCGACGATGGAATATACTTCTTCAAAAAGTCACTTGCAAACTCAATCCATAGACAGGGTACGTCCAGGAAACTATCGGTCGCTATGAATCACCCACCACAACTTTGCGTCACCTTCTAACATGAAGGACATAAAATGGGACTGCTTATCCACTGGTTTTTCTACCGCCCTCAGGAGTTTCTGAATCCTTGCTAACCAGTCCTCGACATTAGTTTGTGTGCCGAATCCCTTGAACGTTGGAGGGTGGAAACTAAGAAAGTACTTCATCTGGTTATCTCCCTGCCCAATGACAACTCTTTCAGCCGATGGCTCTGCCTGCTTGGTCCCTCCGCCCAGTACAAGTAATGCCTCCAAATCTTGAGAGCAAAGACGACATCACCCAATTCTAGATCGTGGGCTGCGTAATTCAACTCGTGCGGCTTTAATTGGAGAGATGCGTAAGCCACCACCTTACCATGTTGCATCAAAACAACTCCTAATCCTTTCACGGAGGCATTAATATAAATCTGGAATCCTTTGGTCTCTGAGGGAATTGTTAGGATCGGGGTAGAAGAAGTCGCTTCTTCAATTCGATGAATACAGTCTCGCATTCTGGTGTCCACTGAAACATAACATCCTTCCTTATAAGGGCGGTGAGGGGTAACACAATCTTAGAGAAACCTTCCAAAAATTTCCTATAATACTCGACAGGACCAAGGAAACTTCGTACATCTGTTGTTGTCTTAAGTGGCGACCAACTTTGAACTGCCTGGATCTTGACCTAATCTACTGCTACTCCGTTCTTGTTAATAGAGCAGACCAAAAATTTGACTTCCTCTAACCAGAATTCACACTTACTAAACTTGGCGAAAAGAGAGTGTTCTCAAAGTTCAAGTAACACCATCTGTAAGTGTCTAGAATGGTCTGTCATGATCTTCGAGTAGATCAAAATGTCGTCGATAAAGACAATCACGAAGTGATCTAGGAAGGGTTCGAATACCTTATTCACCAGAGCCATAAAGGCAGATGTGGAGTTAGTGAGTCTGAAAGGCATCACCAGAAACTCGTATAGACCAGAGGAGGAGCTAAAGGCAGTCTTGGGGATATCCTCCTCCGGGATCCGAAGCTGATAGTAGCTTAATCTTAGGTACATCTTGGAGAATACATATTCACCTTGAAATTGATTGAACAACTCGTCAATCCTTGCAAGTGGGTACATATTTCATATAGTGTAGGATCAAGCATATACCCAACTGTTCCAAAAGCCCGGACTGCTGGAAAGGGTGCTACATAATTTCTTAAATAAGTAGTAGAGCGCCACGGGTCAAGTGAAGGAATGCTGGACCCAACAATCCCCCCGACGTCCAACACAACCCGTCTGCTCAGAGGTGGGGTTACCACATGGCCCACACGGCTCAGAGGTTGGGTTACCACATGGCCTACACGGCTCAGAGGTGGGGTTACCACATGTCCACGGTTGTCCGACCCGCCGGACCCACATAGGTAGAAGGGAAAAATCGAGATTTAATAGCGCCCCCGGTCTTGAACCTGTGACCTCCTCTGATACCAAATGTAGGATTAAGCGCATACCCAACTGTTCCAAAAGCCCGGACTATTGGAAAGGGCGCTACTTAATTTCTTAAATAAGTAGCAGAGTGCCACAGGTCAAGTGAAGGAATGCTGGACCCAACATATAGTGAGTTTGTTTAGTTCCCTGTAGTCTATGCACAAGCATAGTATCTTGTCTTTCTTCTATACAAATAGTATAGGGGCTCCCCAGGGCGAGGAACTTGGGTGGATGAATCCAGCATCTATCAGTTCCAGAATTTGAATCTTCAACTCGATCAATTACTTGGGGTCCATCTGTTAGGGAGCTCGGGACACTGGTCGAGCTCCGGACATAAGCTCAATATGGAAGTCGACCTCTCGTTGTGGGGGAAAACCTGGGAGGGACTCAGGGAAAATATTCGAAAAATCTCGCACCATCGAAACTTTGGCAAGTACTTGAACCTTATTCTCCATTTCGAAGTAGATAAGAAATACTTCGTCATTTTGTCGGACTGACCTTATAGTCTGAGCAGAGGTCAAAATGATGCGAGAGACGGAGGGTATACCTGCTAGCGTAACGACCTATCTGTCTGGGTTCTGAAGCTTGACCTCTCGGGTTGAATAGTTTATTTGGGCCTTATGCTCGATCAGACAATCCATTCCTAGTTTGAGGTCAAACCCGGTTATTTCCAGGATTATTGCGTAAATCTCAAATTCCACGTCCCTTAGCATGGCCTAGAATAAGCATTTCTCCGTATACATCATATCTGATCCATCTGGTAGATGAATCCGTATATACAATCCGGACGAGCAGACGACATTTTCCTTAGTCGCAATGGAGCCTTGGGATATAAAGGAGTGTGTTGCTCCAGTGTCGAAGAGAGATTTTGCGGGGTGCCCTTCTACAGAAATTAGTCCTGAAGAGGTAAGGAGTATATACATATCATTCAACAAAACATACATCTGATGTAAACATACATATGCATATACTAAAATACATAGGTACCAATATCTGACATATCTCTATCGTCTAAGATATATACCTATCACTACGTTGGGAGATGTTCCATGCAGAAGGTCCAACGCATAAGCCTTCAAGGGCACTTCTCGCCCCTGCCGACCTCTCCTACCAGCTTTACCAATGCGGCCTCTCTGGCCCTGTCCTTGCTCTTCCTACCTTCCTTTAAATACTCCTAATCCTGGCCTTCCTACTGTCTGCGAGCAAAAAGCTCTCATGTGTCCCGGCTATTGGCACAAAAAGCAGTTCCCTGCAAGGGAACATCTTGTCGAGCTACTGGCATAGACTGTGGCACTGGAGCTAAAATGGGCTCCTTCTGCGGTGCTGGGGTGTTGGTGGACGCCAATAAGACTGCCTGCGCTGTCTCTGTCTACTCTCTCTCCTATCGGTGGGGAGCAACTACTCTATCTATTCCCTGACCTCTATGGACTTTAAATTATCCTCAGCGTTGCTGGGACACCATACTCTGGTCTAACTCTAATGCTGCAGCGTGATTTGTTATTATGTGGAAGGTGGACTGAGGGATCATGATCAAGTCCAGTCTTAGGTCATCTTGTAGGCCTCGATAGAAGCGAGCAACCCTATCCCTGCCACCAGCTGTTAGGTCCCCAATAAAGCGTGTAAGGTAGATGAACTCTCTCTCGTAGTCTGACGCCGTCCGATCACCCTGTCGGATGTGTAGGAACCTCTCCTGTAGTATAGCTTGGACGGCATCCGAGATTAAGTGCTCCAGAAAAGCCTCTTAGAACTCCCCACACAAAATAATGCTCAATGGTCATCCTCTGAATGTTGAGAGACTAGTTTCTCTCGACCAATCTCTGGAATATGCCTCTAACAAGGTCACAACTAGTGACACTGCAACTGTTGTCGGGCACATCATACCTACTAACAGCTCCTCTACGCGCTCAACCCACTCTTCTTCCTGTATGGTAGTCTCCGTGCCTCTGAAGATGGGAGGCCTTAGCCCCCGAAAAGTCATCAGTAGGTCAGTGGGTACCAACAACTACTGTGGTGGCTATGCCAAAGCTTTATGCAACGTCGCCAGGATAACGGTCAACGTTTGCCCCAAGTCGGTGTCGGCAAACTACACATCTACAGGGGTAACTTGGTCTGGAGGTGGGGTGGCAGGGACATACCCTCTAGAGGAGGATATCCCGTTACTGGACTCCGGTATCTAGAGAAGTAATAGGAAAAAAATGTCAGTACTTTGAAAAAGTAAGGGAAATTTGCAAAAGACTGACAAAGCAGAAACAAAGGTGTATGGGCATACTATCATACAGTCTAGAATCCCTAAGTCTCTACACTAGGGTACACCAGGCTTCCACTACATGGTTCGTCCCGAACCAAAGAATGAAGTGAGGGGCGGAGGGATCCTGAGACTACTCCACAAGGACGGATCGTGATGGCTCTGATCCATTTGTAAGACCTCACCCCAAACTTTGCCCAGGTCGGGCCGGAGGGGATCTTACTTGCCCAAGATGTCCACCCAATGCTCCTTAAGGGGTGTCAACCCGCACCACTAAGCACTAGTTGGCTGTCTTGCTTGGCTTGAATCAGAACATTCATATCTCATAACAAAGTGTTACGGAAGCAATAACAGGAAGCCATATATATATAATAATATATATTTATGGAGAATGCAAAGGTCGTTGCCACTATTTATACATGAAGCTCGAAGGCTATAAAAGTACTACTTTTACCAACTCCTCATACTCTCAATCATGCTTGTTAGTACTCACGTCTCGAAACTTTGGAGACGACGGGGGTTCCTCTACTCGGGTAGTCCTATTAGCTGGTGTATCATCCTGCAGTAGCTAGTCCTCATGGTACTCCGTATCCTATGAATGGTTATTTAGATAACCGCTGGTCATAGAGCTAAGTGGAAACAAATCTCCTCCCCGGATCCATATCCTAGGGAAGAGCTTACACACTTAACAAAATAGATAGTTGAAGCAAGAGAGAGTTAGTACAACATTTCACATATAAGCTAGGAGCAATTATAAGAAGGAAGTGCATCATAGTATAACTAGAATAACAATAGTGATATACATCAGTTACAACTAAATCTCCACTAGCATATCAGGTATTCACAACCTCGATGCGTCAAACAGGGGTGGTTTTATGGCCGAGTAGTCACCAGAGAGGCAGGGTGGCGCAGTGCCACTGGGAGCAGAGCAACTCGCCACCCTGCTTTTGGTTTTAAAATTCTAGCGGGGGTCGGCGGCGTCAGGCCGCCGGACCACCGCCCAGGAGGTCGCCGACCCCCGACAAGTTTTAAAATTAAATAATAAGCTTAATTATTTTATTGATGAGAGTAATCGTGGCAAGTGTCCAAGCTCTGAGTGTGCCGAGGTTTAGTGAAACCACCGAGCGCCTCGCTTTAAAAAGACTCTTAGGTAATTTGGGCAGACTCGAAAGATGAAAGTACGAGTAATTGAGTTGCTAATTATTCTTGACAAATAAATAAAGATGTAACTCCTAAATAAGACCCCTGATCTGATTAAGCCGTAAATTAAAAAGGCACAACTAAATTTTTATCGAATCTTAATAACGGGTGAAACCCTAAGAAGTCTTCTAAAGATTGGGATAGAACTGAACATGATTCCTGAGAACGGAGATAGAATTGAGCATAACTCCTAAGAATGGAGATAGAACTAAACATGCCTCCTGAGAATGAATGGAACTGAAGCATCTTAAAAAGAGTGATTGAACTACTAATCTTTTTCTTTATAATTTATTACAGTCTTGTACTGGTCAAGTTTTCTCTATTTTCAGCTCATTACTTCCTTTCCAGTTCTCTAGTCTCATATTGGTCCTGCTTATTTCAGTTCAGTTCATTTTTTAAGTACTATTCCAGTCTCGTACTGGTCAAGTTCCTTTCAGTACTTTTTTTTCAGTTCAGTATTGCTCCAGTTTCGTACTGGTCCTAGTTCATTTCAGCATTTCAATTCTGCAGCTTATACCATCAACAACTTTTATTATCGCACTTTTGTTCTATAATTTACTAATTTAAGCACGAGTCCTGCTCTGACGAGCAGTTATCTGATAGGTTGAGCCTTAGTTGGGGATAATAGGAGTTGACGTGCTCCCCCTAGATTAGTCCCAAATAAAGTGCTCTGATGCTCCTTTTCCAGAGTTGAGCTGAATACCGCTTACCAGAATTATTTAAAGCATTGTAGGGCAGGCCATCGCAGACCCGGTGTGTGCTAGCAAAATTGATTAATTTGTTTGCTTGTAAATTGCTTGCGGTAAATTGTGGCGGGTCAGTCACTTTCGCAGACCATTCATAATAATGCGGGAAGTTCGACGACTCAAGACGATAGAGAGATGAGTACCACGAGTGACCGACCGTTATGTTTTTCCCGTCAGATTTCCTCCGCTGGTCGTCCAATATGTTGAATTACCGAATGTCGCTCACATCCAAGAGTACACGGGGTTGTACGTTGGGGCCTGGGTTGTGCTGTGCGACCACCCCCAGAAGTGGCAGGACTGGCCATTATCACTGATAGCCATATTAGTGTGGCCCGCGGGGATCGCTACCCTGCTTGAATAGAAGCGGTCCATACTATGTCGACATATGGTTTCTTTTGAGCGGCTATGAATGCCTATGGTGTGTGTGCGGATTTGAATGCATGCGGTATTAGTACAGGTTGTGAATACCTGATTTGCTAGTGGAGATTTAATTATAACTGATGTATATCACTGCTGCTATTCTAGTTATACTATGCTGCACTTCCTTCTTATAGTTGCTCCTAACTTATATGTGAAATATTGTACTAACTCTCTCTTGCTTCAACTATCTATTTTGTTAGGTGCGTAAGCTCGTCCCTAGGATATGGATCCGGGGAGGAGATTTGCTTCCACTTAGCTCTGCGACTAATAGTTATTTTAATAACCATTCATAGGAGACAGAGTACCATGAGGACCAGCTGCTATATGATGATACACCAACTAATAGGATTACCCGAGTAGAGGCACCCCCGACGTCTCCAGAGTTTCGAGAGGTGAGTACTAACAAGCAAGATTGAGAGTGTGAGGAGTTGGTATAAGTAGTACTTTTATAACCTTCGAGTTTCATGTATAAATAGTGGCTACGACCTTTACATTCTCCATAAATATATATTGTTATATATTTGGCTTCCTATTAATGCTTCCGCAACACTCTATGATGAGATGTGAATGTTCTGATTCAAGCCAAGCAAGGCAGCCAACTAGTGCTTAGTGGTGCGGGTTGACACCCCTTAAGGAGCACTGAGTGGAAATCTTGGGCAAGTAAGATCCCCTTCGGCCCGACGTGGGCAAAGGTTTGGGGGAGGTCTTACAAATGGATCAGAGCCATCACAATCCATCCTTGTGGAGCAGTCTCAGGATTCCTCCGCCCCTTGCTTCATTCTTTGGTTTGGGACAAACCATGCAGTGGAAGCCTGGTGGACCCTAGTGTAGAGACTTAGGGATTCTAGACTGTATGATAGTATGCCCATACACCTTTGTTTCTGCTTTGTTAGTCTTTTGAAAATTTTCCTTACTTTTTCAAAGTACTGACATTTTTTCCTATTACTTCTCCAGATACCAGAGTCTAGTAATGGGAGATCCTCCTCCAGAGGGTATGTCCCCGCCACCCTACCTCCAGACCAAGTTACCCTTGTAGCTGTGCCGTTTGCCGACACCGACTTAGGGAAAATGTTGACCGCTATCCTGGCGACATTCCAGACAGCCTTGGCATAGCCACCGCAATAGTTGTTGGTACCCACTGACCTACTGACGATTTTCTGGGGGCTGAGGCATCCCATCTTTAGAAGCAGGGAGACTGCCATATAGGAAGAAGAGTGGGTTGAGCGCGTAGAGGAGCTGTTAGAAGGTATGATGTGCTCGAAAGCAGCTGCAGTGTCACTAGTCGTGACCTTGTTAGAGGAATATTCCAAAGATTGGTGGAGAGGAACTAGTCGCTTGACATTTAGAGGATGACCGTCGAGCACTATTTTGTATGGGGAGTTCTCAGAGGCTTTTCTAGAGTAGTTCATCTCGGACGCCGACCAAGCTATACTACAGGAGAGGTTCTTACACATCCGACAGGGTGATCAGACAGTGCCAGACTATGAGAGAGAGTTCATCCACCTACCACGCTTTATTGGGAACCTATAAGCTACTGGCAGGGATAGGGTTGCTCACTAGCAGGTATACCCTCTATCTCTCGCATCATTTTGACCTCTGCTCAGACTGTAAGGTTAGTCCGGTAGAATGATGAAGTATTTCTTATCTACTTTGAAATGGAGAATAAGGTTCAAGTGCTCGCCAAAGTTTCAATGGTGCGAGATTTTTCGAATATTTTACCTGAGTCCCTCCCAGGTTTTCCCCCATAGCAAGAGGTCGACTTACAGATTGAGCTTATGTCCGAAGATCGACCAGTGTCCCGATCTCCCTAACGGATAGACCACAAGGAATTGACCGAGTTGAAGATTCAAATTCAGGAATTGATAGATACTTGATTCATCCACCCAAGATTCTCGCTCTGGGGAGCCCCAATACTATTTATAAAGAAGAAAGATGAGACATTGTGCATGTGCATAGACTACAGGGAACTAAACAAAGTCCCTATACGAAATACGTACCCACTTCCATGGATTGACGAGTTGTTCGATCAATTTCAAGGTGAATCCGTATTCTCCAAGATATACCTAAGATCAGGCTACTGTCAGCTTCCGATATCGGAGGAGGATATCCCAAAGATTACCTTTAGCTCCCGCTATGGTCTATATGAGTTTCTGGTGATGCCTTTCAGACTCAATAAATCCTCCTCTGCCTTTATGGCTTTGATGAATAAGGTATTCGAACCCTTCCTAGATCACTTTATGATTGTATTTATCGACGACATTTTGATCTTCTCGAAGATCAGGGCAGACCATTCTAGACACTTACATATGGTGTTACTTAAACTTCGAGAACACTCTCTTTTCGCCAAGTTTAGTAAGTATGAATTCTTATTAGAGGAAGTCGAATTTTTGGTCCGTTCTATTAACAAGAACAGAGTAGCAGTAGATTAGGTCAAGATCCAGGCGGTTCAAAGCTGGTCGCCGCTTAAGACAACAACAGATGTACAAAGTTTCCTTGGTCCTGCCGGGTATTACAGGAAATTCGTGGAAGGTTTCTCTAACATTGTGTTACCCCTCACCGCCCTTATAAGGAAGGATGTTATGTTTCAGTGGACACCAGAATGCGAGACTGCGTTTGTCGAATTGAAGAAGAGACTAACTTCTACCCCGATCCTTACGATTCCCTCAGGGACTGAAGGATTCTAGATCTATACTGATGCCTCCGTAAAAGGATTGGGAGTTGTTTTGATGCAACATGGTAAGGTGGTGGTTTATGCATCTTGCGAATTAAAGCTGCACGAGTTAAATTACGCAGCCCATGATCTAGAATTGGGTGTTTTCGTCTTTGCTCTCAAGAATTTGAGTCATTACTTGTACGAAGTAAGATTCGAGATCTTCTACAACCATAAGAGTCTCAAATACATCTTTACTCAAAAGGAGTTGAACCTTCAGCAGTGCCGATGGTTAGAATTTCTGCGTGATTATGATTTCGCTCTTTAGTACCACCCCTGGAAGGCTAATAAAGTCACTAACGCTTTGAGCCGCCAACCCTCGATAGCCGGGACCTGGATGGAGTAGATTCCAAAAGATTTTTTTCGATCTTTGTTAGACTTGGAAATTACTATTATTGCTAGTAGGGATCCAGAAGAGTACCGGTCCCAGTTATACTGGATGGAGATACAGTGCAACATTCAGGTTTGAATACGAGAGGCCCAGAAGGTCGATCTGGAAGTGGTCCCGATCATCCAGTCCCTATAAGATGGAGCACAAGAGGAGTTCAACCTACACGATGGAATCTTACAGTTTAGACACCGCATATTTATTCCCTCTACCGGAGGAATCCGAGATGAGATTCTTCGATAAGCGCACCAATCGAGGTATTCTATTCACCTTGGTGTGGTTAAGATGTATGTTGATCTGCCTAGGACCATTTACTGGCCCGGAATGAAAAGAGACATCACCAACTTTGTGGCCCAGTGCCAAACTTATCAAAAGCTTAAAGCTGAATGTCGCAACCCAGGAGGTCTACTGCAGCCCCTGTCGATACTAGAGTGGAAATTTGAGGATATTTACATGGATTATGTCCACGGATTACCTCGATCCCGTACTGGAAATGACACTATATGGGTTGTCATGGATCAACTTACCAAGGTAGTGCGGTTCATCCCGAATCGACATGGTGATGGAGTTGACATTTTTGTCAGATTGTTCATAGAATAAGTGGTTCGGTTCCACATAGTACCGAAGTCCATTATGTCAGATTGTGATGGACGTTTCACATCCAAGGAGTGGAGGCAGGTGCAAATGTACTTGGGGACCAAGTTGTCCTTTAACACCGCCTTCCACACGCAGACAGATGGATAGACAGAAAGGACGAACCGGACAATGGAGGATCTACTTCGACTTTGTATAGTAGAGATCAACGATCCATAAGAACAAATGCTACCTTTAGTTGAGTTTTCTTATAATAATAGCTATCAGACCAACATTAAGATGAAACCATACAAGAAATTGTATGGAAGGCATTGTTGGACTCCGTTGACTTGGGCTTAAGATGAGTACCCAAAAGCCTTAGGAGTGGCTCGCTACCCTGCTTGAATAGAAATGGTCTATACTATGTCGACATATGATTTCTTTTGCGCGGCTGTGAATGCCTGTGGTGTGTACGCGGCTTTGAATGCTTGCGGTATGAGTACATGTTGTGAATACGTAACATGCTGATATGCTAGTGGAGCTTTAATTGTAACTGATGTATATCAATGCTGCTATTCCAATTATATTATGCTGCACCTCCTTATTTTAGTTGCTCCTAGATTATATATGAAATGCTGTACTAACTCACTCTTGCTTCAGCTATCTATTTTGTTGGGTGCGTGAGCTCATTCCCACAATATGGATTCGGTGAGGAGATTTGTTTTCACTTAGCTCCGTGACTAATGGTTATCTTTATAACCATTCATAGGAGACGAATCACCGTGAGGACCAGCTGTTGAAGGACGATACGCTAGCTAGTAGGACTACCTGAGTAGAGGCACCTCTATCGTCTTTAGAGTTTCGAGACATGAGTACTAGCAAGCAAGATTGCGAATGTGAGGAGTTGGTAGAAGTAGTACTTTTATAGCCTTCGGGCTTCATGTATAAACAGTGGCTACGGCCTTTGTGTTCTCCATATATATATATATATATATATATATATATATATATGGCTTCCTGTTAATACTTCCGCAACACTCTGTGATTATATGTGAATGCTGTGATTCAAGCTGAGCAAAGTGACCAACTAGTGCTTAGTGGTGCGGGTTTACACCCCTTAAGGAGATTTGAGTGGACGTCTTGGGTAATTAAGATCCCTTCTGGCATGACCCAAGAAAAAGGTTGGGGGGAGGTCTTACATTACAATCCTTACCCTATAAAATTTATTATAACGTGGGTCAGCAAAGGCTGAACTCAACTGTGTAACCAATACCCCTCCTCCCGGTCATCCCTAGCAGACCCCGGGGCACTCCATCACCTTATAGGTCAGCACTTCATATGCATGTAATAAAACATAAACTAACATAAAAAATAATAGGATTTGATGTCTCAAACATCAAACACATTTCAATGTTGAGCATGCAAATATAAGGAGGCCTACAATGCAACATATATGCAAACTTGGGTTTCACCCAATGCACCCTATTACACGTATGATTATTGTTGGGTCCATTGAGCACAAAGTCCCAGATTTAAAGAAGGCCTACAGGACAATGGTATACACATATTTTTATCTAATGCATGCTATAAGTTCTTTATATGCAGGTGATTACTTGTTACACTAATTAGACAGGTTTTCTAAGTAACAATGACAGGTGGACATAATGGGGGGATGTTATCAAGTCAGAAAATCTTTATAAGTCTATAAGCATCGAGTGAAGGCAGTTCACTTAACGCTAGATAGCCAGAAGCGTTGAGTAAAGACTAAACAGTCAAAGCCTCAACACTGCCAAGACATAAATCTGGTTAAGTCCAGAGCAGTTCAGTCAACGCCCAGAGACATAAGCATTGAGAAAAGCTCAAGCAGTCAAAGCCGCAAAATAATCTACCGATAAATCTAGCTAAGTCTATAAGAGTCGAGTGAGGATAGCTCACTCAATGCCAGATGAGCAAAGCGTTGAGTGGAGCTCATGATGTCTGTAAATGTTTGTTTAGGATTGAGAGTGACCTAGAGAATCTTGGCTAGCTTTGTTATACTTTCTTTGATAAATTATCTCAGCTAGATAAAATAATATAATCTTAACATTAATTTAAAATAGTCTCAGTACAACAATCACAACAATCACAACACAGTATGAAAGAGAGGGAAAGATCTACCTTAACTCTAGAGGGGGGGGGGGGGAGGGGGGTGAATAGAGTATTTTAAAATAATTTACAATTAAAACTATAAAGAAGTGGAAGACTTAATTTATGTATATGTGTAAGGTGCTTGCAGTGAAATAAAAACTAAAGCAAGAAATAAGAAATCACACATCACACAGCAAAGTCAAACACACAACAACCAGATGACACAAGGATCTATAGTGGTTCCCCAACAACCTGGGTACATCCACTCTTCTACCACCCTAGGTAGGAATCCACTGCAGGAATAGTTGATCAGGTGTCCTGAGCACCAATGAGCTTTTGATAAGGTGCTCAAAAACCAAAACTAGATTTTTTGATAAGGTGTCTTGCCACCACTGAGTTTTGACAAGGTCTCAGAAACCAGTCTCAGAACTTTTGAAGGGAGTTTTGAAAAACCCTTTTGTAGGAGGGAAAGGAAAAAGAAAGAAAGAGTTGAGTTGTTCTTCTCTGTCAACAGTCTGAGAGAAGACAAGTGGAAGATGTTGCTAAAGCTCCCCCTGAGATCTGTAAAGGTTCAGGAAGGTGAGCTTTGCTAGGATGATAGGTCTTCAGGTGCTTCAGATCTCCAGCAAAAGATGATTTCAACAGATGCTGAAATGTGTGATGTCTGGAGTCCTTGATGTTGAAGCTTTTGAACACTTAAGGATTTGGAGGAGTAGAATAGCAGATGATTTCCTCTACAGAAAACTTCCTTGTGTTCTTGAAGATTTTTACTCAGTGAATCTGTATGTTCCAGAAGATGAGTTCTTGATCAGAGTATATTTTGATCTCTCTTCTGTAACTATTTTTCTCAATCCAGTGATCCTGTATATCTCTTGTCTATCTTATTGTATTGATCTGTTATCACTTGTTCAAAAACATATTCTGTAGGAGTATATCAGATTCGGACTTAGATGGCCGTTACTCAATCATAAATGACTTCCATAATTGACAACTGTCTCTGGGGAAAGTCCTAAGTAACATTCCTTTTAGCCTTCCTTGAAACTTGGTCCAGATTGCTTGAAACGGCTACATAATCCTTTGCAATAAATGCAAGAAATAAATCTGAATGAATTCCATAACTGTTCTTGAATTTGAATTCTGAAAACGTCAATCTCTTAGAGAAATCGTCGATCTGAGCTCTACGATCGTTGAACTGAGCTCAGAGATTGGATTTAAACAACAGACAGAAAATGTTGATCTGAGCTCTACGATCGTCGAACTGAGCTCAGCGACTTGGAAAATAGCTGAAGACAAAACGTCGATCTGAGCTCGAAGATCGTCGACCGGAGTTCGACGACTTGCAGAATTGAGCTCAGAGAACGTCGAACTGAGTTTGACGTTTCGTCGACCGGAGCTCGACAAAAATTGTCTTTGTCTCAGCACTAAATGCTAATCTTTGAAATGTCTTGGGGGCAGCTTCAAACCTAAGTTCTAACCCTTAGACTCATTCTATTTTGACCTTTTCAACTATACAACTAGGTCAAACCAATTTCCTAAAAACATAGTGATCCTAGCCCAAATTAGTAATAGGGTGTTCCAACAATCTCCCCCTATTTGGGTTAGGATTACTATTTACAAGACAAAATAGGAAATAAATAAGCATACAGACAAAGCAAAAGCTAAACCAACAAAGACATAGCAGCAATGCAGATCACAGATAGAATATCAACAAATATTCAGAGATAGATGTTTGTTCAGCTTACAGAAATCACTTCTTCTCATTTCCCTTTTTAAACAGAATTTCCCTGTTAGGATTGAGGGCTTCTCTCTTTGATCTTATGTCATCATCTGTACCTAAGTAGGTTTGGGATCTAGGCCTTGGAACTACAGCCTCAGGGTGCAGCTTCATGTAATCTTCTGGGTCAAAGAATTTTCTTGAAGAATATCTCTCTAATTATGTCTTTCTTTGATCTGATAGGGTTGTAATGTTGGAAATGTCTTTGCCTTTCTCTTTGGCCTTTTTCATTTGATCTAGTACAGCAAGCTCTTTCATTCTGGCAGTCCATGATAATGGGTTGTTTTTAGGATCTTCAAATAGGACTGGAGGTTCATATCTATTGATTGATTCTGAATCAGTAGGAGTTTTGGTGACAACTGAATCTCTAAGCTTGTAAGGGAAAGGACCTTGAGTAGAATCAATAGGACCTTGTCCTTCCCTTTGTTGTTTGGATTAAGTTCTGTACTCTCTCTGATTTCCTCTGTACTGACCTCTTCTAGAATGATAGCCTCTTTGATGTTGACCTCTAGGTTGATATCTTTGAGAAGATTGAGAAGAACTGTGCTTTGAAGCAGATGATTGAAAAGCTGAGCCTCCACAAGATCCTGAGTCTGGAGGAGGAGGAAACTGAGAAGATCCTTTCTCATATTTATCAAGCTTTCTTCTTTTCTTCATAGCCTTAAGCTGATTCTTAGAGTATTGCATCCAAGGCTCTATTATCTAACAATCATGCAAAATGTAATATGGTATATCATTGACATCTTTGGCTTTAGCAGGAGGAACTCTAATCATTGCTTTGCTTCTTGCTTTCCTTTTCTTGGCAATAGTGCCAGCAGAATCATCAGAGTCAGTGTTGAATTGATCACTTTCTGAACACTGTGGTCTTTCATATAGATCATCAATGCTTTTTTATGTACTCCTCTTGTTGTTTGGGCTTGTCAAAAGCAGCAGTAGGAGCAAAAACAGGAACTTCTGGAGCAGAAGGAGCAGCAAGAACCTCAGAAACAACAGGTTCTTCTAGGTAAACATCAAGTTCATCAGCAGCAGCAACATCAACAGGAGTAGCAGGCAACATATCAATATCAGTAGATTCAGCAACTTCAGCAGCAGCAACAACAACACAAGCAGAAACTTCCACAGCCTTAAGAGAATTGATATAAGAGATAATCAGGCTGGGATCACAGACAGTAATAAGAACAATGGCCTTAGTAAGGTCTTCAACTCCCTGAGTTGATAAACAGCTTCTGTGAAGAGAATCAAATTCAGACAATAGTGATCTGAAGTCCACTGTGAATACTGGTACTGGAGTAGAAATCTCTGGCAGCAGCAATTCCTTAGGAGCAGCAGGCACTACCTCAGCTTTATAGGGCATCTCCCCCTGCCTTGATTCAGTGATAACTGGATCAAGGCACCCCATAGAAGGGATTGCCTGAGGAGAGGAGAGAGAGGATAGCCTGTCAGATAACTCCTTTATTGATTGCAGGAGTGGAGCCATGGAGGTCTCCAGCAGGTATACTAGCTTGGGGGCCAGTATCCCATATAGCTTATCTGCCAAAGCTGATAGATTCACTTGCTCAAGTGTGACTTGAGTAGAGGTGGAGGATGGAATGTTTTGGGCTGATGATGGATGGACTGCAGGAGATGGTATTGTGGATGGTAGGATGGTTGGTTGAGAGATTGGGATGATGGAGATGGATTATATGGGTGTGGAGATGGATGGTGTGAAGGATGGTTGGGTAAGAATATCATGCAGGAGTTATTGATATGAAGAGGTAGAGGGAAGCTCAGCAGGTGAGGAAGGGGAAGCATCCATGAAGGAATCTTCCAAGATGTTGAAGGATGGAATGTCAAGAGGTGGATAGTAGTGGAGTGGATGGAATTGTTCTGAGGTGGCTGGAGGTGATATTGGTGATGAAATGGTAATGGGGGAGGAGATGGATGTGTAGATGGTTGATTTGGAAGTGGAGGTAGAAACATCAGGAGGTGGAGAGGGAGGAGAAGAGGTAGAGGCAGACAATTCCTCAATGAGGGCAGGAGCCTAAGGGGAAGAGACTGTAATAGTCCTTGTGCCTAGAGCATTGGTAGTCCTGGTAGGCTTGATTATCTGCCTGTCCCATTTCCCAAATAGGGTACATGATAGCCTTTTTGATGCATTGATGTGCATCCCATTTGAGACTAGCAGTTCAGGGCACCTGGAGTGCAGGAATACCCCTAAGATCCTCCCAAAGTTCACAAAACTTTTGTTTATTTTCTTCTTTATCAAATCAAAGAAAATTTCTCCCTAGTTCATGTGTTTCTTATCTATTAGGGCTCCAATTAAACAGAACTAATACCTGGATATGGTATAATGAGCTGAGTGTTTTTGCCAGAAGCACTTTCCCCACAACATCAGCCAGAAATCTAAACTCAATAGATAGGTTCTTTTTCAACAACTTGCTAGGGTTAGCGGCAGAGTGTCCCATTCTACCTAACATATTCGCAGATTCTTCTCCCGACAGTTCAACAGAGTCATCTCCAGTACTTAGATGAAATACTTCACTTAGGAGAGTAGGTGATAATGTTACCTGAGTCCCGCCGATAGTACCAACGAGGGTATTCTCATCCAGATTATGTGCTGTAAACACCCATTCCTTAATCTCATCTGCAGCAATCTTCATCCTGGTGGACATTATATGCACTAACTGTTGTTCTCGGAAAAGTTCCAGAATGTCCTTGAAAACTTGATCGCTGCCATCAAACGAATCCATATCTATATCAAATCCTGTATCAAATTTCATCTTGGCGAGAGCGGCAACATTCACGGCCATTGTATACCTGTAAAACGTAACAAACACAACCAAGTGCAGTAGAGTTTGGAGGGAAAGAAAAAGGTTTATAGAGAATACGAAAGTGCAAAAGAAGAATGACGGCGAAAGAATGATTTTATATTAGGGTTCGACGCCGGAAAGGAAGGATCGTGGAACTTCGTTCGACGATCGGGGCTGCTAAGGGAATCTGAAGAGACTTTAATATCGTCGATCTCCGTTCGACGACATTGGAGAGCGTCGATCTCTGATCGACGACGCAGAACGCAAAGAAGATAGCTAAATGCTATCAGACGGCGCTGAACTCTGGTCGACGCTATTGGAAGGCGTCGATCTGCATTCGACGATTTTTGGGGAAAATGTCGAGCGCATTTCAGAGACAGAAAACAGCTTACAGACATTAGAAAAAAAACAAGTTTTTAGTCTAGTCTTGGTCTGTTTTTAGAGTTTTAAAATCTTGGGATTCATTTTAAACTTCCTCCATCTAACATTCCTAACTAATTTAGGAAGAAGGTGTGTTTCTTTTCATCCAAAGGTTTGGTGAAAATATCTCCCATTTGCAAATTAGTTGGGATATATTGAATTTCAATTTTATTTTTCTCTACATTGTCTCTTAGAAAGTGATGCCTAATCTCTATATGTTTTGTCCTACTATGGAGGACTGGATTTTGTGCTATAGAAATAGCACTAGTGTTATCACAAAATATTTTTGACCCATCTAAGTTGTAGCCATAGTCTAGGAGCTAGTTTTGAATCCACAGAATCTGTGAGCAACAACTGCCTGCTGCCATGTATTTAGCTTCAGTGGTTGAAGTGGACACAAATGTCTGTTTCTTACAGAACCAGGAGACCAGTCTGTCACTAAGGAACTGGCAAGTTCCACTGGTGCTTTTCCTGTCTACTCTACATCCAGCATAATCAGCATCTGAAAATCAAGTTAATTCAAATCCTGAGTCTTTTGGATACCAGAGGCCTAGATTTGGACAACTTTTTACATACCTAAGAATCCTCTTAACTTATGTTAGGTGTGACTCTCTAGGGCTTACTTGGAACCTATCACATATACATGTATCAAAGATTATATCAGGTCTACTAGCTGTAAGGTACAATAGAGAGCCAATCATTGCTCTATATGTTGTCTGATCAACATGTTTACCATATTCATCAGCATCTAATACAGCATTGGTAGGTATTGGTGTTTTCATACAAGATGCTTCAGACATACCAAATTTCTTAACCAATTCTTTTGCATACTTGGTTTGATAAATAAATATGCCTTCAGCATGTTGTTTGACTTGCAATCCTAGAAAGAAGGAAAGCTCACCCATGCTACTCATTTCAAATTTAGAATACATTAGGTTAGAGAACCTTCTGCACAAATTTAAATCAGTAGAACCAAATATGATATCATCTACATATATTTGTACTAGTAGGGTATGGGACTTATGTGTTCAAATAAAAAGAGTTTGGTCTACTCTACCCCTTATAAAATAATTTTTCAGAAGAAAACATGCTAAGGTCTCATACCATGCTCTAGGAGCTTGCTTGAGACCATATAATTCTTTATGCAATTTGAAAACATGGTCATGATAAGTTGAAGAGATAAAACCTAGAGGTTGTCTAACATAGACTTCCTCTTTGATGTCTCCATTGAGAAATGCACTCTTCACATCCATTTGGTAGACCTTGAATCCATTGTGAGATGCATAAGCAAGGAATATTATTATGGCCTCTAACCTTGCCACTGGTGCAAAGGTCTGGTCATAGTCTATCCCTTCTTCTTGAGAATAACCTTGAGCAACTAGACTTGCCTTGTTCCTTACAATAACTCCTTGATCATCCAACTTGTTTCTGAACACCCACTTTGTTCCAACAATTGAGTGATCCTTAGGCCTTGGCACTAGTTCCCAAACTTTATTTCTCTCAAATTGATGCAGTTCCTCTTGTATAGCAATGATCCAGTGTGGATCTTGTTCTGCATCTTGAATGGATTGAGGCTGAACTTGAGATAAAAAGCAAGTGTGCATCAGGTTCTGGTTGACTTGATTTCTAGTTTGCACACCAGCTGAGATGTTTCCAATCACTTGGGAGATTGGGTGATCTCTTGTTATTACTAAATCAATAGGGGGTGTTGATTGTTCACCAACCTGTGTTGTTATTTCTTCTTGTGGAATAACAACTGGCTCTTCAAAATGGTTTTCTCTAAGATGTTTAACATCAAGATGTTGAGTATCCTCTTCATCTTCACTGATTTTAGCTCTTTGTTGGATAGGTGAATGTACTGAATCCTTTTCTACAATGTGTAACCTGTCTAAATTTTTTGAAAGAGAGTGTACCTGCAATGGTTCTATGGTAGAAGTAGACTTCTCCTTGTAACACATATTAGTCTCATCAAAAGATACATGAACAGATTCTTTAATTTTAAGAGAAGTTTTATTATAAACCCTATAAACTTTACTGATCATGGAGTATCCCAGAAACACTCCTTCATCAGCTTTAGCTTGGAATTTTGCTAAATACTTCTTGTCATTATTGTGAATATAACAAATGCAGCCAAAAATTTTGAAATAGTCTACTTTTGGTTTCTTCCCTTTGAGCAATTCATAGGGAGTCTTGCCCTTCAGTTTATGTATCAAACTTCTGTTCAACACATGGTTGGAGGTGTTCACTGCCTCTGCCCAAAAAGATAGAGGAAGGTGAGCATCTGTCAACAATGTAGTAGCAGATTCAATTAGGGTTCTATTTTTCCTCTCAGCTACCCCATTTTGTTGAGGAGTTCTAGGAGCTGAGAAAGTATGCCTGATCCCTTCACTCTGACAGAACTCTTGCATAAGAAGAGAATCAAACTCTGTCCCATGATCACTTCTGATCAGGGCAATGTGAGTATTGAACTCAATCTGTATGCATTTGATAAAATCTATCAAACACTTAAAGTTATCAGACTTCTTTCTCAGGAAGAATACCCATGTGAATTTAGAGAAGTCATCTACAATCACTAAGGTGTAAGATTTCCCTCCTAAGCTTTGTACTGTAATGGGTCCAAAAAGATCCATGTGTAACAGATACAAAATCATAAGCGAATCACTCTTATTAAGTGACTTAAAACTGTTTTTAGTTTGCTTGCCTAATTGACAAGCCCTGCAGAGTCCTTCCTTCTTATAGGGGCCAGAAGGTAGTCCTCTAACAAGGTTGTCCTTTGACAGTCTAGCAATAGTTCTAAGGTTTAAGTGTCCTAATTTCTTATGCCATAAATCATTTGGTTTGCAGACTGAATTAAATAAGCAGATATTTATGTTGGTTGAAAGGAAATCTACAAGATAAATGTTACCTTTCCTTTTACCTGTTAACACTGTTGTGTTATCCTCTGACTTGATCTTTGCATAAGGATTTGTTGAATGTCACTTGATATCCTTCATCACAGAGTTGAATGATGCTGATTAGGTTGTGCTTCAGTCCTTCCATATAAGCCACCTTCTTGAATGTGACTGAGCCAATCTGAACAGCACCATATCCTTTTGTTTGACCAAAGTTTGAATCTCCAAAGATCACTTTGGGTCCAAGTTTGGCTTTGAAGGATGTGAGATTGTCCTTGCTCCCTGTCATGTGCTTTGAGCACCCACTATCCAGATACCATTGTTGTTTCATTGCTGGATAGGTCTTCACCTGCACATAAATAATTTATATGTTTTTGACCCAGTTTACTTTGGGTCTTGGTTGATAACTTTTAAATTCAGAAATAAAAGACATCCCTGGCTGACTCTTATATCCTTCAGGATGGTATCTACTAGGAGGTACTATCCATTCAGTATAAGGGTTGAAGCTTTTGGATGAGGGACTTCTAGGATTGACTTGAGATTTACCTCTGAAAGAAGGTTCAAAGCTCTGAGCTCCATTCGACGATCGTCGACCTGAGTTCGACGATCTTGGTTCAGATCATCGAGCTCCATTCGAAGATCGACTATACCAGAGTTCAGAGTTCAGAAGTTGTCGATCTGAGTTCGATGATCCAACCTTGGATCGTCGAGCTCTGTTCGACGATCGTCGAGCTCTGTTCGACGTTTTCTGTTGAACTTGATTTTCCTTAGGTAAATCTGGATTCTTCCTAGCTACCTCTACAACACCCTTTCCTTTATCAGAAATAAATTTAATTGGGGTTGTTAATACTATAGGTTGGCTGGATGAAGCACCCAAGCCCAGTGTACTGTTGAATCTTGAGTTCACTGTGCTTGTAATGTCCATCAGTCTGATGCTTCTCCCATTAAGGGATTCTTCAAACTTCTTTGCCTGGGATAACTCACTTTTCAGTGAAGCTATCTCCTTCCTACAACATTCTAACTCCTCAGAGAGTTTGAGGTTGTCTGATTTTAAGGTGCTATGTTCAGACAATTGATTTCTGAGAGAGATAATCTCTTTCTCAGACTTTAAAAGGTCTAAGCAAAGTGCCTTAAATTCAGACCTAAAGTCCTCTGAGTCAAAGTCAAAGGAGTCTATTACCTGGTCTTCTTCAGTTTGAGTTTCAGATTCTGAGTCTGATCCTTGTTCTGCATAAGAATTTTTCTGAGAGGCATTGATAGCCATCATGCAGAATTCCTTTTCTTCAGCATCATCTTCATCATCACTTGAGCTTGATGAGGCTTCTGATTCCTCTTCAGTATCACTCCAGCTTTCAGCTACAAACCCCTTCCTTATATGTTTATTTTTGTTGGAGGAGGATTTGTTGCTATTATTTCCCCTGGAGTCCTTGTCTTTTCTCCTATCTTTCCTGTCCTTCTTGTCTTTATTCTGATTTTCTGGACAGTCAGGCACAATATGGCCTGGTTTCCTGCATCCAAAACAAATTATTTCTTTATTATTTGACTTGTCATACCTTGGCTTCTCATGACCTCTGGATGACCTCTTTCTGAAATCTTTCCTGGCCATCTTATAAAATCTTTTGGCCAGCAAACTCATCAATTCTTCATTGCCTGTGACCTTATTTTCAGGCAAATCTTCTGTAGCTTTGAATGCTTTGGTCTTCTCCTTTCTGATGGCTGGAGAAGCAGTCTTTTGTTCTTCCTCTCTGTTCTTGATGAGCAACTCATAAGACTTGAGCTTGCCCAACAAAGCTTCAATAGAAATCTCAGTAAGGCTTCTGGCATCCTTGATTGGCCAGATTTTTGAGTCCCAAGTGCTAGGGAAGCACATTAGGATCTTGTCATTTAGTTCAGTTAGAGAGATCTCCTTGTCAAGTGTTTTTAGTTCACTGACTATTAGGCTGAGCCAGTTGTACATGTCAGCCACTGATTCAGTTTCTCCTTTCTTGAAGTTCTCATATTGGCTTATGAGATGAGATCTCCTGTCCTTCCTTTCATCAGCAGATCCTGAGACAATTTCAGATAACTTGTCCCATATCTCTTTTGCTAAACTGCATTCAGCCATCTTTTGGAATATCTCATCAGACATGGTCTGAGCAAGGATATTCATAGCCTTTGCATCTGTAACTTTCCATTTATTTATTTCTGCATCTGTTCCTGAAGGAGGTGGAATAGCACTTGTACTTGTGATCACTGGGGGTCTTGGACAAACTGTCAAAATAGAATTAAAAATGTCCTCATCAATAGAATTCATGTAAAACTTAATCCTTTCCTTCCAAAGTGCAAACTTAGAAAGGTTACACACTGGAGGTAGTGTGCTAGCATAATCTTTGTTCTGTGCCATTGTTTTGTATGAAAATAAATATAATACAAAAAGTAATAACTATCCTTTATAGAAGGTTTATCTTACCAAGGATCTTTTGGTTCAGGTGTTAGCCTGTTCAATCAATCTGATGAAGAGTTCAGATGTTGAATAACCAACCTCCCTCTGATACCAATTGAAAGAGAGGGAAAGATCTACCTTAACTCTAGAGGGAGGGGGGGGGGGGGGTGAATAGAGTATTTTAAAATAATTTATAATTAAAACTATAAAATAGTGGAAGACTTAATTTATGTATATGTGTAAGGTGCTTGTAGTGAAATAAAAACTAAAGCGTGAAATAAGAAATCACACAGCACACAGCAAAGTCAAACACACAGCAAACAGATGACACAAGGATCTATAGTGGTTCCCCAACAACCTGGGTACATCCACTCTTCTACCACCCTAGGTAGGAATCCACTGCAGGAATAGTTGATCAGGTGTCCTGGGCACCAATGAGCTTTTGATAAGGTGCTCAAAAACAAAAACTATATTTTTTTATAATGTGTCTTGCCACCACTGAGTTTTTACAAGGTCTCAGAAACCAATCTCAGAACTTTTGAAGGGAGTTTTGAAAAACCCTTTTACAGGAGGGAAAGGAAAAAGAAAGAAAGAGTTGAGTTATTCTTCTCTGTCAACAGTCTGAGAGAAGACAAGTGGAAGATGTTGCTAAAGCTCCCCCTGAGATCTGTAAAGGTTCAGGAAGGTGAGCTTTGCTAGGGTGATAGGTCTTCAGGTGCTTCAGATCTCCAGCAAAAGATGATTTCAGCAGATGCTGAAATGTGTGATGTCTAGAGTCCTTGATGTTGAAGCTTTTGAACACTTAAGGATTTGGAGGAGTAGAATAGCAGATGATTTCCTCCACAGAAAACTTTCTTGTGTTCTTGAAGATTTTTACTCAGTGAATCTGTATGTTCCAGAAGATGAGTTCTTAATCAGAGTATATTTTGATCTCTCTTCTGTAACTATTTTTCTCAATCCAGTGATCCTGTATATCTCTTGTCTATCTTATTGTATTGATCTGTTATCACTTGTTCAAAAACATATTCTGTAGGAGTATATCAGATTCTGACTTAGATGGTCATTACTCAGTCATAAATGACTTCCATAATTGACAACTGTCTCTAGGGAAAGTCCTAAGTAATATTCCTTTTAGCCTTCCTTAAAACTTGGTCCAGATTGCTTGAAATGGCTACATAATCCTTTGCAATAAATGCAAGAAATAAATCTAAATGAATTCCATAACTGTTCTTGAATTTGAATTCTGAAAGCGTCGATCTCTCACAGAAATCGTCGATCTAAGCTATACTATCGTTGAACTGAGCTCAGAGATTGGATTTAAACAGCAAACAGAAAACGTTGGACTTAGCTCTACGATCGTCGAACTGAGCTCAGTGACTTGGAAAATAGCTGAAGACAAAATGTCAATTTGAGTTCGAAGATCGTCGACCGGAGTTCGACGACTTGTAGAATTAAGCTCAGAGAACGTCGAACTGAGTTCGATGTTTCGTCGACCGGAGCTCGACGAAAATTTTCTTTGTCTCAGCACTAAATCCTGATCTTTGAAAGGTCTTGGGGGCAGCTTCAAACCTAAGTTCTAACCCTTAGATTCATTCTATTTTGACCTTTTCAACTATACAACTAGGTCAAACCAATTTCCTAAAAACATAGTGATCCTAGCCAAAATTAGTAATAGGGTGTTCCAACACAGTACACACAGTTTTATAGTGGTTCCCCAATTTATGGGTACATCCACTTTCCCTCTTCGCATATCTAGCAATGAACTAGATTAAGCCAAACTCCTTCTTCTTCCTTTACTTAGATCCTCAGATCTTACAGCTCAAAGTCCAGCTGGCTCCTACCACTCAGACTATACAAGTCTTACCACTCAAATCACCAAGATCCTACACCTCAAGTTCTTCCTAAGAACTCTACCTCAGAGTGAATCCACACTCCTACTCTTCAGGCAAATCTTGCCCTACAACTCAGAGAATACCCACTTCTCCTACCTCAAGCAATTCCAGCCCTACCTTAGCCCTTATAACACAGGCTTACAACTCAGAGAAAATGATTCTCCTACTCTCAGATCTACAGGTAGATCTTATAAAAATTAATAAAGGTAAAAGAGATAGATTATAAAATTGTCACCCAACAAGAGAGAAATGGGTGACTGGTTCTTGATCTGATCCTGATGTGTTTCCTTCCTTTGACCTTATCGAGATAAAACTGATCCCACCCTTCTTAGCTTTTCAAAGCTTCTTGAAGTTGAAATTAGGGTAGATCTAGGCTAGAGAATGTTGAAGATGATTCTTGATCTGGCTTCACTCCACCTTCTAAATTATAGCTGATGCTTCTTAGATCTAGCTTCACCAAATTGTTCTTCTTATTTTTTTTGAAGAGTTGATCACTTTATATAGGCTCTGTCAAAGGTAACCGGCTGTCTCGGATAATAACTGACATCTGACAGTACTGACAGTACTGACAGTTCTGGCAGTTGTCTGACCCTGTGGCTTGATTTCTATACTTAGAAAATAATTCTGCTTGATGTGGTTAAACTTGACTGATGTATGTGTCGACACCAGTCCTAGGTGTCGACACTTCTCTTATCGTGATGTCGACACAATTCTAAATGTGTCGACACAACCTTTATCTTGTCTCGACACAGCTGATGTAGAATGTATCGACAATGCTTTAACCTTGTGTCGACACAACTTTCACCTTATCTCAAAACAGCTTGTGTGGTGTGTCGACACTTGTCCTTAGTGTCGACACATTTACTTTCTGTTGACATAATTTGAGTAGTGTGTGTCGACACTAGTCCCGAGTGTCGACACAGTTGATTTCTTGTATCATAGTGTCGACCTAAGTCCTGAGTGTCAACACAACTTACTCTTTGACTCAACACTACAAGTATAAGTGTGTTGACACTAGTCTTGAGTGTCGACACGGCTTTCTCTTTGTCTCAGCACATCTTTGACAAAAGTTTCGACACTGGTCTAGTGTCTTGACGGTTTTGCACTTAACTTTATTTACCTGCACACATGAACTTAACATTCATCAAATACAACAATGTATATCATTGAGCTGAAAGGACTTATTCAAATCAAGTACATTGTGACCAATGTACCCAGCAATCTCCCCCTATTTGGAGAAGTCATAACTATAATTCAATGATATACAACATAATACCAAAAATATATTATGATAAAGACATTAAGAGCACAGTACAGTACAATATGTGAAATACCATAGATAAAAACACCTATTTAAAATCAATAAAGCTCAATTAGAAAATAATACAAACAATTGCAATCCTAATTAATAGCACATGAAATATTGAGTAAACATAAATTTTCATTGATTGCTTATTACAAGGTTTACTGTAATAAGCTTTGGTTATACAATAGTTATAGATCAAGTTTTTTTTTATGAAATTTAAAACTAGTAACATTCTAAGGCAGCTCTGGTTCTTTGATGACTATGCCTTTTCCAGATTGTATCTTTGCTTTCACCTCAGGCACCTTGTCATCAACAAACTTCTTTCCTTTGTCATCCTTAGCTTTAGCTTTTGCAATTGCTCCTTCTTTCAGATCATGTATGAACTTCTTGATAACCTCTTGTTGTTTTAAATGTTTGTCCCATTCTTGTTTTGAATACCATTTACCTCTATCTGTCACATTTACATTGACTGCCTTCCATGCAGTGAGAATGATTGATCTGGAGGTTGGACTCCACTGCTCAAAATTAGGTCTAGTTTTAGCTTGTTCTCTAAACCTTTTCTTTGAAAGCTGAGTTTCTTTTTCTTTAACCAAGGCAGATTCAGACATCACCTTTTCACATATAACATTTTGAACTGATGGGGGAGGACTATACATGTGTTGGATAGCTGCTTGGATATCCTTAAATATAGCTTGTTCTACAGGATTGTATATGGTTTGCTTAGCAGCATGAGTTCCAATAGTATGAGGTGCTTCAAGTTGAGCTAGTTGACAACCAGACTCAGCAGTTTGATCCCCATCATATCATAGGGGAGGATAGCCTAAAGTGTCTCTGATATTGTTTGATATCCATGTAACATGTTCAGAACTGGCCCTTATCATTACCCTCTCCCCCTTTATTACTTCTCTTTCAATATGGTCTCTCAAATCATTTTTGTGAAATCTCACTTGACCATCTAGATAATTAATTTATGATGTTACAATGTTTTTAACTCTCAGTAAATTGTTGTCCAAACACTTGTCAGAATCCTTGATGTCCTTAAGCAAAGATGCTGAATGATTTGTCAGTTTGGTTTCTATATCCTTAGTAATTGAATCAAGTTTGGTCTCCAAAGCAATGGTTTGATTCTTTATTTCTCCCAAGGTTGTATCATGCATAACTATCATATTTTCATTCATTCTATTCTGATTCTCAAGGACATAGCCTTGCTTGATTGCCATATCATCCTCTAGTTGTTTGGCTTCTTGTTGTTGCTTAGCAAGGTAGACAATAACATTTGCACCTTTCTCAAAGAAGTTGGTCATGTCTGTCTTTAACAAATTTACTTCAAATCTAATTGACTTTATGTCTTGTGCCAGCTGAAATTGTAACTCTTTGTTGCTTTCATCCACATACTTTTCTAGATCTTGCTTTTATTTATCAAGCATTACCTGTAGTTGGACTAGCAGGGAGCTAGAATCCATTGCAGGAGATGGTTATGGTCCAGATTGGAGGTACTTCATGTAACTCTTACTACTTTTTCTTAACTCAGATAGTTTCCTTTTCTTAAGTTGTGAAGCTTTCTCTTCCTCAGAATTTGATGACCTGACCATCTCAACAGAGTTTTGTTGTTCTGTACCTGTAGTATTTGAATTAAGACTTTCCAAGGTAACATCTGCATGTTGAATCTCAGCATCAGGAAATTCAATCTGGAAATTTTCAGCTATCTCCACCTGGATGTTAGATACTTTAGACAAAAGAATAACTTCTTCAGTTTCTTTTTAAGTCATTTCTTGTTCAGGCTCTTTTGATTTTTCTAGTTCCTGTACAACATCCATTATTATAGTAGTAGCTGAATCTATTGGCAATGCATAGAGGTTCTCCCCCTCAATTATTTCTTTTTCTAGAATGTTCTCCCCCTGCACGTGTACACTAGTTCCATGTGAGAACCTTGGAGATCTTCTTTGTTCTTCCTTAGCATCCTTATCTGAACTGAAGTTCACCTCTTCTTCAGAACCATTGGTGGATTCAACTTCCTCTATCACAGATTTCTTGTCTTTTACCTCCTTTGTCCTTTTAGGTTCTGGTGTCTCTTTTGACAAGACTCTGTCCCATCTAGACAGAATTCTCAGGTCCATTCTCCTCATATGATTTATCTTAGATCCATTCTTCTAATTAATACTATCTGGAATTACCTTTACCAGATACAGACTAAATATTCTGCCCATATTGGGCTTCTGAATCCCTTCTGCAATCTTATCAAAGACTACCCTGTTCCATTCAATCTTGATTCTAAAGATAATCCTTATCATTAGGCTAAACATAGATGTGGAAATCCTGTCATGTGCTCCAGTCTTGCAGAGGAGCACTTTTCCAACTATTCAGATAGAAATTTTCCTTGGGAATTCATTCCCTTCCTGTTTAAGGAACTGCCAAACCTAGTGGTTGGAGCTAGTCCACACCATTCTAAGGCCTCTACAGTCTTGTTTGAATCTATTTTATCTTCCTGTACAGTTCTTGGAATTTGTAAGACTTTAGCTAGTCTTTTGATTGTGACTTTTACTCTTGCTCCATTAACACTGGATTTGATCTTACCTGACTTAGGGTTTAGTTAGGCATTGGAATAAAATTCTGATACTTCTTTCTTCCATATCTTTGTTGGTTCAGAAAGAAGATATTCAAGACCTGCCTTATTAACAAGGTCACTCACATTCTTTATTTATTCTGGAGCGGAGACGAAGGCGTTTCGTACAGTTCGTAACCCTCGTTGATGTTGTCGTCCATCTTGGGTGCCATTCTAGTTGAAAAAACTTGAGTGAATTTGAGATTGAGAGGAGTCGACTAAGGATTTCTAGGTCTCGACACTCTGGGAACAGTCTCTCAAGATTTCTAGTAAGTGAAGTTGATAATTCCGTGCACTACCTATTTATAGTAACTGAATACGGAAGATGAGAAGGCGCGCTGCTTTTAGACTTTTCTGAAAATTCGGGAAATGTTTAAGTTCGACATGGAAAAGCTATTTTGTCGAGACTTGTCGACTTAAGTCGACAAAAGGTTCATTTCTCTCGACACATACCTCAAGGTCTCGACAACCTTATGTCTCGACACTAAACTATAATGTCTCGACACATTATCGCTAATCAGTGTTGACACACATTCTTGTGTCTCGATACAATACTGCCTATAGTGTTGACACACTCTGTGGTGTCTCGACACAATTCTTTTACTTAGACAAAATTTGTGTTCTGAATATAATTTCTTGACTTATATCAAGTCTTACTTGGTTGTAATTCTTTGTTGACTTGATTAGTCATCTTTATATATTGTACAAGCTTTTGTTGCTACTATTAGAAAATATTTATTCAATGTTTAACATTCCTAGTTTAAATTTAAAGTAATTGAACTTGCTTTCATCTATGGGTTTTGTAAAGATATCTGCAACTTGTCTTTCTGTAGAAGTATACTGTAAGCTAATATTATCTTTTTCGATATTTTCTCTAAGAAAGTGATATCTAATTTCTAAATGTCTAGTTCTACTGTTTGAAATAGAATTATTAGCAATAGATATTACACTAGTAGAATCACAAAACATAATAGATTTACTTAGCTGTACACTGTAGTCTAGTAGTTGATGTTGAATCCACACAAACTGTGCACAGCAGCTTCCAGCAGATATGTACTCAGATTCTGCTGTAGAAATTGCAACACTTGTTTGCTTCTTGCTACTCCAACTTCTGAATCTTTTTCCCAGAAACTGGCAAGTTCCAGATGTACTTTTTCTATCTTCTTTACACCCTGTAAAATATGCATCTATGTACCCTGTAAGTTCAAAATCACTATCCCTAGTGTTGAAGCCAAAATTTGACCTCGTCGAAAGTTAAAAAATAGGGCCGTAGCCAACACCTACTTCTACTAAGCTCCGACCTCTAACTGGTAGTAAAGGACCAGAAACCGACCCAAAGCCTCAGCTGGGAGGTCCCAACTCTTACCCGGAAGTTCTCTGAGCACTTCCCCTCCAAAGACAAATGCTGAGCTAGAAGTTCCTCAGAAAGCACTAGAAGATCTTAAGAAAATATGAAAGCCTGCCATCTGAGAAGCCCCTGTGGGTCTATTTATAGCATTTACTGACCTGAAATTACAAAATTACCCCTGCGTGGTTTTCCAACAACCAAACTCCGCTATTCTGAAGAGCTAAATGCAAACCCTGGGGGTATACAGGTAATTTTACCTGAGGGCATCTAGGTAATTTCACCCAGGGCCTTACCCGATGGGAGCCTTCCTGCCGAGAATTGAAGGATCTCGCGCTTACGCCTTGCCGAGAACTCTCCCACCTTCACCAGGCGGGATCTAAAAGGATACAGAAGAATGCCACAGGCTCTGCCTGCTCCTACCCTCGCGAGGCGTGAGCCTTCTTGCCCACCCCTGGGCGGGAGTATGTCTCGGTCAGAGCCCGTCCTATCTTGGCAGCAATTGAGCTCTGCTCGACGAACTATTCACCTGAGCGCGAGCGCTCTTGAATGCTCTTATGCAAGAGCTCCTCTGTTCCGGACCTGTTCGACAATTGTCGAGCTCAAACCTGATTAGGTGAGAACAGCTTTCCTTACCCGAGGATAGCACAAAGCTAGCCCAAACCTGGCCCTTGGTGTTTCTGTGTCCCATTCAGCGAATATGGGGTTGTACACAATCCCCGCTCTTTTCGATCTAGCCCTACACTTGAAACGACACGTCTAACCCTTTATATTCGTTGAGCACGTGCTGTCTTGAAAAAGAATCTTTTGGTGGGCCACCCCACAACTATATATATATATATATATATATATATATATATATGTATCTGCTGATAGTTACAAATCCATCCCTGCCATTGTCGCCCCTCTATTGAGTCCTCGCATGATCTTGCAATGCGCCCTGAACGCGCTGAGAAGCCGCTTTCGCAAGGCCTCCAAGATTGCATTGATACAGCACAGGCGCGAGCCCGTGCCAACAGCTCCCCGGTGGCCCCTTGGCTGACGAGAAAGGCGCCGACTACTGAGCCCCCTAGTTGACGAAAAGGAAGAAGAAGAAGGCAAAGTCGGTCAGGCGAGACCTTTTGAGCGAGAACCGGGGCTCGCCTACCCCGATCCCTAGCCGCGCAGATAGTCCTACTCCTTTGCAGAAGGTATGTCTCCCCGATTCACTGGCTATCTAGAATTTTGAACTATTGTAGAAAAAGAAAAATCGATGATTGATATGTCGTACTTCTCGTAGGAGGCGATTCAAAATGCCGTCACCGGGTCCCCGCTAGTACCCCTAGAGTCGGCGCCTCTCCTCCCTAGGGATCCACCACGAGTCCCAGAGGCCACTCCTCCGGCTGACCCTCCGAGAACCCCAAGTAACCCTTTACCCCCATTTTGTCCAACTTTCCATTCCAATCGATTTGTTCTACTGCTGCTAAATTGACTTCCCACAGCGCCCACTCCCGCAACCCCGGGTCTTGCCACCCAGGGAAATGAAATCATACTCGTCAACCCTGTTACTCTGGAGGCTGATCTCGCCCTCTCGGTGGGAGGAGTGGCCATTGAACCCTTCACGCCTTCATAGGGGTCTCGCCCTCCCGCGAGGGAGAACGTCTCCCCCCTCCTCCTGGACAGGCCAGGACTATCACGCGAAAGACATTTCGGCTAGGGTGAGGCCAGCCACTCCACCTCCTATTTGGAAAGGAACCCGAGGGGGAGCCCGGACCCTCTTGCCCGTCATCGGTTGATGGCTCTCGCCATGCTGCAGGTACGCGAGAATTCACCACTTCCTCTACTTCCGCCCTTGTTATGAATGGAACTCTCTTTCTTTTACCAGGGGTTACGGAGCCCCGGGCTGGAGCCGAAGATGATGAAGATGAAGACGAAGACGAAGATGAAGAGGAAAGGGAAGACATCGAGAGCTCACCCTTCTCTTCTTCTGATGAGATGGAAGAATTTTTGGACGCTGCCGGGAACGGTAGGAAACGGCGAAATGGGGTGGCGGCACTCTTCTCGAAGATCGTGCGGCGGGTGCGGGCCAACTCCTTTGCAGTGAAGAACATTCACAGGATGGTAGAGCGGCGAATGACGGTCATCGAGCGGGACTACACCCACCTCCTTGGCAAGACGGAGCGGCAGGATACACTTTCCTCCGAGACGTCCCCAGGGCGGTATGTTGCGCGGATTTGGGACCAAGCATGACTGATTAACCTCGGGTGCACCTCCCTGATGGCTTATTTAAACCCGCGGGTTCCTCCAAGGATGGGAAGGTGGGACCGGGGACGATGGCGCTAGGAGCAATACTGAACAATGACATCTTGCCTCACCCATTCCCCACCTCTCTGCCCACCCTTCTCACTATGTACCCCTTCTTAAATTGTTTTTTGGACAATAACTAATGCTGGACTATTTATTATTTTTATTATTTATTATTATTACATGGCTCTCGACCAGCGAGACCCCCCTTTTTTATTTCTATTTCGCCTTCTACTTTTTTGTTTCATGCTTTATTTTGTGGTGTTTGCGTGAATACTAGCTTCCTGTCTGTTGATCACCATCTTATCTCTGTGCCCGGGTATCGCTTAGGGGTTTTCCCCCTGCTGGCTTTGGCAACCAAGGCGTGTCAAAGCGGAAAGTGAGGCGCCGACTCCTCGGGACTTGACAATCGTACCCTCGTCGTCTTTTGGGAAAAACATCATTTCCACGCTTTTCTATAAATAGGCCGATCCACCTACCACATTTATTTCTCTGATCTGAAACCCTTGGGTCCTTCCTTGCCTCTCTTGCACCTCTCTGCAACTTCACTTGATTTCGCCCCTTTATCTCGTTCTCGCCCTCTTCCTAATAGTTCTCGCCTTGAACTTCTTAATCACGATGCCGGGCGAGAGCGAAGGCCATTCCAACTATGCTCAAGCTTTCCAAAAACACAAGTTCCCTAGTTGCCGCCTGACCCTAGACGAATACCATCTGGTAACCACCAACTACATCCCCGTCGGCTTCACTGCGAGAAACCCGGGAAACAATGACAGGGTTAATCTCGCGCCAGCGGGGGAGCTCGCCATCCCCCTCGAACACATTGAGGTGGGCTTATGCCCCCCCTATGGATGGAGATGCGCCAAGCTCTCCAATACTACGGGGTTGTTCCCGCCCAACTCAACACCAACTCGGTCGACATCCTAGTAGCGTTCATCTGCTACATGCGGGCCGAGCGGATAGAATTCAGCCTACCCATCTTCCAGAAGCTATTCATATTCCGGGCCAAGAGCGCTGGGGTGGTCTTCTTCTCAGGGCAGCTGCTCAAGACCTTCAACCTCGCCAACAAGAACCCTCATTGGAGCGAGAAGTTCATCTATGTCTCAGGCGACTTCAGCAACGTCCCTCTCATGCCCGTCCAGTATGATGTCGCGACCTACAAGACGCCCGCTCTTGGGTCGCGCGAGAGCGCCATACTCGAGTTCTTTGGGACCAAGGACTTTGAAGTCCAGTTTCTTAGGAATGACATCGACTCCCTTCAGCCCGTACCTCCCGGCAAAGGTATGATCTCGCCTTTACCATGTGATTCTATACTTTAAGATGTAGAGCTAACTGCTATTGATCTCGCAGGTGAGCGAGAAATCCCTTTGCACCAGCCGTTCGACGTGACCAGGGCTGCGACCGACCCCCTGGCCCTCGCGAAATCCATAGCTCTCGCCTGCCGAGATGAGCCGGCTCCTACCTCCGGCGCCCAGAAGTGAAAGCCCAATGCCTTCTCCTCCGCCTCTCTTAAAAGACCCAGGCTAACTACTGCGGACAAGGGCAAGTCCGTGCTGGCATCTTCTGCCCGATCTTCTGCCGAGAACCTGTCGATAATAGGCGAGGTGGCCACTACTACCGAGGCTATCACCCAGGCTCCTATCGAGAACCTGTCAGCTATAGGTGAGGCTGGTGATGAGAGGGAGGCCGCCGAGACTGCTGCCCAAGTTCCGCCCAAGCATATGCCAAAAGGGCATCAGAACTTTTGCTACGGCGACAAGTTTCTAGACGCAGAGGGGAAACCCTTGATTCAGTGGGACCCTGAAGCCAACCAGGCCTCGATCTCCACACTTCTTCCCAGCTGGACGGAGTAAGATGAAGTCACCGGCGATGCATTCGCGCTGGGCTATGGCATTTATAGCCGAGAAGAAGCCAACATGTTTGACCGGTCGCCCACCCAGCTCTTGGCCTTCGATTCCATTCGAGCCTTGATGCGCGGGATTGAGCTCGCGCATATGTATGTGCGCCGAAGCATCACCATAGATCACAACTTCGCCGACATGTACAAAGCAAAAGATGAGGCGGCGGCCAACGCGGCCTCCCTGAAGGTCGAGCTGGCTGATAACCAGTGCCTTCTATCTCTGTGCTCGGCAGATAAGGTAAGTGAGATCCTTCAAGGCTTCTCACTCCACCCTTAGTTCGCAATCCTCTTTCCCCCTTTATGTTCCGACGAGCTTTCTTCTGTGCATAGGACTCCGCCCAGAGCTCGATGTTTCACGCGAGACTGGATGGTCTGGAATGTGAGAACGTCCTGCTAAGGCACAACTCCAGCGTATGGAAACGGCTGCGGCTGCGATCCTGCCTTCTCCTTCGCTGGACGAGAGGTTGAAGAGCCGCCACTACTCCGAATACGACATCGACAAGCTATTGCAGGTCAACGCCAAGTCAACAGCCAGGCTGATGATAGAGACGCTGCACGATGTGGGGTGTCTGAATGAGGGCGGCAAGATCATCACTGCCCGCAGGCTTCTCTCGTGGCTTTTCGAGCCTGTTGCCAAGCACCCGGGAGAACCCGATTCCCCACCCTCGGATTTCTTGAAGCCCCCCTCCTAATTGGCGGGGCATTCGGTGAGGGCTCTGGCGAGAGCTCGAGAGGGATCTCTGGCGAGAGCTCGAGCGGGGAATCCAGCGAAACCCCCTGAAGATCCTCATTTCCCTTCTCACTGCGGACTCTTTTTTGTTCTTTTTGAATGCGTGAGATGTTCTCGCATGTAACTATTTTTTGTAAACACATTCGTATATATATATATATATATATATATATATATATATATATATATATATATATATATATGATCGGTTTTCTACTTCTCTTGTCTTCTTATAAAAGCAATTTATATTGTGTCTAATGCTTCTCAAGTGCATTCTCGTCGAGGCCCTCGACCTCCTTAGGAGAGCCGCACCTCTTAGTGATAGACTAACACGTGGAACCCTACTGAGAGGTCAAGGCCAAGCGTGTTTTTGTCGAGTCCTTTCCGCCGAGAGCCTTTTGCCTAAAGCGTCGATCATAGGTTCTTAAGAGATAGTCGCATCCCCTTGGCAGTATGCGAACAAACAGAGTTTCTCCTAGAACTTCCCGCTATCTGGCCAAGAGCTTCCCGCCAAATGTTACCTGCCGATAACTCCTTTTGCCGAGAACCTCTTGCCAAGAACCTCCTGCCAAAAGAGGTTCTCGAATTCTGTCACTTGTCTCTGAGGCGTGCCTCCTGCCCTGCCCAGTTGAATGAGAGCCCGGACAACGAGTCTACCCAGAGCCGAGCCTCGCTCGGGGTGGTGCAAAAGTTTCCAAGCTGAAGTATCTCCATAAACATTTCCAAGACCAAGTACTTTCCCCATGGTGTGCCTACTTCCCTGCCCAGCTAATGAGAGCCTGAACAACGAGTCTACCCGGGGCCGAGCAGCACTCGGGGTATCCCTTACCCCCACAGGCGAGCCTTCTAACCTGCCAGCTAGTGAGAGCCTGCACAGCGGGTCTACCTGGGGCTGAGCCAGGCTCGGGGTAGTGCAAAAGCTTCCAAGCTGAAGTATCTCCATAAACATTTCCAAGACCAAGTCCTTTCCACCCAAGTGTGCCTACCGCCCTGCCCAGCTAATGAGAGCTTGAGTAGTGAGTCTACCTGGGGCCGAGCAGCACTCGGGGTATCCCTTTCCCCGACAGGCGAGCCTTCAGACCTGCCAGCTAGTGAGAGCCTGCGCAACGGGTCTACCTGGGGCCGAGCAAGGCTCGGGGTAGTGCAAAAGTTTCCAAGCTAAAGCATCTTCATAAACATTTCCAAGACCAAGTCCTTTCCACCTAGGTGTGCCTACCGCCCTGCCCAGCTAATGAGAGCCTGAGCAGCGAGTCTATCCGGGGCCGAGCAGTACTCGGGGTATCCCTTACCCCCATAGGTGAGCCTTGGGACTTGTTAGCTAGTGAGAGCCTACGCAGCGGGTCTACCTGGGGCCGAGCCAGGATCGGGGTAGTGCAAAAGTTTCCAAGCTGAAGCATCTTCATAAACATTTCCAAGACCAAGTCCTTTCCCCCCAGGTGTGCCTACCGCCCTGCCCAGCTAATGAGAGCTTGAGCAGTGAGTCTACCAAGGGCCGAGCAGCACTCGGAGTATCCCTTACCCCCACAGGCGAGCCTTCGGACCTTCCAGTTAGTGAGAGCCTGCTCAGCGATTCTACCTGGGGTCGAGCCAGGCTCCGGGTAGTGCAAAAGTTTCCAAGCTAAAGCATCTTCCTAAACATTTCCAAGACCAAGTCCTTTCCCCGCAGGTGTGCCTACCGCCCTGCCCAACTAATGAGAGCCTGAGTAGCGAGTCTACCCGGGGCCGGGCAGCACTCGGGGTATCCCTTACCCCCACAGGCAAGCCTTCAGACCTACCAGCTAGCGAGAGCCTGCGTAGTGGGTCTACCTGGGGCCTAGTTAGGCTCAGGGTAGTGCAATCATCTAATCTCCTTACCATCAGAATTTAATAATGGGTAAAGAAAAAACAAGTTAGTGAATGTAAAATAATTAACTTGACTTTGAATATACAATTTCACCTCCCCCCCCCTCATGGGTAGAAGCGTTTTAAATCGTCCCCGCTCCATGTGTGGCTCATAGACCTCCCCTCCATGTCCTGGAGGTGGTAGTCTCCCGTTCTCAGGACCCTTTCGATAATATAAGGCCCTTCCCAGTTTGAATTGAGCTTGCCCACGAGGGCTGAACTCCGCGCGGCATCAACTTTCTTTAGCACCAGATCTCCATCTGCGAACTATTTGATTCTGATATGATTTTCAAAGTATTTCTCCATCCATCATTTGATCTCCTCCTGCCTGATAGCTGTGAAATTGCGCAGCTCTTCCACCATATCCAATAAGAGGCGTAAATCCCCTTCATTCTCCAACCTCCAAACCTCGTCTCCTTCACTCACGGCCGCAACCTAGGGGAACCAAACCTCAAATTCCACAGGCAGGACCGCCTCACACCCATGTGAAAGTTTGAAGGGGGTCTCACTGGTGGTCGTGTTCGGGGTTGTCCACAAGGCACACAATATTGAGGGGAGCTGTTGAAAGTTATCTAGTGTCAACTATCTTCACCTATGGGGGGGGGGGGAATAGGTGATCTGCAGTCTTTTGCGGAATTAAAAATTAACTAGCACAAGAAAACAAAAACAACCACAACACATAAACACACAAGCAGTTATAGTGGTTCCCCGATTTGGGTACGTCCACTCTCCCCCTTCGACCTATCTCCCAACAAGGGACGACTCGGTCACTTCACCAAACGGATTGAAATCCAATCCTCACACTATGGAAGAAACCCCTCCACCCGAAGGAGTCACTACTCCTCCACCGCGGGTTGCGCCTAACCCTACAACGAGGAATCAAAGTTCCTTTACAATAAAGTTAAAATAGAATGTACAAGAAATACAAACTACATTTGGAGAACCAGATGTCCCTCTTCGTTCAATGAAGCTTTCTTGATGAAGATGAAGAGTCCACGATCGGAGCACTCTCTTGGAGAGGATCTTCCCAAGATCGGCAGCGGCGAAGCTTTGTAGATCCAAACTTCTTGACGAAGCTAGCAAGGTCTACCAACGATATTACTTGGATCGATCGTCTCAATCGATTCGGAGGGGAGAACTATTCCCGCTCAACAAATCAAGAGACAAAGGATCTGAAGAAAGAAACGTGAGACGCTAAGCTTAGCCTTGGTCTTGTCGCCGGACAATCAAAGATGGCCTCTAAGATCAACGGCGGCGACTATCTTGCGAGCGGCGACGGCTTGCGAGCGGCGACGGCGACGGGAGGAAGTCCGCGATCGGCTAGGTCACGCTCGGCGGCCGTGTTCCTTTCTCATTTTATTCACTGCCTGGTTAGTTCAAATTCGTGGGTATTTATACTGTAGATCAACCCTAAAAGACCGTTGTGGGCCCTACAAGGAGAAACCCTAAGCCCGGTCCAAACAACGCCTGATATCTTGGTTCAGTCCAGCGAGCAGGTAGAAATCGCCTAAGGCAAATTTGGCGGGAATCATTGGTGATTCTCGTCGAAGTCGGCGGGAATCACTCATGATTCCCGTCGAATTTTCCTTGGAAGAATTCCAGTTGAAATACATGACATCCGGAGGGAATCGACGAGAATCAAAACCATTCTCGACGAATCGGCGAGAATGAAGAGTCATTCTCGACAGTTCGGCGAGAATCACTTATTGATTCTCGATGATTCTGACTTAGCATAATTCTTGAAGGTGTTGAGTTAGCCGGATGCAGTCGGCGGGAATCGGCGAGTGATTCTCGACGATTCGGCGAGAATCACTAGTGATTCCCGTCGAATCGGTGAGAATCACTTAGTGATTCCCATCGAATTTAACTTAGACGAATCTTCGTCTTTCTTCCCATGAGTTGGTCTTTGACCCATCCTTGCTCCTCTTCAGCTCTCGATCAATCTCAACCCTGTACTTGAAAATAAGTACACTCCAATAGAGAGAGTACACGTGAGCCAACACACTGATCTGCTCAACGAGGGATTACGTTGCGCAGACCCGTGTATATTGACCCACTGCACCCTGACATTGGTGTGTACTTAGCGTGGAATAACTGCAAGCACAACTTGAAGACATATCATCAAATACAATGTGAATTCATCTTAGCTTGATAGGAGGCTTCTTCAAATCCAGTTAATTGTGGATACAATACCCAACAATCTCACCCTATTTGAAGAAGCTAAAATCCTACTAGCTAAGATGAATTTCACCAACCAGAGTAATATACATAACAAATTAAGAGAGACAAGACACAGAATGTTAAAAGCATACAGAACAATACTTGAGTCAACATGAGATTATATATATATATCCAAAAGAATTGTTCATATAAAAGTATAAAGAGATAAACATGCATGAAGGAAATGACAAGCCAAAATCCTAAGCCTATTTCTCCTTAGCTAGATCATCCTTCAGTTGTTGAGCCAAGTACTTCTTGCTTTGTCTCTCAAAATATTCCTTGGGCTTCGGATAGTATTTGGGTGGAGGAGCTTTATGTAGCACAGTGTTAGACCTGAAGAATATACTTTTTTTCGCCTCATACACCTTGTGCATCTCCCACTCATACTGACTGTATACTTCATTTCTATTAATTTCCCCCCGCTGTTGTAGCATAAAGGTGTCCAAAATAATGCTCCTCGATGTAGGGCTCCATTGTTCATTTCGCACTTCACTCTCCTTCAATCTTACTTTCTTCTCAGTTGGAGTCTCTTTGGACGTCCCTTCTTGGAGTTTTCTTTTTTTCCTTTTGCTATGGCTTCTTGGTCAAACATGGCCCTGAGAGTAGCCTTGCCAGCGGCCCTGGCAGCCTTCCTGACCTCAGCTTCACTCAGGGGAGCCTCCTCAACACTTGTAACATTATTAGCAACAGTAGTAACCTCATCAGGAGAAGGAACCGGAATTTTAATTTGTATACCAGAAGCTTGCTAAACTAGCCAGTGACAGCTATCAAAAACATACTTATTTGATTGTTTGAAGTTGTCGACCATAATCTGTTCTAGCCCTACCATCTTAGCTGTATATTCATTCTCCCCCTTTTTGGCTTCGAGGGCAATGGAGTTTGCATAAGAGTGCAGTGACTCATCTATATGCTGTGCAGTCTTAGTGAACTCAGTTAGAAGGAAAGTCTGATTTACGTTGAGAGTCACCATGTTGGCATCGAATAGCTTGATGTTGTCGGCCACAACATGTGCATTTTGGTTCACCACCGCTAGATCAGCTGTGTTCTTCTGGAGTCCTTGCATTAGAAGATTTACTGCAGTGCCTGCCTCTGCATACTTGACATCAAACTTCTGCCATCAGATCCAGTTTATGATTTATTTCCACAACACTCTTAAGCATTAGCTCCTCGGATTGTTTAATTCGTTTTAGCACTTTGTTGTGTGATTGTTCAAAAGAATTTTTCAGTTCATCCATTATACCTTGAATGATATTCACCGTGTGATTTGCCAAGTTGGGTCTTAGTGGATAACCCTGAGGCATGCCTTGGTCGTGCTCTTCTGCAGATTTACTGGGAGAGCTTGATAAGTTCACAGTCTCCAATGGGGGGATAGGGGCAGCCTCTGTAGTTTTCTTATGAATGCTTATCATCCTCTGCTGAGAGGACTCCCCCTCCATTGCTACACTAGATGTCTCAGGAACTTCAAAAGGAGCCTGTTCCTCAGAGGGGACTTCAACATTACCCCGTAGCTCCACCATCTCCTTCAAGGTCGTTTCATTTTCAACTACATCATCCACTTCTTCAGCAGCCTCATCTTCCATATCATCATTGTCAATTGCAGCATTATCCATGTCCTCCTCGTCTTCCTCCTCTTCAACCTGATCAGTGGCGAGGTTATCAACGACATCTTTTGCAATCAGAGAGATGTCAGTAACTACCTCAGCATGATCCGGAACTGAGATATCTGTCCTGAGTGTATCAGTAGAAGCGGGTAGTGACTCCCCCTCAGTTCCTGCATGCAGCAAGTCAGGAACGTCACTGGGATCATCCAAGGGATTGCTATCATCTGGAGCTCTATTACCTTCATCCTCATGGGCTTCAGCCAAGGGTTCATCATGAGCTTCAGCCACACCTTCTTGACCAATCCTTCTTTCCCATCTATCAAATACACTGGAATCCATTTTCTTCAAATAATGGAGAGGAACTCCCTTACTCTTGTCAAACCTGTCTCCATCCAGCTGATTTAGGTACAGGCTGATGATCCTTCCAAAATTGGGGGTTCTTAAAGTATCTTTAATTTTCTCAAATAGCGTGGCCCCCAAGTTGTATCTTTTTATACATACTATGGCCACCAAGATTTTGAACATATCACCAGAGATATGATCATGGGAGCCTGGTTTGCAGATCAGGACTTTCCCAATGATATCAAATAGGAGCTTCCCTTCCTCATTCATTTCCTTGCGCTTGATACACTTAGTCCCTCGAGCAAGTCCACAGAACAGGAGAGTCCTGGCACGATCATCTTCCTCCAGGTAGTCTTCTTGTTCAAAACTGGTAAGCTGCAACAGTCGTGATAATTTTCCAGCAGACATCTTGATCCGTAGGCTAGCAATATTGCACTTGATCACCGTATCCTCATGCCGTAGCTTTGCCGTTGTAAAGAATTCAAGTACTTCTTTATCAAGGATCTTGCACGGATGCTCCAGGATGAAGGAAAGTCCGGCTTCTTCAAGCATTAGGATAATGTTTCTGAACTCATCAGAGGCATGTGAGAAGCCCGTCCTAACCAGTTCACTCCTGGTGAGGAGCCTAACTGTGGTTATAGGAGCCATTGCAAACCTAAACAAGTAACATCCAAGGGACTAAACCCTATCAGAAATTCTAGTTTTAGGAGCTACACTAGACAAGATACTTCAGGGATGAATGGGCGTTACCCTAGCGCGGAGCAGAGAGAGTGGCTTGCGGCTGGACTTTGGCAACTGGAATGAGTGTCGTCGGGAGAGGGAAAACTAACAGGGAGACGACGGAAGCACTTCACGATCCTTGCGTCCAGAGGATGTCGTCGACGGGAGCACGGAGGGGTGACGGAGAACAAGGGCGATTGAAGCATGGGAGGAGCTTCCACATGATCGACGGGAATTGGCGAGGTATCCAGGAAGTCGACGGGATTTCAGCGATTTTGGAATGTGAAGAGTCGTACAGTGGTTACGCTATTTTTTTCTTCCGAACCGTGGGAAGTCGACGGGATTTCAGCAAATTTTATACAGGGCATGTTAATTTCGAACCTTTCGAACTCTGAGTTGTCTATTTCAATGTCGAACCTTTGCCCCTCTTTATTTCTTGGTCATACTACCTAGATCGAGTTGAAGGGATATTAACCCTAGAAATAATTACTGAGTAATTATAGGTGATTCAAAAGTGAAATTTTTTTCGTTATAGCCACTGGCACACACTCCTTGAATTTCAAATGGACTGATTGACACTCATTGAAATACATTATCAATTATATATGTAACTAAAAGGAATTCTTCAGATTTTATCTAAGGATCATTTAACTGTTGCGTCCTTTCATCAGGTGTGTGAACATATATGTGAATATATATATAACCATTTACTTTTAGAAGAAGAATCGACATATTCGTGTGGATATATATATATATATATATATATATATATAAGCATCTATATAATACGACTCAAGTATCGAAACTGAATGCGTGTACCTGGGATCATTAAATTGATCATTCAGATCTTCTATATGAGGTACACCAGGTGTACAATTGGAGTAGGCCATTTTAGTTAGCACTATCTCTTATCCCATATACTTGTTCCATGTCATTCTTGGAACATCTCATGTCTAGTTCCAATCATATTTACGGGAAACTAGACTATCCTGCGAAAAAAATTACCGTACCTTAGGAACCCAATATGTATTGGGTTCTAGGTTCTTGTCAACATAAAATATCGAATGCCTTCCTACAGGATTCCTGTCAGGAAGGCTAACTCTGCCCAAAGGAAGTGGACATACCCTTGCCCTTGGCACAGAGGGACTGTGCCAACAATCTATGGCAAAGTGACCCACTTTGCCACAACACCAACAATCATGAATGTTGTATCTCCGTTTCTGACCTGATCTACTGACTGAGGTAGTCATGATCTTTGGTCTGACCGGGACAGAGCAGGTTCTGCTCACAGATTTTCCCTTTCCACTGAGACACGAGGGAGGGTGGATAGAAAACATATGGTGAGTGTCACAAGGCCTGGGAGGTGGTGCCTTCTTTTCAGTCAGCACACATCTGGGGGCCCCATGGTTACTTACTGCATGTTTCTCAACCTCTTTTTCCTGTGTCCTAGGGTGGTAAGAGATGCAGTGAGAGCTGGTTACTGCAATTTCATGACGAGTTGGGGCTGAGGCCGAGAATACAAAGGGTTCATGATGAGCCTTGGGTATTATCTCATGGGTAGCTATACCAGCTCTTGCACTGTTGGTATCTCCACATGAGGGCTGATTACTCTTACAGTGACCATAGTTGTTCTTATGGTCATACCTGAAAGCATAATGTGTGCCCTTCCTACTCGGTGTGGGGGGTCTGAAAACAGTTTCCCCATTTCTCCACGATTTTATAATTCGTGAGATCCACTCATTTTCTCCCTTTCTCTTGATAGCATCTATCTTGGAAAAGTTAAATACTATTCTCTTCTCGGTTTCTAGAGAAAATTCTAGATCTGAGATTTTTGAGTCCTTCACCTTGATGGATTCCAATTGGAGATCCATCATGGTCCTCAACTGAGCAATCTCCTTAGCTTGTTCCTCAACAAGTAAGTTGCTCTTCTGAAGGCCACTCTCAAGGGAATCAAGATTTTCAATCTTTTGATTGACGCTATCCATCTCCCTTGCATCACAAGATGGACAACCCCATGAACTATTCCCGTCTTAAGGAAATTCAAGGGGAGAGGAGCATGATGAAGAAGTTACCTGATCCTGACTTTGATGTTCAGGGTTAGCGTTAGAATCAGCCGAGACTGGTGTGTCAGCTTCATCAGAACTGCTTTCCTCAATCTCTTCTTCCATCTCAGATAAAGACACGGAGCCCTGATACTGAGAGATTGGTCTTGACCTTCATCTTCAGAATTGAGGATTCCCACGTATGCTTCATCCTCCTGCTGGCATCCAGTCCCTACTGTCTCTGATCCCACCATGAGATCTGAGATAGTTTGCCACATAGACTTTGCAGTCCTACACTTGTCCAATCTTGAACGAGATGATCCAGACCAAACGTCAGTGATGATCTGACGAATCAGCTTGTCCAGGTTGAAAAGTGAGAGCTCAGTCTCAGACATCTCTTCGGGACTCTTGGGGATTTGGAGATCTTTTCCAGATACGGAAGCCTTCATGGGAATGAAGGGACCCTCTTCTATAATGAATGATGCGCGCGGGTCAATGGCCTCTAGATGAAACATAACTCTCATCTTCCAGATGGGGTAATACTCCGTTGTGCAGGCAGGGAGTCTCAGAGGAGAGAAATCAGAATATAGCTCCATGCTTGAGTCTGGTTTTCTTCTTGACACTAGAGGCAGGAACTTACTCAAGGTGTTAACCTTATTGACGAGTAACCTCTCTCTGATACCACTTGAAAGTTATCTAGTGTCAACTATCTTCACCTATGGGGGGGAATAGGTGATCTGCAGTATTTTGCGGAATTAAAAATTAACCTGCACAAGAAAACAAAAACAACTACAACACAGAAACACACAAGTAGTTATTGTGGTTCCCCGATTTTGGTACGTCCACTCTCTGCCTTCGACCTATCTCCCAACAAGGGACGACTCGGTCACTTCACCAAACGGATTGAAATCCAATCCTTACACTATGGAAGAAACCCTTCCACTTAAAGGAGTCACTACTCCTCGACCGCGGGTTGCACCCAACCCTACAACGAGGAATCAAAGTTCCTTTACAACAAAGTTAAAATAGAATGTACAAGAAATACAAACTACGTTTGGAGAACCCGATGTCCCTCTTCGTTCAATGAAGCTTTCTTGATGAAGACGAAGAGTCCACGATCGGAGCACTCTCTTGGAGAGGATCTTCCCGAGATCGACGACGGCAAAGGATTGCGGCGGCGATGCTTTGTAGATCCAAACTTCTTGACGAAGCTAGCAAGGTCTACAAACGATCTTACTTGGATCGATCGTCTCAATCGATTCAGAGGGGAGAAATATTCCCGCTCAACAAATCAAGAGACAAAGGATCTCAAGAAAGAAACGTAAGACGCTAAGCTTAGCCTCGGTCCTATCGCCGGACGATCAAAGATGACCTCTAAGATCAGTGGCGGCGACTATCTTGCGAGCGGCGACGGCTTGCGAGCGGCGACGACGACGGGAGGAAGTCCGCGATCGGCTAGGTCACGCTCGGCGGCCGTGTTCCTTTCTCATTTTCTTCGCTACCTTGTTAGTTCAAATTCGTGGGTATTTATACTGTAGATCAACCCTAAAAGACCGTTGTGGGCCCTACAAGTAGAAACCCTAAGCCCGGTCCAAACAGCGCCTGATATCTTGGTTCGGTCAAGCGAGCAGGTAAAAATTGCCTAAGGCAAATTCGGCGGGAATAATTGGTGATTCTCGTCGAAGTCGGCGGGAATCACTCATGATTCCCGTCGAATTTTCCTTGGAAGAATTCCAGTTGAAATACATGACATTTGGAGGGAATCGGCGAGAATCAAAACCATTCTCGACGAATCGGCGAGAATGCAGAGTCATTCTCGATGATTCGGCGAGAATCACTTATTGATTCTCGACGATTTTGACTTAGCATAATTCTTGAAGGCGTTGAGTCAGCCGGATGCAGTCGGTGAGAATCGGCGAGTGATTCTCGACGATTCGGCGAGAATCACTAGTGATCCCGTCGAATCGGCGAGAATCACATAGTGATTCCTGTCGAATTTAACTTAGACGAATCTTCGTCTTTCTTCCCATGAATTGGTCTTTGACCCATCCTTGCTCCTCTTCAGCTCTCGATCAATCTCAACCCTGTACTTGAAAATAAGTACACTCCAATAGAGAGAGTACACGTGAGCCAACACACTGATCTTCTCAACGAGGGATTACGTTGCGCAGACCCGTGTATATTGACCCACTGCACCCTGACATTGGTGTGTACTTAGCATGGAATAACTGCAAGCACAACTTGAAGACATATCATCAAATACAATGTGAATTCATCTTAGCTTGACAGGAGGCTTCTTCAAATCCAGGTAATTGTGGATACAATACCCAACAGCTGTTCCACCCAACTCCCCCTAAATTCTCCACCTTCTTCTTGAGCAGGCTTACGATGATCTTATTTACCGCCTCCACCTGGCCATTGCTCTTGGGGTGGTGGACGGAGGCAAACCTAAGGTATATCCCCAGTTGGGTACAGAAGCTGATGAACTCATCACTAGCGAACTAGGGGCCATTGTCTATCACTATCACCTGGGGAAACCAGTGTCTGCATATGATCTCCCCCAAACGAAATTCTTGATGACTTGGGAAGTGACCTTGGCCAACTCCTTGACCTCCAGCCACTTTGAAAAGTAGTCAATCATGACTAGAAGAAACCTTCTATGCCCACTAGCTAGAGGGAAAGGCCCAACTAGATCCATCCCCCAGATGGCAAAAGGCCAAGGCGTCATGATGCTTCAGAGCCTTTGAGCGTGAAAGAGCTGGAGGGGGCGTTCAGTTGATACTTTCGACACCTCCTTACAAACTCGATCGCATCCTTCATCAGGGTCTGCCAGAAATACCCTTGCCTGACCACCCCTTCTTCCAACGTCCTACCCCCTGAATGACTGCCGCATTTGCCAGAGTGTACTTCCTCTAGGATCCTTGGGATCTCTTCCTCTGTCACGCACCTTGCCAGGAGCCCTGACAACATCTTTCGATACAACCCCCCTTCAAGCATTAAGTAATGGGCTACTTTGTGCCTGAAGCTCTTCGCATCCTTGGTCCCTTCCGGGAGCTCACCAGTGGTCAGAAAGGTCATGAATGGATCCACCCAAGAGGGTTGCCCATCCACCTCCATAAATTCTCTTTCCTTGATCGTCGGTCGAAATAGCTCCATCAGGGTTCCCCCTCCTCGAGGTCCAAACTTAGCCAACCGATCGGCTACTACACTCTCCTCCCTGGGAACATGTTGGATTGAGAATGTCCGGAACCCCCCGATGATCACCCTTACCTTGGATAAGTATTTCACAAGGGTGGGCTCCCGGGCTTCAAACTCTCCTCGAATTTGTGTTGCCACCACAAACGAGTCCGTGAATACCTCCATATCATGGATCTCAAGCTCCTATGCTAAACAAAGGTCGGCTATCACGACCTCATACTCTGCTTGGTTATTAGTGACCGGGAAGTGCAAGACCACAACTTGTTCTATGGTGACCTCTAAGGGCTTATCAACACTACTCCTCCCCCAAGGTAATGCTTCCCCGAAGCCCCGTCAACCATCATCTCCCATGCCCCATGTGGTCGTGGCTCCTAGGCCCCAACCTCAACAATGTAGTCAGCTAAGAAGTCTGCCACTACTTATGCCTTAATGGAGAGCCTTGGCACAAACGAGATGTCAAACTCGCTCAATTCAATAGACCACTTGGCCAACCGTCCTGAGTGTTCCACTTCTTCAAAAATCTTGTGAAGGGGATGGTCTGTCACTACCCTGATCGAATGGGCTTGGAAGTACAGTCGAAGATTCCTGGCTGAAATGATTAAAGCATATGCAAACTTTTCTAAAATGGGGGTAACAGAGCTCCGCCTTCTTCAGGATCCTGCTAACATAGTTGATAGGCAATTGTTTCTTCCCCTCTTACTTGACCAGAACGGAGCTTACGGCCTCTGCTCATACTCCAAGATACAAGACTAGATCCTCCCCCTCCTTTGGGCTTTGAAGTAGCGGCGCCTGGGAAAGCTGGCTCTTCAGCATTTGGAAAGCCTCTTCACACTCGGTGGTCCATTAAAATTTTTGATTACCCTGAAGCATCTTGAAGAACGATTAACATTTCTCTCCTGACCTGGAGAGGAACCTACTTAGCCCGACCAGTTTGCCTGTCAAGCGCTGGACCTCCTTAGCATTACGTGGTGACTCTAGCTCTAGGATGGCCTTCACCTTGTCTGGGTTAGGCTCTACCCCTGTCGGGGTCAGAAGATGTCCAAGGAACTTTCCTTAACTTGCTCCGAAGAAACACTTCAGGGGGTTCATCCTCATCTTAAACCTCCACAGGATAGAGAATATCTCCTCCATGTCACATAGGTGTGAGTCCACACCCTTGCTTTTGACCATGAGATCGTCAACATAGACCTCCAGGTTCCTCCCCCTTTGGCTCTGGAAGACTCGATCCATCATACGCTTGTAGGTAGCTCCTGTATTCTTCGGCCTAAAGGGCATCATTTTATAGCTGAAGAATCCCTCCCTCATGATGAAGGAGACATCCTTGACATCAGGAGGATGCATTCGGATCTGTTGGTAACCTGAAAAAGCATCTAAAAACTCATAATAGAAAAACCAATGGCTAAATCAACCAACGCGTCGATCCGAGCCAGGGGGTAGTAATCCTTGGGGCATGATTTATTTAATAAAGAAAAGTCTATACACATGCGCCATTTTCCACCCCCTTTCTTTACCATTACCACATTGGAGATCCAGCCCGAATACTGGATCTCTGAGATGAAGTCGGCCTCCAGAAGCTTCTTGACCTCCTCGCGGATGGGTTCCTCTAGCTTGGTAGCGATGGTCCTCATCTTCTGGCGAATGGGGCGCGTCCGGAAGTCCAGGTTCAGGTGGTGGCAGGCTACATCTGCATCGATGCCCGACATGTCAGCCGCACTCCAAGAAAAGATATAGATGTTGCCCTAGATGCAAGCCCGCAGATAGTCCTGGTCCTCGAGACCTAAGCCCCCTTTGATCAGCACCCTTTGCACCTAGCCGGAGCTGGTGAAGACTTCCATCTCCACAACTTCCTCAGCCAGCTCCATCCGCGACTGCTCCCAACCGGCCCTTGCCTACTCTACCTGCCCAAGCTCTTCCTCCCCTCCTGCTTCCTCAACTTCCATCGCCTCCCCTAGGTTCTCATGTTGTTCAACATCTACGCCCCTTGGTGCCTCCATCTCAACTCATACTCCTCCTCGCTCTTCCACTACTTCCTCCTCATGTCGGCCTTCTTACGGCTTCGACCCTTCATCCCTCTGGACCTCATGCACAGCTCCTCCTCTTTGTTCCTCCGCAATCTTCTCTCTCTCCTCCTCCAGGCTCACCTCCTCCCCTCCAGCAACCTCTTCCTACATTGCCATTTCCCTCTCCAACTCCTCCGCCTCCACCATCCAAGATATGGTGTTGAACGCCATCACGTAACATTGAGTTGCCACCTTCGGGTCCCCCCGAATCCTAACCTGCACCCCTATATTGTTGAACTTGAGGCATTAGTGGAATGAGGAGGGGATGCAGCGAAAGGTGCTGATGAGGGGACACCCAAAGATGTCATTATAACTGCTTGGGGAGTCCACTATGACGAACCGACAGTTTCGTGACACGCCCCCCAACTTCACACGCATCCCTACTCCTCCTTCTACCTCCTTCCTCTCTCCTGAAAACCCAAACAATGGTCCGTCCGAAGTTAAGACCCTCTTAGCCTCGCTTCATCTTGTTGAAGGCCTTCTTGAAGATCACGTTCACGGATCTCCCGTTGTCGACCAGGATTAAGGAGACCGTGAAGTTTTCAACCACCATCTGGATCACTAAGGCATCACAGAATGGGTTCTCGAAGTCTGGCATGTCTGCCGATGAGAAAGTAATTTTTTCCTCTAGAGGGGGGCCTGGGAGGTCGAGGCGACCCACCTTCGGAACATGGTCTGAAGTCTCCCCTTGCGGGGTACCTTAATCCCGACTCCGCCATGGTCCTCACACCTGTCTTCCCCCTCTCCCTACTGAACCTCCACAATCCTTATCGATGTATCCTACCTCCCCAGCCCCCTGGCCTCTCTCATTTCCAGGAACTCTGGGCAGGTGGCCGTCACGTGACCCTCCTCCTGGTGGAAGTCAAAGAAAGGCAACGCCACCTTGCCCCCTCTTCCCTCTCTGCCTCCTCTTCTTCTAGCTCCTCCCCGAACTCCTCTCCTTCATCCTCTACCTCGGCCGAGCTCCATCGCTTCTTACTACGACGGGAAATGACCCCTTTGCCCCTGCCTCCACGCTGGTTGATCATATCTCCTTGGCTCGCGAAAGTTGTCCCTTCCCTGGAAGCCTCCGCCCTGTCCTTGGGGGAGACCCTCTTGGGGCCTCCAACCCAACTAGTTGTTTGGCTCCCGAGCCCCCATCCTTAATGCTGCCCCTGTTGACCCTCAACGCTCCTCTCTCCGTCTCTCTTCCCTCTGCTCCCTCTGACTTCTTGCTCCCGGCTCCTTCACGTTATCCTCCGCCAACCTAGCCAGCTTCCTGACAAAAGTCGGGTTGTCCCTTTCGAAGTCTATCTCTTTCTCCGCCCTCTCCATGAGCTCCTCAAAAGAGGGGGGGGGGGGGGGGGGGTTCTCTTCATCTCCATGCTAAAAATCCCGGTCTCAGCCCTAGGGTTAAGGTGAGCATCAGTGCATACCCTGGGACCTCCTGGACCAGGAGGATCTCTTCTTGAAATCGGTCAACATAGTGACCCAACGTCTCATCTTGTTTCTTCCTCACCGCAAACAGGCACTCAACCTCCTTCTTCCGCTTCTTCAATGTCGAGAATCTCAACAGGAACCCTCGCCGCAGATCCTCAAAACTGTAGATCGAGCTTGTCGGCAACTGGTGGAACCAGTCCCGTGCCTTCTCCTTTAACGTGATGGCAAAGAGCCTACACTTGAAGGCATCTGTCATCTGTCTAATCAAAATAACATCTTCAAACCACTGCACATGCTTTATAAGGTCATCCTTCCCCGAGTATTAGGACATATTGGGCTCCCAGAACCCCTTCGGAACCGGAGCCGAGATGATGAGCTCACTAAAAGGGCTCCCGCGCCCTGCCTGCCGAGAAGGCACATCTCGCGGCCTCCACTGGCTCGCTCGGTCTGCGCTGCCTTGCCCGAGGAAGAGCTCTAGCCCAGCTACATCCCTCTCTCCGACCTCTGTCGGCACCTCCTTCCCGGGGCACTTCCCGGGAGCATTCTTCCCCAAGAGAGGCACCGCCTCTATTGGAGCCTGAGGTATAGCCAACTCATTCTTTGCCGAGAAGGCCAGGTTGATGGTCTACAAGACCTCTCACCTGAAGTGCTCCAGCATCTTCCTTGTCGCCTCCTCTCCCCGAGAAGGGGAACCTCCTGATCCTGATCCTTCGACTTCACCTCTGGCCATGGGACTCAACTCAAGATTTTCTTGTATTGGCAACCTTCCACGCTCACCGCACCATAACTGTTGAAGCCAAAATTTGACCACAACAAAAGTTCAAAAATAGGGGTGTAGCCAACACCTACTTCTCCCAAGCTCTGAACTCTGACTGGCAGTAAAGGACCAGAAACCGACCCAAAGCCTCAGCTGGGAAGTCCCACCTCATACCCGGAAGATCTCTGAGCACTTCCTCTCCAAAGCCAAATGCTAAGCTAGGAGCTCCTCAGAAAGCACTAGAAGATCTTAAGAAAATATGAAAGCCTGCCTTTTGAGGAGCTCCTATGGGTCTATTTATAGCCTTTGCTGACCTAAAATTACTAAATTACCCCTGTCTGGTCTGCCAACAGCCAAACTCCGCTATTCTGAAGAGCTAAATGCAGACCCTTGGGGTATACAGGTAATTTTACCTGAGGGTATCTAGGTAATTTAACCCAGGGCCTTACCCGGCAGGAGCCTTCCTGCCGAGAACTGAAGGCTCTCACGCTTACGCCTTGCAGAGAACTCTCCCACCCTCACTAGGCGGGAGCTAAAATGATATTGAAGAATGCCACAGGCTCTGCCTGTTCCCGCCCTCGCGAGGCGCGAACCTTCTCGCCTGCCACTGGATGAGAGTATGTCTCGGTCGGAGCCAATCCTATCTTGGCGGGCGTCGAGCTCTGCTCGATGAACAATTCACCTGAGCACGAGCGCTCTCACATGTTCTTATGCGAGAGCTCCTCTGTTCCGGACCTATTCGACAATCATTGAGCTCAACCATGATTGTGCGAGAGAAGATTTCCTCACCCGAGGCTAGCCCAAAGCTAGCCCAAACCTGGCCCTTGGTGTTTCTGGGTCCCACTCAGCGAATATGGGGTTGTACACCTAGGATACCAAAGCTCAAGATTGGGTGTGCCCTTAAGATATCTCAGTATTCTCTTTACAGTAGTATAATGAGACTATTTGGGGCAAGCTTGGTACCTAGCACAGACACATGTTAAGAACATAATATCTGGCCTACTAGAAGTCAAGTACAGGAGTGATCCAATGATGCCTCTGTACAAGGTTTTATCAACTAGTTTCCCAGATTCATCCTTGTGTAGTGACACGGAAGAACCCATTGGTGTTCTCATGGTTGTTGAATTCTCTATACCATACTTCTTAATCAGCTCCTTAGTGAACTTTGATTGAGAGATGGATATACTGTCCTCAGATTGTCTATCTTGGAATCCCAAGAAGAACTTTAGCTCACCCATGCTGCTCATTTCAAACTTGCCTTGCATAAGCCTGACAAATTTTCTACATAGCTTCTCATTAGTAGACCCAAAAATCATGTCATCCACATAAATCTGGGCCGCCCTAGGCCGCTCATCAAGTTGAGGGGAGAATCTTATATCCTTCGAGAAAAAGATTCATTCTCCTCATAAAAAAGAGGAGGTAGAACCAATAAATCTTTCTTTAATACTTGAACCTTTGATGTCCCTAAGGAATAATGTCTTGTCTATCTTTCTTCTAGAGAACTTGTTAGCTATAAGAAAGTTAGACAGGGTCTCATACTAGGCTCTAGGTGCCTGTTTTAACCCATACAAAGCCTTGTGCAATCTGAATACATAGGAGTTGAGTTTAGGGTTAACAAAACCTGGTTGCTGCTCTACATAGACTTCGTCCTTCAGTGTACCATTGAGAAATGCTGACTTTACATCCATCTGATAGACCTTGTATCCTTTGTATGTTGCATGAGCTAAAAATAACCTTATGGCTTCTAGCCTAGCTATAGGTGCAAAGGTTTTGTCAAAGTCTATCCCTTCCTCTTGTCTATATCCTTTAGCCACTAATTTAGCTTTGTTCTTAACTATAACCACTTGCTCATCTAGTTTATTCCTAAAAATCCACTTAGTTCCTATGATATTGTGATCACTAGGTCTAGGAACTAGACTCCAGACTTTGCATCTCTCAAATTGATTGAGCTCTTCTTGCATATCCATAATCTAGTTGGGGTCTGAATTGGCTTCTTCAAACTTTTTAGGTTCTACCTGAGAGAGAAAACTAGAGTATAGAACCTCATTGTGATGTCTACATCTAATAGTTACTCCTAATCTGGCATCACCTATTATTTGAATAATAGGATGATCTTTAAGATGTCTAACTACTACTGGTAGGTGTCTACCATCACTTAGTTCTGTAGGAGGATTAGGATGATTCTCTTCCTCCCCCTGGACAGTTACAGTATCTTCTATTGGAATTTCTATATTATCTATAGTGTGTGACTCTAGATTAGGTGAATCACCTATATTCAACATTTCCATCCTAAAATCTATATCACCTAGACTATTGTTGTTAGAATTCTCATTATAAAGAACAGAAGTTTCATCAAAAACTACATTAATAGATTTTTCTACTACTTGATGTTTCAAGTTGTAGAACCTGTATGCTTTGCTATATAGACTATACCCTACAAAGATTCCTTCATAGGATTTCTTTGAGAACTTGGTTAGATAAGTTTTCCCATTGTCCAATACATAACACTTACTACCAAAATTTTTGAAGTAGGACAAATTTGGTTTTCTGCCTTTCATTTGTTCATAGGGAGTCTCGTTGTGATTCTTATTGATCAATGCTCTATTATGAATATAGCATGCTGTGTTTACAGCCTCAAACCAGAAATATTCTGGGAGAGATGTATCACTCAGCATTGTTCTAGCTGCCTCAATAAGAGTTCTATTTTTCCTCTCAGCAACTCTATTTTACTGTGGTGTTCTTGGAGAGGAGAACTCCTGAAAGATCCCTAGTTCCTTACCAAAATTTTTCATCTTTTCAGATTGAAATTCTGTACCATGGTCACTTCTAAGTTTGACCACAGAACATCACATCTCATTCTGAATTTGTTTGACAAAATCAGCAGGGATGTCTAGTGTTTCAGACTTTCTCCTTAAGAAAAATACCCAAGTAAACCTGGAGTGATCATCTACAATCACATAGGTATAGGACTTCCTACCCAAACTAAGAACTTGTATAGGACCAAATAGATCCATATGAAGTAAGTACAGACACCTCTCAGTGTCTTTGGACTAAATGCTCTTAAAGGAAACTTTTGTCTATTTGCATTTTTGACATGCAGAACATAAGCCTTCTTTAGAGAATTTGAGTTGTGGACTATTTCTAACAAAGTTCATAAAGAATAGTTTGCTCATTGCTTTATATTTCAAGTGAGCCAGCCTCTTGTTCCATTGCACACATAATGAGTCTTTCTCACTAGCTACTAGGTATACATATGCTTTTTCATTTATACTTAAGAAGTTTAGAAAATAAATGTTCCCACTCCTAGTGCCTGACAAGATGATCTCTTGATCACTTGAATTCCTTATCAAACACTTGTCATTGTGGAAAACAATTTCATACCCTATATCACAAAGCTGACTTATGCTTATCAGATTTTGGTTCAATCCTTCCATATAAGCCACTTTAGTGATGGTAACTAGGCGATTAGAAATGTTACCATATCCCTTGGTGAGTGCTTTCTCTGACCCTCCAAAGATGACTTTTGGTCCATTCCTAACTGGAGTGTAATCTCTTAGTAGACTCCTTGTTCCAGCCATATGCCTGGAACAACCACTATCCAAGTACCATATTGGCCTACCTTTGGTACTTGGCTCCACCTGCAAACACAAATTTAGTTCACCTTAGGCACCAACATAGTTTTGGGGCCTTGGTTCCTGTTAGGCTTTGTTGTGTGAAACATAACAGGCTTTCTAAACAAAGCAGGTTGAATCTTATATGAAGGTGTTGTTTGATTATACCAACAATCTAAGGCAAAATGCCTAACCTTCCCACAACACCAACACTCAAATCGGTTGTATCTTTTATTTGATTGCACATTTGAAGTTGTTCTTTTGTGCAACATAGAATTGTCATCCAACTTCCAAGGTAGTGGTGCAAAATTCACACCCATACCTTTCAGATTTATGTGAGGTGCACTGGGACTAGCTCCAAGAATTCATTGGCTTCTTGGATTGATCACCCTTTGTGGTTGATTTTGGCCTATATTGCCCTTTGATGTCTGTTTCTTCCAACAAGGCTCTTTATTGACTTTGCTGGTAGAGCACTCCGACAATATGTGTCCAGGAACACATGATCTCAAACATCTGTTAGAAGGCAGATACTTGACTAGTTGCTTAACTAGACTCATTGGGGCTTTACCCTTATGTACATTTTTCTTTTTGAACTTTTTTTTTCTTGTCATACCATATACCTCTTCTAAATGGTGTAGAGAAGGTGTCTATGATAGGTAACACTTACTTGGGTTTTGAGAATTGGGTCAGGAGCTGTCTTTCCTGGGTTAGCTTTGCTTCCAGGTGCTTGACAGTCTTGACCTGTTCTCCTATTACCTCTTCCTGGCTATCTATCTTATTGGTTAGTTTAATAAGATTCAGTTTTTGCAGGTCCAATTTTATGTTGTCCCTTTCCAACTGAAAAGATACACCCCTCAGAGATTCTAGTTCTCTGGCATGATTCTTAGCAGGCTGTTTGCTTGCAATCAATGCCTTGAGTAACTTCCCATATCTGTTGATAAGGGAGTTAAAATTAGCTTCAATGTCTGAATCATGTTATCTATTATTAGAGGAGTGTGAACATGATTCATTTTTTGATGCAGAGGAAGAATCTGCGGCTAAACTGTGAGATATTGATTTTACCTTTGCAGGATTTGAACAATCCTAATCTCCTTCTCCTAACTGGGTCTCCTCAATAGCCATCAAGCCCATGAGAGCCTCCTCCTTTTTTGATTCTGAAGAATCAGATTCACTGTCAAACAGTGCAGAATGTTTCTTGGCAAGAGGTTTTTGTTAGCCCTCTTGTGTTGTCCATCCTTCCAATTCTCTGACTTTTTCTCCTTTGTTTTTGTTGGGCAATCAGCTATTGTATGCCCTTTCCTATTGCAACAATAACAAACAATATTAGTCTTAATATATTTGTTCTATAAAGAATCATACCTGCCCCTAGATTTCTTTTTCTTGAGATTATCTGGATGATTGGTCTTCTTGAGAGAAGAGTCTCCAGTTGGTCCCTTCCAGCTACCTTGCTTTCTTCTCCTCAACATCTTCTTGAACTGTCTAGAGAAGAGAGATAGTTCCTCCTCAGTCAGGTCTCCTTCCGATGAGGATGATTCTGTATACTCAGAAGCTATTTCCTGTCTTTCTGAGAGTGTTGACTTCTCTCTGACTTTCCTGGATGACTCAGCCTTTAGGGCCAATGTCTTTTCTCTGTTGTGTGCTCTAGCTGAATCTTCTTCAGACTTCCTAAGATTGAGCTGTAACTCATGGGACAACAACTTACCAAATAGGGCTTGGGGGTCTATGTTGGCTAAGTTCTTCATTTCTCTTATGGCACAGATCTTTATATCCCATTCCTTATTCAGGGACCTCAAGAACTTGTCATTGAGTTCATAGTTAGTAAATTTCCTTCCATAAGTTCTCAGGTTATTTACAATTCTAAAGAACTTTTCAAAACAATCAGCCACTGAGTCTTTCTTATCCTGTCTAAAGGCTTCATAATGTTGGTTTAGTAGAGATTTCCTATCATCTCTGACCTCATTAGTTCCTTCCATGTAGACAATCAGAGACTGCCACATTTCTTTGGCTGTCTTGCAATGAATCAAATTCTGAAAAGTGGAATCATCTATTGGATTGACTATAATATTATGTGCTCTTTTATCCATAAAGGCCAGAATTATCTTATCCTTATCCATCTCCATGTAGGTCTTTGGTTTCTTGATGTTTCCATCAAGAACTGACACATTTATGGGAATAAAAGGTCCATCAATCACTGTGATGTATATTCTTGGATTTGCTGCCTCCATAAATAATCTGACTCTCTCCTTCCATATTCCAAAATTTTCTTTAGAGGAAACATGGAGCTTGATGGAATTGTTTTCCCTCTGAGCCATGATATATCTTACTTTTAAATCCTTTAGATTCTCACTAGGCTGTTATGCCTTTTTTGAGTGAACCTCCCTCTGATACCAATTGTAAATGCTTGATTTAGGATTGAGAGTGACCTAGAGGGGGTGAATATGTCCAATTTTAATTTGGCTAGCTTTGTTATACTTTCTTTGATAAATTATCTCAGCCATATAAAATAATATAATCTTAACATTAATTTAAAATAGTCTCACACAGTAATCACAAAAATCACAGCACAGTACACACAGTTTTATAGTTATTCCCCAATTTATGGGACATCCACTTCCCCCTTCGCCTATCTAGCAATGAACTAGATTCAGCCAAACTCCTTCTTCTTTCTTTACTCAGATTCTCAGATCTTACAGCTCAGAGCCCAGCTGGCTCCTACAACTCAGACTATATAAGTCTTACCACTCAGATCACCAAGATCCTACATCTCAAGTTCTTCCTAAGAACTCTACCTTAGAGTGAATCCACACTCCTACTCCTCAGGCAAATCCTGCCCTACAACTCAGAGAAATAACCACTTCTCCTACCTCAGGCAATCCCAGCCCTACCTCATCCTTTATAATACAAGCTTATAACTCAGAGAAAATGATTCTCCTACACTCAGATCTACAGGTAGATCTTACAAAAATTAATAAAGGTAAAAGAGATAAATTCAGAAATTATCACCCAGTAAGAGAGAAATGGGTGACTGCTTCTTGATCTGATCCTGATGTGTTTCCTTCCTTTGACCTTGTCGAGATAGATCTGATCCCACCCTTCTTAGTTTTTTTAATACTTCTTGAAGTTGAAATTAGGGTAGATCTAGGCTAAAGAATGTTGAAGATGATTCTTCATCTGGCTTCACTCCACATTCTAAATTATAGCTGATGCTTCTTAGATCTGGCTTCACCAAATTGTTCTTCTTACTTTTTCTGAAGAGTTGATCCTCTTATATAGGCTCTGTCAAAGGGAACCGGCTGTCCCGATTAATAACTGACATCTGACAGTACTGACAGTTCTGGAAGTTGTCCGAGCCTCTGTCTTGATTTTTATACTTAGAAAATAATTTTGCTTGATGTGTTGAAACTTGACTGATGGATGTGTTGACACTAGTCCTGGGTGTCGACACTTCTCTTATCGTGATGTCGACACAATTCTGAATGTGTCGACACAACCTTTATCTTGTCTTGACACAACTGATGTAGAATGTCTCGACACAGCTTTCACCTTGTCTCGAAACAGCTTGTGTTGTGTTTCGACACTTGTCCTTAGTGTCGACACATTTACTTTCTGTTGACACAACTTGAGTAGTATGTGTCGACACTAGTCCTGAGTGTCGACACAGTTGCTTTCTTGTATCATAATATCGACCCAAGTCATGGGTGTTAACACAACTTCCTCTTTGACTCAGCACTACAAGTATAAGTGTGTCGACACTAGTCCTGAGTGTCGACACAACTTTCTCTTTGTCTCAGCAGATCTTTGACAAAAGTGTCGACACTGGTCTAGTGTCTCAATGCTTTTGTACTTAGCTTTATTTGCCTGCACACATGAAATTAACATTCATCAAATACAACTATGAATATCATAGAGCTGAAAGGACTTATTCAAATCAAGTACATTGTGACCAATATACCTAACAATGTAAAAGTCATAGAAGATGTAGACATAAAATCTGTCTAAGTCCAGAAGCGTTGAGTGAAGACAGTTCACTCAACGCAAACTCAAGAGAAAATTCAACTAAGTACTGAAGCATTGAGTGAAAGTTGTTCACTCAACGCCTCAGCAAGATGGCAGGCTAAGGCAGAAAGCATTGAGTGAAGACAACTCACTCAACACCTCCATACAGAGAAAATCAGCTAAGTCCAAATGCGTTGAGTGATGAATGTTCACTCAATGCCTAATCAGTTATACAACAAAAGTCTATATTCATTGAGTGATGATGTATCACTCAACGCCTAGTGTTTGTAGAAAATTGAAAAAGTGTTTTGGCATTGAGTAATATGCCTTCACACAACACCTATGCTGAATTGTCTGAATTTTACTAAGTCTATCGGTGCTGACGTTAGAAGAAATTCAAATGTTTCGGGAAGTCTACAGTACATGAAAAATGGCGCCGCTTGCCAGTTGTATAGCATTTAATGCAAAAATAGACCCGCAGCTACCAACTCCAGGTGGACGCAATGCTCAAAGAGCCATTGGACGACGGGATAGAAAAAGAAGAGATCAGTGAGAAGAAATTAACTTTTTGGAAATTAGTAGAACTTCATCTTCTTCCTCTCGACTGAGTTGCAGAGCTTGAAGGAGGATTTCATTCTTCTATTCTAAAAGTTCAAGCAAGATAGTTGTTAATCTACTCATCTTCAACAACAAAATTTAGTGAGGATTCTTTCTGAGTTAGAAGTTTCAGCATAAGCAAGCCATAGCTGCAGATTCTTTACAGCCCAAATTGAACTACTCCTGAAGATATTTTCCTGAAGCTGTGAAGAAATGAAGACAGATGTTGGGTACATTGAAAAATATATACCAGATTTGGAGAAGCCTCATCTTAGTCAATGATATGCACCAATTTGTATTTGATAGATGTTTGAGTTACATTGTGCAGGTTCAAGCATTTGAAGAAAAACTTCTAAGTACAAGAGTCGACACTTGTAAAGTTGTGTCGACACCCAAGCTAAGTCGACACTTGTTAAGAAGTTGTGTCGACACCCAAGATGAGTCGACACCTAAATAAGCAGCTGTATCGACACCCAGAATGGTGTCAACACCTGAGGCAGAATTTGTGTCGACACCTAATATAGGAGCTGTGTCGACACCAAGGAGCTATGTCGACACTGGAAGCAGTTGTGTCGACACACAGGACTTGTGTCGACACACACTCAACGCCATCTGTCGGCAACAGCTATGTCGAGACCATAAGGACTTGTGTCGACACACAGGACTTGTGTTGACACACACTCAATGCCGTCTGACATACACTCAACGCTATCGGTCTGCAGTAGTTATGTCGAGAACATGAAGACTTGTGTCGACACACAGGACTTATGTCGACACATACAACAGAAGAAGTGTCGAGTAGCAGAAGATTGTCTAAGTCGACATATTGAATGTTGTGTTGACATCATAAAGACTTGTGTCGACACTTAGCCTATATGTGTCGACACATGTGAAGCTGTTTGTAGAGTGGAATGTGCTGAGTTGGAAAGTCTTTGATGAATCAACTGACTTGACTGATGACTCGACAACTGTCATAACCAACCGGTCTGACACATCTGTCTGAACTGTCAGAAGGTTGTTACAAACCGGATCAACCAGTAATAATTGGGAAACTCTATATAAGAGTCAGATCTGTGACAACAACAAGATAACATACAACAACATAAGAAGAAGAACAACACTAGAGAATTCTTCAACAAGAATAGGGAAAACCCTTACGAAGGCAGATCCAGAGCTGTCTGCAGGAAAGATTCACAATTCATTCTGAATTTAAGGAAGAAGCTGACTAAAGATCATCTTCTACATCAAGTGAAGATCCACCTTATTTTGTTCTATCAAGAAGCTTTGAAAAGCTAATTCAGGTTTGATCAGAAGGGTCAGTTCATTCAAGAACTGATCAAGAAGGCTACACCAATAGATAAATCTAGCTGGTGAATTTTCTGTATCATTATATCATTCAATTTCTTATAGGATCTATTGATTTGATCTGATTTGTAAGCCTGAAATTATAAAGGCTGAGGTAGGGCTGAGATCCTGAGAGGTAGGACTTGTGAAAAGTCTGAGTTGTAAGCCTAGTGATAAAGGCTGAGGTAGGGCTGAGGCCTGAGGTAGGATTCTTGGGAAGAATCTGAGGTAGGACTTGGTTAAGTCTAAGCTGTAGGAACCATTCAGGTTCTGAGTTGTAAGATCTGCGAATCCGAGCCAGTGGAAGGAAGTAAGGCTGAATCCAGTTATCTCCTGGATATGCGAAGGGGGAAAGTGGATGTACCCATACCTTGGGGAACCACTATAAATCTGGTGTATGCTGTGTTGTGAATTATGGTCTGTGTTTTGAATTATCTGTGCAGAATTTAATCTAGCTGTTTGCCTATAAAAATTGTATAAAAAGTTTAGAACCTATTCACCCCCCCTCTAGGTGTTTAGGCTCTTGAAATCAGGTCTTTCAAGTGGTATCAGAGGGAGGTTACTCAAAGATTGACCTAACAGTCTGAGTGAATCTTCAAGGCAAATAACAGATATCAAGAATGGGTTCAAATGAGAATCAAAAGGAGTTTGGATCTATGAAACTGCCAATCTATAGGAAAGAATCCTTTGGCATATGGAAGGAAAGGGTCAGGTTGTTTATGGAAGCATCTGATCCAAGAATCTATATCACAGTACAGGAAGGCCTCTTCATTCCAATGAAGGTATCAGTCCTGAATGCAAATGTAAAAACTCCTAAGAGTTATTCTGAAATGACCAAGGATGAGATCATCTTGGCAACACTAGACAAAAGAGCACAGAACATTATTATAAGTGTTATAGATGATGCCACATTTCAAAATCTGGTGCACTATAAAACCTCCAAGGAAATGTGGAACACATTGATTGTCTACATGGAGGGCACAGAAGAAGTCAGAGAGGATAGGAAGTCTATGCTGAATCAGGAGTATGAGAGCTTTAGACAAGCCAAGAATGACAACATAACTGAATGCTACAAGAAATTCTTCAGGATTGTAAATGAGCTGATGACTTATGGAAGAGTCTTCAGCACTTATGAACTGAATGACAAGTTTCTGAGATCTCTGACAAAGGATTGGGACACCAAGATTTGTGCCATCAGAGAGGTGGTAAGGCTGGCAGATACACCTCCTCCCACACTATTTGGAAAGCTGCTTTCATATAAAATACAGCTTACAGCTAGGAAGGAGGAAGAGAAGAGCAGCAGATCTTAACACAAGGAAAAGTTAGTTGTCTTCAAGGCTGAAGGCACAAGAAAGGGCAGGAGAAAATCTCCTTCTCCACCCAGTAGGAGTGCTGAGGCAGAAGAAGGAAATCCTGACAAAAACACATCAGATAACCACTCTTCTGATGAGAATTTTGCAGCCTTCACAAGGCAGTTCTAAAGATTTATGAAGAAGAAGAAGTGGAGAACCAGACCTTCTACATCATTTTCCAAGGATGGGTACTACAAGAAAAAGAAGACTCCCAAGGAGGACAGGTATGCTTCTAAACCAAGTAAACAATCTAGTTCTAAGATTGTGTGCTTTTGTTGCAACATGCAAATACATGTCATTGCTGACTGTCCTGACAAAAGGAAGGAGTCAAAAGATAAGAAGAAACAACAAGTAAAAGGAAAGAAGGAAAAATCTCTTGTTGCCCAGAAGCAGAAGAGCTGGACAGATTCTTCATCATCTGAATCAGGAGAAGAAGAAGATGCTGAAGCATATGTTGGGCTATTCTCAACTGAAGAGGATTCTAAGGAGTTAGAATTCCTACAAATGCTGGACTCCATAAATGGAGTGGAAGAATATTGCTGTAGAGGGCTGATGGCCCTATCAGAAATTGATCAATGCCAGGATCAGGCTGGTCCTAGTAAGGTGAATCCAAGTGACCATACCATTATATGGTACTTGGATAGTGGATGTTCCAGACACATGACTGGAACAAGAAGAATGTGGAGGAACTTTGTACCCATAGAGAATTGTCCCAAAGTCATCTTTGGTGGATCAGAAAAAGGAGTCATCAAAGGATTTGGTAACATTTCTTGTGACTCAATTACTATCACTGAAGTGGCTTATGTGAAGGGTCTAAAACATAACCTGATTAGCATAAATCAGCTTAGTGATCTAGGTTATGACATCTCCTTTCACAAAGGGGTGTGCCAAATTAAGAGGTCAAGTGATCAAGAGATCATTTTGACTGGCACTAGGAAAGGAAATGTCTATTGTCTTAACCTAGATTGTGAGTTGAACAACTCACCTATTTGCCTAATTGCAGATGAGAAAGCTTCACTATCTGTCAAATGGCACAAAAGGCTAGCTCATCTGAACTATAAGTCCATAGGACTGCTATTTAGCATGGGTCTGGTGAGGAATGGTCCTCAAGTCAAGTGCATTAAAAAGGGAGTGTGTTCAGCTTGCCAAAAGGGCAAATATACCAAGTCCTCTTTTCCTGCACTAGATACCAAAGATTCATTGAGATGTTTATATCTCTTGCATATGGATTTGTTTGGTCCTATGCCAGTTCACAGTCTTGGTAGGAAAGTATATACACTAGTTGTTGTGGATGACTATTCTAGATACACTTGAGTGTTCTTCTTGAGGCAGAAATCTGAAACCCCTAGTGTTTTCCAGACTTTTGTTAGATAAGTTCAAAATGAATTTAACAATTCAGTGGTCAAAATCAGAAGTGACCATAGAACTGAATTTCAGTCTGAATGTATGACAAAATTCTGTTAAGAACTTGGGATACATCAGGAGTTCTCCTCACCTAGAACACCTCAGCAAAATGGAATTGCTGAAAGAAAGAATAGAACTCTTATTGCGGCTGGTAGAAATCTACTCAGTGATACTACTCTACCTGAATATTTCTGGGTTGAGGAAGTAAACACTGCTTATCATGTTCTCAATAGAGCATCCATAAATAAGAAACTTAAGTTGACTCCCAATCAGATTTTGAAGGGAAGAAAACTAAACATTTCTTATTTCAGAATCTTTGGTAGCAAGTGTTATGTTCTAGTTAATGGAAAACACTACCAAACAAAGTTTGCTGCCAAATCCCTAGAAGGGATATTTTTTGGATACATCAATAACAGTAGGGTATACAGGGTCTACAACTTGACTACTCAAGTTATAGAAGAGTCAGTCCAGGTTGTTTTTGATGAGTCTAGATTGATTAACAATGAATTGTCTAGTTCTTTAGTTAGTTCTACAGGTCTAACAGACAGGCTGAATAAGTTGACCATCAATGATGAAGTTCCTTCTAGGCTAGAAGAAGAAAAAGATGTCAGCTATCCAGGGGAGAATAAGTCACACTGGATGAAGAAGACAATGTGGGGAATCAAGTTGAGGAAACTGAAGAAAGCTATAATGCTGACAGATTTCCTCCAACAAGAAGACACTTGAAGGATCATCCAGCTCACCAAATCATTGGTGATGCAAGTCAAGGGGTTCTAACTAGAAGCAAGAGCATGGACATAGTTCTATGTTCTTGCTTCTTGTCTCAAATAGAACCCAGGAAGATTGAATAAGCAATGGAAGACTCCAACTGGATTGATGTTATGCAAGAAGAGCTCAGTCAGTTCAGAAGATGTAAAGTCTGGGAATTGGTGCCTAAACCTAAGGATCACAACATAATAGGAACTAAGTGGATCTATAGGAACAAGCTTGATGAGAATGGCACCATAGTCAAGAACAAGGCCATACTTGTAGCTAAAGGCTACATGCAAGAGGAAGGTATTGACTTTGATCAAACCTTTGCTCCAGTGGCAAGGCTGGAAGCTATAAGGCTGTTTTTAGCCTATGCTGCCTATTAAGGGTTCAAGGTATACCATATGGATGTGAAATCAGCATTTCTGAATAGGGATTTAAAAGAGGAAGTCTATGTTGAACAACCCTCAGGTTTTGTAGATTCTCATTTTCCTGATTTTGTATATAGGCTTAGGAAAGCTCTATATGGTTTGAAACAAGCTTCAAGGGCTTGGTATGAAACCTTGTCTTCTTTCCTTATTGAGAATAAATTCTCTAGAGGAAAAATAGACAAAACTCTATTCTATAGGGAATCTAAAGGCAAGATAATACTAGTCCAGATATATGTGGATGACATTATCTTTGGTTCTACTGAAAATAACCTTTGTAGAAAGTTTGTCAAACTTATGCAAGGGAAGTTTGAGATGAGCAGTATGGGTGAGCTAAAGTTCTTCTTGGGACTTCAAGTTAGACAGACTGATAGTGGCTTGTCCATATCTCAGTCTAAGTTCACCAAGGAGTTGATTAAGAAGTATGGTATGGACTCAGCTTCTACCATTAAAACTCCAATGGGAAGAAGTATGTCTATAGGCAAAGATGAGGCAGGGAAACCTGTTGATGAGTCTTTGTATAGAGGGATAATTGGCTCCCTACTTTACTTGACTGCTAGTAGACCTGACATCATGTATGCAATATGTGTCTATGCTAGGTACCAAGCTTGCCCAAAGGAATCTCATTATACTGCAGTTAAGAGAATATTGAGATATCTTAAGGGCACACCTAATCTAGGCCTTTGGTACCCTAAGAATAGAGATTTCATTCTAACTGGTTTCTCAGATGTAGACTTTGCTGGATGTAAAGAAGACATGAAGAGTACTACAGGAACTTGTCAATTCCTTGGTGGGGGGCTGGTGTCATGGAGCAGCAAGAAGTAAACCAGTGTAGCTATATCAACAGCTAAATCAGAATATATAGCTGCAGGTAGCTTCTGTGCACAATTGATGTGGATAAAACATCAACTTGAAGACTATGACATCCAAGTAAGTAGAATTCCACGGTTTTGTGATTCTACTAGTGTTATTTCTATTGCTAAGAATTCTGTATCACACAGTAGGACCAAGCATATAGAAATAAAGTTTCATTTCATCAGAGATCATGTCAAGAAGGAAAATATTAGCCTAGAGTTTGTGAAAACAGAAAATCAAATAGCTAATAATTTTACAAAACCTCTGGATGAAATTAAATTCAATTATTTTAAAATTGAATTAGGTATGTTGAACCTAGAATAGGTTAGCACAAGCTTCCTTCAGTAGCATATGTAAGCACCAAATTTCTCTGGAAATTTGTGTAAGTATAAAGTTTGTATCGACACAAGAAAGTTGTGTTGACACACTCGGTATGTTGTGTCGACACAGAAAAAGGATGTGTCAACAAAGAACAGTATCTGTGTAGATAGAAGAGCTGGTGTCATCACAACTCTATCGAGACTTAAATGGCCTGTGTTGATACAAACACAAGTGTGTCGACACTAGCACAAGTTTTTCGACACATAAATGTTTCGACTTAATATAAGTATTGTCGACTCAGACATTAGTATGTCGACGTATAGTCGTGTTGACTTAAACTAAGTATTGTCAAGACCTAGGTCATTTCTGGCGACACGTATGCTAATTTGTAAACTAAGGCCCATCTTTTGACCTGCCCTTGACACTAATACAATAAGTAGGTGAAGCCAAAATCTGGTCGACTACGCTTTCAGAATTCTTGGCTCTGCACCTTCTGTCGACAAAGACCTTCTCTTCTTTTCTCTCTTATCTCTCTCGTTGATGGCGCCTTATCAAGAAGACAAAGTCAATGAAGGATATGAGCTGGTTCGTGAAGGGTTCACGACAGCTTCAGAATAAATTCAGGGTGTAATTGCCCTAATTTCTGAGAATGGTTTGGAGTACTTGGTCTCTGAACCAACCAAGATTTGGAAGAAGGAAGTTTTAGAATTCTATTCAACAGCAAGCGTGGATACAGAAGGGAAGAAGATCAAAGCAACAGTCCAGGATTCCCAAATGAAACTTATACTGAAGATAATAAGGAAATCTCTTCAGCTTCCTTTGGTTAAGGATACAGATGAAATAACTCCATCCCTGACTATAGGAGAATTAAGTTGGTGCGGGCTGAGCCCTAATATCAAGGTTGGATCATCCATAACTCGGAAAGGGATGAATTCCCAAGGAAAATTCTTGTCTAAATTGTTGGGAAGGTGATATTATGTAAGACTGGTGGACATGATCAAATTTCAGTCCACATGTTCAATCTGATGACACGGATCATATTCAAAGTGAAAACTGATTGGGCCACAGTAGTGTTTGACAAGATCCAAGAAGGAGTGAAGAAACCAAATCTGGGAAGGATCCTAAGTTTATGTTTATCTTCAGTAATACCAGATGTTTTGAAATAAGTGATTGGATCCAAAATCAATCACATGAGGAGAATGGATGTGAGAATTCTGTCAAGGTGGGATAGGTTCTGACCAAGAAAGTTGCTACTCCTCAGAAAAAAACTAAGAAAGATAAAACACAGAAGAAAGTTGTTCAACAAGCAGAATCCTCTAGTGATTCTGAAGAGAAAGTAGTCTTCAGCTCAGATGAAGACCAGCAACCAAAAGAAGCCCAAGATCAAGTGGTGGGCAGTGAGCCCCAAGAACAATATATAGACTCCACTCCAGGGGGAGAAAATACTGAACAAACTGAGCTGCCTGCCCAAGGGGGAGTCATTGCTGAAGTTGCCCTTGAGAGTGAATTTGCTGCAGATACTGTCATGAACATAGTATCTGAAATCAATAATGCAGCTCAAGACAATGTTGAGAAATAAGCTCAAAATGAGCAAGTAAGTATCTACTTTAAAAAGAGGGCCCTGGACAAAAATTTGGATGTCCAGGGAAAACCTTTTGCTGATTCAAACTAATCTTGTTCCTCCTATACAAGTGCAGCAAGAGTTCACTATGGAAGAGCTCTTTACTGATTTACCTGATGCAAGAACTGAGGGGGAGCAATCCTAGCTGGAAAAGGATTTGCCAAGGACTGGGGCGGAGGAAAAAATCAAAGAAAAAGATTTACCAAGGACTGAGGGGGAGTTGTATCAGCATGCCCCAACTGGTAAGGACACAGTTGATATACAATGTACATCTGAAACTTCTAATGATGAAGCAGCCTCAATGGCTAAGAAAAGAAAATTAGTTGCCTTAAGGAAAAAAGAGTTCTGGCTATAAAAAGGCCTTGCAAACAGGCACAACACCACTTGCTTCAAGCATGGATTTCAGTCCTCTACTGGTCCAAATGAAAATTAAGTTGGATGAGCAAAGACAATCTCTGGAGAAATATGTGGATGAAACTCACAAGGAGTTGCAATTCTAATTGGCTCAGGATATCAAGTCTATTAGATTTGAAGTTAATCAAAATAAAAAGGAAATGACAGATTGCTTCCATAAGGGAGGTAATGTTGTGGTATTCCTGGCCAAACAACAGCAGGATCTGAAAGTACAAGTGGAAGATATTACAGTAAAGTAGGGTTATGTACTAGAGAATAAACTAAGAATGAATGAGAATCTTAAAGATTCACATCATGCTATCTTGACAAAAAATGATGCTCTAACAACTGCTGTCACAGCGAAGTCTCAAAGCAGATCAAGGAAGATATAGCTGCTTTTCAGGCCATATTTCAAGCCTCACAGAAGAATATATCTGATTTCTTGATAAAATTCAGAGATTATTATAAAGAAGGAGTTTCCTATATTATTAATCAAGTCAGATTTAGAAAAATGATCTGAGGGATCATATTGATAGAGAAGTTGATAGTTTATCTTTCAAGACAGCCTAAACACCTAGAGGGGGGGGGGTGAATAGGTTCTGCTTATTTATAAAAACTTCTAGGCAGAATTCAATTTAATGGCTAACACAATAATCACAGCAATCACAGAAAATAAAACATCACAGATTGCACAATGTTTTATAGTGGTTCCCCAAGGTCTGGGTACATCCACTTTCCCCCTTCACCTATCTAGCAGTATGCTAGATTCGGCCAAACTTCCACTAATCTCAGATCAACAGATCCTACAACTCAGAACCCAACTGGTTCCTACAACTCAGGCACAACAGCCCTACCTCAGCCTTGCCCCAAGGCCTACAACTCAGAGAAGACCCTTCTCCTACACTCAGGCACATAGCCCTACCACTCAGAGTACAACACTCCTACACTCAGCCTTTATAACATAGGCTTACAACTCAGATCTGTGTAAACAGATCCTACAGAAATATAGAAAAGATTATTTAACTGTCTTGCCTAAATTGAGAGAGAAAAGGCCAAGACAATTCTTGATCAGCTGATGAAATCAACTGTATCTGAGCTTTCTTCAAAGCTTCTTGAATATGAACTTAGCTGAGTTGATTTCCAAACAGCTTCTTGAGAATCCACTGGTGGTTTCTTTCTTCTTCTTCAAATTCTGGCTTGATCTCTCTCTATCCAGCACTTTGAATGATTCTTCTGAATTCTGATTAGAACTCTTCTTTGATCTATCCTTAGATAGTCTTCTTAGATCTTCCGGAGAAGATCTTCTTAAGTGCCTAGCACTTTCTTGAAATGAATTGGATTGTAATCCTTCTCAACTTTTTGATTCTCAACAATGTATATCAAAAGGTTTCTTTCTCCTTCTGAATCTGTCTATTTATAGACTTCCTTCATGGTAACCGGCTGATCCAGTTTCTAACCGTTTTCTGACAAGTCTGACAGCTTCAGTTAACCGGTGGCAACCCACAGCTGTCAAGTCTTCAAACAAGTCCTGTGCCTTAGTCTTGAACCACAAGTTGTCGAGATAGTCTGTCAGAAAGTGTCGAGACCATCTGTCTATCTGTGTCGACACAATTGACTTTGGTGTCGACACAGTCTTCAGTGATGTCGACTAAGTTGCCTTTGAGTCGACACAGCTTCTTCTGAAAATAACTTGTTCTTGACCCTTCAGTGTGTCGACACAATCTTCTTTTAACTCTGCTGTAATGTGTCGACTTAATCACAATGTGTCGACACATTCTGCTGGTGTAGACAAACTTGAGGTCGACTATATTCTTCTGTGTCGACACATACTGCTGGTGTCCACAAACTTGAGGTCGACTATATCCATTTGTGTCGACACATTTTCCCAATATTGAGGTCGACGCTTTTCTTCTGTGTCGACACAAATTCCCAGTGTTGTGTCGACTTACTTCTTCTGTGTCGACACACTTTCCCAGTATCATTGTAGAATAACTGCTATGTGTCGACATACCTCCTCTGTGTCGACACTTTTTCCCAGTGTAGTTGTAGACTAACTGCTATGTGTCGACACTGCTTCCCAGTGTTGATGTCGACTAATTTCTTCTATGTGTCGACACATCCTTCTCTGTGTCGACACTTGGACTTAGAATTTTTTCTGCATACTTTATCAATTCTTCACCTGCACATGTCAACTCAAAAACAACATCAAATACACCTTGATGTATATCATTGAGCTAGGTTGGGCTTCTTCAAATCAGGTACACATTTTCCAATGTACCCAACAATCTCCCCCTATTTGGAGAAGTCATAACCTTTATAGCCAATGATATACACCATTTATAAACAGTACTAAATTGATGATATGTGACATAACAGGAATACTTCATATAAACAAAACATAAAAAACAATCCATCACAGAATGAACATTATAATATGCCAATCAACATTTTGTTTATAACTGGGTAATGTTTGATTACATTGTTTTACATTTAATGATCACATCACAACATTACAAAAACACTATGAAGGAACTAAAAACATAATCAGGATTGATCAGGCTCTCTTATGATAATCCCTTTGCCAGATTGAATTGTAGCTGTCACAGGAGCTTCTGATTCTTCAGCTATCTTCTTTCCTTTTTGATCAGCTTTCTTCTGAGCTTCTTCCTTGATCCTTTGCCTTTCAAAATAGTGAAAAGGCTTTGGGAAGTACTTGCTTGGCTCCTTAGCATCTGGTGGCAGCCTTCCCAGCTTAGCTTTCCTTCTGAATTGTACTATTGCTTCCTGTCTTGCCTCATACTTCTGCCATTCTATCTCATTGTACCACTTCCCTCTCTCATGAACTTTGTCTTGTACAGCTTTCCATGCAGTGAGTATTATGTTCCTTGAAGTAGGACTCCACTGCTCATAATCTGGCTTGAGTGCAGCCTGCTCTCTGAATCTCTTCTTTGCTAATAGAGCATCTTGCTGTTCTTTCAGAGTAGCCTCTGGCTTATCAACCTTCCCAATGATAATATTAGTAACCTCCTTTGGAGGACTATACATGCCTTGAACCTGCTGATCAATCATGTCAAAATCTGGAGGGGGGTAAATGACTTGGGCAATCTCAGGTTGATTGCCTTCAAGTAGATTTGTTTGTATTCCTGACTCAGCCACCATAGCATCATCACACAATGGGGGATATCCCAATGTGGCTCGGATACTATTGGTCACCCATTTGGAGTGCTCTGAGCCTGCATGAATTAGCATCCTCTCCCCCTTTATGGCTTCTCTAGATACATGATCTCTTAGATCTTCCTTTTGAAATCTGATTTGGCCATCCAGATAATTCACACCCTCTTTAAAAAATGGTTTTAATCTTTGAAGCTTTTCAGATAATTCTTTTTGAGAGGTAGTGATTGCAGTCTTAACAGAAGCAATGGCAGCTTGAAAATTCTTATCAAATTCTTCCCTTTCTTTTGTTTTATCTGCAGGCAGGCCTGGAACAATCTTTTTCACTTCCTTTATTATCTCATGATGAGATTCAGTTAAATTATCATTCATTCTTAACTGATTTTCCAATACATAGCTTTGCTTCAGGACAACATCATCTACCTTTTTAGTAATAGCCTCCTGTTGTTGAGCAAGATAAACCACAGCATGGCCTCCCTTTTTGAAGCAATCTGTCATTTCTGCCTTATGCAGGTTGACTTGAAACTGGATGGACTTGATATCCTGAGCTAAGTCAAACTGCATAGACTTGCTATTTTCATCAACATACTTTTCCAGAGCCATTCTGTGTTCATCCAATTTCACCTGTAGATCTACCATAAACTTGTTATAATCAAAGGCAGGAGATACTTGTGGAGGTGTTGTCTGTAAAGCCTGCTTATAATTCTTGCTTCTTCTCTTAAATACAACAAGTTTTCTTTTCTTTGCCATCCTGGATTCTTCAGTTTCAGTATCAGATGAAGTATCTAGGTGAATTTTTTCTTGAGGAGGATGAAGTGTATCTGTCCCAGTGACCTGTTGCTCAGTCTCAACATCCACTGGCTCCCCCTCAACTTGTGGCTCAATTTCAGCTTCCTGATCAATTTCCATACCCATGGACTTCTCAATTTCTTGTCCTCCTCCTACTTTATCAGTAGTAGTATCAGCATCAGGGAATAACTCCTCCAGAGTAAATTCCAGTTGAGCTGTAACTTCTGCAGCAGTTAAATCTTGAGATAAGTCTAACTGTGCTTCCTCTTGCACTTGTACTGACAACAGCTTCTCCTGTAGTCGTTCAGTAATTGTAGTATCTTGAGTAGGAGTGGACACTAGCTCTTTCTGAACCTGTGCATTAATAAGAATATGAGCAAAGTCTTTTATAGTAAAATACATTAGCTCCCCCTACACATGTACCTGATCAGGTGCAGATACATTTTGACCAGGAGTGGAAACTGGCTCCCCCTGCATTTGTGCAGGTGTTGACACTTGCTGGACTATAGTTGAGTCTGGCTGATCTTCAACCTGTGTCCTGAGTGGGTTGTCTTGTAGTTGTTCAGGTTCTTGGTTTTGAGTAGGGGATTTCACAGGGGTGTCTGGCCTGTTCTCTTCAGGCACATCCTTGGACAGCACCCTATCCCACCTAGAGAACAGTCTCATATCCATCCTTCTCATATGATTGATCTTAGTCCCTGGCTGTTGCTGCATCACTTCAGGAATCACTCCAGTGAGATATAAGCTCATGATTCTAGCCATATTAGGCTTCTTGATTCCTTCTTTGAGCTTGTCAAAGAGTACTCCTGACCAATCAGTAGGAATTGTAAAAACTATCCTGGTCATAAGGCTGAACATATAGGCAGAAATCCTATCATGTCCACCTGTCTTGCAGAGGATTACTTTCCCAACAACTTCAGACAAGAATTTCCCTTGCTGATTCATACCCTTCCTGTTGAATGCAGCTCCAATCTTCATACTTGAGTCCAGTCCACACCATTGAAGGGCTTCCCTTGTCTTAGAACTAGGAACTTCCTCTTCATTCTCAACTACTTGTAATTGAAAGATCTTTCTCAAAGTTCTTGGAGTAATCTTCACCTTAGTCCCTTGAACATTGGACTTAATCTTGAGGCCTGTTGAGTGGACTGATGCAGAGATAAAGAACTCGTGCACCTCCTTCTTCCAGATTTTAGTTGGCTCTGAGATTAGAAATTCTAACCCTGACTCGGAGAGGAGGGTGATAACCCCTTGAACATCTGGCGGCGCATCTGCAAAGGCCTGGCGCACCAACTCATACCCTTCATTGACGTTGTCTTCAATCCTTGGCGCCATCGATACGTCGAGAAAGCTTGAGAGAAGAGAGAAAGTTTGACTGTCGACACAGGGTTTTTGTCTCGAAAACCTTGGAAGCGTGTCGACAGATAGAGTTTTTGACCTATTTATACCTTCTGTTGAAAGAAGTTCAAAAGGCGCCAAAAACAGACTAAATGTGTCGACACAGACGGAATGTGTCGACACAAACTTCTATTGACTCGACATTACTTCAGCCTACTATGTGTCGACACCAGTTTGTGGTTATGTCGACACCTTGGATACATAGTAGATAAACAGAAATTCTGTGTCGACTCTGAGGATAAGTGTCGACACATATTCTGTAAGTGTCGACACCATTATCCTGGTTGAGTCGACATTACATTTCTGGTTAAGTCGACAATATAACTCTTAAGTGTCGACACATATTCTCTGTGTCGACACAATATTTCTGACTTGTCGACATTATTTCTCTGAGTCGACACATAATTACTGAATGTGTCGACACATTCTTACTTAGCCAATTTCTGTTGGTTCAACACCACTTGTAAGTGTTACTTCAATGTGTCCTTTTTAACACTTGATTATGTTGTTATTACTTTTACTTACTTACATACCACTTCAATTGCATTGTTAATGATTTTGTTAATACATTAATCAATGGTTAACATACCTAATTCAATTTTGAATTTATTGAATTTGGTTTCATCTAAAGGCTTAGTAAATACATCTGCTATTTGATAATCTGTTTTTACAAATTCCAATGAGATGTCTCCTTTTTCTACATGTTCTCTAAGAAAATGGTATTTGATTTCTATATGCTTAGTTCTACTATGAGAAACTGGATTATTAGCAATAGAAATAGCACTCTTAGAATCACATAAAAGAGGTGTTCTACTTACCTGAATACCATAATCCTTAAGCTGATGCTGCATCCATAATAGCTGTGCACAGCAGCTTCTAGCAGCAACATACTCTGACTCAGCTGTGGAAATTTCCACACTGGTCTGCTTCTTACTACTCCATGATATTAGTCTTCCTCCTAGGAATTGACAAGTACCTGTAGTACTTTTCCTGTCCTCTCTACATCCTGCAAAATCTGCATCTGAATAGCCTGTTAGTAGAAAATCTCTATTCCTAGGGTACCAAAGACCTAGATTAGGAGTGCCCTTTAGATATCTCAGAATCCTTTTGACTGCAGTATAATGAGATTCTTTAGGGCAGGCTTGGTACCTAGCACAGACACATGTTGCATACATAATGTCTGGTCTACTAGCAGTGAGATATAGTAGAGACCCAACTATTCCTCTATACAATGATTCATCAACAGGTTTACCTGTCTTATCTTTGCATATAGGCATACTTGTTCCCATAGGAGTTCTCATGGTGGAGGATGACTCCATACCATATTTCTTAATTAATTCTTTGGTGAACTTAGACTGGGATATGGACAATCCATCATCAGTCTGTCTTACTTAGAGTCCCAAGAAGAACTTAAGTTCTCCCATACTGCTCATCTCAAACTTCCCTTGCATAAGTTTGGCAAACTTTTTACAAAGGCTGTTTTCAGTAGATCCAAAGATTATGTCATCAACATAAATCTGAACTAAGATGATCTTACCTTTTGATTCCCTAAGGAATAGAGTTTTGTCTATCTTTCCTCTTGAGAATTTATTCTCAATGAGGAAGGTAGACAGGGTTTCATACCAAGCCCTTGGAGCTTGTTTTAACCCATACAAAGCTTTCCTAAGCTTATACACAGAATCAGGTTTAAGAGGATCTACAAAACCTGATGGCTGCTCTATATATACTTCTTCTTTAAGGTCACCATTCAGAAATGCTGACTTCACATCCATCTGGTATACTTTGAAGTCTTGGTAGGCTGCATAGGCAAGGAACAATCTGATTGCCTCCAGCCTTGCTACTGGAGCAAAGGTTTGATCAAAGTCAATCCCTTCTTCCTGCCTGTATCCTTTTGCAACTAACCTTGCTTTATTCTTCACTATTATCCCACTCTCATCTAGCTTGTTCCTATAGATCCACTTGGTGCCAATTATGTTGTGGCCTCTTGGTTTAGGAACAAGCTCCCAGACTTTGCACCTTCTGAATTGATTCAGCTCCTCTTGCATAGCATCAATCCAGTGCTGGTCTTGGATAGCTTCTTCAAACTTCTTAGGTTCCATTTGAGACAAGAAACTTGAATGCAAAACTGTGCTTTGATTTCTGCTTCTAGTTTGCACTCCTTGTCTTGGATCACCAATTATCTGATCAGCAGGATGATCTCTTAGATATCTTATAGCTGGAGGAAGATTCCCTTCAGGTTGAGCATCTCCAGCTTCTTCATTCTGCTGAACCTCTTAGTTTTCATCAGCTTCCATTATCTCTTGTACTCCCCCTGGACAGCAGCCTTCATTTTCCAATGCTCCATCTTCCTTTGAAGCTTCAGCAATGGAGAGCTTGTCCATCCTCTTGCTTATACCTGTTGAGTCATTTGATCTACAAGATAACTCACAATTGATTAATCTTGTTTCATCAAATACAACATGCACAGATTCTTCAACAACTTGAGTAGTTAAGTTGAAGACTCTATAGGCCTTACTATTTGTGCTGTACCCAACAAATATCCCATCCTGGGATTTGGAAGCAAACTTAGTCAAATATGACTTGCCATTGTTAAGTATATAGCACTTGCAACCAAAGATCCTAAAATAGGATAGATTTGGTTTTCTGCCTTTCACAATCTCATAGGGAGTCTTTCTGTGGCATTTGGTGATAGAAGCCCTATTGATGACATGACAAGCAGTGTTAACTGCCTCAGCCCAAAAATATTCTGGGAGAGAGGTGTCACTCAATAGAGTTCTACCAGCTTCAATTAATGTTCTATTCTTTCTTTCAGCAATTCCATTTTGCTGAGGTGTTCTAGGTGAGGAGAACTCTTGAAAAATCCCAAAGTCTTTACACAAGTTTGTTATGCTTTCAGATTGAAACTCAGTACCATGGTCACTTCTGATTTTGACCACTGTACTATTCAGTTCATTCTGAATTTGCTTTACAAAATTAAGTAATACACTTGGGGTTTCAGATTTTTGTCTCAGAAAGAACACCCATGTAAATCTAGAATAGTCATCTACAACCACAAAAGTGTAGACCTTCCTACCTAGACTATGAACTGGCATAGGACCAAAAAGATCCATATGCAAGAGGTATAAGCACCTCACAGAATCCTTGTTTTCAAGGCTTTGAAAGGAGGATTTTGTCTGCTTTCCCTTTTGACAAGCTGAGCATATCCCTTCCTTCATACACTTAATTTGAGGTCCATTCCTCACTAGCTCTTTGCTAAAGAGTTGGCCAATTGTCTTGTAGTTTAGATGAGCCAATCTCTTGTGCCACTTAACACAATGAGAAGCATTGTCATCAGCTACAAGACAGATGGGAGAAGCCTTATTCTCACATTCAAAATTAAGATAGTATACATTTCTCTTCCTATACCCAGTCAATATGATCTTTTGATTACTTGACCTCTTGATATGACATCCATCTTTAACAAATGAAATGTCATATCCTAAATCACTTAGCTGGCTTATGCTTATTAGATTATGTTTCAAACCCTTTACATAAGCCACTTGAGTGATAGTAATTAGGTTAGAAGAAATGTTACCAAACCCTTTGATGACTCCTCTTTCAGATCCACCAAAGATCACTTTAGGTCCATCTTTGACAGATGAATACTCCTTCAGCAACCCCTTTGTTCCAGTCATGTGCCTGGAACAACCACTATCCAAGTACCATATAGAGGCATGGTTACTTGGATTCACCTGCAATACAGAATTACTTACCCTTAGAACCCAAGTAAGTCTTGGGTCCTTGGTTCAGGTTAGCATTAATAAAGCTATCATAACCTCTTCTAACAGGTTGACTCTTATTCTTTATAATACTTGTGTTATACCAGCAGTCTAATGCAAAATGGCCTCTCTTGCCACAGCACCAACATTCAAACTTATTGTATCTAGATCTAGATACAACTTTGTCAGAAGAATTTCTGTTCATTGCTGGTGCTGTTGCAACTTCACCTACTGATTTCTTAAAACCATTGGGTTTATGACCATAGGTAGGCCTGCTTGCATTTACACCCTTGTTCTTCAGAACATTAGTCTTAATATGACCTTGAATGTCTTCATGATCATATTTGTTAGAAGGCACTTTCACCTTACTAAACTTTATGGGGACTGAAAGGTTTAGTGGCTGAACAGGAGCTTTGCCTTTCCTCTTGAATCTTCCAGCCCTGGAGTTACCTTTAAATCCTAATCCAGCCTTACCCTTTTGAGTGACAAATTCATCTATCAAGGGTAAGACAGATTTTGGCTTAGAGTAACTAGCCACTAAATCCCTTTCAATTCTAAGTCTGGCCTCCAGACTCTTCACTTGATCATTAGTATAATTAATTGTGCCCATCTGAATAATAGTTATATTCTTCAGCTTGGCAATTTCATTTAATTTTTGATCAATGACTTTTTCTAACTCAGTTGTAGCCAACCTTAGTTCAGCAATTTCCTGAGCCTGAGATTTAACCAGGTTCTTGCTTTTCTTAAGGGCCTGCAACAGGTCCCCATACTTGTCTATCAATTGATAGACACCTCCTTCAGATTCAGATGCATCTACATCTGTTGATGCAGATGTAGCTGATTCTTCACTTGTACAACAAACAGATGTAATAGAAGGACATTGTACCTTATTATGACCAGACTGATTCTGGCATATGTCCTCCTCTGATCCTGCCATCAGCCCCATACACTGCTGATCCTTTGGTTTATTGATGGAGTCTAGCAACTGCAGAAACTCCTCTTCTTCAAATGCAGCATATAGTCCAATATATGCTTCAGCTTCAGATTCTGACTCTGAAGTTGACTGGTCTGATAGACTCTTATCTTTCTTAGCTACAAAGGATTTCTCCTTCTTGCCTTTCTGATAAGTCTTCTTCTTTTCTGAAGATTCCTTTCTCTTGTCAGGACAATCAGCCACTACATGTCCAGGCCTATTACAATAATAACAGACAATCTTTGAAGTAGTGGCTTTGCTGGGCTTTGATCTGCTCTTCTCTTTCCTTGATGACCTTTTCTTCTTATAATAGTCATCAACTTGCTGTGATGGGGAAGGCCTAGACTTCCACTGCTTCTTCTTCAAGAACCTCTGGAATTGTCTTGTGAATGCAACAAAATCTGCATCTGAATCACAGCTTTCAGATCCCTTATTTGAACTTTCAGAACTATCTTCTGTAACTTCCTTAGGAGGAGATGGTGATTTCCTCCTATTCTTTCTAGTGGCTTCTGCATTTAATGCCACAGCCTTATCTCTATACTCTCCTCTTGAATTCTTTTCCTCCTCCTTTCTCACCATAAGTTGCATTTCATAGGATAGCAACTTTCCAAACAGGGTTGGAGGAGATATCTCTGCCAATTTAGCCACTTCTCTTATGGCACAGATCTTTGTATCCCAATCCTTTGATAAGGATCTTAAGAATTTGTCATTCAGTTCATAGGTACTGAAGACTCTTCCATAGGATATTAGCTCATTCACAATTCTATAGAATTTCTTATAGCACTCAGTTATGCTATCAGATTTTCCTTGTCTAAAGCTTTCATACTCCTGATTTAGCATAGACTTCCTGTCCAGCCTTACTTCTTCAGATCCCTCCATGTAGACAATCAATGTATCCCACATCTCCTTGGAGGTCTTGCAGTGAATCAGATTCTGAAATGTTGAATCATCTATGACACTAACAATAATGTTCTGAGCTCTTTTATCCATGGTTGCCAAGATGATTTCATCCTTGGTCATTTCTGAATAACTCTTTGGAGTTTGGATATTTGCATCAAGAACTGATACCTTCATTGGAATGAAGGGGCCTTCCTGTACTGTGATGTAAATTCTTGGGTCAGATGCTTCCATAAACAGTCTGACTCTTTCTTTCCAGATCCCAAAGATTTCCTTCCTGCATATGGGTAATTTCATAGACCCTAGCTCCTTATGATTCTCTCCAGAACCTATCTTCTTGAATCTTGAATCTGCCTTTCAGATCTACCTCAGACTGTTAAGTCCTTTTTGAGGAACCTCCCTCTGATACCACTTGATAGTTTATCTTTCAAGACAGCCTAAACACCTAGAGGGGGGGGGGGGGGTGAATAGGTTCTGCTTATTTATAAAAACTTCTAGGCAGAATTCAATTTAATGGCTAACACAATAATCACAGCAATCACAGAAAATAAAACATCACAGATTGCACAATGTTTTATAGTGGTTCCCCAAGGTCTGGGTACATCCACTTTCCCCCTTTACCTATCTAGCAGTATGCTAGATTCGGCCAAACTTCCACTAATCTCAGATCAACAGATCCTACAACTCAGAACCCAACTGGTTCCTACAACTCAGGCACAACAGCCCTACCTCAGCCTTGCCCCAAGGCCTACAACTCAGAGAAGACCCTTCTCCTACACTCAGGCACACAGCCCTACCACTCAGAGTACAACACTCCTACACTCAGCCTTTATAACATAGGCTTACAACTCAGATCTGTGTAAACAGATCCTACAGAAATATAGAAAAGATTATTTAACTGTCTTGCCTAAATTGAGAGAGAAAAGGCCAAGACAATTCTTGATCAGCTGATGAAATCAACTGTATCTGAGCTTTCTTCAAAGCTTCTTGAATATGAACTTAGCTGAGATGATTTCCAAACAGCTTCTTGAGAATCCACTGGTGGTTTCTTTCTTCTTCTTCAAATTCTGGCTTGATCTCTCTCTATCCAGCACTTTGAATGATTCTTCTGAATTCTGATTAGAACTCTTCTTTGATCTATCCTTAGATAGTCTTCTTAGATCTTCCGGAGAAGATCTTCTTAAGTGCCTAGCACTTTCTTGAAATGAATTGGATTGTAATCCTTCTCAACTTTTTGATTCTCAACAATGTATATCAAAAGGTTTCTTTCTCCTTCTAAATCTGTCTATTTATAGACTTCCTTCATGGTAACCGGCTGATCCGGTTTCTAACCGTTTTCTGACAAGTCTGACAGCTTCAGTTAACCGGTGGCAACCCACAGCTGTCAAGTCTTCAAACAAGTCTTGTGCCTTAGTCTTGAACCACAAGTTGTCGAGACAGTCTGTCAGAAAGTGTCGAGACCATCTGTCTATCTGTGTCGACACAATTGACTTTGGTGTCGACACAGTCTTCAGTGATGTCGACTAAGTTGCCTTTGAGTCGACACAGCTTCTTCTGAAAATAACTTGTTCTTGACCCTTCAGTGTGTCGACACAATCTTCTTTTAACTCTGCTGTAATGTGTCGACTTAATCACAATGTGTCGACACATTCTGCTGGTGTAGACAAACTTGAGGTCGACTATATTCTTCTGTGTCGACACATACTGCTGGTGTCGACAAACTTGAGGTCGACTATATCCTTTTGTGTCGACACATTTTCCCAATGTTGAGGTCGACGCTTTTCTTCTGTGTCGACACAAATTCCCAGTGTTGTGTCGACTTACTTCTTCTGTGTCGACACACTTTCCCAGTATCATTGTAGACTAACTGCTATGTGTCGACATACCTCCTCTGTGTCGACACTTTTTCCCAGTGTAGTTGTAGACTAACTGCTATGTGTCGACACTGCTTCCCAGTGTTGATGTCGACTAATTTCTTCTATGTGTCGACACATCCTTCTCTGTGTCAACACTTGGACTTAGAATTTTTTCTGCATACTTTATCAATTCTTCACCTGCACATGTCAACTCAAAAACAACATCAAATACACCTTGATGTATATCATTGAGCTAGGTTGGGCTTCTTCAAATCAGGTACACATTTTCCAATGTACCCAACAGAAGTCATAAAGGGGGAGAGAGTAGTAGTCAAAGTCTGCTCTGATCATGCTAAATGGATATCAAATAGCATCAGAGCAACTCTTGGATATCCTCCCCTATGTGATGATGACAATGTAGCTGAGTCATGAATACAACCTGCTCATACTAAAGGAGATCAACCTGAAGTTGCTCAGGTGATTTACCCCCCAGTAGATTTTGAAATGATTCAAGAGGAAGTTCAGAAAATTTATAGCCCTCCATTAGAGGCACACAATATTATTCTGGAGAAAGTAGAAATGTCAAAAGCTGTCATAGAAGCTCAGAAAGAAGCTCAGCTATCCAAAAAGAGGTTCAGAGAACATGCTGAGTTGAAGCAAGACTTTGAGCAATGGAGTCCTACTTCCAGAAAAATTATACTGACTACCTAGAAAGCTGTGAAGGATAAAACCTTTGATAGGGGTAAATGGTATTCAGAGCAGGAATGGAGTAAGTATCAGGCTGGGCAGGAAGCCATTCTTCAACATAGAAGAAGTGCTAAGGCTAGGAAGCTACCTGCTAATGCTCAGGAGCCAAGCAAGTACTTCCCAAAGCTATTTCACTATTTGGAAAGGCAGAAAATAAAGGCTGGAGAACAAAAGAAAAAAGCTCTGAAAGGAAAGAAGCCTGCTGATGATACTGAACTTCCTTTACAGGCTAAGATCAAGTCTGGAAAAGGCATTATTATTAAGGAGCCTAGTCAGTAATAGGATAGCTAGACTTATGTAAAAGAACAAAGTAATATTTTGTTTTTTGTTCTAAAAGGAAAATCTTGTAAACATATCATTTTTCTGAATTAAATGAAATCAGTTATTAGTATTAATTTTTTGTTATTTATAATGATTATATGTTAACCTGCTGTGAAATTGATGTACATCTATTTCTATTATGGTTTATTATGAGAGTGTATATCTTTGACTAAGGATTATGACTTCTCCAAATAGGGGGAGATTGTTGGGTACATTGAAAAATATATACCAGATTTGGAGAAGCCTCATCTTAGTCAATGATATGCATCAATTTGTATTTGATAGATGTTTGAGTTACATTGTGCAGGTTCAAGCATTTGAAGAAAAATTTCTAAGTACAAGAGTCGACACTTGTGAAAAAGTTGTGTGACACCCAAGCTATGTCGACACTAGAAGCAGTTGTGTCGACATACAGGACTTGTGTCGACACACACTCAATGTCGTCTGTCGGCAACAGCTATGTCGAAATCAGAAGGACTTTGTGTCGACACACAGGACTTGTGTCGATACACACTCAATGCCGTCTGATATACACTCAACATTATCTGTCTGCAGCAGTTATGTCGAGAACATGAAGACTTGTGTCGACACACTGGACTTATGTCGACACACACAACAGAAGAAGTGTCAAGTAGCAGAAGATTGACGGAGTCGACACATTGAATGCTGTGTCGACATCATGAAGACTTGTGTCGACACTTAACCTATATGTGTCGACATGTGAAGCAGTTTGCAGAGTGGAATGTGCTGAGTTGGAATGTATTTGATGAATCAAGTGACTTGACTGATGACTCGACAGCTGTCATAACCAACCGGTCTGACACCTCTGTCAGAACTATTAGAAGGTTGTTACAAATCGGATCAGCCAGTAACTGTTGGATCCCTAGTTAGACTTGGGCGAGGTTCACAAAATTAGGATATGACCACACATGTATAGATCAGGGTCATGACTATGTCTTAGAGTCTAGGTCAAGTCCTTAGAGTCAACAGTACCAAGGACCAGTCTTCAACACTGCCAAATACTCAAGACTTAGAGAATTCAAGTTTTTGAAAAAGGAGATCTACATTCGTCGATCTCCGGTCGATGATTGTCGTGCTCAGCTCGACTAACTCAGAGACAATTCTCTGAGCTGAGCTCGACGAACTTAGATCTCAGCTCGATGAACTCTGGACAAAGTGATAACTCCTCTAGTCAAACTTCAGTCAACGAACAAAGAACATCAGCTAGACGAACTCTGTCCTCAGGTCGACTAACACCTAAACTCTCAGAGCCAAAGATCTCTCAACGTCATAGTTGACTCAGCGCCACAGTTCACTCAAAGCCAAAGCTCACCCAGAGCCAAAGATCACTCAACGCTCTCAACGCCAGATCAATACTTCAACATTAAATATCAGAAAATATTCTAAGTCCAGACTGCAGACTCAGCTCGATGATCTCAGACTTCAGCTCGATGAACTTGATGCACAGAAGAATAAAGTTATCAAGCAGTATTAAGAGTTCGACGATCTTGGATCTCAGCTCGACGAACAGCTATTCTCAGCTCGACGAAAGCCATTCTCAGGTCGACAAACTCAGAGCACAGAATTTGCTAGTTTATGCAGTGCAGTTGTTCGCTGATCTCTTGTCGACGAAAACTGTAAGACATATTGTTATTTATTGTTTCTTTTTCTGTCTCCTTATTTTATATCTATTATAGGCTGTTAATTCCTTGGATAATCAATGCTCTTATATCCTTTGAATCGAGCCGTTACTGGCAGCATTGATTGCAAATATTCTCCATGGAATTAATTGCTTATATCTCTCGACAGATATAGAATAGAATATATGACAACATACTTGCCGTTTTCATTTTCCGAGATTTTGGCTAAGCATTAATTGCAGGTTTTTGAATTCCACCTTGAGGTAGTTATAGAGCATATAATCTCTCAGCCAGAAAGAAGTAAGATATACAGAAACCTTTCAGAATAAAAATTTTTTTGTTTAGAAAAACAAGAAGTGCAGTGCATACAGCTCTCTAAAGAAAAATCAATTGCTCTCAAAAGAAGAAGAAAGAACAACAATCACTATCAAAAGTCTTTCTTCTCCTTCTTTGTTTTCTTGGATCTCAAGTTACAAAAATATTCAAATCAGTCAAAGGATCTCAGAAAGTAGATCTTACAGCAGAAGACCTACTCACCCATTGCAAAGCTTCCACTCCTAAACCATTTAAGATCTCAGGGGGAGCTTTGACAACATCATAGAATCCACAAAGTCATGTCATTTTGATTTGAGAAAAGAAGACTTCAATCAACCTCTTTTCCCCACCTCTGTACAGGGTTTTAATTCCCTTCAAAATTATTCTGGTTGCAAGTCTCCTTCCAAAAGACTTGGGTTGGTTTTTGAGCACTTGATCAAAAGCTCATTGGTGGCAGTCACCTGATCAAAACCTGTAGTGGATTCCTATCTAGGGTGGTAGAAGAGTGGATGTATCCAAGTTTGGGGAACTACTATAAAATTCTTGTGTTATCTGTGTGGCTGTGATTTTCCTGTGTGCTTGTGCTGTGATATAATTGCATGTGCTGTGATATATTTTGCTGTGTAGCTTAGTTACCTTTTCTCTAATTTACTTGCTACACTTGTACACTTATACACTTATATCATAGTAACATATTTGATTAAAGACTTGTTATTTCCGCAAAATCAAAAAGACTTTAAAAACTCTATTCACCCCCCCCTCTCTAGAGTTGTTCAGAGCTTACCCTATCTTTCAATTGGTATCATAGGGTGGTTAATCACATCATACAGGCTCACACCTGGATTAATCAAGATCCTCAGGATAAACTCTGAATAAGTCTTACTAGTTTCTCAGTTTAAATTTTATTTTCTGATATCATGGCACAAAACAAGGATTATGCCAGCACCAGACCTCCAGTTTGCAACTTGCAAAAGTTTGGAATCTGGAAGGCGAGAATCAAACTTTATATGAACTATATTGATGAGGACATTTTTAATTCCATCTTGACAGGACCACCAGCTCCAGTGGCCTCTACTTCAACCCCAATAAATCTCAGTGCAGTGCCTCCTCCAGATCAAACTGATGCACATAAGAAAGCAAAGATTGCTGATGCCAGAGCTATGAACATACTGGCCCAAACTATGTCAGATGACATATTTCAGAAAGTTGTTGAATGCACATCTGCCAAAGCCATTTGGGATTCCCTCAACCAAATGGTAGCAGGATTTGCTGATGAGAGGAAGGATAGAAGATCCAACCTCATATCCCAATATGAGAATTTCAGGAAAGATGAAGCAGAATCTGTGGAAGTAATATACAATAGGCTGAGCTCCATCATCAGTGAGCTCAGAACACTGGACAAAGAAATTACTCTGACTGAGGTCAATGAAAAGATCCTTATGTGCTTCCCTAGCACATGGGACTCTAGAATTTGGCCCATCAGAGAAGCCATAAGCATGGCTGAAATCTCAATAGAATCTCTGCTTGGAAAGCTCAAATCCTATGAATAATTGATCAAGTCAAGAGAATCTACAGTTGAACCAAAGGCTCCAACACCCACCAGGAAGGAACAGATCTTAGCATTCAAAGCTTCAGAAGAATATCCTAGCTTGCCAGTCAATGAAGAACTCATGAGTCTCTTTGCTAAGAGATTCTATAAAATGACAAGGAAGGACTTCAGAAGGAATCCTTCAAGGCATGAAGATAAACCCAGGTATGACAAGACCCCTTCAAAAGAGGTTGTCTGTTTTGGGTGTAGGAAACCTGGACACTTCATCTCAGAATGACCAGAAGTCCAAAAGAAAGATAGAAGGCAAGAAAAGGACTCAAGAATACATCAGCACAGCAAGGCCTCCTCCAGCAAGTGCACAAAGAAGGAGAAGGGCTTTGTAGCTGAAACCTGGAGTGATTCTAAAGATGAAACATCCTCCTCCGGTTCCAGTGAAGATGATGAAGAAGAAAAGAAGGCAAGGGAAGTTTGCCTTATGGCAATAGATGCAGGAAGCAGCAGATCAGATTTAGAAGAATCAGATGATGAAGAATTCCTCTCTGAAGAGGATCAGGTAATTGCTTCCTATGACTTTCAATCTAAATAATTTCAATCTGAATTTAAACTCTTGTGTTTAGACCTAATAGGATCTGAGAAGAAAATCAAACTTCTTAGGGAAAAACTTTTTGAACAAGATAAAATCATTGCTGAAAGTGAAAAATTAACTGAAGAATTAAGCTTAGCCAATCAACAAATCGTTTTTCTAAAATCTGAATTAAGTAAGACTAAGGAACTAGAAGAATCCCTGAATGGTAGAAGCTTGCAACTGTTAAATATAACTAGCACAGTTAATACAAGATCTAACAATAACAAACTAGGATTAGGAGCCTCATCTAGTGAACCAATCCTATTTCAGAAAAATCAATTGTCAAAACCTATTAACTTCATCTCTGAAAATGGTAAGAAAAATACTGAACAGCTAGAGAAGGTTAACAAAGTTCTTATACAGTTAGAACTTAATAAAACCAATCAGAAAAGGGAAAACAAACAGCATAACTATGTTCAGCATATTTCGTCGAACGCAGAATGACGAAATGGGTATGGTTCGTCGATCCTCAGAACGACAAACCCTGAATGCAAATAATAATGTAAACTATTCTTCGAACTGGGATTGACGAAATCAGTATGGTTCGTCGACCAGAGATTGACGTTTCTGGGGCTCTGAGAATGGATACCTCCATTCTTCGAGCAGAGATCGAAGAACTCAACCCAGATTGTCGAGCTCAGATCGATGAACATACTCAAAATTTTCAAACTCAGTTTATAACCAGAGTAACCTAAAAACTGATAAACCCTTTAATCCCGTTAGTCAGTGGTTCATACCTCCTAGAAGGTATCATCCTTTAGGTTATAAGGATCAACCTGAACGTTCATTTATTTCAAGTTTCAGTTATGTTAAACAACAAGGACCCAAGGTAACCTGGGTCAAAAACTGCTAATCCTTTTGCAGGTAGAAGAGAACCCTGTCACTAAAAACAAGTGGTACTTGGACAGTGGTTGCTCTAAACATATGACAGGTTGCGAGGAATGCCTTATCAACTATAAAGCCAAGATTGGACCTAAAGTAATCTTTGGGGACTCAGGCTTTGGACTGACAGAAGGATATGGAGACTTCAACTGTGGAGCTGTCACATTCAAGAAAGTGATCTATGTAAATGGTCTTAAGCATAACCTGATATTAGTAAGCCAATTATGTGATACAGATTATCAAGTAAGCTTCACTAACTCTTTGTGTCTTATTTCTTTAAACAACGCAATTGTTTTAACATGAATTAGACAAGGCAACATCTACTTAGTAAATTTTGAATCAGCTAAATCTGGAATTTTCTTATTCAATTTGGTTAGCATTCAAACTAGCTTATGGCACAAAAGACTAGGACATGTAAACCATAAAAAATATAGCTAGGTTATCTAAAGACAATCTTGTTATAGGTTTACCTTCTAGTCCCTACAAGAAGGAAGGCCTCTACAGGGCTTGTCAGCTAGGAAAGCAAACTAAATCTAGTTTTAAATCCATTAATAAGAGTGATTCACCTAAAATCTTATACTTGCTCCATATGGACCTTTTTGGCCCTATTGCAGTATAAAGTCTAGAAGGAAAGTCTTATACATTAGTTATTGTAGATGATTTGTCTAGATTCACATGGGTTTTCTTTTTGAGAACTAAGTCAGATACTTTTAAGGTTCTCACATATTTTCTCAAGAACATACAGATTGAGTACTCTACTCAAGTTGCATTGATTAGAAGTGATCATGGTACTGAGTTTGAATCTCTTCTTATGCTAGAGTTCTGTGAGAAGGAAGGTATCAGACATTGTTTCTCAGCTTCAAGAACTCCTCAACAAAATGGGGTAGTTGAAAGGAATAATAGGACACTCATTGAAGCTGCAGGTACATTGCTTGCAGATGCTTACATGTCTCTTTCCTATTGGGCAGAGGCAGTAAGCACAGCAAATTATGTCCTGAATAGAAGCCTAATACATAAAATAAAGCTTAAGACTCCCTATGAACTACTCTAAGGGAAGAAACCTATAATAACTTATTATAAAGTATTTGTATGTATATGTTATATTCAAAATAATGACAAGAAACATCTTAAAAAGTTTGAAGCTAAGGCTGCAATGGGAATTTTTCTAGGATATTCCCAAGTCAGCAAGGCATATAGGGTGTTTAATAAATCAATATTAAAAATTGAGAAATCTATGCATGTAACATTTGATGAATCTAATATGTTTTACAAAGAGAGAAACATCTCTACAACCAATAATCTGCAGGTACAAAATTTGTGTGAGAGCTTGGATGATCTATATATTACTTCAAAGGATGAATCACATCCCTCTCCACAACCAATAATCTGCAGTTCAATTTCCTCCAACAGTTGATACAATTCCACAAGAGGAATTAAATCAAATAACTGTTTCTGAACCAACTCCACCTAATGATCTTTTCACACTTAGGGATCACCCTAGATCTCAAGTAATTGGAGACATATCATTAGGAGTGCAGACAAGACATCAACTTAACCCTGATGTGATGCTTTCCTGCTTTCTCTCTCAAATTGAGCCTCAATCCATATCTGATGCAGAGCAAGATCCAAACTGGATCACTGCAATGCAAGAGGAACTCAACCAGTTTGAGAGGTGTAGAGTTTGAAACTTAGTTACAAGGCCCAGGGGCTATCCAGTAATTGGGACTAAGTGGGTATTCAGAAACAAACTTGATGCCCAAGGTGTGATAGTGAGGAATAAGGCAAGGCTTGTTGCTCAAGGATACATGCAAGAGGAAGGAATTGATTATGATCAAACCTTTGCTCCAGTTGCTAGACTTAAAGCTATAAGGATTTTCTTAGCGTATGCAGCATTCAAAAAGTTTAAAGTCTACCAGATGGATGTGAAAAGTGCATTCCTAAATGGAGAACTCAAAGAAGAGGTGTATGTTGAACAACCACCAGGTTTTATCTTTCCATCTCATCCCTTTTATGTTTTTAAATTGCATAAGGCTCTCTATGGTTTAAAACAAGCTCCAAGAGATTGGTATAAGACCTTAGCCAGCTTTCTTTTAGAGCATGGTTTTTTCTAGAGGCATGGTAGATAGAACTCTTTTTACAAAACTACATCATGATAAAATTCTCTTAGTGAAAATATATGTAGATAACATAATTTTTGGTTCTACTGATCCCAAACTGTGCAAAAGATTTTCTGATTTAATGCACTCAAGGTTTGAGATGAGTAGCATGGGTGAGTTATCATATTTCCTTAGTCTCCAAGTGAAACAAACCCCTGAAGGGATCTTCATCTCTCAGTCTAAATATGCTAAAGAGCTTATTAAGAAGTTTGGGATGAATGATGCCTCTGCCATGAAACTCCCATGGCTGCTAATGCTGTTGTAGATGCTGATGAATCTGGAAAACCAGTTGATCAGACCATGTATAGGGCCATTATTGGATCCCTACTGTATTTGACAGCAAGCAGACCTGATATTATGTTTGGCACATGTCTTTGTGCTAGGTTCCAGGTGAACCCTAAAGAATCTCATCTTATTTTCTTGAAAAGGATTTTAAGATATATAAAAGGTTGTCCAGATCTAGGCCTTTGGTATTCAACAGAATCATCATTTGTGTTAACTGGATTCTCTGATGCTGATTATGCTGGATGCAGAGTAGACATGAAAAGACCCTCTGGAACTTGTCCGTTCCTTGGTGACAGTGGTTCTATAGAAAACAAACATCTGTTTCAACATCCACTGCTGAAGCTGAATATATGTCTGCAGGCAGTTGCTGTTCACAGATCTTGTGGATACAAAACCAACTACTGGATTATAGTGTCAACTTAAATAATTCAACTATTCTATGTGATAATACAAGTTCTATTTCAATTACACAAAATCCAATATTGCATTCTAGAACCAAGCATATAGACATCAGACACCACTTCATTAGAGATTATGTTGACAAATAAAAGATTAAACTTGAATTTATCTCTACTGATTTGCAAAGAGCAGATATATTCACTAAGCCATTGGACTCATCCAAGCATCTGTTCTTTGTCAATCAGCTTGGTATGATAAATGGTCAGGATTTAATCTAATGTTCTGTCTATAGTCAAAGAATTGTCTCTGTTCGTCGACCTAAGATCGATGAACTGATAACTGTTCTTGAGATTTTTCATCGACCTGAGCTCGACGAAATCTCTTAGTGAAGTGATTTTCGTTGACCCGAGATCGACGAACTTACTTCAGAAACCTTTCGTCGACCAGAGATCGACGAAATGTATTATATCCTTCAGACTGAGTTCGACGAACTGTTTAACCTTTAATTATTTCGTCGACCTCAGAACGAAGATTTTTTTCTTTTTCATGGACCGGAGTTTGTCGGTTCATATTCTGGAAAACCTTATATTTAGGTTTTCTTCGACCTCCGTCCCGCGCTTTCAGTTCCCTTTGCACTTGATTATCGTTTTCCTTTTGCAGGTGCTTTCATGGCGATTCCCGCTGGTTTTCTCACTGCCATGAAATTTGATGCTGGCTTCGACATAGACTTTGAATCATTCCAGTATTCTGATCCAGTTTTCCTGAACATTCTCCAACTACTAGAAGAACAACAACTGAAGACTCTGCTATCAACCCGAACCAAGATATCTTCCACAGAAATCAGGGAATGGGTGTATACAGCTAGTGTCGATGAGAATAAGATGACCGGCACCATCGCGGGTAACGCAATTTCTCTTACCCCCGATATTATTACTGAAATTTTTGGATTGAAAAATGGTGAGGAGAATTTAGAAATTGATTCTGAAGAGTTTGATTTAATGCTGAATACAATGGGGTATTCTGGAGACACCCCAAAAAAGCTCCTCAAGAAACTTCTGTCTGCCGAGTATAAATTTCTCGCAGATATAGTTGGGAAAGTGTTGCTCGGGAAGCACACTACGCATGATTATATCACCAGGCATCAGTTCCTATTCATGTGCTCCATTGTAAATAATAAAGCTGTGAACTGGGCATAGATTTTGTTCGATTTGATCACAAAGAAGAACAGCAAGAAATAGGTATGCTTTGGAAGGATCCTAGGGATCTTCCTAAAAGAAAAGGCTGCAGGATCCCTGGTCTCCTCGACCATATCCATCAATGCCTCAAAGAGACTCACCTGTGCTCTTTTTGGCAAGTGGGAGAGGACCATCACCAAGCCAACTAAGGCTACCTCCTCCTCCACTAAAACTTCCAAGAGTACAAGGGCTGCACCAGCCTCTCCCCACCCCACTGAACGACTCTCTTCCACCCCTCCACCACCTCCTGCCCCTCCAGTTCCATCCCAACAACAAGTCCCACCAACCCCACCCTCTACTACCATCCACATCCATACTCCAACACCACCAGCATCTCCACTTCCCTCTTCCCCTACACATCTACCATCTCCTCCTCCTTCACCTCAACCTGACACCTCCATCCCTACGCCACCTCCATCCCCTCTACCATCTCACCTGGTTGATATCCCCCACATCAACCTATCCTCCCTCCCCTCCTTTAACTTGCTCTCCTCTCCCCTGAACTCTCCATCTCCACAAAATGACTTCCCCTTAGAAACTCCACTTCCACCTCCACCTCCATCAACCACATCTACTGCTTCAGCCACTGCCCCACCATCTGCCTCTCCAACCCTGGATCCCTCTCTTACCACCACTCTCATCACTCTTCTCACCCCACTACTCAAAACCCTTATAGTAGAGGTCATTTCTCCTCTAGCTACCTCAATTTCATCTCTTGCTACCCAAATATTTGCCCTCACCACTGCTCCATCTTCAGTTGGGGGCCTGGCTTCAGCACATGTTGAAACCAGGCAGGGGGAGATACTTGATGAAGAAGCAGCAGCAGTAGCAGGACCAGCTGCAGTAGGACAAGTTGTACAGATATCAGATACAACAAACATGGATACAGAAGCAGAAGAAGATTTATTAGATTTGATTCATTTTATTGAAACTGACATGGACATTGATGAGTCAGTTATACTAAAAATAAATACTATTGGTGATATTTTCATTAATCCCATAGTAGACTTGATGAGTTTGTTAAGTTCTTTTGATACAGCTCATCACAGTCTTCCTCAAGCTGAGTATACCAAACCATCATTAGCTATTATTCCATATTCTTCCCCAATAAGCCCTGATGTTGTCAAACAACTAAAGGCCAGTTTTGCCATTCCTGCCACTCCATCATCTAGACAGATTGCCTCCCCAATTTTATCTTCTCCTATGGCCCCATTCTTTGTAATGGATGATTCTCCAGTACCATATCTGGATGCATTGATTATGGCTGACATAAAGGAAGAAAACAAGTTAGCTGCTCAGAGCACAGAAGTATACAGTTCTCCAGTTCCATCCCCAGTTCCATCTCATGCAACAAATAAAACAATCTCTGATGAAACACTAAGAGATATTGATGCCATGTATGATAATCCTCAATCCTCTGATGATGATGATGAGGAGGTGGAATCTAAGAAAAGGAAAATCTCTAAGAAAAGGAAGGCTCCACCTCCTCCTGCTCCTAAACTTGGAAACACCAATGATACTCCCTACTATATCCTACAAAAAATAACCCCATACGAGGGAATGTCGGCCTGGATGTGGCTTTCAAAGAATGAACAAAAGGCCAGGAAGAAAAGTAGAAGGTACTCTCCTCCCCTAGATTACAAATAAAGGAAGGATCCCCCTCCTTCTCCTCCACCAGCTGCTGGTGCTTCTAGAATCAGCTCTCAAAAGTCAGATGCACCCTCCAAGCCCTCATTCACCCAAACTTATCAGAGATAGGAAAGGCCATCTAGACAGCAATCACATGGAAGTAGTCAGTAAAGAAGTACTAGTTGTACAGAACAGATAAAAGAAATAGTATATCAGAAACCAGAATTCTCTCCTCCTCAATCACAGGCTGGACAAAGAAGACACTCTGTATCACATAAACCCAAAGGAAAATACAGTGAAGTTGCACCTCCAAAATCACTGTACACTCAAAGTAGTGAAAGCCAGATCGCAACAAACTTACAAGAACAGTCAACATAATTCAGGCTGTCACCCTGCTACCCTCTCAAGAAGATCAGTCACCTGTTAGTCAGGATGATGATCCAAACTTAAGGATGGACAGGCTTCAAGAATTGATTGCTCTGTCACAGATGAAAAAGGCTACTGAAGAAGGACAAGATCCAACTAAATTCTCTACAATGTCTACTTATAGAGAAAAAGAACTTGAAAGACTTCAGGTGAGCAAGAAATTGTTTGACCCTGCTGATTATATGGCTAGACATCCAGAGGCAATTGTTCCAAGAACATCAACCCAGACAGTGATTGGAGCAGCAGATTTTTATATATCAAAAAGAGAAGCTACCAATCCTAAACGAGAGATTATATTTACCATGCCTGGAGAACAGAAGAAGGAAGCAAAATACAAGAAGTAAAAACAGAAAATCCTAAAGAAGATTTGCTACTTGTCTTTGGTATACTTTGTTAAACTATGTTTTCTGTTACAAAGCTGACTATGTAAATATATCTGTTGTATTTGCTGTCAAATTATATTTCAGATATATATTGTATTTTTGCTTTGTATATTTTCTGGTATTGAGTCTGTAATTAGTGACCTCACCCAAATAGGGGGAGATTGTTGGATCCCTAGTTGGATTTGGGCTAGGTTCACTAAATTAGGATATGACCCAACATATATAGATCAGGGTCATGACTATGTCTTAGAGTCTAGGTCAATTCCTTAGAGTCAACAGTACAAAGGACCAGCCTCCAACACTACCAAAGACTCAAGACTTAGAGAATTCAAGTTTTGGAAAAAAGGATATCTACGTTCGTCGATCTCCGGTCGATGATTGTCGTGCTCAGCTCGACTAACTAAGAGACAATTCTCTGAGCTTAGCTCGACGAACTTAGATCTCAGATCGACGAACTCTAGACAAAGTGATAACTCCTCTAGTCAAACTTCAGTCAACAAACTAAGAATATCAGCTAGACGAACTTTGTCCTTAGGTCGACTAACACTTCAATTCTCAGAGCCAAAGATCTCTCAACGCCATAGTTGACTCAGCGCCACAGTTCACTCAAAGTCAAAGCTCACCCCGAGCCAAAGATCACTCAATGCTCTCAACGCCAGATCAATACTTCAACACTCAACATCAGAAAATATTCTAAGTCCAGACTGCAGACTCAGCTCGACGATCTCAGACTTCAGCTCGACGAACTTGATGCACAGAAGAAGAAAGTTATCAAGCAGCATTCAGGGTTCGACGATCTTGGATCTCAGCTCGACGAACAACTATTCTCAGCTCGACGAAAGCCATTCTCAGGTCGACGAACTCAGAGCATAGAATCTGCCAGTTTATGTAGTGCAGTTGTTCGCTGATCTCTAGTCGACGAAAACTGTAAGACATATTGTTATTTATTCTTTCTTTTTCTTTCTCCTTATTTTATATCTATTATAAGCTATTAATTCCATGGATAATCAATGCTCTTATATCCTTTGAATCGAGTCATTACTGGCAGCATTGATTGCAAATATCCTCCATGGAATTAATTGCTTATATCTCAGGACAGACATAGAATAGAATATATGACAACATGCTTGCCGTTTTCATTTTCCGAGATTTCGGCTAAGCATTAATTGCAGGTTTTTGAATTCGACCTTGAGGTAGTTATAGAGCATATAATCTCTCAGCCAGAAAGAAGTAAGATACACATAAACCTTTCAGAATACAGAATTTTTTGTTTAGAAAAACAACAAGTGCAGTGCATACAGCTCTCTGAAGAAAAATCAATTGCTCTCAAAAGAAGAAGAAAGAACAACAATCACTATCAAGAGTCTTTCTTCTCCTTCTTTATTTTCTTGGATCTCAAGTGACAAAAATATTCAAATCAGTCAAAGGATCTCAGAAAGTATATCTTATAGAAGAAGGCCTACTCACCCTTTGCAAAGCTTCCACTCCTGAACCATTCAAGATCTTAGGGGGAGCTTTGACAACATCACAGAATCCACAAAGTCTTCTCATTTTGATTTGAGAAAAGAAGACTTCAATCAACCTCTCTTCCCCACCTCTGTGCAGGGTTTTAATTCCCTTCAAAATTATTCTGGTTGCAAGTCTCCTTCCAAAAGACTTGGGTTAGTTTTTGAGCACCTGATAAAAAGCTCATTGGTGGCAGTCACCTGATCAAAACCTGTAGTGGATTCCTACCTATGGTGGTAGAAGAGTGGATGTACCAGAGTTTGGGGAACCACTATAAAATTCTTGTGTTGTCTGTGTGGCTGTGATTTTCCTGTGTGCTTGTGCTGTGATATATTTTGCTGTGTAGCTTAGTTACCTTTTCTCTAATTTACTTGCTGCACTTGTACACTTATACACTTATATCATAGTAACATATTTGATTAAAGACTTGTTATTTCCGCAAAAATCAAAAAGACTTTAAAATCTCTATTCACCCCCCCTCTAGAGTTGTTCAGAGCTTACCATATCTTTCAATAACAATTGGGAAACTCTATATAAGAGTCAGATCTGTGACAACAATAAGATAACATACAATAATATAAGAAGAAGAACAATACTAGAGAATTCTTTAACAAGAACAGGGAAAACCCTTACGAAGGCAGATCCAGAGCTGTCTACGAGAAAGATTCAGAATTCATTCTGAATTTAAGGAAGAAGCTGACTGAAGATCATCTTCTACATCAAGTGAAGATCCACCTTATTTTGTTCTATCAAGAATCTTACAAAAGCTAAGTCAGGTTTGATCAGAAGGGTCAGTTCATTCAAGAACTGATCAAGAAGGCTACACCAATAGAGAAATCTAGCTGGTGAATTTTCTGTATCATTATATCATTCAATTTCTTGTAGGATCTATTGATTAGATCTGAGTTGTAAGCCTGAAATTATAAAGGCTGAGATAGGGATGAAAGCCTGAGAGGTAGGACTTATGTAAAGTCTGAGTTGTAAGCCTAGTGATAAAGACTAAGGTAGGGCTGAGGCCTGAGGTAGGATTCTTGGGAAGAATCTGAGGTAGGACTTGGTTAAGTCTGAGCTATAGGAACCATTCAGGTTCTGAGTTGTAAGATCTATGGATCCAAGCCAGTGGAAGGAAGTTAGGATGAATCCAGTTATCTACTTGATAGGCAAAGGGGGAAAGTGGATGTACCCATACCTTGGGGAACCACTATAAATCTGGTGTATGCTGTGCTGTGAATTATGGTATATGCATTGAATTATCTGTGCAGAATTTAATCTAGCTGTTTGCCTATATAAATTGTATAAAAAGTTTAGAACGTATTCACCCCCCCCCCCCCCCGCCTCTAGGTGTTTAGGCTCTTGAAATCAGGTCTTTCAACAGAGTTAATCGCTGTTCAGAAGGAGAAAGATACAGAGACTCTAGCTTTGGTGTCTAACATCAACCAAGTACAATTCTTCTGTAAGATTATTTTGATTTGAGTGTAAGACTAACTTATAAAGGCTGAGTGTAGGATCTTTAAGTAGATCTGAGTTGTAGGATTTAGTTGTGAATCTGAGTGGTAGGTCTTTTGGCCTGAGGCAGGATCTGTTTCAGATCTAAGGTAGGAGAGTCATTCTCTCTGAGTTGTAAGGCTATCCTCCTATCCTGATTTGTAAGACTTTGAGTTAAAGTCTGAGGTAGGGTCTGGTAGGCCTGAGTGATAAGAGATTATATCTCTAAGTGGTAGGGCTTTGTGCCTGAGCTATAGGACTTGGATGAGCCTGAGAGATCTTGAGGGATTTTAGTTATAAGCTCATTGAGCCAAGTTGGAGAAGTTGCCTTATCTAACAATCTGTTAGAAAGGTGGGAGGGACAGTGGATGTACCCATAATCTGGGAGTACAACCTCGTATTCGATGAGTGGGTCCCCCCTCTAGGATCAGTACTTTGTGAGAAATCCAGGAGAGAGAGGGCTCAAGAAAGGGATGCGAGACCCTTCCAGTGCTCGCTGAGCAAATCGCGCGAGCCAGTTCTTTAGGCTTTAAGTGAAGCTAGACCTGTCAGCATCTTTTACTCTTAGGCGTTGAGTGAAGCTGGGGCTGTAAGCGCCTTCTGCTCTTAGGAATTGAGTGAAGCGAGACCTGTCGGTGCCTTCTGCTCTTAGGCGTTGAGTGAACCTGGACCTGTCGGCACCTTCTGCTCTTAGGTGTTGAGTGAAGCGAGACATGTCGACACATTCTGCTCTTAGGCGTTGAGTGAAGCTGGACCCATCGGCTCCTTCTGCTCTTAGGCATTGAGTGAAGCTAGACCTGTCGGCGCCTTCTGCTCTTACACATTGAGTGAAGCGAGACCTGTCGGCGCCTTTTGCTCTTAGGTGTTGAGTGAAGCTGGACTTGTCGGCGCCTTCTGCTCTTAGGCATTGAGTGAAGCGAGACCTGTCAGCATCTTCTGCTCTTAGGCGTTGAGTGATGCGATACCCTTCCAGAACAATGAAGTTTGACTGTTGGCAGACCACTTTTGGCTGCATATAGATGTTTAGAACTACGGAGCCTCGATGTTGGTAGACCATTTTCAGAAATCTATAAATAGACCCAAGGAGGTACCTAAGAAGTCAAGCTATCTAGTTCTCCTACTCTCTTGTCTTAAAGTGCTTTCTGAGGTGCCCTTAGCTCAACACAAGATAAGGAGGGGAAGCGCTCTAAGATCTTCCGGGTGTGTGGTGGAACCTCCGTTCTGAAGCCTTAGGTCAGTTTCAATTTCTAAGTCTTCGGTCTGCCAAGCTTGTACAACCCCATATTCGCTGGGGAGGACCAGGAAGACTAAGACTTCAGTGGTCAGGGTTGGGCTAGTCTCGGGTTAGCCCTAGGGCGGACCGGCAGAGTTCTCGCCCTTAAGGTGCTCCCGCCTATTGGTAGGCGAGATCGTTCGCGCCAGGACTCGGGTCCTCAGGTCAGCTTTAGGCTTCGGGACAGGAGAGCTCCCGCCCAAAAGGAACTCTCCCTGGGGGCGGGCGAGAAGGCGTTGAGTGAGCTTCACTCACTCAACGCCGCGTCAGGCAGCAGAGGGCATTGAGTAAGCTCCACTCACTCAACGCCGTGATTAGCAGTGAAGGCGTAGAGTGAGCTTCACCCACTCAGCGCCACGTCCAATGACAATGACGTCAATACCACCGAGAGCGAGAACCCTCTTGGCGGGAGATCTCGCCAAGGTGAGCCCAGCTATGGCTCAGCGAGAGCCTTCTCGCCCGGGGTTCTCGCCAAGCAGGTCCATGTGGTGGGGCCTGACGCCCAGGAAAAAGGATTATTTTGCTATTATTTCATTATCCTCGGGTTCAATTACCTATATACCCCTAGGATGACAGCGGGATTTGGCTATTGGCAGACCCGTCAGGGGGTATTTCAGTATTTTCAGGTCAGGATAAGACTATAAAAAGACCCATAGGGGCTCTTTGGAAGGTAGGGTTCTCATTTTACTCTCTAACTCCAGTGCTTTCTGAAGAGCTCCCAGTCCAGCTATTGGTTTTGGAGGGGAAGCTCTCAGAGATCTTCCGGGTGTAAGGTGGGACCTCCCAACGGAGGCTTTGGGTCAGTCTTAGGACCTTAGCAGCTAGTCAGGGGTCGAGATTTGAGAGAAGTAGGCGTCAGCTACACTTTGGTTTGTGAACAGTCGTTGAGGTCAATTTTGGCTTCAATAGTTCTGGTGCGGTGAGCGTGGAAGCAGTCGGTGCAAGAAAATCTTGATTCGAGTCCCATGGTAGGAGGTGAAGGTGAAGGATCTGGCGCAGGAGGATCACCCACCCAGGGAGAAGAGGCGATAAGGAAGATGTTAGAGGATTTCAGGCGAGAGGTCATGCAGACGATCAGCTTGGCCTTCTCGGCAAGGAATGAGTGGGAGACGCTGCAGGCTCCTGTGGAGGCGGTTCCGCTGTTAGGCGAGAACACCCCAGGGCAGCGCCTCGGGAAGGAAGTCCCGGTGGAGGCAGGCGAGAGGGATGTGGCTGCGCGGGAGCTTTTCCCAGGACAGCATCCCGGAAAGGAGGTTCCGGTGGATCTGGGCGAGAAGGACGCGACAGTGCGGGAGCTCTTCCCTGGGCACGGTCTCGCGAATCGGTCCAGCCAGCCGAGGTCACAGGATGGGACCTCTCGCCAGGCAGGGGGCGAGACCCCTTTTAGTGAGCTCATCGTCTCGGCTCTAGTGCCGGAGGGGTTCAGGGAGCCGGATATGACCTACTACACCGGGAAGGATGACCCGGTTTAGCACGTGCAATGGTTTGAGGATGTGGTGTCGATAAGGCAGATGTCGGATGCCTTCAAGTGTAGGCTTTTTGCCATCACTCTGAAAGAAAAGGCTAGGGACTGGTTCCACCAGTTGCCGGCGAGCTCGATCTACAGTTTTGAGGATCTGCGCAGGGGTTTTCTGTTGAGGTTCTCGACTTCGAAGAAGCGAAAGAAGGAGGCTGAGTGCCTGTTTGCAGTGAGGCAGAAGCTGGAGGAGACGTTGGGGCATTATGTTGATCGGTTCCAAGAGGAGATTCTCCTGGTCCAGGAGGTCCCGGGGTATGCACTGATGCTTGCCTTCACCCTAGGGCTGAGGCCGGGGTTTTTTTAGCATGGAACTAAAGAGAGTGCCCCCTCTCTCTTTTGAGGAGCTCATGGAGAGGGCGGCAAAGGAGATAGACTTCAAGAGGGCAAACCCTGCGTTTGCGAGGAAGCTGGCCAGGTTGGCGGAGGATGATGTGAAGGAGCCGACAATAGGGAGGCAGAGAGAAGTGAGAGAGCAGAGGGAGCCAAGGGAAGATAGGAGGAGGGAAGAACCCTGAGGGCAGGGACAGTAGCATGGGGGACCCAGGGAGCTGAACAACCGATTGGGTTGGAGGCCTTAGGAAGGCCTCCCCCAGGGCCAAGGGGGTTTTCAAGGAAGAGACAACTTCTGGGAGCCGAGAAGACTCGAGCAGGGAGGATGGAGACGGGGACTGAGAGGTCACCCCCCACCACCGTAGGAGGCCATGGAGGTGGGGAGAGGAAGAGGGATAAGAATTCGAGGAGCAGGGAGAAGAGGAGGAGGAGAAGGAAGAGGGGGCAGGGTGGCATTGCCCTATTGTGACTTCCATCAGGAGGAAGGTCACGCAACGGCCACCTGCCCAGAATTTCTAGAGGTGAGGGAGGCCAGAGGAGCGGGAAGGCAAGACCCGCCTACAAGGATCGTCGAGGTACAACACGGAGAGGCTGAGGATAGATGTGAAGATAGGGTCGATGTGGGAGCCTGAGGGGGGATCGGAGTGATCCATGGGGGAGTAGGGATCGAGGCAACCTGCAAGGGGAGCCTTCAAACCATGTTCTGCAGAGGGGTTGCCTCGACCTCCCTAGCTCCCCCCCAGAAGAAAAAATCACCTTCTCATCTGCTGATATGCCAGACTACGAAGACCCGTTCTGCGACGCACTAGTGATCCAGACAGCGGTGGAGAACTTCACAATCTCCCGGATACTGGTGGATAACGGGAGCTCCGTGAACGTGATCTTCAAGAATGCCTTCGATGAAATGAGGGTGGAAGGAAAAAGGGTCCTGGCTTCCGACGGACCGCTTTTTGGTTTTTTGGAGAGAGGAAGGAGGTAGAAGGGGGAGTGGGCCTGCATGTGAAGCTTGGGGGCGTCTCGCGGAACTGTAGGTTCGTGATCGTAGACGCCCCAAGTAGCTACAACGCCATCTTTGGGCGTCCTCTCATCAGCGCCTTTCGCTGTATCCCCTTCTCATTTCATCAATGCCTCAAGTTCAATAATGGAGGGGTGCAGGTTAGGATCAGGGGGGATCCGAAGGTGGCAAGGCAGTGCTATGTGACAGCAGTAAACACCGTGTCGTGGATGGCTGAGGCGGAAGAGCTGGAGAAAGAGATGACTGGGCTGGAAGGAAGTATAGAAGTGGAGGAGGCGAGCCCGCAGGAGGCGGAGGACTTGATGATGGAGGAGGTAGTAGAGATAGAAGAGATGAGCCTGGGAGAGGCAAGGGAAGGAGAGCATAGGCAAGGAGAAGGCCTGGTGGAAGCGATGGGGGTTGACGAGGTCGGAGGAGAAGAGGTTGAGTAGGAGGAAGCGAGGGCAGGTTGGGAGCGGCCGAGGCTGGAGCCGGCTGAGGAAGTGGTGGGGATGGAGGTACTCACCAGAGCGGGGCAAGTATAGAAGGTGCGGGTCAGCGGAGGCTTAAGCCTCGAGGACCAGGGGCGGATGCTAGCCTGCATCCAGAGCAACATCGACATCTTCGCTTGGAGCGCGGCAAACATGCCGGGCATCGATGCGGACGTAGCTTGTCATCGCCTGAACCTGGACCCGAGGACTCGCCCCGTATGCCAGAAGATGAGGGCCATCGCCACCAAGCTGGAGGAACCCATCCGAGAGGAGGTCAGGAAGCTTCTAGAGGCAGGCTTCATCTCGGAGATCCAGTATCCAGGCTGGATCTCCAATGTGGTAATGGTAAAGAAAGGGGGAGGAAAGTGGCGTATATGTATCGATTTTTCCCTGTTAAATAAATCATGCCCCAAGGATTGCTATCCCCTGCCTCGAATCGACGCGCTGGTTGATTCAGTCGTTGGTTTTTCTGTTATGAGTTTTTTGGATGCTTTTTCAGGTTACCACCAGATCCGGATGCACCCTCCCGATGTCAAGGATGTCTCCTTCATCACGAGAGAGGGATGCTTCAGCTATAAGATGATGCCCTTTAGATTGAAAAACGCAGGGGCAACATACCAATGCATGATGGATCGAGTCTTTCGATACCAAAGGGGGAAGAATCTAGAGGTCTACGCCGATGACCTACTGGTCAAAAGCAAATGCGTGGATTCCCATTTGCAGGACTTGGAAGAAACGTTTGCCACCCTGCAAAGGTTCAAGATGAGGTTGAACCCCTTGAAGTGTGTCTTCGGGGCCAGTCGCGGGAAGTTTCTCTGACACCTCTTGACTCCGGCAGGGGTAGAACCTAACCCGGACAAGGTGAAGGCTATATTGGACTTGGAGTCGCCTCGCAACGCCAAGGAAGTCCAGCGCCTGGCGGGAAAGTTGGCCGAGCTAAGCAGGTTCCTCTCTCGGTCTAGGGATAGGTGCTCTTATTTCTTCAAAGTACTCCGCGGTGATCAGGTGTTCGAATGGACGGTCGAATGCGAAGAGGTCTTCCAGGGGCTGAAGAGGCAACTCTCCCAGGCGCCGCTGCTCCAAAGCCCCAAGGAAGGGGAAGACCTGGCCTTGTATCTCGGGATGGGGGTGGAAGCTGTGAGCTCCGTCTTGGTTAGGGAAGAGGGGAAGAAGCAGCTACCCGTCTATTATGTAAGCCGAATCCTGAAAAAGGCGGAGCTCCGCTACCCCATCCTGGAGAAGTTGGCTTATGCCTTGGTCGTTTCGGCAAGGAAGCTTCGTCCATACTTTCAAGCGCACTCGATTAGGGTAATCACTGACCATCCTCTTCGAAAGATCTTTGAGGGGGTAGAGCATTCGGGAAGGCTGGCAAAGTGGTCTATCGAACTGAGCGAGTTCGACATCTCGTTCATACCAAGACTCTCCATCAAAGCTCAGGTCGTGGCAGACTTCCTGGCAGACTATGTTGCTGAAGCAGAGAGTAAGGAGCCGAAGCCCTACGAAGCATGGAAGATGATGGTCGATGGGGCCTCGGGAAGGCACTCCCTGGGAGGGGGTGTAGTGTTGGTAAGTCCACAAGGGGTTACCATAGAACAGGCGGTAGCTTTCCACTTCCCAGTTACCAATAATCAGGCGGAGTATGAGGCTGTGATAGCCGGCCTTCGATTGGCAAGGGAGTTGGAGATCCAGGAAGTGGAGACCTTCACTAACTCGATGGTGGTAGCATCGCAAATCAGAGGGGAGTTTGAGGCTCGGGAGCCTACCCTTGTGAGGTATCTATCCAAGGTAAGGGCAATCATCGGAGGGTTCCGTTCCTTTTTTATTCGACACGTTCCCAGGGAGGAAAGCACAACAGTTGATCGGTTGGCGAAGTTTGGGCCTCGGGGAGGAGGAACCTTAACTGAACTTTTCCGGCCAGCAATTGAAGAGGGGGAGTTGATGGAGGTGGGATGGCGATCCTCATGGGTGGACCCATTGGTGACCTTCCTTACCACATGCAAGCTGTCAGAGGGGGTTAAGGAGGCAAAAAGCTTTAGGCGAAAGGCAGCCCACTACCTGATGATGGAAGGGGGCTTGCACCGGAAGATGTTATCGGGGCTCCTCGCGAGATGTGTGATCGAGGAGGAGGTCCCGAGAATCCTGGAGGAGGTGCATTCGGGAGAGTGCTGCAGTCATTCGGGAGGAAGAACGTTGGAGGCAAGGGTGATAAGACAAGGATACTTCTGGCAGACCTTGAGGAAGGATACAGCCGAGTTTGCAAAGAGATGTCTGAAATGTCAAGTACACGCCCCCCTCCAGCTCTTACCCGCATAAAGGCTTCGAAGCATCATGGCCCCATGACCCTTCGCCATTTGGGGAATGGATCTAGTTGGACCCTTTCCTCCAGCTAGCGGGCAGAGGAGGTTCCTCCTAGTCATGATCGACTACTTCTCAAAGTGGCTGGAAATCAAGGCCCTAGCCAAGGTTACCTCCCAGGTCATCAGGAACTTCGTCTGGGGGGAAATCATATGCAGGCATGGGCTACCCCAAGCGATAGTGACGGATAACGATCCTTAGTTTGCCAGTGAAGAGTTCATCGGCTTCTGCACCCAACTGGGGATTGACCTCAGGTTTGCCTCTGTCCATCACCCCCGGAGCAACGTCCAGGTGGAAGCGGCGAATAAGATCATCGTGAACTTGCTCAAGAAGAAGGTGGAGAACCTGAAGGGCAACTGGGTGGAGCAACTCCCTTCCGTCCTGTAGGCCTTGCGAACAACTCCGAACACGGCCACAGGGGAGACCCCCTTCAAGCTCTCTCATGGATGTGAGGCGGTCTTTCCGGTGGAATTCGAGGTTCGGTCTCCACGGGTCGTAACCGCGGGTGAGGGAAGCGAAGCTTAGAGGTTGGAGAACGAGAAGGGGTTGCGCCTCTCGTTGGATATGGTGGAAGAGCTACGGGATGTTGCTGCCATCAGACAAGAAGAGATAAAAAGGCGAATGGACAGGTACTTCGATAAACACATTAGGGTTAAGCAATTCGCCGAGGGGGACCTAGTGCTAAAAAAGGTCGACGCAGCAGGAAGTTCGGCCCCTGTGGGCAAGCTCAACCCCAGCTGGGAAGGGCCTTACATAGTAGAGAAGGCTCTGGCTAATGGGGGTTACTACCTCCAGGATGTGGAGGGAAGGACCTTGAGCCACACCTAGAACGGTGATGACTTAAAACGTTTCTACCCTTAAAGGGAGAGAAGGATTGTAATATGGTGAATAAGTATTATCATTTCAAAGTAGTCTTTTCAGAGTGTTGATTCTCTAAGAAATGCTATCATAAGAATAGTTCTTTTTTACCCTAAAATGCTTTTACTTTAATCGACTATGACTCCCCATCTTGATGATAGAATGGGCCTAGTTGAAGGAATCTTCATCAACACCCCGAGCTCGGCTCGGCCCCAGGTAGACCCGCTGCGCAGGCTCTCATCTAGCTGGCAGGTCCGAAGGCTCGCCTGTAGGGGAAAGGTTTGGCTTGATCTTCATCAACACTCCGAGCTCGGCTCGGCCCCAGGTAGACTCGCTGCGCAGGCTCTCATCTAGCTGGCAGGTCCGAAGGCTCGCCTGTGGGGGAGAGGTTTGGCTTGATCTTCATCTATACCCCGAGCTCGGCTCGGCCCCAGGTAGACCCGCTGCGCAGGATCTCATCTAGCTGGCAGGTCCGAAGGCTCGCCTGTGGGGCAGAGGTTTGGCTTGATCTTCATCAACACCCCGAGCTCGGCTCGGCCCCAGGTAGACCCGCTGCACAGGCTCTCATCTAGCTGGCAGGTCTGAAGGCTCGCCTGTGGGGGAGAGGTTTGGTTTGATCTTCATCAACACCCCGAGCTCGACTCGGCCCCAGGTAGACCCGCTGCGCAGGCTCTCATCTAGCTGGCAGGTCCGAAGGCTCGCCTGTGGGGGAGAGGTTTGGCTTGATCTTCATCAACACCCCGAGCTCAGCTCGGCCCCAGGTAGACCCGCTGCGCAGGCTCTCATCTAGCTGGCAGGTCCGAAGGCTCGCCTGTGGGGGAGAGGTTTGGCTTGATCTTCATCAACACCCCGAGCTCGGCTCGGCCCCAGGTAGACCCGCTGCGCAGGCTCTCATCTAGCTGGCAGGTCCAAAGGCTCGCCTGTGGGGGAGAGGTTTGGCTTGATCTTCATCAACACCCCGAGCTCGGCTCGGCCCCAGGTAGACCCGCTACGCAGGCTCTCATCTAGCTGGCAGGTCCGAAGGCTCGCCTGTGGGGGAGAGGTTTGGCTTGATCTTCATCAACACCCCGAGCTCGGCTCGGCCCCAAGTAGACCTGCTGCACAGGCTCTCATCTAGCTGGCAGGTCCGAAGGCTCGCCTGTGGGGGAGAGAATTGGCTTGATCTTCATCAACACCCCGAGCTCGGCTCGGCCCCAGGTAGACCCGCTGCGCAGGCTTTCATCTAGCTGGCAGGTCTGAAGGCTCGCCTGTGGGCGAGAGGTTTGGCTTAATCTTCATCAACACCCCGAGCTCGGCTCGGCCCCAGGTAGACCCGCTGCGCAGGCTCTCATCTAGCTGGCAGGTCCGAAGGCTCGCCTGTGGGGGAGAGGTTTGGTTTGATCTTCATCAACACCCCGAGCTCGGCTCGGCCCTAAGTAGACCCGCTGCGCAGGCTCTCATCTAGCTGGCAAGTCCGAAGGCTCGCCTGTGGGGGAGAGGTTTGGCTTGATCTTCATCAACACCCCGAGCTCGGCTCGGCCCCAGGTAGACCCGCTGCGCAGGCTCTCATCTAGCTGGCAGGTCCGAAGGCTTGCCTGTGGGGGAGAGGTTTGGCTTGATCTTCATCAACACCCCGAGCTCGGCTCGGCCCCAGGTAGACCCGCTACGCAGGCTCTCATCTAGCTGGCAGGTCCGAAGGCTCGCCTGTGGGGGATAGGTTGGGTCCTTGACTTGTGGTCCTTGGTTCTTGATTTATGGTTGCTCAGTGTTACAACAAGCCCGGCTCAGCCCCCGGTAGACTCGCTGCGCAGGCTCCCATCTAGCTGGTAGGTCCGAAGTCTCGCCGGTGGAGCGTAGATCCAGTTCGTGGGAAGGTATCTTGTCATGACCCTGGCCTAGATCAGAGACAGCCCTAAAGGTCTCAGCCTGTAGAGGTCTCGGCCAGTCAGGGTCTCGGCCAATAGGGGTCTCGGCCAAAAGGCCTCAGCTGGGGGGATCTCGTTGAAGAAGGCCCCCGGCAGACCTGGGCATAACGACCTAATCGATGGCGCAAGGCTCCCGCCTAATCAATCTCTAGGGAAGGTGGCCCTAAAGAGACTAAGGGTCTCGGCGGAAGCTCGCGCGGAAGCCGCTGACTCTCTAACCTATTCGTTCAAGCAAACACCGGCAGTGAAAAATGAAACATTGCATTATATTAAATATTTACAGGGGTTTGGAGCTTCGCGCTCACTACAAAAGTGTATCAAAAGAAAAAGAAAGAAGAAAAAGAACTTCAAGGGGACGCGCTGTAATCCCTGCTGGTACTCTCGCCCGAATCCTTGCCGGAGTCCTCGCCCGAGCTCGCCCCAGACGTCTCGCCGGCAGCGGAGGAAGACTTCGGGATATCTGAAGGAGGAGAGTCGGGCGCGCCGGGAGGCTTTGGGACTGGATCGAATAGCCAGGGGAGGAGTTGGCGGGCGTCGATGGTTACGCCGTCCTCCCGAAGCAGCTTCGTGTTTCGCAGCGTCTCGACCGTGAGCCTGACGGTAGCCTGAGAGTTCACCTGGAGCAGCTTGTCGATGTCGTACACCGAGAAGTGACGACTCTTTAGTCTCTCATCAAGCGTCGGAGGCGGGACTTTCGCTGCTTCCGCACGCCGGAGTTGGTCCCTCAGTAGGACGTTCTCGCAGCGTACGTCAGCCAACTCCGCGCGGAGCGCCATGGCTTGGGCAGAATCCTGTGGAGAAGAGATCAACTCAGTAAATACTACGCAAGCGTGACTTCGAGTAGAGAGAGCTAGGGTCCAGGAAGATCCTGCTTACCTCGGCTGCGGGGCGTAGGGACAGCGCTTGTTGAGCATCCGCCAACTCTTGTCGAGCATTCACGAGCTCTGTCTCCGAAGAGCGTGCTCTGGCCACTGCTTCTTCCCTCGCCTTGTACATGTCGGCGAAGTTCTTGTCGATGTTGATACTTCGACGCGCGCACATGTGCGCAAGTTCGAACCCGCGAAGAAGGGCCCGAGTAGCGTCGAAAGCTAGGAGCTGGGTGGGCGTCTGGTCGAAGACACTGGCGCCCTCTCGGCTATAGAGGCCATAACCCAGCGAGAAGGCCTCGCCAGTAACCTCATCCCGCTCCGACCAGCTGGGGAGGAGCGTTGAAACCGCAACCCTGTTGGATTCGGGATCCCATTGGAGCAGAGGCTTCCCTTCCGCGTCGACGTGCTTCGCACCGAGGCCATAATTTATGTGCCCTTTCGGCACTTCCTTGGGAGGGGTCTGGGCAGAGGTCTCGGCAACGACTCCCTCTCCTCCAGCCACGTCTGCGGCCGGAGGATTCTCGGCAGTAGCCTCGGTACGCCTCCTGGCGGCAGCACCCATCTCGTTGGCCATCTGGAGCAGCCCTTCGAAGGACTTGCCCAAGGCGGGATGTCAGGCAGGCGAGACGGCCAAGCCCTTGCCCTTGTCCGCAGCGGATGGCTTTGGCCTCTTCAGCGGTCGCGGGGCGGGAGCGGTGCCTTTTCGCTTCTTAGCTCCGGGCACCAAAGGCTGAACGGGCTCTTCCCGGCAGGCGCGAGCGCTGGCCTCCGTGAGAGCGAGAGAGCCTCTCGCAACCCGATCCTCGACACCCGGGGCCACAGCGAAAGGTTGGCGTAGAGGGACCTCCCGCTCTCCTGCAAAGTTAGCGCTATTCAAACACAGGAAGATCCTAACAAAAGATCAAATCTAAGGCGAAACCGTACCTTCGCACGGGTGGACGGGAGGAAGGGAGTCGACGTCTCGCCGGAGGAAGAGAACGTCAAACTCCTTTGTTCCAAAGAACTCCAGGAGTGCGCTCTCGCGCGACCCCAGAGTGGGCGGTTTGTAAGCAGCATTCTCGTACTGGACCGGTCGGAGCGGGACGTTGCCGAAGTCCCCGGTGACATAGACAAACTTCTCGCCCCAATGGTGATGTTTATTGGCGAGGCCGGTGGTCTTGAGCAGCTGCCCGGATAAGAAGACCACGCCGCCTTTGGCGCGGAAGTTGAATAGCTTACGGAAGATCGACAGACTAAACTCGATCCTCTCGGATCGCATGTAGCAGATGAATGCCACAAGGATCGCGATAGAGTTCGGGTTCAGCTGGGCGGGAACCACCCCATAGTAGCGGAGGGCTTGCCGAATCTCCGGCCAAAGGGGGAGGCGGAAGCCCACCTCGAAATGTTCGAGGGGGATGGCGAGCTCTCCCGCTTCCGGGGTATTCACCTTGTCGTGATTACCCGGATTCCGCGCCGAGAAGCCAGTGGGAATGAAGCGGTTGACGATCAGGTTGTACTCGTCCAAGGTGAGCGTGCAGGAGGGGAAGAGGTGCTTGCGGAACGCTTCCGCGCAATGAGCGCGACCTTCGTTCTCGCCCGGCATTTTGGGTTAAGGGGTAATAGCGAGAACAATAGAGAGGCAGAAGCGGAAGCAAGAGGGCGGGAGCAATGAAAGTAAATTGAAGTTCCGGATCAGAGAAGTAAATGCGGTTGGTAGATTTCTATATTTATAGGGAACCGTGGTCGTTACGGCTCCGTCCGATAGAGAGAGAAAGTGACAGCGGGGTACAGCTGTCACGATCTGGGCCGGCGACGCCTCGGTTTTCCCCTCGGGGGTGACAGCAGTCGACGATCGTCTCTAGCTTCAGCGCAAGCCACTTAGTTTTGGCGCAAGCATCCTAATTACAACACATTCTTAAAATGCGCAGCACAATGAAAGAAGAAACGAATAGTAATTTGCTCTCGCCGCCGAGAGCTGAATAAAGTTAATAACAGTTATTGCAGAGGCATAAAGGTACACGGCGGAAGGGAAGGCTAATAAGAGAGAAGGGGCGAGACCTAGATGAACTAATACGGTTCCTAGCACCATCGCCCTCGCTCTTGCCGCCTAGTTCTTGGAGGCACCAGCGGGTTGAAGTAAGACGACAGGGTGGTACACCCTAGGTTGATCCGCCTAGCATGATCCCGGATCTGCACGATGCATCTCCCTGGCGAAGACTCGGCAATAGGCCCTCCCGGTCGATCAGTCTCGCCCAAGAAGAAATCCCGCTCCAGGGCCTCCAGCCTTTGTTCCACGGATTCACGGAATGCTTTCGCTGCGGCAGCATGAGCGCGGTCTCGCCGGATGAGCTTGGACAAAATGGCCGAGATCTTCCTCCTCCGCTCCTTCGCGTTCTCGGCGCCGTTTAAGGTTTCTTCTATCTCGTCGGGCGAAGGAGGAAGGGATTCTTATTCTTCTTCTTCTTCTTCTTCTTCTTCTCTCTCCTCATTGGCTTCCGACCGAGAGCTGGGATCCCCTGCGAAAAGTGCGCCCAAAGTTTTGATTAAGGCATAACGATCAGCCGACAAGAATGTCTCGCATACCTGCAGCCTGGCGAGAGCCGTTGACTGACGTCGGGTGAGAAGGCCCGACCCCTCCGTCAGCTCCATAAAGGAGGTGGAGAGGCTTGCCTCGCCCTGGGCGGAAGGGTTTGCGTACAATGGTCCCAGCCTTGCCGGAAGCAGGGAGAGAGTTGTCCTCTCTCAAGGTGAAAGTGCAGGATAAGATCAATCCTAACTCTAGAGGGGGGTGAATAGAGTTATTTAAAATAATTTTGCAAATAAAACTTGTGTGCAGAGAAAATTTTACTTTACTTAGTGTAAGGTGCTATAGCAAATAATCAGAGTAAAAAGAAATTCACAGCACAAAGCAAAACACAAAGAGACAAGCAATCCAGACGACACAAGGAGCTATAGTGGTTCCCCAAATCTGGGTACATCCACTCTTCTATCACCCTTGATAGGAATCCACTTCAAGATGAGTTGATCAGGTGTCTTGAGCACCAGAGAGTTTTTGACCAGGTTCTCACAAACCAAAGAAGCTGATTTTGACCAGGTTTCAGCAAAACCAAAAGTAACTTTTGAAGGGAGTTAAAACCCTGTACAGAAAGAAAAAGAAAAAGAATGATGTTGTCTTCTCTATCAACAAGTAGAGAGAAGCAAAGGTGGATCTGAAGTTGTTGTCAAAGCTCCCCCTGAGATCAAGAAGAAGTTCAGGAAGGAGAGCTCTGCACAAGGGTGACAGGTCTTCAAAGATCTGATTTGCTCCAGCAAGAGATGATCCAAGAAGGTTGGATGGTTGTGTCTGAAGCAATCAGAATTCCTGTGAGTGAGTCTTTCAAAAACAATATCACACAGAGAAAGAAGCTGAAGTCCTGTATTGTTGTTTTCTTTTTGTTCTGTATATTCTCTGTATTCTGAAGAATTGAAAGAATGAATTATATATCTGAGTCTTCTTCTTCCTTTTCTTTGATAGCCGTTGGAAGTCAGCATTAATTGCTTTCCTTAAATGTCCATGCCTCAAAGGAAATGACAGGCAGACATTCCTTAGAAAATTCCTTGAGCCATGCACCAGATATGCTGTAACGGCCAATAAATCTTCAGCATTAATTGTCTGACAGAAGGAATTTGAATTCCTATTCAAGACTGACTGAGGACAGAAAAGCGTCGAGCTCACAATAAAACGTCGATCTGAGCACGACACACGTCGGCCAGAGAGTGTTTTCTGTAAGTAGAACTGGGTTCGACGGAACGTCGAGCGGAGGTCGACTCAATGTCGAGCTGAGGTCGACTCTGCGTCGAGCTGAGATCGACTCAGCGTCGAGCTGAGATCGACTCAGCGTCGAGCTGAGATCGACTCTACGTCGAGCTGAAGATTATTCTACCTAGCCTATGTGACCTTTATAACAACAAGGAGGTCACAAACCAAAATCCCTATAGAAGTATAGTCATCCTGGTCCAAATAGTAATAGGGTGTTCCAACAATCTCCCCCTATTTGGATTAGGATTACTATTTACATGAATTTAGGGATTCAAAGAAAGATAAAGCAGATACAATACATTACAATACAACCAGACATGACAGAATAAAAAGCAGCATATATAACATTATATAGCAGCACAAATGTTCAAATGTCCTGAGTCCAGCATATATAGAAAGAATTAAAGCATCTTACTTTACTTTCCCTTTGAGGCTTTGTCTTGATCACTCTTTTTGAAGATGATTTCTCTGTTTGGATTTGAAGCTTCCTTTTTAGATCTGTAATCATCAGCTGCACCTAAAGACTTTTGATCTCTTGCACTGGGTGGTACAGCTGCTGGATGGAGTTGCATATATCTGTCTGAATCAAAGAATTTCTTAGACTTATATTTCTCCAATTCCTCTTTTCTTTGGTCTGACATTGTACTGATATGAGAGGTGTCCAGACATTTTTCTCTAGCTTTATTAATCTCATTTAAAGCAGCCATTTCTGCCATTCTAGCTTTCCAGTAGGCAGGAGTTTTGGTAGGATCTTCAAAGGGTACAGCTGGTTCAAATCTGTTAGAGGAGAGTTCTTGAGAGGTAGATGGGGTGAGGTCAGCTCTAGGTCTATAGGGATAGGGGCCAGAGGTTGGATCAAAGGCTCCTCCCCTTTGATAAGGTTGAGAACCTGATCTTCCTCTAGACTGCCTTCCTTTGTAGTTTCCTCTTTGCTGACCTCCCCTTTGCTGACTGTCTCCTTGATATCTTCTTGCTTGATATGTTTTTCCATGTAGAGCTGAAGGGGCTGGATTTGAAGAAAGACTAGCACCTGCACCTGCATCTGGAGGAGGTGGAGGTGGAGGCTGATGGACAGGTTTGGATGGTCCTTCATTAAACTTTCTTTTCTTCTTCATTGCTTTTCTCTGATTTTGGGAGTACTGCATCCATGGCTCTGTGATTTCACAATTGTATTTGATATAGTAGGGAATGTCATGGTCTGTAGCTCTGGCAATTGGGACTCTTTTCAAGGCTTTTGATCTAGCTTTCCTCTTCCTTGCAATAGTTGCAGAGGAGTCATCAGAATCTGTAGCAAACTCATCTTCAGTACTTTGAGATTCTTCATATGGATCTATGTACTTCCTTTTAGAGATAGGAAAACTGATGGAATCTGGAGCTGCTGAGGAGGAAACTGAAGGAAGAACTGCTGACAGTGGGGAGGAGGAGTCTACTACTGTAGGAGAGGGCACAGCCTCAGGAGCCATAGAGACTAAAGAGGCTGGTTCCTGAGGGGCTTGAGAGACATGGGTCTCAACTGCATCAGGTGTCTCAATTTCTTCACCTGAGGTTTCAACAGCTGCTAATATTTCAATTTCATTATTAGCAGGAGCCACTGCTACCACTGCTACATCAGGGATCTTCAGAAAAGGGACAATAGCCCTGGACAGATCTTCTTGAATCTGAGCTGGAGGGGGGAAGCTCTGAACAGAAGCTGGAGGAGGAGCCTCAGATACTATCTGAACTTCTGCAACTGATACTGTCTCTGAACATGTCTGAACAAACTGAACTGAAGAAGGAGGCAGCTCTTCTTCTGCTGACATCTCCCCCTGCCTAGAATCAGTGGCAGCTGACTCTAGGCCCCCAGAAGAAGGGCATGCCAACTGAGAGGAGAGGGAGGAGACAGAGGCAGAAAGAGTGCTCAGGGAAAGAATTAGAGGAGCCAGCTTGGCATCCAGGAGGGAGGAGAGCCTAGGGGACAGAAGGTCAAAAATTTGATTGGCTAGGGGCAGGAGAGCTACTTGCTCAAGGGGAACTTGAGTAGAGGTAGATGGAGTAGCAGAGGCTGTAAAAGGGGAAGATGTTAAGGGTGGTGCAGACAGTGGAGTTGTAACTGGCTCATGGATGGAGGAAAAGAGTAGCTCTGAAAAAGTAGATGAATGGGGGAATTCATGAGGAGAGGAGGTAGAGGCATACATGAAGGAGTCTTCATGCATGTCAAAAGAGAAGAGATCCTCATGAGGGGAGGAATCCAAGCTTATGGGAAGGAAAGTAGTGAGAGGTGGAAGGGAGGAGGCAATGGTAGAGATGGAGGAAGGTAGAGGTTGAGAGGATGAGAGAACTGTGGTTGAGGGGATGAAAGAGGATGAGAGGGTCAGAGAGTCAGGAGGCACAGTCCCTGCTTCTGGACCAGTGGACTGAGGGGAAGTGACCTCTATAGTCCTGGTGTCTGCAGAGGACTTCATTGCTGCTGCTGCCCTGGGATTCACAATTCTTCTGTCCCACTTGCCAATTAGGGCACATGTGAGCCTCTTGGAAGCATTGATGTGCTTCTTGGAGGACACAAGCAGTTGGGGGCAGCAATGGTTGAGAATCAACCCAAGAACTCTTCCAAAGTGGACAGAGTTTTTATCCAATTTTTTCTTAATCAATTCAAACACAATTAATCCCCAGTTGGGATGTTTCTTATCTATAAGTGCAGCCATAAGGCAGAACTGATGCCTAGTGATTGCATCATGTGCAGTCCTCTTTGCACAGATCACTTTTCCTGTAATGTCTGCTAATAACCTATATTCAATAGCTAGGTTAACTTTGAGGAGTTTAGAGGGGTTACCAGCAGCATGCCCCATCCTGTCTAGCATCAAGGCATACTCTTCCACAGATAGTTCTATGCCATCATCTCCAGCAGCAAAGTTGAAAACCTCTGAAATTATTTGAGGTGAGATGACTACCTCATTTCCTGAAACTTTCCCAGTCAATGTATTGTTATCTGAAATAACTGCTGTAAGACTCCACTCTTTGATCTCTGACTCTGGGAGAGGGATCCTGGTTGACATAAAGTTAACCAGTTGCTGCTCCTTGAAGAGGTCCAGAATATCCAAAAAGTATTGTGGAGATCCATCAAAAGAATCGAAGTCGATATCAAATCCAGAATCGAACTTCATGGCCGCCAGAGCTCCTGCTGTGATCGCCATTTTCCTGCAAAAAGAATACCTTCCAAGATCAAGAGTAAGGAATTTGGAGGGAGAAAGCTTGAGCAGAAAGATATGAAAGCGCAACTGCGAACGACGATGAAAAAATGATTTTATACTTAGGGTTCGACGCAGAAAAGGAAAGAACGTCGAGCTCAGTTCGACGCTCTAAGGCTCTAGGAGAACTGAAACGACTCAACAGCGTCCAGCTTAGGTCGACGTTCGACGCTTTGGCTGAAGCTATACGTTGAGCTCAGGTCGACGTTGAACGAAGACGTCGGCCGGGGAGAGAGAAACTCAAGAAGCCAGGGAGCTGTGAACTCAGTTCGACGCTAGAAGCTGAGTTCGACGTTCGACGCTTTTGAGGGCGACGGACCGTCGATCTCTGTTCGACGCAGCGTCGAGCTTAGTTCAGAGCTCAGAGAAACCACTCAGACAGAGGAATTTTAAAATGAAATTTTTCCTATTCCTGTTAATTATGGGTTTCAAAATCTTGGAGTTTTAATTTATGCTGTCTCCATCTAGCATTCCCAACTGATTGAGGAAAAAGAGGTGCTTCTTTTCATCCAAGGGCTTGGTGAAGATATCTCCTCTCTGTAGTTCAGTGGAAATGTATTCTAGTGCAATTTTCTTCTTTTCTACATTATCCCTTAAGAAGTGATGTCTGATCTCTATGTGCTTGGTCCTACTATGGAGAACTGGATTTTGAGCAATAGATATTGCACTGGTATTATCACAAAAGATTTTAGACATCTCTAAGTTGTACCCATAGTCTAGGAGCTGGTTTTGAATCCACAAAATCTGTGAGCAACAACTGCCTGCAGCCATGTATTCAGCTTCAGCAGTTGATGTGGACACAGAGGTTTGTTTCTTACAGAACCAGGAGACAAGTCTATCACCAAGGAATTGACAAGTTCCACTGGTGCTTTTCCTGTCTACTCTACATCCAGCATAATCAGAATCTGAAAATCCAGTTAGATCAAATCCTGAGTCATGTGGATACCAGAGACCTAGATTAGGACAACCTTTTACATACATAAGAATCCTCTTAACTAATGTGAGGTGGGACTCTCTAGGGCTTACTTGGAATCTAGCACAAATGCATGTGGCAAACATTATATCTGGTCTAGTAGCTGTTAGATAAAGTAATGAGCCAATGATTGCTCTATAGCTTGTCTGATCAACTGGTTTTCCAGATTCATCAGCATCTAAAACAGCATTTGTAGGCATAGGTGTTTTCATAGAAGATGCTTCAGACATTCCAAATTTCTTAACCAATTCTCTAGCATACTTGGTTTGAGAAATGAAAATGCCATCCACATGTTGTTTAACTTGCAATCCAAGAAAGAAAGCAAGCTCACCCATGCTACTCATTTCAAACTTTGAGTGCATAAGTTGTGAGAACTTTTTGCATAAGTTTGAATCAGTAGACCCAAATATGATGTCGTCTACATAAACTTGTACTAGTAGGGTATGGGACCTATGGGTTCTAACAAAAAGAGTTTGGTCTACTCTACCCCTTTTAAAATCATTTTCCAACAAAAAACAAGCTAAGGTCTCATACCATGCTCTAGGAGCTTGTTTGAGACCATATAAAGCTTTATGCAGTTTAAAAACATGATCAGGAAAGGTTGGAGAGATAAAACCTGGAGGTTGCTTTACATAGACTTCTTCCTTGATGTGTCCATTGAGAAAAGCACTCTTGACATCCATCTGATATACCTTGAATCTCTTGTGAGCTGCATATGCAAGGAAGATTCTTATGGCCTCCAACCTTGCAACTGGTGCAAAGGTTTGGTCATAATCAATTCCTTCTTCTTGGCAATATCCTTGTGCAACAAGTCTTGCCTTGTTTCTCACAATTATTCCTTGATCATCCAACTTGTTTCTGAATACCCATTTGGTTCCAACAATTTGCTGGTTCCTTGGTCTTGGTACTAATTCCCAAACTTTATTCCTTTCAAATTGATTCAACTCTTCCTGCATTGCAATGATCCAGTTTGGATCTTGCTCTGCATCTTGTATGGTTTGAGGCTCAATTTGAGAAAGAAAGCAGGTGTGCATAATATTTTTATTAACTTGATTCCTTGTTTGCACACCCACTGAGATATCTCCAATTACTTGTGAGATTGGGTGATCTCTTGTTGTTGCAAGATCAACAAGGGGTGTTGATGATGCACCAACCTGTGTTGTTGTTTCCTCTTATGGAACAACAACTGGTTCCTCAATTTGTTGGCCTTTTGAACTTTCCAAAACCTTAAATTCCTCTTCATTGTCACTGAGTTCAGTGTCTTGCTGAATTGGTGAAGGTGATGACCCTTTGTCTGTGATGGTAAGCTGCTTCAGATTTTCTGAAATTGAATGTTCCTGCAAATTGCTTATGGTAGAAGTCTCCTTCTCCTTATAAGACATGTTAGTTTCATCAAATGTAACATGCATGGATTCTTCAATTTTATTTGAGCACTTGTTAAAAACCCTATAAGCCTTGCTAGTCATGGAGTATCCCAGAAACACTCCTTCATCAGCTTTGGCTTCAAATTTAGCTAGGTATTTCTTGTCATTATTGTGAATGAAGCAAATGCAACCAAAAATTTTGAAATAATTCACTTTAGGTTTCTTCCCTTTGAGTAACTCATAGGGAGTCTTACCCTTTAGTTTATGTATCAGGCTTCTATTCAAAACATAGTTGGAGGTGTTCACTGCCTCTGCCCAAAAGGTTAGAGGAAGGTGAGGCAACAATGTTGTGGCAGATTCAATAAGGGTTCTGTTTTTCCTTTCAACTACCCCATTTTGTTGAGGAGTTCTTGGAGCTGAGAAGGTGTGCCTGATACCTTCCTTCTGACAGAACTCTAGCATGAGAAGAGAATCAAACTCTGTCCCATGATCACTTCTGATCAGGGCAATGTGAGTATTGAACTCAATCTGTATGCCTTTGAGAAAATCTGTCAAAATCTTGAAGTTATCAGACTTCTTCCTCAGAAAGAACACCCAAGTGAATCTTGAGAAGTCATCTACAACTACTAAAGCATAAGATTTTCCTCCTAGGCTTTGTACATTAATTGGTCCAAAAAGGTCCATGTGCAATAAGTACAAGATTCTAGGTGAGTCACTCTTATTAAGTGACTTGAAACTGTTTTTAGTTTGCTTGCCTAACTGACAGGCCTTGCAAAGTCCTTCCTTCTTGTAGGGACCAAAAGGTAGTCCTCTAACAAGGTTGTCTTGGGATAACTTAGCAATGGTTCTAAGGTTCACATGTCCTAGTCTTTTATGCCAAAGTTCATTTGGTTTGCTAAGGGAGTTAAATAAGCAAATATCTACTTTAGATGAATTGAAATCAACTAGATATATGTTATCTTGTCTATTACCAATTAAAACAATGTTGTTATTTAATGCAATATTGCATGCTGAGTTGGTAAACCAAACCTGATAACCAGCATCACATAGCTGGCTGATGCTGATTAAGTTGTGCTTTAGTCCTTCCACATAGGCCACTTTCTTAAATGTGATTGACCCTATCTTGACTTGGCCATAGCCTTTTGTTTGTCCAAAGTTTGAATCTCCAAATATTACTTTGGGTCCATGTTTGGCTTTGAAGGACACAAGGTTCTCCTTGTTGCCAGTCATGTGCTTTGAGCACCCACTATCCAAGTACCACTGCTGGTTCTCACTTGGATAGGTCTTTACCTGCACATATAACAAATCATTTGTTTTTGACCCAGTTTACCTTGGGCCTTTCTTGATATCCTTTAAATTCTGAAATAAAAGACATCTCAGGTTGACTCTTATAGCCTACAGGATGATATCTCCTAGGAGGTATTATCCATTCAGCATAAGGGTTAAAGTGATGAGATGTGGAGCTGGAATTAAATCTTGAGTTAACCCCTGAGAACTGATTTTTGCTCTGAGCTTGGCTCGACGCACGTCGAGCTTCGGTCGACGGACTCTGGTGAGTGCGTCGAGCTCCATTCGACGGCGAAGGCTTGCTTTGTTCAGAGGGTAGAAGACGTCGACCTGAGTTCGACGTTTTCTTGCGATTACGTCGAGCTCTGGTCGACGTCCGTCGAGCTTCGTTCGACGCTTCTTGTCCAGTTTCCTGGGTTAAGTCAGCATTCTTCCTAGCCACTATCAAGACTCCTTTACCTTTTTCACTGGTAAATTTGATTGGATTTGTCAGCACTATGGGTTGGCTGGATGAAGCACCCAAGCCCAGTGAACCATTCAATCTTGAGTTCACTGTACTTGTGATGTCCATCAATTTGATACTTCTCCCATTAAGGGTTTCTTCAAATTGTCTGGCCTTAGATAGCTCACTTTTCAGTGAAGCTATCTCCTCCCCACACTGCTTCAACTCTTCTAAGAGTCTAAGATTATCTGAGTTAATGGATTTGCATTCAATTAATTGTTCACTTAGAGTTTTAATCAACTTTTGAGACTCAATCAAGTCAATGCACATAGATTTAAACTCAGATTTGAAATCATCAGAAGTAAAGTCAAATGAATCTATTACCTGATCCTCAGTAAGTTCCTGATCAGATGGGTAGTCAGCATCAGGCTCTGAATCAGTGTTCTTTTGAGATGCACTGATGGCCATCATGCAGAATCCCTTTTCTTCTGCATCATCCTCATCATCACTGGAGCTGGATGATGAATCAGACTCATCAGAGTCACTCCAGGATTCAGCCACAAATCCTTTTCTGGTGTGCTTGCTGTTGCTGGGGGAAGGCTTGTCATGGTATTTCCTTGACTCCTTGTCCTTCCTTTTATCCTTTCTTTCCTTCTTGTCCCTTCTGTCCTTGTCTTGATTTTCTGGACAGTTGGGGAAAATGTGTCCTGGTTTCCTGCAGCCAAAGCAGATAATATCTTTATTATTAGATCTGTCATACCTTGGCTTGTCTTTGTCTTTGGATGACCATCTTCTGAAGTTCCTTTTATTTAGCTTATTGAACCTTTTGACCAGTAGGCTCATAAGCTCTTCATTTCCCAACACCTTTTCTTTAGGTTCTTCTTCCTGTGCTTTGAAGTCAATAGTTTTCTCAGCCTTCTCTGTTGGTGTGGATGTCTTCTGCTCTTCTTCTCTCTTCTTAATAAATTGCTCATAGCTCTTGAGCTTTCCTAGAAGAGCTTCTGTGGATAACTCACAGACATTTCTTCCATCTTTAATTGACCAGATTCTTGAGTCCCAAGAGCTAGGGAAACAAGTCAGTATCTTGTCATTTATCTCAGTGAGAGATATGTCCTTCTCTAGTGATCTAAGCTCACTTATGATCAGACTCAGTCTGTTGTACATGTCAGCAACTGACTCAGACTCTGCCTTTTTGAAGTTCTCATACTGGGTGATGAGGTAGGATCTCCTATCCTTTCTTTCATCTGCAGAACCTGATACAATTTCTGAAAGTTTTTCCCAGATTTCTTTAGCAGTATTGCAATCAGCTACTTTCTGGAAAATGTCATCTGACATGGTTTGAGCCAAAATGTTCATGGCTTTAGCATCTGCTGCCTTCCACTTCTTTATGTCAGCATCAGTTCCTGAAGGAGGAGGAACAGCTGATGTACTTGTTCCTGTGGGAGGTCTTGGACAATCTGTCAACACAGAATTAAAAATGTCTTCATCAAAAGAGTTCATGTAAAGTCTAATCCTTGCCTTCCATAGTGCAAACTTAGATAGATTGCACATAGGAGGTCTAGTACTAGCAAAGTCCTTGTTTTGTGCCATGAGTTTTAAGGATAAGAAAAACTAAGGAAAATAACCCTTTGAGAGAAATGATCTTATCAGGGATCTTTTGATCCAGGTGTTAGCCTGTATGAATGATCAACCTGCCTCTGATACCAATTGAAAGTGCAGGATAAGATCAATCCTAACTCTAGAGGGGGGTGAATAGAGTTATTTAAAATAATTTTGCAAATAAAACTTGTGTGCAGAGAAAATTTTACTTTACTTAGTGTAAGGTGCTATAGCAAATAATCAGAGTAAAAAGAAATTCACAGCACAAAGCAAAACACAAAGAGACAAGCAATCCAGACGACACAAGGAGCTATAGTGGTTCCCCAAATCTGGGTACATCCACTCTTCTATCACCCTTGATAGGAATCCACTTCAAGATGAGTTGATCAGGTGTCTTGAGCACCAGAGAGTTTTTGACCAGGTTCTCACAAACCAAAGAAGCTGATTTTGACCAGGTTTCAGCAAAACCAAAAGTAACTTTTGAAGGGAGTTAAAACCCTGTACAGAAAGAAAAAGAAAAAGAATGATGTTGTCTTCTCTATCAACAAGTAGAGAGAAGCAAAGGTGGATCTGAAGTTGTTGTCAAAGCTCCCCCTGAGATCAAGAAGAAGTTCAGGAAGGAGAGCTCTGCACAAGGGTGACAGGTCTTCAAAGATCTGATTTGCTCCAGCAAGAGATGATCCAAGAAGGTTGGATGGTTGTGTCTGAAGCAATCAGAATTCCTGTGAGTGAGTCTTTCAAAAACAATATCACACAGAGAAAGAAGCTGAAGTCCTGTATTGTTGTTTTCTTTTTGTTCTGTATATTCTCTGTATTCTGAAGAATTGAAAGAATGAATTATATATCTGAGTCTTCTTCTTCCTTTTCTTTGATAGCCGTTGGAAGTCAGCATTAATTGCTTTCCTTAAATGTCCATGCCTCAAAGGAAATGACAGGCAGACATTCCTTAGAAAATTCCTTGAGCCATGCACCAGATATGCTGTAACGGCCAATAAATCTTCAGCATTAATTGTCTGACAGAAGGAATTTGAATTCCTATTCAAGACTGACTGAGGACAGAAAAGCGTCGAGCTCACAATAAAACGTCGATCTGAGCACGACACACGTCGTCCAGAGAGTGTTTTCTGTAAGTAGAACTGGGTTCGACGGAACGTCGAGCGGAGGTCGACTCAACGTCGAGCTGAGGTCGACTCTGCGTCGAGCTGAGATCGACTCAGCATCGAGCTGAGATCGACTCAGCGTCGAGCTGAGATCGACTCTACGTCGAGCTGAAGATTATTCTACCTAGCCTATGTGACCTTTATAACAACAAGGAGGTCACAAACCAAAATCCCTATAGAAGTATAGTCATCCTGGTCCAAATAGTAATAGGGTGTTCCAACACAAGGGATGATCGGCATCCTTAGTGGTGGAAGGGTCAAGGGCCACCTCTCCCGCCTGCAGGGCGGGATTTGACGCTGAAGGAAGCAGTTCACCGGTTCTCGCTTCATCTTCCCGGGTGACAAGACCAGAGACGGCGGAAGCTGGCTCTGCGAGAAGATAGTTAAGAAAAAGAAAGGTAAGGTTGAAGTATTAAGAAGTGGCGGAAAGCGTACCTATCACCCGGGTCTCGGCTGGAGGAATTGTCTCAGAGACCCTCGTTCGATCCTCAGGAGGGAGGACTGACGAATCTGGGGGAATCGGGGAAGACCCAGCGACGTCATTCGGAACGGATTTCTGCGAGATGTCGCGTTAACTATCGGGCCTGTAGCGTAATCAGCTCGGTAAGCATGGTCGGAAGGCATACCTTTTGGGGAGAGGGGTCCCCCGCAGGGATGGGAGTAGGAGAAGGTGGATCCCTGTTCTCGCGAGAAAGGTCTTGCCGGACCACTTTCGCTTTCCTCTTCCCCTTTTTCTTCTTCGGCTCAGAAGGGCCGGTGTCTGAAGATTTCCTCGATAGCCAGGGCGCTACCGCATCACTGTTTGCTAAGGCTCGCGCTTGAGCCGCGTTTAACCGATCTTGAAGGTCCTGCGGAAGGGGTTTGCTAACACGCTTAGCAGACATCTTGGTATTGCGCATAAAGCCCCGAGCGGGAGCTTAGTGAAGAAACAGTAGTTCGGAGGCAGGACTTATGGTCACCCGTCGGCGTGTATTTATAGCCGCGGTGGGGCCCGCCAAAAGATTCTCTTGGCTGACAGGCACATGTCCAGCGAATATTTTGGGGTTGGACTTGTCTTATCGAGCGCAGGGCTAGCTCGAAAAGAGCGGGGATTGTGTACAACCCCATATTCGCTGGGGAGGACCAGGAAGACTAAGACTTCAGTGGTCAGGGTTGGGCTAGTCTCGGGTTAGCCCTAGGGCGGACCGGCAGAGTTCTCGCCCTTAAGGTGCTCCCGCCTATTGGTAGGCGAGATCGTTCGCGCCAGGACTCGGGTCCTCAGGTCAGCTTTAGGCTTCGGGACAGGAGAGCTCCCGCCCAAAAGGAACTCTCCCTGGGGGCGGGCGAGAAGGCGTTGAGTGAGCTTCACTCACTCAACGCCGCGTCAGGCAGCAGAGGGCATTGAGTAAGCTCCACTCCCTCAACGCCGTGATTAGCAGTGAAGGCGTAGAGTGAGCTTCACCCACTCAGCGCCACGTCCAATGACAATGACGTCAATACCACCGAGAGCGAGAACCCTCTTGGCGGGAGATCTCGCCAAGGTGAGCCCAGCTAAGGCTCAGCGAGAGCCTTCTCGCCCGGGGTTCTCGCCAAGCAGGTCCATGTGGTGGGGCCTGGCGCCCAGGAAAAAGGATTATTTTGCTATTATTTCATTATCCTCGGGTTCAATTACCTATATGCCCCTGGGATGACAGCGGGATTTGGCTATTGGCAGACCCATCAGGGGTATTTCAATATTTTTAGGTCAGGAGAAGACTATAAAAAGACCCATATGGGCTCTTTGGAAGGCAGGGTTCTCATTTTACTCTCTAACTCCAGTGCTTTCTGAAGAGCTCCCAGTCCAGCTATTGGTTTTGGAGGGGAAGCTCTCAGAGATCTTCCGGGTGTGAGGTAGGACCTCCTAGCGGAGGCTTTGGGTCAGTCTTAGGACCTTAGCAGCTAGTCAGGGGTCGAGATTTGAGAGAAGTAGGCGTCGGCTGCACTTTGGTTTGTGAACAGTCGTTGAGGTCAATTTTGGCTTCAACAAAGCTTACAAGGCAAAGTAAGTGTGCTTTCACCCCTTCCCCAAGGGTTTGGACTCCACAAGAAGCCGGTTTCTGGTTTCAACATTTGGTGCGGTGAGCATGGAGAGTGATCAGCACCAAAAACTTTAGCAAGCTCAATGACTGGAGGCGAAGGGAAAGGTTCTGACCAGGCCGACTCGCCACCCCCTCCCCCTCTCGCTACTCTCAGCATGTTTGAGGATTTTCGGTAAGAGATGCGGAACCTCATAACCTTCGCACTCACTGATCGCAGCGAGTGCTCGACACCATCGATCCCAGTGGTCACATCCCTTGCTCTGGGCGAGAACGCTCCTATTCGGCGGCCTGGGAAGGAAGCGACGATAGAAGGTAGTGGGAGAGATATCCCCGGGCGAGATCTCCCAGGGAGAGTCTTATTCCCTGGTTCGGCGGAGGAGGGAAGGCCCAGCAAGATGGAGGCGCGAGACCGCCTGACTCACCCGACGAGTGGCGGGAGCCCTTTTAGTGACCTGGTCGTTTCCGCCCCAGTTCCGGAGGGGTTTCGCGAGCCGGAAATGTCCTACTACATCGGGAGGGATGACCCGGTTCAACGCATCTAATGTTTTGAGGATGTGGTGTCGATCAGGCAGATGTCGGATGCCTTCAAATGTCGACTCTTCCCCATCACTCTCGAGGAGAAGGCGAGAGATTGGTTCCATCAGTTTCCATCCAACTCCATCTACTACTTCAAGGTCCTGCGCCAGGGGTTCTTGCTGAGGTTCACCACTTTCAAGAAGAGGAAGAGGGAGTTGGAGTCCCTATTTATTATCAAGCAGGGAGTGAACGAGACTCTGGGGAGCTACGTGAATAGGTTCCAAGAGGAGGTCCTCCAGGTTCAAGAGATGCCCGGGCACACCCTCATGGTGGCCTTTACCCTAGGGCTTCAGCAGGTTTTCTTCAGGATGGAGCTGAAGAGGGTGCCTCCACTATTCTTCAAGGAGCTGATGGAGAGGGCTGACCGTGAAGTCGAGGGGGAGGCGCCCAACAAGGCATTTGCCCGGAAGTTAGCCAGGTGGGTTGTGGAGGAGGAGAAGGAGACAAGAGGTGGAAGGACAAGAGGGCAGAGCTCAGATAGAGGGAGAAGGAGCAGCAATAGCCGCTAAGGTGGGGACACGAGGAGTTGAATAATTGGCTAGGCTAGAGGTAGCCAGAGCGGTAGGACTAGGGCCTGAGGAGGGGTTTCCATGGAGCAGACCACCGCCAAGGAGGGCAAGGCCACTTCAACCCTCTAGGTTGGAGGAAGGGAAAGAGGCCTCCCCTCCCCAACCAACATCAAGCTATGGCGATAGCTCTGGGGAAGAGGAGAGTGCATAGGAGGAGGTCGGAGGGTAGAGAGGAGCTGCCCTATTGTGATTTCCACCAGGAGGAAGGGCACACTATGGCTACTTGGCCGGAGTTCCTAAAGATGAGGGGGGCTAGAGGGCAAGCCCAGCAGCACCAAAAGCAGTAGTGCCGCTAGGAGGTGCAGATAGAGTAAGTCCTATCAGTGGGAGAGGAAGATAGGTGCAAGGACCGAGCCTATGTAGGAGGCCGAGGAGGGATCAGGGTGATCCATAGGGGGGTCGAGGCCCCCCGCAGGGTGAGCCACCATACCATGTACTGACGGAGCTTCGCCTCCACGTCCCTGACCCCACCCCCAGATGATAATATTACCTTCTCTAGGAAGGACATGCCAGTCCACGAGGATCCGTTCTATGATGCGTTGGTAGTCCAAGTCGCCATCGAAAATTTCACCGTCTCCTAGATCCTCATGGACAATGAGAGTTCCATCAACGTCATCTTTAAGAAGGCAGTCGACGCCATGAAGGTGGAGGCTAGGAGGGTGTTGGCCTCAGATGGGCCTCTCTTCAGATTCTCCGGGGAGAGGAAGGAGGTAGAAGGAGGAGTAAGACTCCATGTTACCTTGTGGGGATAGTCCAGAAACTGCTAGTTCATCATCGTGGACGCTCCCAACAGCTATAATGCCATATTTGGACGACCCCTCATCAATGCCTTCCGTTGCATACCCTCCTCGTTCCACCAGTGCCTTAAGTTCAACACCGAGGGCATCCAGGTCCGGGTACGTGGAGACCCCAAGGTAGCGAGGGAATGCTACTTGACTGCGGTCAACACCATCTCCTAGAAAGGAGGAGCTGAGGAGATGGAGAGGAGGATGTACGAGCTATCTTTCTAGGAGGCCGTGGGAGGGGCTGAGGAGATGGGGGTAGAGGAGGATGAGGTCCGCACCCATGTGGAGGTGGCAGAGGAAGTGTTGGAGGAGCAAGCTAAGGTGATGGCTGTGGAGGAGGCTGAGGAGGAAGTCCTTGCCCCAGGAAAGGGGGCAGTGGGCGAGTGGGGAGACCAGTCCTGATTAGAGGTAGCAGAGGATGTAGTGGAGATGGAGGTTCTCACCCGGGAAGGAAGGGTGGAGAAGGTGCACGTCAGCGGGGGGCTGAGCCTAGAGGATCAGGGGAGGATGCTGGAGTGCATACAAAAGAACATCGATGTCTTCACATGGAGCACGACTGACATACCGGAGATTGATGCAGATGTTGCCTGCCACTGCCTCAACCTGGATTCGGAGGCCCGCCCCATCAGGTAAAAGAAGAGGTCTACTGCGGATAAGCTGGTCGAGCCCATCCGGGAGGAGGTGGGTAAGCTCCTCAAGGCCATATTCATTTCAGAGATCTAGTATCCAGGCTGGGTCTCCAATGTTGTAATGGTTTAAAAAAGAGACGGCCGCTGGAGGATGTGTGTAGATTTCTCTCTTTTGAATAAATCTTGTCCTAAAGATTTCTACCACTTGCCTCGGATCGACGTACTGGTTGACTCAGCCGTCGATTTTTATATAATGAGTTTCTTAGATGCTTTTTCACGTTATCATCAAATCAGGATGCACCCGCCCGACATAAAAGATGTATCCTTCATCACTGGGGTGGGTACCACAGCTATAAAATGATTCCCTTTGGGCTAAAAAATGCAGGGGCAGCGTATCAAAGGATTATGGATTGAGTCTTCCGAGAGCATAAGGGGAGGAACTTGGAGGTCTATGTGGATGATCTCATGATCAAAAGTTGGGATGTTGACTCTCGCCTCCAGGACCTGGAAGAGACCTTTGGTACCCTGCGGAAACATAAAAATGAGGTTGAACTCCTTGAAGTGTGTCTTCAGGGCGAGCAGGGGAGAATTCCTAGGCCATCTCCTTACTCCCGCAGGAGTGGATCCCAACCCCTACAAGGTAAGGGCCATCATGGAGTTGGGGTCACCTTGGAATGCCAAGGAGGTCCAGCGCCTGACAGGGAAACTGGCAGGGCTGAGCAGGTTCCTCTCCTGGGCTGGAGATAAGTGTTCACCTTTCTTCAAAGCGTTAAGAGGGGGACAAAAATTCAAATGGTAAGAGGAGTGTGAGGGAGCCTTCCAAGCCTTGAAGAGTCAGCTAACCCAGGCTCCTCTACTCTATAGACCGAAAGAAGGGGAAGACCTATCTCTGTATCTTTGTGTTGGGGCTGATGCCCTGAACTCTGTCCTGGTCAAGGAAGAGGGAAAGAAGCAGTTGCCGATATACTATGTGAGTTGGGTCCTGAGGAAGACGGAGCTTCGGTACCCTATTTTGGAGAAGTTGGCCTTCGCCCTTGTCATCTCGTCCTGGAGGCTCCGTCCGTATTTCCAAGCACATTCTATCCGGGTGGTGACCGACCATTCCCCCCCCCCCCCCCCCCCCCCCCGCAATATCTTTGAGGGGGTGGAACACTCTGGAAGGCTAGCAAAGTAGTCAGTAGAGTTGAGTGAGTTTGACATTTTCTTTGTTCCTCACCTCTCAATCAAGGCCCAGACGATGACCGACTTCTTAGCCGATTATGTGGTCAAGGTGGCGGAGGCCGAGCTCACTCATCCAGTTCCTTGGAGGGTGAAGGTGGATGGTGCGTCGGGGAGACACTCCTTGGGGGTAAGAGTGATCTTAGAGTGTCCGCAGGGGACTAAGATTGAGCAAATTGTGGCTATTCATTTTCCCATCACCAATAATCAAGCAGAGTACGAGGCCGTGATCGCAGGAAATTGACTGGATAGGGAGCTAGGGGTACAAGATGTGGAGGTACTAATGAAATCCATGGTGGTGTCCTCCCAGATCAATGGTGTGTTCGAGGCGAGGGATCCTACTCTCCAACTATACCTGGAAAAGGTGAAGGGGATCATTGACATGTTTCAAACATTCTCCATCAGACATGTGCTGCCTTGTTGGATCCCTAATTTGGATTTAGGCTAGGTTAGCTAATCTAGGCTAAGTTAGATCCACATTATATAGCCAGGGTCTAGTCTAGTGTCTTAGGTGTCAGCCAAGTCATCAACACAGTGAGACAAGACCAAGACATCAGAGACTTAGAAGACAGCTGAGAGTGAACAAGGCAGAAATCTTTTAAAGTAAAAAGTCATTTGACGATCTATGAAGAGAGATTGACGATCTTCGTTCTGCGCTCGACGATCTCAGAGATAAATCTCTAAATGCTGAGATCGGCAATTACTGAACTCAGGTCGATGATCTCTGATCTACTTTCAGGATTGAGATTGACATTCAACCATCTCAATTCGATGATCGTGAAGCCCAGTTTGGAAAGCAGATTTTCAGGTCAACGATCACAGGGCTCAGCTCGACGATAGAGGATGTTTGAGCTCGACGATCTCAGGACCAGATCGACAATTTCTGCCAGATTAACATTTTATTCCCTACAGTTATTATTTTCCTTATTGACTGTTTATTTTTTTGTTTATATGACTCTGAGTGATTAATGCATATATTCTTTGAATATAGTCGTTCCTTGGCAAGCATTAATTGCTGGTTTTCACAAAGATATTATACAGCTTTTCTCGGAACAGTTAAGGAAATGAGTTAATTCTCTTATACCGTTGCACTAGTTCCCGTGATTCCGGCAGTCAATCAATGTGGACCATTTCAAATTCAGTTTGGAATTATTCAAAGGAAATGGACTCAGAGAATAAAAGATCTAGAGAATTATTATTCAGTACAATCTTTTGAAGAAGTCGACAGACTTTTGAAAAAAGAAATCTCAAGGCTGCAAGAAAAAGAGAAAGAAAAGTTCTCAGTTTCAAGAACAAGAATTCATTCAGGAAGGTTGTGGAGACAATCACCCTCAATTAGTCTCAGCTTTCTGGATTTCAAATCCTACACCCTTTACAAGGCTCTGATCTCCTGAACTATTCAAATCACAGGACAAGCCTTGACTCCATCAGGATCACTCTCAAGTCTTCTCTCATTTGCTTGAGAAAAGAGAAGACAACTCAACTTTTTCTTTCCCCCCTCCGTGTAAAGGGTTTTTACTCCCTTCAAAAGTAATGCCTGGTTGTGATGTCACCTGATCAAAAGACTTCAAGTTGGTTTTCTGGCACCTGATCAAAGGCCAGAAGGATTGCAATATCTCCCTTGAAATAGATATTATTTGGTGGCAGTCACCTGATCAAAAACCTGAGATTGATTCCTACCAGGGTAGTAGAAGAGTGGATGTACCCAGATTTGGGGAACCACTATAATTTCTTGTGTCTTCTAGTTGCACCTTTTCTTATTGCTCTTGCTAATTCCTGTGATATTTAGAATAGTTCTCTAGTTTTTCTTTTGATTTAATATTTATTGGTATCGCCTATTTTTGTACTCTGATAGATTAGAACAGCCTAAAGTTTTTAAACAGTTTATTCACCCCCCCCCCCCCTCTAGAGTAGATCTGAATAACTCCCTCCTTTCAATTGGTATCAGAGGTTTGTGGTTCTTTGGTTGTACAAGCTAACACTTGAATCAAGATACCTGCTTATTCAGATTTTCTTTTCCTTAGCTATCCATTTATCACATGGCACAGAACAAGGATTATGCAAGCACTAGACCTCCAGTCTGTAACTTAAATAAGTTCAGTATCTAGAAGGCAAGAATAAGACTTTACATGAACTCAATTGATGAAGATATTTTTAACTCAATTTTGACAGGTCCCCCTCAACCAACTGAAGCTGCTTCTACATCTACTGACACACATGCAGTATCACCACCAACTTGGACTGATGCTCAAAAGAAAGCAAAAATTGCAGATGCCAAGGCCATGAACATACTGGCCCAGACTATGTCAGATGACATTTTCCAAAAGGTTGCTGACTACACATCAGCAAAGGCCATCTGGGATTATTTGAACCAAATGGTGGCAGGTTCAGTGGAATAAAGAAAAGATAGAAGATCCCTTCTTATCTCTAAGTATGATAACTTCAGAAAGGAAGATGTTGAATCAGTTGAAGAGATGTATGGCAGACTGAGTTCCATCATCAGTGAACTAAGAACATTAAACAAGGATATTTCACTGACAGAGATCAATGACAAAATATCGATGTGTTTTCCCAGTTCTTGGGACACAAGAATCTGGCCTATCAAAGATGCCAGAAGTATTTAAGAAATTTCCATAGAAACACTTCTGGGAAAGCTCAAATCCTTTGAGCACTTGACAAAGACTAGGGAGGCAGAGAAGAAGGTCTCTACTCCAGTCAGGAAAGAGCAGAACATTGCTTTTAAGGCTACAGAAGAAACAGCAGCTCCTGCTATTAATGAAGAGTTCTTGAGTCTCTTAACAAAGAGATTCTACAAGATGGGAAAAAGAGACTTCAGGAAGAAGTCATCCAAACAAGAAGATAAACCCAGGTATGACAAAACACCAACTAAAGAGGTTGTTTGTTTTGGTTACAAGAAACCTGGACACTACATCTCTGAGTGTCCAGAGAATTAAAAGAAGGAGAAAAGAAAGGACAAGGACTCCAGAAGATAGAAATACAGTAAGCCTTCCTCAAGCAAGCATTAGAGGAAAGAGAAAGGCTTTGTAGCAGAAACCTGGAGTGATACTGAAGAGGATTCCTCATCCTCTAGCTCCAGTGATGAAGATGAGGAGGAAGCAAAGGAAAAGGAAGTTTGCCTAATGGCAATTAATGCTTCCAACACTCATTCAGGAGAAGATTCATCAGATGATGATCAACCACTTTCAGATGTTGATCGGGTACTCTCTTCTTTTGACTTTAATTCTGAAGATTTTGTACATGAATTCAAAACTATGAGCATGGATCTAATTAGTTCAGAAAAAGTAAATTAAACAACTTAGAGAGCAATTGAATGATCAAAGTAGTTTAGTTGAAGAAAACCATAGATTAAATGATGAAATTACTCTTAGAAATGAACAAATAATTAAACTGAAAAACTGAATTAGCTGAGGCAGGCAACTTGAAGAATCTCTTAATGTGAGAAGCCTTAAGCTGATGGACATTACAAGCACTGTTAATGCCAGGCTCACTAGCAAATTAGGCTTGGGTGCTTCATCAAGCCAACCCCCACTGGTCCAGAAAAATGCACTAAGGACCCCAGTAAAATTCATCTCTGAAAAAGGTAAAGAACTAATCTATGAGAAACTCTCAACTGCAAATAATAACAAACCTAACAAACAGAAAAATAGAAACAGACAAAATCAAAACAAAAACAATGTTCAGCAGTTTTCGTTGAACTCAGATCGACGAAATGTGAACAAATCGTCGAACCCAGGCCGATGATCTTTGAACGGAAATGTCTACTATAATCAATCATCTTACTGCGATCGATGACTTCTGTATGGATCATCGAGCAGAGATCGATGAATGTGGGGCACAGAGAATGAATATTATCCTTCTCTGAGTAGAGATCGACGATCTCAACCCATGTCTTCGAACTCAGATCGACGATCTCACTTCCAATCGTCGAACCCAGTGAGAATTAATAAAACCTTTAACTATAACAGAAACCCTAATCATAAAAGACAAACAATCATTCCTTTCACCCTTTGGGAAATTCCACCTAGGAGATACCATCCACTAGGATATAAATCTTAGCCAACCATGTCTATTATCTCAAGTTTTTCTTATCAAGAAAACAAAGGACCCAAGGTAACCTAGGTCAAGAACAATTAATCTTTTGATTGTTGCAGGTGAAGAACTGTCCACCATACAACCAGCAATGGTATTTGGACAGTGGGTGCTCAAAGCACATGACAGGATGGAAGGACAACTTATCCAACTATAAGTCAAAGCTAGGACCTAAGGTTATTTTTGGTGACTCCAACTTTGGCCAGACTAAAGGCTATGGAGAAATCAAGATAGGTGTTGTCACATTCAGGAAAGTTGCATATGTAAGTGGATTGAAGCATAACTTGATCTCCATTAGTCAGCTTTGTGATGAAGGATTTTAGGTAACTTTTAATCAGTTCTCTTGCATTATTTCTTAAGCTGACAGCATAGTAGTTTAATCTGGTTCTAGAGTAGGTAACATTTATATTGTTAACTTCAATTCAGCCATAAATGAAATTTGTTTATTTAACCAATCATGTAATCAAAATGAATTATGGCATAGGAGACCAGGACATGTAAATCTAAAATAAATTGATAGGATATCTAAGGACAACCTTGTAAGAGGATTGCCTTCTTACCCCTATAAGAAGGAAAGCCTGTGTAGGGCTTGTCAACTAGGCAAGCAAACTAAAAATAGTTTCAAATCCATTAATAAGAGTGACTCACCTAGGATTTTGTATTTGCTTCACATGGATCTTTTTGGATCCATTATTGTACAAAGCCTAGGAGGGAAGTCTTATACCTTAGTTATTGTAGATGACTTCTCCAGGTCCACTTAGGTGTTCTTCTTAAAAAATAAGTCAGATAACTTCAAGGTTCTTACAGATTTTCTCAAGTGCATACAGAGTGAGTTCTCTACTCAAGTTGAATTGATCAGAACTGATCATGGTACTGAGTTTGAGTCTCTTCTTATGCAAGAGTTCTGTGAGAAGGAAGGTATCAGACAATGTTTTTCTGCTCCTAGAACTCCTTAACAAAATGGGGTAGCTGAAAGGAAAAAAAATAGACCCTAATTGAAGTTGCAGGTACATTACTTGATGATGCATACTTGCCCCTTTCCTTTTGGGCAGAGGCAGTGAGCATAGCTAACCATGTCCTGAATAGAAGTTTAATACATAAGCTAAAGGCTAAGACCCCCTATGAGCTACACAAAGGGAAGAAACCTAAAGTAGACTATTTTAGAGTATTTGGTTGTGTTTTTTACATTCATATTAACAATAGAAAATACACTAGAAAGTTTGAAGCCAAGTCTGAAATGGGAATTTTTCTAGGATATTCCCAAGTGAGCAAGGCTTATAGGGTCTATAACAAATCTACCTTGAAAATAGAAGATTCTTTACATGTATCCTTTGATGAAACTAATATGTTTTATAAGGAGAAGAATACTTCTAATAGTCAAAACTTATAGGTACCTACTTTGTGTGAGAATTTGGATGCTGTGACACTCTCTCCTGAGGTTGTTACACCATCATCTCCACAAATAGCTGAAGGCAGTGATGAAGATATCAGTGAGCCAACTAATAGTGTCCTAGCAGCTGAAATAATTCCACAAGAGGAATTAGATCCACCAGCTATTGAGCAACCAACTCCTCCTACTGATTTAGTCACACTTAGAGATCATCTTGTATCTCAAGTGATTTGATACATATCAGCAGGTGTGCAAACTAGACATCAGCTCCACCAGGATTTCATGCATGCCTGCTTCATTTCTTAAGTTGAACCTCAATCCATTCAAAATGCAGAGCAAGATCCCCACTGGATCCTTGTAATGCAAGAGGAGCTCAACCAATTTGAGAGGTATAGAGTTTGGGATTTGGTCCCAAGACCAGAGAACTACCCAGTAATTGGAACAAAATGGGTGTTCAAAAACAAGATGGATGCACAAGGAGCAATCATAAGGAACATTGCCAGGCTTGTTGCTCAAGGGTATAGGCAGGAAGAAGGAATTGATTATGATAAGACCTTTGCTCCAGTGGTAAGGTTAGAGGAAATCAGGATCTTCTTGGCCTATGCTGCTTCTCAAAAATTTAAAGTCTATCAAATGGATGTTAAAAGTGTTTTTCTGAATGGAGAACTGAAAGAAGAAGTGTATGTTGAACAACCACCAGGTTTTATCTCTCCAACTCAACCTTCTTTTGTTTATAGGTTGCATAAAGCTCTTTATGGTCTTAATCAAGCTCCAAGAGCTTGGTATGAGACCCTAGCTAGCTTCTTGTTAGAACATAGATTCTCTAGAGGCATAGTAGATAGGAATTTTTTTGTTAAACATCATCATGATAAAATATTGTTAGTACAAATATATGTAGATGATATTATATTTAATTCTACTGATCCCAAACTATGCAAAAGGTTTTCCAACCTTATGTATTCAAAGTTTGAGATGAGCAGTATGGGTGAGCTCTCATACTTCCTTGGTCTCCAAGTCAAGCAGGCACATGATGGCATTTTCCTATCCCAATCCAAGTATGCTAATGAGCTTATCAAAAGGTTTGGGATGGCTAGTGCCTCATCTAAGAAAATGCCCATGGCTGCCAATGCTGTGATTGATTCTGATGAGTATGGGAAATCTGTTGATCAGAAATTATATAAGGCCATTGTTGGGTCCCTGTTATATCTCACAACAAGTAGGCCAGATATAATGTTTGCCACATGTCTTTGTGCTAGGTTCCAGGTGAATCCTAAAGAATCCCACTTTATTTTACTTAAAAGGATTTTGAGATATATAAAGAGTTGCCCAAATCTAGGACTTTGGTATCCTATTGAGTCAGAATTTGAGTTGACTGGATACTCAGATGCTGACTTTGCTGGATATAGAGTAGACAGGAAAAGTACCTCTGGAACATGCCAGTTCCTAGGTGCTAGGCTTGTCTCTTGGTTTTGTAAAAAGCAAACATCAGTGTCTACATCAACTGCAGAAGCTGAGTACATAGCAGCTGGCAGTTGCTATTCTCAGATGCTATGGATACAAAATCAGCTACTAGACTATGGATACAACTTAAATAATTCAACTATATTTTGTGATAGTACTAGTGATGTTTCTGTAGCACAGAATCCAGTCCATCATTCTAGGACTAAGCATATAGATGTAAGGCATCACTTTATTAGGTAGTGTGTAGACAAAAAGAAAATCAATCTCACCTTCATCCCTACTAATTTGCAAAGGGAAGATATTTTAACCAAACCCTTGGATGAAAAGAAACATCTATTCTGCATGAATCAGCTAGGTATGATTAATGAAGATGAGATTATTTGACTTTCTGTCTGAGCTCGACGATTTGTTGACAGATCGTCGAATGGAGATCGACGTTCTGCTAACGTCTTGTGAAGTTGAACGTTGAACGGAGATCGACGATCACTTCTTAGTGAAATAATTGTCGTCGAACAAAGATCGATGATTTTTTGTTTCAGAGAATTTATCGTCAAACTGAGATCGACGATTTATTGCTTCTCTTCGATCTGAGGTTACCGAACTCATTTTATATTAAAATACTTCGCCAACCTTAGTTTTGAAGTCATTTTTAGTAGTTAATACGCTTGGCTAACTCCGTCTCTTTGTTTTCTTAAACATTATAAACTAGGGTTTAGACGGAAATAGTCCCGCACTTTCCATTTCCCTTCTGCACTTGATCTTCATTTTCTCTGCAGGAACTCTCCAATGGCAATTCCAGCGGCGATTGTGTCCAGCACGAAGTTCAATTTAGGCTTTGATATTGAATTGGATTCATTCAAGCATAGTGATCAGATGTTTCAGGACGTGTTGAAGTTATTTGATGCACCGAAGTTACAGAAGTTTCTGACGACCAGGATGAAATTACCAATATCAGAAATTAAAGAATGGGCTTATACCTCTTCTTCAGACGGACAGACGATGATAGGAACTATTTCTGGACAGGAGGTACATCTAACCCATATCGTTCTAACAGAAATTTTCGGCTTTATTAATGGAGAAGACGATATTGATTTAGATAAAGAGGATTTTGCTGCCATGCTTGCCAAAATGGGTCATGTTAAGGCAAACCCTAGCAAGCTTCTGAAAAATAACTTGTCTCCTCAATACAAGTTTGTTGGGTATTGTATCCACAATTACTTGGATTTGAAGAAGACTCCAGTCAAGCTAAGTTGAATTGATAATGTATTTGACATTTCTATCAAGTTGTGCTTGCAACTATTCCATGCTAAGTACACGCCAATGTCAGGGTGCAGTGGGTCAATATACACGGGTCTGTGAACGTAATCCCTCGTTGTGTAGATCAGTGTGTTGATTCATGTGTGATCTCTCTATTGGAGTGTACTTATTTTCAAGTACAGGGTCAAGGAAGATCAAGAGCAGAAGAAGGAGCAATGATGGGTCAAAGACCAAGTCATCAAAAGAAGGAAGAGAAAAAACTCTTCTAAGTCAAAATCAACGAGAATCGCTAAGTGATTCCCACCGACTTCAACGGGAATCGCTAGTGATTCCCGCCGACTTAGACGGGAATCATTAGTGATTCCCGCCGACATCGACGGGAATCACCAATGATTCCCGCCGATTTTGCCTTAGGCAAATTTCCTCGTTCGCTGGACTGAACCAACTTGTCGTGCGCTGTTTTGGCTGGGGCTAGGGTTTCTCCTTGTGGGCCCCACAACGGTCATTAGGGTTGGCTCATGGTATATATATACGTGTATTTTGAACCTCTACAGACAGACATTCACGCAGAAATGAAAACAGCCGACGTCGTTCCCTAGCCGATCGCGGAAACCGCCGATCTCCTGTAGCTGCTCGCAAGCTCGTCGTCGTCGCTGAACTCTGATCTTCTTTGATCTTCCGACGATAGTATCGAGGCAAGCCGAGCGTCTCATGCATCTCTCTTGAGATCTCTTGTCTTTCGATTCGTTGAACGAGATTTGTTCTCCATTTCGAATTGGTTGAGACGATGATCCGACTGAGATCGTTCGTATACCTTGCTTGCTTCGTCAAGAAGTTTGGATCTACAAAGTATCGCCGCCTCAATCACTTGCCACTGCCGATCTTGAGAAGACCCATTCCAAGAGAGAAATCCGGTTTTGGACTCTTCGTATTTTTCGTGCAAGCTACAACAAACGAAGAAGGACATCGGAATCTCCAAAAGCTTTATTTGTATTTTCTTTTACATTCAATTTTGGTTTGTTGTAAAGGAATTTTCATTCCTTGTTGTAAGGGTTGGGTGCAACCCGTGGTGGTGGAGTTGTGACTCCTTTGTTGGAAGGGTTCCTTCCGTAGTGTAAGGATTGGATTTCAATCCGTTTGGAGAAGTGACCGAGTCATCCCTTGGTGGGAGATAGGTCGAAGGGGGAAAGTGGACGTACCCAAATCGGGGAACCACTATAATTCTTTGTGTGTTTTCTGTGCTCTGTTTGTTAATTTGTGTAGGTAAATTTAATTCCGCAAAAGACTGCACGACACCTATCCCCCCCCCCATAGGTGGATTTAGTCAACACTAGAGACTTTCAAGTGGTATCAGAGGGAGGTTGCTCATCAGTAAGGTTAACACCTTGAGTAAGATCCTGTGTCTAGTGTCAAGAATAAAGAAGATCTCGGGAATGGACGGACTCAAGTATTCAGGAAAGATCCTAGTATGCACCAAGCTGAACTTTCTCATCTGGAAGGAAAGGATCAGGTTCTACATGGAAGCAGTCGACCCCCGACTCTTCATGATAGTGGAGGAGGGACCTTATATCCCCACTAAGGCCTCCACCATTGATCCGACCAAGATGGTGCCCAAGAAGCTCTCCGAAATGGATAAGGATGAGATGGTGCTTGTCGGACTAGACACGGAAGCTCAAAACATCTTAGTAAGCGCCGTCGATGATTCCATGATGCAGAATTTCAGCAATTACAGGACTGCCAAGGACATATGGCACTGCCTGATCATTCTGATGGAAGGCACAGATGAAGTAAGGGATGATCAAAGATCCCTTCCGAACAAGAAGTATGAGGCCTTCAGGCAAGTTCCCAAGGAAGAAATCAGAGTGACATTCGAGAACTTCCTGAAGATCATCAATGCCCTGAAGGGTTATGGCAGAGTGTTCACCGATGGTGAACTAAATGACAAATTCCTTAGATCCCTTACTAAGGAATGGGACACCAAGATCTGCGCCATCAGAGAATTTGGCAAGCTGGTAGAAACTGATTCCCAGATTCTTTTTGGAAAGCTAATGTCCTACGAGCTTCAGCTGAACACCAGAAAAGCTGAAGAAGAAGCCGATAAGTCCGCAGCCAAAGAAAAGACTGTTGCCCTGAAAGCTAATCACTCAAGGAAAGGCAAGGGTACAGTCTCGTCCCGCTCTTGGAGAAAGGCTGAGTAAGAAGACTCTGAGCCATGCTCATAAGGCTCAGAGCTATCTGAGGAAGAATTCTCCTTCATCACTCGAGAGTTCAAGAAGTTCCTCAAGTTGAGGAATCAGAGAAAAAAGGATGGCTCCTCCTCCAGACATCAGAAGAAGAATTATTCTTCTAACAGGTATGAGTCTAAACAGAACAAACATCGTTCTACTGACATTATCTGCTTTGGATGCAATAATCCAGGTCACGTCATTACTGACTGCCACCAAAGCAAGAGAGATAAGGGGAAAGGTGAGGAGCACAAGTTCTCTAGAGATAAGAAGAAGGAGAGGAGATACATTGCTAAAAAGCCAAAGACACTGAGTGAATCTGACTCTTCAGACTCTAGTGATGATGAGGAAGCCTACTTCAGGCTAATGGGTCGCTCTGACTCAGATGGAGACTGTCCCCCATTTACTGGGAAGGTAAAAGATCGCACCCCCCTCTCTAAATCTAACTCTGACTCTGAGTCTCCTGAAGATGACCACGGGGACAGTCCATCTGCCCGTGAGGCTGAACTCCTCGAAACGTATGAGTTTCTGCTCAATACTTTCAAAGAGTGTCGAAAGAGGTTGAGCGCTCAGAAAAAGGAAGTCAAATTCCTTAAGGCTTAGGGTGTGTCCCTAAGAGAAGAGATAACTAGCTTAATTTCTCTCCGACAGGAACACCTGGACCTGACTTCTGAGCACTCAGATTCTCTAAGGCTCCTTGACCAAAAACAGGAAGAAATCAACAAGCTGGAAGAACAGCTTGTGGCATAAAGGAAGATTGTCCAAAGCTTCTCTATGCCCAAGACCGTTCTTCCTCTGGTTGATAAATTCTCTGCTCAGTCTAAGGGGGATGGCTTAGGACATGTGGCTATGCCTGGTAAATCATCCAGGAAAAATAGAAATTGGAGGAAAAATAAGGCTACTAAGAAGGCCTCTGTTATAGAAAAGGGAAAGGCCCCACTCGGTCCTGTTTCATTCAGAAAGCCTGACTTTCCTTGCAATGAGCAGGACTTTGAGTCAACCTATGACCACTTCTTCCGGCCCTCGGTTGAAAAGACCAAGAGCCAGTATGATGGTTGGACCTTCCCCCGCAACTATGGTGAGAGTGTCTTCAAGGCACCTTATGAGGAAATCTAAGTGGAGAATTATGGCCACTTCTCTAGCGGCCATAATAGGAAGCAGGCACCAAAGGCCAAGCATGTCATACTGAAGGAACATAAAGTGAAGAAGTCGTGTGACTGTTGTCATCATGATGCCTCCACCTCCAGATCCAAGGCCCCGGCTGGACCCACCATTCCAAGGGTGAAGCAGGAGCCTAGGAAACGGTACAATAGGTTTGACTGTTGGTGCTGTGGCAAAGTTGGTCACTTTGCCATGGATTGCTGGTTTAATCCAAGATACAATGAGACTCCTTTTGTTAGCAATGCGAAGCCGACCACTCGTAGGGTTAACCAACCGAGGGGGAGTGTGCTAACAAGGAATCTGGGATCCAAGTTCGATTGGGTTCCTAAGGGAAACTAATTATGTTTTGCAGGTATGTCCAAAGGCCACCAAAATGCCAATCTGGTACTTGGACAGTGGATGTTCCCGTCATATGACCGGGACAAGAAGCCTGTTGCGTGATTACTCCCCAGTCGAAAATGGACCAAAAGTCATCTTTGGAGGATCTGATCGAGGAGTCAGCAGGGGTTATGGTATGATTTTCAACGGTGTATTCTTTATCACATACATGGCCTATGTTGAAGGGTTAAACCATAACCTGATCAGTGTAAGCCAGTTGTGTGATAAAGGATACGACGTTAAGTTCTACAAGGAAAAGTACTTGATAATATCGTGTGCCTCTTCGGAGACGGTATTAACTGGCATTAGGAGTAGAAATATTTTTTTCTTAGATTTTCTTAGCTTAGACTCTTCTACCCCTGTTTGCCTAGTAGCAAAAGACAATGCATCTCTCTATGAACAATGGCACAAAAGATTGGCACATATTAATTTCAAAACTATTAGTATGTTGTTTTCTAAGAATTTAGTAAGGGATTCCCCTACTATTAAGTGCATCAAAGATATCCCTTGTCCTGCATGTCATAAGGGCAAACAGACTCGGGCTACCTTTAAGGGCATTGCAGACAAAGACTCTTCCTGATGTCTTTATCTTCTGCATATGGACTTGTTCGGTCCAGTGCAAGTTCATAGCTTAGGAGGCAAATCGTATACGCTAGTGATTGTTGATGATCACTCTCGGTTTACGTGGGTGTTCTTCTTGAAACGAAAGTCAGATACGTTTGACATCTTCACTAATTTTATCAAGCAGATTCAGAACGAACTTAACTGCTCCGTGGTCAAAATCAGAAGTGACCATGGAACAGAATTCGAGTCTGGTGCTATGACAGAATTCTGTGAAGAACATGGTATCTTTCATGAGTTTTTCTCCCCGCGTACTCCTCAGTAAAACGGAGTTGCGGAGAGGAGAAATAGAACGCTCATTGAAGTATGTACGACAATGTTGAATGACGCTTCTCTTCCAGAGTACTTCTGGGCAGAGGCTGTCAATACGGCTTGTCATGTGCAGAACCGAGCATTGATCAACAAGAATCATCGTAAGATGCCTTATGAGCTATTGAAAGGCAGGAAACCGACCATTTTCTATTTAAGAATTTTTGGCTGCAGATGTTATGTACTCAATAATGGGAAGTACCCACGTACTAAATTTGGAGAAAAATGCTTCGAAGGCATCTTCATGGGCTATAGTAGCCATAGTTGGGCATATAGGGTTTTTAATAAGAAAACCCTAGTGGTAGAGGAGTCCATTAATGTTGTATTTGATGAAGGAAGCTTGCTTCACAACAATTCTTCCAGTGACATTCGCAGGTGCAAGGCTTGAATAGCTAAGTCTCGATGAGACTGCTAAAGATGAAACTCCCAAGTACGTCAAGGTCTCCACCTCAATGCCAACTTGAGAAGATGACGATCAGGATGGAGAAAATCTCCCAGAAGAGGGAGGAGCCCGAGAAGCTGTTAGAGCTCCAGATGCCAGACCCTTAGAGCTCCGACACGTGAGGGATCATCCAAGAGATCAGATCATAGAAGATCCTCGTGACGGTGTCAGAACTCGCAGAGGTACAATTAATGAGATTCTGCACCTTAGTTTTCTGTCACAGGTTGAGCCAAAGAAGTTCGACAAAGCGAACAAATATGCGTCATGGATATTGGCCATGCAAGATGAACTACATCAATTTGAACGATGCAACGTCTGGACGCATGTTCCCAGACCAAAGAAACAAGATATGATCGGCACTAAGTGGATCTTCAGAAACAAATTGGATGAACACGGTGTCATCATCAAGAACAAGGCCAGACTGGTGGCTCTAGGTTACAGACAGGAGGAGGGGATTGACTTTGACTAAACCTTTGCACCAGTTGCAAGGCTCGAGGCGATCAGATTATTCCTGGCGTATGCCTCTCACAAAGGATTCACTGTATATCAGATGGACGTAAAATCTGCGTTCCTAAATGAAAATTTGAAAAAGGAAGTATATGTCGCGCAACCCCTAGGTTTTGTTAATCCAACATTCCCTAATCATGTTTACTTTCTTAATAAAGCATTATATGGCTTAAAACAAGCTCCTCAAGCTTGGTATGATACTCTGTCTAGTTTTCTTCTTGAGAACAAGTTATCGAGAGGAAAAATAGATAAGACATTGTTTCTTAGGGAAGTCAAAGGCAAAATTTTGCTGGTGCAAATCTATGTCGATGATATAATCTTCGGCTCAACGGACAACAATCTTTGCAAGAAGTTTTCTAAACTTATGTAAGGAAAGTTTGAAATGAGCAACTTGGGAGAGCTAAAGTAATGCTTGGGACTTCAAGTGAAACAGTCTGAGGATGGAATTTTCATTTCTCAGACGAAGTTCACAAATGAACTCCTCAAGAAATTCGGAATGGAGAATGCAGCCTCTATGAGGACTCCAATGGGATCCACTGTGTCTCTAGACAAGGATGAGAAAGGGAAACCTTTTGATGAAACCAAATACAGAAGCATAATTTGATCCCTGCTCTACCTTACTGCTAGTGGACCGGATATTATGTTTTCCACATGCGTTTGTGCCATATATCAGGTGAACACTAAGGAATCTCATCATGTCGCTGCAAAGCGAATTCTTAGATACCTTAAAGTTACACCAAATCTTGGCTTATGGTACCCAAGAAACAATGATGTCGAGCTGATAGGCTTTTCAGATGCTGACTTTGCAGGAAGCAGGGATGATAGGAAAAGCACTTCCGGGACATGCCAATTCCTCGGAAGAAGGCTTATTTTGTGGAACAGTAAAAAGCAGAACTGTGTCGCAACCTCTACGGCTGAATCTGAGTACATCTCAGCAGGCAGCTGTTGCGCACAACTTCTATGGATCAGAAATTAACTCGAAGATTATGACTTGCAGTCCAGAAAAGTTCCTATTTATTGCAACTCCTCGAGCGCAATAGCAATTGCGAACAATCCAGTGTCGCACAGCAGAACAAAGCATATTGAAGTGCGCTACCACTTCATTCGGGAGCATGTGGAAAACAAAGATATCTCTCTCTGCTATGTCCCCACAGATAAGCAGATTGCAGATATCTTAACAAAGCCCCTAGACGAGGCCAAGTTTAGTCTCTTCAAAACTGAACTCGGCATGCTGAACTATGAAGATTGAAGACTGAAGGGCTTAAGGCTTGTGGATCAAGGGGAAGCATCAGCGAGGAACTCAAGATCAGGCACGGAAGCAAGAACTGAGGGGGAGCATTTTTCTCCAAGTAAAATCTCAGATTTGTAGAAGCCGAAAAGGGGGAGATTACCCTCTCGGCTAAGGCTAAGGTGGCTGCCAATGTTAAGTATGCTCTCAGGAAAATGGTAATGAATTTCACTCTCAACTGAATTTTCTGTTTCTGTTTTTCATTCCCATCTGTTCTATTCACCTTAGCTTGTAGGGTTTAGGCTTCTTCAAATAGGGGGAGATTGTTGGGTATTTTATCCACAATTACCTGGATTTGAAGAAGACTCCAGTCAAGTTAAGTTGAATTGACAATGTATTTGACATTTCTATCAAGTTGTGCTTGCAGCTATTCCATGCTAAGTACACGCCAATGTCAGGGTGCAGTGGGTCAATATACACGGGTCTGCGCAACATAATCTCTCGTTGCGTAGATCAGTGTGTTGATTCACGTGTGCTCTCTCTATTGGAGTGTACTTATTTTCAAGTACAGGGTCAAGGAAGATCAAGAGCAGAAGAAGGAGCAATGATGGGTCAAATACCAAGTCATCAAAAGAAGGAAGAGAGAAAACTCTTCTAGTCAAAATTGACGAGAATCGCTTAGTGATTCCCGCCGACTTTGATGGGAATCGCTAGTGATTCCCGCCGACTTCGACGGGAATCGTTAGTGATTCCCGCCGATTCGTCGAGAATCAGATAGCTTCTCCCGCCAACTTCTTCCGGCTGACAGATTTCATCAGGGATTCTGCCAAGGAAGAATCGACGGGAATCGTGAGTGATTACCGCCGACATCGACGGGAATCACCAATGATTCTCGCAGATTTTGCCTTAGGCAAATTTCCTCGTTCGCTGGACCGAACCAACTTGCCGTGCGCTGTTTCGACTGGGGCTAGGGTTTCTCCTTGTGGGCCCCACAATGATCATTAGGGTTGGCTCCTGGTATATATGCGTATTTTGAACCTCTACAGACAGACATTCACACAGAAACGAAAGCAGCCGACGTCGTGCCCTAGCAAATCGCGGAAACTGCCGATCGCCTGTAGCCGCTCGCAAGCTCATCGTCGCCGCTGAAATCCGATCTTCTTTGATCTTCCGATGACAGTACCGAGGCAAGCCGAGCGTCTCACGCATCTCTCTTGAGATCTCTTGTCTTCTGATTCGTTGAACAAGATTTGTTCTCCATTCCGAATTGGTTGAGACGACTGATCCGACTGAGATCGTTCGTAGACCTTGCTTGCTTCGTCAAGAAGTTTGGATCTACAAAGTATCGCCGCCGCAATCACTTGCCGTCGCCGATCTTGATAAGACCCATTCCAAGAGAGAAATCTGATTGCGGACTCTTCGTATTTTTCGTGCAAGCTACAACGAACGAAGAAGGACATCGGAATCTCCAAAAGCTTTGTTTGTATTTTCTTTTACATTCAATTTTGGTTTGTTGTAAAGGAATTTTCATTCCTTGTTGTAAGGGTTGGGTGCAACCCGTGGTGGTGGAGTTGTGACTCCTTTGTTGGAAGGGTTCCTTCCGTAGTGTGAGGATTGGATTTCAATCCGTTTGGAGAAGTGACTGAGTCGTCCCTTGGTGGGAGATAGGTCGAAGGGGGAAAGTGGACGTACCCAAATCGGGGAACCACTATAATTCTTTGTGTGTTTTATTTGCTCTGTTTATTAATTTGTGCAGGTAAATTTAATTCCGCAAAAGACTGCACGACACATATTCCCCCCAACCCATAGGTTGATTTAGTCGACACTAGAGACTTTCAAAGTTCTTGGCAGATATTGTGGGAAAAGTGTTGCTTGGGAAGCATACTGCCCATGATAATATATCCAGGCACCAGTTTCTTTTGATGAGTGCCTTCGTTAATCAAAAATCAGGGAATTGGGCTGAAGTGTTGTTTAAGTTGATCAGGAAGAAAGCAAATAAGAGAGAGGTCTCTCTTGGCAGAATTTTATGGATTTTTCTCACTGAAAAAGTCCCTGAGTTGTTGACATCCCCAACAACATTCATCAATGCTTCCAAGAGGCTGACCCCAACTCTCCTTGGAAAGTGGGAGAGGACTATCTCAAAGCCCTCCAGGGCTCCCTCCACCCACAGGGTTTCTGAGGACACAAGGACTACTCTAGTCACTCCTCACCCTAGAGAAGATGAGCTAGAGATCCCTCCTTCCCCAGCTAGACCAACTTCCCCTTTGCCATATCAACCAACTCCACCTCAAAGCCCTCCTCCAGGAACTCCTACTCCTTTATCTCCTCTACCACATTATCTAGAAGAGATCCCCTCCATCAACATCTCTATCCAAACCTCACCAACATTTGATCTTCATTTCTCTTCACCAACTCCTTTACCAACTCATTTACCTTCTCATGAACCCTCACCTCATGTTTCCCCCCATCCAGCACAAATGTTTATCCCTGAATCCACCACTCAATCTACCATCTCCAACATCTGCACAGCTTGTGTTCATTCCACTTCCTCTCTACCATCTACATCATCCTCTCCATCAAGTCTCATTTTCCTCCTCACCCCTACCATCAAAGCCATTGTAGAGGATGTTATTGCCCCTCTACTAGCTTCTCTTAATTCCTTTATTGCCACTTTTTCTAGCCCTTCTTCATCTAGGGGCCTGGCAGCAGAAATTACTGCTACCAGGCGGGGGAGATGTCCAGTTAAGAAGTCCCTCCTCCTCCAGCAGTTGCAACAGCAGAGGCAGATACAGTTTTAGCAGAGGCATACACATGTTTGATAGTTGTAGATACAGAAGTTGTAGATACAGAAATTGTAGATACAGTTTTGGCAGATACAGAGAATGCAGATATTGATATTCCTGATGCAGAAGTTATTGCATTTTTGGAAGATGACATTGAAATCCCTAAAGAACCCTTGGACATTCTTCATGGAGATTGTTTCATCTCTCCAGCTTTTGAACTGACTTCAGTTCTAAGCTCTTTTTATCTTGTGTATAGAGATTGTTCTCCCCCTGCTGCTTTTCAATTTTGTTCAGAAAAGTATGTTATACTGCTCCTGTGAGCAAAGATCTTTTACTTCAGCTTCTTTAGAGTTTTGATCCTCTAGTGCATGAGCTCTTGGCAACTCCTGAACCTGAGCCTTCTACAGCTCCTTCTACAGTTCCAGTGCATGAGCTTTTGGCAATTCCTGAGCCTAAGCCTTCTGCAGCTCCTTCTACAGTTCCAATGCCTGAGCTGATCAGTATGCCAGAGGTTGAGAGTCCAGTGCCCAAGGCCTTCTCTCCTCTAACTTATGCTTGTTCTACTTCTCCAATCCCAGACTTGGATGAAATTATGGCTGCTGATGTAGCTGAAGAAATTTTAGTTATAAAAGAGATTGATGATTTGTATGATAATCCCCCAGGCTCATCTAATAATGATTCAGATTCAGATTTAGACTTAGATCTAGATGTTAGCAAGAAGAAGAAAGTGACCAAGAAAAGCTCCAGTGAAGGAAGTGCCTAAGTCTAATCCTCAAGATGACATTCCTTACTTCATCAGGCACACTATTACTCTCACATCTACTACTCCTCACTGGATGAGATTTTCCAAGAATGAGATGAAGGCTTAGAAGAAAAGGAGAAATACTGGCTCCTCTCCTGTCAAAGTTTTCAGGAAGGATCCACCACCTCCTCCTCCTCCTTCAGTAGGTGCTAGTGGAAATATTGCTTCTAGGGCTGCTACCTCCTCCCATCAGCAGACTTCTTATGCACCTCACTCTCACAGCAGACCATCCAGGTCTTATTCAAGGGGTTATTCAAGAAGGAGAGGTAGATAGAATGATCAGGCTGAAAGAGAAGATATTTCAGATTCTAGCAGGAGATTCAGTATTCCTGAAAAATTTAGTCAAGTCAGACCTCCTCCAAACCTTCATGACAGTCATTCTCAACATATAGCAACAGAAACAAATTCCAAGAATAATCAATCAAGCACAGGAAGTTTCAGAAGACCTCTCATGACTCTAAAGAAGAATCATCTCAGTATGAACCTGAGCTTGATCCTAACTTTAGGATGGCTAGGTTTCATAAGGTTATTGGTCTCTCCCAAATAAACGAAGCTAGAAAAGAAGGAACTGATCCTTCTCAATTCTCGACTATGTCTAAGTATAGGGAGAAAGAGCTAGAACAATTTTATATTGATAAGAATATCTTTGATGCTAATGCTTATATGCAGGTACATCCTGAGGCAGTTGTTCCCAGAGCAGCTACAATTAAAGTTCTGGGTGAAGCAGACTTGAAAATGACAAGACAACAAGCAGTAGATCCAAAAAGAAGAATTGAATTTACTAAGCCAGCTTCAGACAAGTCTTAGTAACTATTTTATTTTTGTGTCTGTATTTATCTTTGTAAATATCTCTTGAACTTTTCTTATATTTCATGACAGATATAGTTGTTTAGTTTTCCTGTTGTTTTCTTTTATTGTTGTTTAGTGACCTCACCCAAATAGGGGAAGATTGTTAGATCCCTAGTTTGGATTTGAGCTAGGTTAACTAATCTAGGCTAAGTTAGACCCACATTATATAGCAAGGGTCTAGTCTAGTGTCTTAGGTGTCAGCCAGGTCATCAACACAGTGAGACAAGACCAAGACATCAGAGACTTAGAAGACAGCTGAGAGTGAACAAGACAGATATTTTTCTAAGTAAAAAGTCGTTCGACGATCTCTGAAGAGAGATTGACGATCTTCGTTCTGTGCTCGACGATCTCAGAGATAAATCTCTAAATGCTGAGATCGACGATTGTTGAACTCAGGTCGACGATCTCTGATCAACTTTCAGGATTTAGATCGACGTTCAACCATCTCAGTTCGACGATCGTGAAGCCCAGTTTGGAAAGCAGATTTTCAGGTCAACGATCACAGGGCTCAGCTCGACGATAGAGGATGTATGAGCTCGACGATCTCAGGACTAGATCGATGATTTCTGCCAGATCAACATTTTATTCCCTGCAGTTATTGTTTTCCTTATTGACTGTTTATTCTTTTGCTTATATGACTCTGAGTGATTAATGCATATATTCTCTGAATATAGTCGTTCCTAGGCAAGCATTAATTGTTGGTTTTCACAGAGTTATTATACAGCTTTTCTCGGGACAGTTAAGGAAATGAGTTAATTCTCTTATAGTCGTTGAACTAGTTCCCATGATTCCGGCAGTCAATCAATGTGGACCATTTCAAATTTAGTTTGGAATTATTCAAAGGAAAGGGACTCGGAGAATAAAAGATCTAGAGAATTATTATTAAGTACAATCTTTTGAAGCAGTCGACAGACTTTTGAAAAAAGAAATCTCAAGGCTGCAAGAAAAAAGAGGAAGAACAGTTCTCAGTTTCAAGAACAAGAATTCATTCAGGAAGCTTATGGAGACAATCACCCTCAATCAGTCTCAGCTTTCTGGATTTCAAGTTCTACACCCCGTACAAGGCTCTGATCTCCTGAACTATTCAAATCACAGGACAAGCCTTAACTCCATCAGGATCACTCTCAAGTCTTCTCTCATTTGCTTGAGAAAAGAGAAGACAACTCAACTTTTTCTTTCCCCCCTCTGTGTAAAGGGTATTTACTCCTTTCAAAAGTAATTCCTGGTTGTGAGGTCACCTGATCAAAAGACTTCAAGTTGGTTTTCCGGCACCTGATCAAAAGCCAGAAGGGTTGCAATATCTCCCTTGAAATAGATATTATTTGGTGGCAGTCACCTGATCAAAAACCTGAGCGTGATTCCTACCAGGGTGGTAGAAGAGTGGATGTACCCAGATTTTGGGAACCACTATAATTTCTTGTGTCGCATGGTTGCACCTTTTCTTATTGCTCTTGCTAATTCCTGTGATATTTAGAATAGTTCTCTAGTTTTTCTTCTGCTTTAATATTTATTGGTATCACCTATTTTTGTACTCTGATAGAATAGATTAGAACAGCCTAAAGTTTTTAAACACTCTATTACCCCCCCCCCCCTCTAGAGTAGATCTGAATAACTCCCTCCTTTCATGCGTGAAGAGAATGAGCAAGTGGATAAGCTGGCCAAGTTTGGACCTCGTACGGGGGGAACTCTTATCGACCTCTTCCGCCCTACCATCGAAGAGGGGGAGCTGGTTGAAGTGGATCAATGCCCTTCCTGAATGGACCCCTTCACAACCTTCTTGTCCTCAGGAGAGTTCCCGAAGGGTCTGAATAAAAAGCGCTTCAAGTACAAGTCGGCATACTATCTTATGCGCGATGGGAAGTTGTATTGGAAGACTCTCTCAGGGCTTCTGGCACGTTGTGTGGCTAAAGAGGTCCTGAGGATCTTAGAGGAGGTTCACTCTGGGGAGTGCGGGAGTCACTCAGGGAGCATGACCCTGGAGGAGAGAATTGTAAGGCAAGGGTATTTCTTGCTGAACCTGGGCCGGGATGACACCGAGTTCACGAAGAAGTGCAAGAAATTCTAGTTATTCGCCCCTCTCCAACTGCTACCAGCCCCGAGACTCAGGAACATCAGTGCACCCTGGCACTTTGCTATCTGGTGAATGGATCTTGTGGGGGCCTTCCCTCAGGCCAATGGATAGAGGAGGTTCCTACTGATCATGATCGATTATTTCTCTAAGTGGTTGGAGGTTAAGGCGCTAGCTAAGGTGACCTCCCAGGTGATCCGAAACTTCGCATGGGGGGAAATTATTTGCAAGCACGGGTTTCCTCAGGCCATTATCACGGACAATGGGCCGTAGTTTTCCAGCGCGGAGTTCATCAGCTTTTTTGATCAGCTCGGGATCGATCTCCGGTTCGCATTGGTCCACCACCCCAGGAGTAATGGTTAGGTGGAGGCGGCAAACAAGATCATTATGAACTGGTTGAATAAGAAGGTTGAGAACCTGAAGGGAAGTTTGGTGGAACAACTTCCTTCAGTCCTCTGGGCCCTGAGGACCACTCCCAACACAGCCACAGGGGCTACTCCCCTTTAAACACTCCCACAGATATGAAGTTGTGGTCCCAATCAAGTTCGAGGTCCGTACACCACGAGCGGTGGAAGCAGAGGCAGACAGGGAAGAATGGAGGGTTGAGAATGAGGATGAGCTGCGATTCTCCTTGGACCTGATGGAGGAACTCCGAGATGTGGCCGCTGTCAGGAAAGAAGAAATCAAACGGCGGATGGCCAAGTACTTTGACAAACATATTAGAATCAGGCAGTTAATAGAAGGGGACTTGGTCTTGAAAAAGGTGGATGTTGTAGGGAGATCAGCTATCGTGGGAAAGCTCAATCTAAATTGGGATGGTCTGTTTATTGTCAAGGAGGCGTTGAAGTCAGGGGGTATCACCTCTAGAATGTGGAGGGCGAGACCCTAAGTCACACTTGAAGTGGTGATGACCTGAAGCATTTCTATCCTTAAACTATGTACATAACATCTTTCTTCTAATATGAAGCTTCTTGATATTCCTGTTTTCTCCTATAATGATTCATGTGAATGGGTGAAGAGTTCACCGAGTAGACCCCGAGCAGATCCCGCTGCCAGGATTCTACTAGCTAGCAGAGCTGGATGTCACTCGAGTGAGTCTCCCAGACCCGAAGAAGATCCCGCTGCTAGGATCCCACTAGCTGGCAGGGCTGGATGTCACTCAAGAGAGTCTCCCAGACCCTGAGAAGATCTAGCTGTCAGGCTCCCACTAGCTGGCAGGGCTGGATGTCACTCGAGAGAGTCTCCCAGACCCCGAGTAGATCCAGCTGTCAGGCTCCCACTAGCTGGCTGGGCTGGATATCACTCGAGAGAGTCTCCCAGACCCTGAGCAGATCCTGCTGTCAGGCTCCCACTAGCTGACAGGGCTGGATATCACTCGAGAGAGTCTACCCAGACCACGAGCAGATCCCGCTGTCAGGCTCCCACTAGCTAGCAGGGCTATATGTCACTTGAGAGAGTCTCCCAGAACCCGATCAGATCCCGCTGCCAGGCTCCCACTAGCTGGCAGAGCTGGATGTCACTCGAGAGAGTCTACCCAGACCCCGAGCAGATCCCGTTGTTAGGCTCCCACTAGCTGGTAGGGCTAGATGTCAATAAAGAGAGTCTCCCAGTCCCTGAGCAGATCCCGCTGTCAGGCTCCCACTAGCTGGCAGGGCTGAATGTCACTCGAGAGAGTCTCCTAAACCCCGAGTAGATCCCATTGTCAGGCTCCCACTAGCTGGCAAGGCTGGATGTCACTCAAGAAAGTCTCCCAGACCCCGAGCAGATCCCGCTGCCAGGCTCCCACTAGATGGTAGGGCTGGATGTCACTCGAGAGAGTCTCCCAGACCACGAGCAGATCCTGCTGCCAGGATCCCACTAGCTGGCAGGGTTGGATGTCACTCGAGAGAGTCTCCCAGACCCCGAGCTGCTCTCGCTGTCAGGCTTTCACCTAGTTAGCAGGGCAGGGACCCTCGGCAGACGTTGTTGTTGCTCTGGAGCTAAGTCCCGAGCCGCTCCCGCTGTCAAGCTTTCATCTAGCTGGCAGTGCAGGGGCCCTCGGTGGATGTTGTTGTTGGTTCTCTGGAGCCAAGTCTTGACCTGATATCGCTGTCAGGCTTTCATCTAGATGGCATAGCAGGGGCCCTCAGTGGACATCGTGAAAGTCCTTGGAACCAAGTCTCGAGCTGCTCTTGCCAGTCAATGAGGCTTGGAGTTTAGGGAATTTTGGGGGGAAATACAAGGCTTCAAGGAGATCTCGCCATCAGGAATCTCGCCAATCGACAGGGAAGACACTCAAGGATAAGTTTGGGGTGAGTACAAGGCCAATGTAGAGGGTGCAAGCAAATGCGGGTGCCTGGGGGTGGATCTCGCAAGACGAATGTTCTAAGTGCGCGTGAGCCTATGAGGCGAGAACAGCGCAAGTACTTATCCTAAAAAACAACAAAACCTGAAGCGAATGCTATCAGCACGCGCAAGAAAATATGGTGAGAGCGATGCGAGACCTAATTCTATATGTCAAGGTAGTAAAATCAAACCTATGGGTTAATACATCGAGAGGTTGATCTACGGTCTCGCGAGATGTCTCGATCATGGTCCACCTAAGCTGAAGCGCGAGTATAGTATGTTTTCGCATAACAGGGCAATCACGATCAAAACAAAGAAAAAGGAGCTAGAAAAATTTCATGAAGGAGGTTAATCATTTTCATTCATGTCAACTGTTATATATAGAAAAAGGAGGGTCAATCCCTAAAAGAAAAATAATAATAAATACAAAATATACAGCGTGAATTTCAAGATGATGTTGTCGAATGCTTGCTCTCGCCGGTGGCATCATCAGCATTTTCCTTAGGATTGAGAATGGGGAGGAAGAGATCCGAGACCAGGATCTCGGCGGTCACCTTCTCTCCCTCGCCCTTCAAGAATCTGGCTCCCTGCATCTTCTGGAGCGAGTGCCTTGTTGTCGTGATGGCATTTTCCTACATCATCAGCTCAATCTCGTGTTGCATATACATCAGAGCTTTCTTCTCGGCTGAGGGAGGGGGAATCAGTGAACCGATCTACTGCTGGTTCTGGGCCTTCAGCCTCCGGTTCTCCTCCTCAAGTTGGGCTATGCGCGCATCCTTCTTGGAAACTGTCGCGACATCCGGCAAGATAATAATCATTAGAGCGAGAAAGGCATTCAACGAGTGAACGGGATGCGAGAAAGCTTACCACTCCACCCACTCGTAGGGCGAGATCGTTCTAAGCAACGGTGAGCTTCCCCATCAGGGTTTCCACTTCCTTGGATAGAGCGGATCGCGCGGCACTGACATCCGCTGAGAGAACTAAGTTGCTAGCCTAAATCACCTAGAGGGGGGGTGAATAGGTGAAATGCGTGTCAAATGCGGAATTAAAAAAATAACACAGCACACATCAAGCAATCACAGACGACAAGAGATTTATAGTGGTTCCCCAATCTTGGGTACGTCCACTTTACTCACCGATCTAGCAAATCACTAGACTCGGCTACTCCACTATCTCGGATTGAAAACAATCCTACACCTCGGAACCACGTTCCTACAAACTCGATCCAAATCAGATCTACACTCGGAAGATAAAGCCTTCCTACAAATCTCGGAGAAAAACTCCTACAAAGAAATTTGGTTTGAAAATAAAATACAAACAGTAATAATCTCAGATCTGGATCTTGACAGTCTTCTTCCTTGAGAGCTTTGGCTTGATCAGAATATGTTGAAGACGACTTGAGAGAGATCCACAAATCTGAAAAACGGAATCACCTCGATCGAGAAAATAGATCTGAAATCTTTGAGGCTCGGCGAGATCCAGTGATTAACTTTCGTCTGGATCGCTGGAGAATCAGAGTTGAAAAACAGCGATCGAAGATAGTCGATCCAGAGCTTCTTCCGTGAACGTCAATGGCGGCGGCGTGAGAAATTAGGGTTCACGGAACTTTTTCTCTTTCTTAAAATAAAATCTCTGTTCACTTGTTATTAGTCAAATCTGAGAGGACCTATTTATAGGTGGACTCCAACGGTCAAAAAATTAATTAGGGATGACACGTGGACCAATCAGAAATGATTATTTTGAAATACACTGCGAGATTGACTTAGAGAATTTCAGGAAAATTTAAACAGATATACTCGAGTCATAGAAAAAACATACTCGAGTATCAGATGGTATATACTCGAGTGGATAGAAGGAGTATACTCGAGTATAAGAAGAGAAGCTACTCGAGTGATTCAAAGATCAGCACTCGAGTGAATTTAGAACTACTCGAGTATGAGAGTATATACTCGAGTAAAAACACTTAGAGAAAATTTCTGAGATAAGATAGGAAAAACTACTCGAGTGAAAGGGTTGGAGATACTCGAGTAAGGGGAAAAAGAACTACTCGAGTATTTGGGGAAGATTACTCGGGTAATCACTAAGCTACTCGAGTATGAATAACAACTACTTGAGTACAGAGTCACTTACTCGAGTATATAGGGAACTACTCGAGTATGTAGACTTAGAATTTTTCTGAGATGAGAAGCACAGATCTACTCGAGTATGAACAGAACATTTACTCGAGTAACTAACCAACTACTCGAGTGCAAGTTATCATCTACTCGAGTATAATGCAGTCTACTCGAGTATGTAACCCAACATACTCGAGTGCAGACTCACTTACTCGAGTGTAAAAGGAGGTACTCGAGTATGTGGACTTAGAGAAAATTTTGGATCTAAGAACAGAAGGATCTACTCGAGTATAATATATGACTTACTCGAGTGACTAACTATCTACTCGAGTATAAACTTATCTACACGAGTATACAGAGTCACACGAGTATGTCTGAGGATCTACTCGAGTACTAAGTCACTTACTCGAGTATATGAAGAAGGCTACTCGAGTATGTGGACTTAGAAAAATTTCTTCTGAGAAAATAAACTTCAATACTTCAGTCCACCAATCCAAGTGCATGTAGGAAGTGTATCCCAATAGAGAGGCTATACATGGGCCAACACTTTGGATCACACAATGAGGTATTACATTGTATGGTCCTGTGTTTGGTGACCCATTATAGACTGACATTGGTCTACACTTAGCAATAAAAATGCACACATACAACTTACACACAATATCAAATACACCTTAATTCATCTTAGTTCAAGGTCTGACCTCCTACAAATCTGAGGCATTGTGGAGACAAATCCCAACAATCTCCCCCTATTTGTAGATGTCAGCACCCTCTATACTAAGGTGAATTACTTAGAGTAAAAAGAACAACACACATATACCAAAAGAAAATAAAGTAAGCTAAAGCAGAGTAAATAAAAGGATAGCCATAACCAGAATCAAATATATATATATAGAAATGTTTTTAACAGATTAAAATATTCATTTCCACATTCTCATTGACTCAAGAAGGGGCTTCTTTGTGCATTCTTTCTCTCTTCAGCTCTTGCCTCTCTAGGTAGCTGAAAGATTTAGGAAAATAAGTTCTGGGCCTAGGAGGAGCAGCTGGGTTGTTGTGCCCCCAATTCCTGTCATGAAGTCTGATCTTGATCTGAGATGCTTCATAAGCCTTCCATTCTGAATAACTGTAATACTGATCTCTGTTCTCACCAAGATCTGTTACTACCTTCAGGGTATCAAGGATCAGAGATTCGGAGGTTGGACTCCAAACTTCAGTATGAACAATTGATGGTCTACCTTCAGAACCTGGGGCAGGCTCTTTTCTAGGTGCAGAACGGCTGGCAGAAGAGCCGTCACCATATTTCCTTTTCTTCCTTGGAGCACCTTGAGAACTGGGAGGAAGATCATCTTGCCAAATATCTGTATAAGATAGAGGAGGTTCAGTCACATCACCAGCAGGTCTGGGTGAGAAGGCTGGCACACCTCCTGGAATGTCTTCCTGAGCTGGAGCATCTGCTGGAGGATGTTCTTCAAGAGGGTCTAAGAACTTGGGAATGATGGTAGGGTTGAGTTGAGAATTTGGGAAGTTCTGATTATTTACCCATACAGCTGTATCATAGATGTAGAATTTGACAGATTGGAGCTGGGCTAGGATGTCTGCTTTCATACCTTTTACAAGACCATCCACAGTTGTTTGGGCTTGTTCAGACAGTTTTTCAACTACTTTTTCAACTTGTTCTTTTATAATTTTCTCCCCCTTGCTGATATCTACAGCTAGCTTGGCAATTGCTTCATCTTTGAAGGTGCCAACTTCTTCACATACTTTCATCACATTTGTTTCAGCATTCTTGTCCAAAATTATCTGATTATGTGCAACAGTTTCTTGTTGATTTCTTAGTTCACCTATGCTTGTGATAGTGTGATCTAGTGCTTTTCCACCTAGCTGAAACAATCTCTTGAGTTCATCAGTATTGGCTTGAATTTCAGCAAAGCCTCTACTCATCTCCTTTTCAAGAGTAGTGACCTTGTTATTTACTGAGGCTAGAGATTCATCAAAGTACTTTCTCTGTTCAATGAGCAACTGTGCAATCTTACTCACCAGATCTGAAGAGGAAGAAGGAGCTGAGGTTGGTGCAGGGACTGAAGGAGCAGGAGCAATCCATGGAGGGATTTCAGTAATTTCCACTGAACTGACAGCTCTTTTGAAGGGTTCTACCAAATTTGAATCTTCAGTGTTGATGAAGGAAGGAAGGGTGAAGTCCAGTGTCCTCAGAGGAGCATCCACTGGTTCTGGAGATACTTCCTCATCATCAGACAACAGAATCTGTTCAGACTGGCTGGACTCTTTAGCTGAAGATTGAGCAGGAGATTGAGCTGGAGTCTGAGCAGGAGACTGAACTGGAGTCTGAACTGGATCCTGAGCAGGAGATTGAACAGCTGATTCATTCTGAAACAGGGGAGCATCTGAGCTGAGCTCATCAATGAATTTAATTATATCTTCTGCTGTAGACAGCAAGGTTGCTGGATCTGGAATCTCTGATTCAGGATTTGCTAGAGGAGGAGAAACTCTGACTTCTGCTAGTTCTGAAGGTTCTGAGGAAGCTGGGTACTTAGGGTGAGAAGAGGCAGGCTCCCCCTCAACTACTGCACCAGAGGTAGCAGCAGTTAGATGTAGAGGAGGAGATGGAATCCTGTCTTCAGATTCACTGGGTTCTTGGGACATTTCTGAAGGAACAGCAGCTTTGGATTCCTGGGCAGAATTCAGAATTTTAATATCATATCTCTGGATGGAGGATATGGAAACTTTCTTCATGTGATGGAGGGGAGTTCCTTTGGATAGGTTAAAGACTGATGGGTTAATCTCATGAAGCAGGAGGGAGATAATTCTGCCAAAGCTGGGATGCTTAATGCTGTCTCTGATTTTATCTAGAATCAACAGTCCAAACTGGAACTGTTTGCGGCAGATAATAGCTTGCATTATGTCAAACATTTCCATAGAAATGTCTAGAATGGAATACGTCTTGCACAATAGTACCTTTGTTATAACATCCACTAGGAACTTTCCTTCTGAGTTGAAGTCGGCCCTGCTAAAGGAATGGGCTTGAGGGTTAGCTCCACAGAATAAGCTAGTTCTTACTGAATCGTCTGCAGTCATTTCTGCATCTTCATCGACCACTGGAAGCTTTAACAGAGTTGCAAGAGAAACTTTGTCCAGTCGAATTTTTATCCCTCTGACTTTGGTTTTCAAGAGCTTTCCATTACTCTTTACCTTCAGATTTTGATAGAACTCCTCAACTGCTGGGAAAATGACTCGGCACGGCGACAAGAGAACGAACGACAATCCTGCGGTTTCGAACAAAATTAGAAGATTGCGGAAATCATCTGAAAGATCGGCTATACCCGCGGGGGCGAGTTCAGAGCCGATGCCGATTTTAGAGGAGGGGGCCATCTGCGATTCTGGAGGATGAGAGAAGCGAAGAAGACGATGCTCTGTGATTTTCTGGAAGATGAGGAGTCGGCGGCTACTCGAGTGAATGAGAAGTGGAAAGGGTTTCCCGATTTTTCTATATATATATATAATCCTAATTAGGTTTTAGGAAAAGTAAATATAATTTCATACCTGAATGAAGCGGCAAATAGCTCGGTGCGAATAGAAAAATTATAAATCCAAATTAGAAGACCGTATACTCGAGTAGATAGCATCATACACGAGTATTAGGCGGAGCATACTCGAGTAGGTAACACCATACACGAGTTGTAGACAAAACATACTCGAGTAGGTAGAGTTCATACATGAGTATCTTGTCAAATACTCGAGTAGGTAAGACTTTTTACTCGAGTATTTTCCGTTAACTCGTGTAAGTCTTGATATACTTGAGTATCTAATACTTGAAAGACAATTTTCCTTGGGAGATGTCTATTGCCACTGAAAACTTTATCTCTGATCAGCCAACACCACTGATATCTTCTTGATTTGTGAGTCCATCACTAGTCTTCTTTGTTGAGCAGTCCGAGTTCCGTTTTGAAGAATGAGAACTTGGACTTGTCCAGCGGCTTAGTGAATATATCTGCAACTTGCCTGTCTGTGGAGACATATTGTAGATCTATGTCTCCATTTTCCACATGCTCCTGGATGAAATGATAACGAAGCTCTATGTGCTTGGTCCGGCTATGGGAGACTGGGTTGTTGGCTATTGATATAGCGTTGGATGAGTCGCAAAACAAAGGAATGTTCTGGAACTTTATGTTGTAGTCTTCAAACTGGTTCTTGATCCATAAGAGCTGTGCACAATAGCTGCCTGCAGAGATGTATTTTGATTCAGCCGTTGAGATGGCTACACAGTTCTGCTTCTTACTGCTCCAGGAAATAAGTCTCTTTCCGAGGAATTGGCAAGTCCCGAAAGTGCTTTTCCTGTCGTCTTTGCTACCTGCAAAATCTGCATCTAAAAATCCAATTAGTTCACTATCATTACTTCTTGGGTACCATAAGCCAAGATTTGGTGTACCTTTGAGGTATCTCAAGATTCGCTTTGCAACAATGTAATGAGATTCCTTAGAGTTCACCTGAAATCTAGCACATACACATGTTGAGAACATTATGTCTGGTCTACTTGCGGTAAGGTAGATCAAGGACCCAATTATGCTTCTGTACTTGGTTTCATTAAAAGGTTTCCCTTTCTCATCCTTGTACAGAGACATAGCTGAGGCCATTGGAGTCCTCATAGAGGTTGCACTCTCCATTCCGAATTTCTTAAGTAGCTCTTTAGTGAACTTGGTCTGTGAGATGAAAATTCCATCCTCAGATTGTTTCACTTGAAGCCCTAAGAAATACTTCAGCTCTCCCATACTGCTCATTTCAAACTTCCCTTGCATAAGTTTAGAAAACTTCTTGCAGAGGTTGTTATCTGTAGAGCCAAAAATGATGTCGTCGACATAGATTTGCACTAGCAAAATCCTGCCTTTTATTTCCCTAAGAAATAATGTCTTGTCTATCTTTCCTCTTGTGAACTTGTTCTTAAGAAGAAAGGTGGACAGCGTCTCATACCAAGCTCGAGGAGCTTGTTTAAGACCATATAGTGCTTTTTGCAGTAAATAAACATAATTAGGAAAGGTTGAATCAACAAAACCTGGCGGTTGCTCTACATACACTTCTTCCTTTATGTCACCATTTAGGAAGGCGGACTTGACGTCCATCTGATAGACAGTAAAGCCCTTGAGTGCAGCGTAGGCAAGAAATAACCTGATCGCCTCCAGTCTTGCTACTGGAGCATAAGTCTGGTCGAAGTTGATTCCTTCTTCTTGACGATAGCCCTTGGCGACAAGTCTGGCTTTATTCTTTATAATTGTTCCATCTTCGTCCATCTTGTTCCGGTAGACCCATTTTGTCCCAATAACGTTCTTACTCTTGGGTCTAGGAACAAGTGTCCAGACTTTGCATCATTTGAACTGATTCAGCTCTTCTTCCATGGCTAGAATCCAGGATGCGTCGGAGTTGGCTTCCTCAAACTTCTTTGGTTCAACCTGTGAAAGAAAACTTAAGTATAAATTCTCGTTAGTTGTACCTCGACGAGTTCTTACGCCATCCCGAGGATCTCCTATGATTTGATCAACGGGGTGATCCTTCAAGTGTCTGAACTCTAAAGTCCTTGCATCTGGGATCTCTTCAGCCACTGGAGTTGCATCTTCAGCTAGGATGTGTTCTTCATTTTGATCATCTACCTCTTCAATGGGGGTTGTAGAGGTGATCTTGATGAACGTCTCATCCTTATCTTTAGTAGTTTCATCCAGGCTAAGTTCTTTCAACTTTGTACCTGCATCTACAATAGGCACACTAGACAAGTTGCTTTGCAGCAGACTCGTCTCATCAAATACAAGGTGTATCGACTCTTCTACCACCAGAGTTTTTCTATTGAATACTCTATAGGCCTTACTATGGCTACTATAACCTACAAAAATACCTTCAAAGCTTTTCTCGCTAAACTTGGTAGTGTGATACTTACCGTTGTTAAGTACAAAGCACTTACAACCAAAGATTCTAAAATACGAAATGGTTGGTTTCCTGCCTTTTAAAAGTTCGTAAGGAGTCTTATCATGGTTCTTGTTGATGAGAGCTCGATTTTGCACGTGACAAGCGGTGTTGGCGGCCTCAGCCCAGAAGTACTCTGGAAGTGAAGCATCACTCAACATGGTCCGGCAAGCCTCTATGAGTGTTCTGTTCCTTCTCTTAACTACTCCATTTTGCTGTGGAGTGCGAGGAGAGGAAAACTCATGAAAGATACCTTGACTTTCACAGAATTCTGTCATGGCTCCAGACTTGAATTCCGTTCCATTGTCACTTCTGATTTTGACTACGGAATAGTTGTATTCATTCTGGATCTGCCTAACAAAATTAGTGAAAATACCGAAGGTATCTGACTTGTGTTTCAGAAAGAACACCCACGCAAAGCGCGAGTAATCATCCACAATAACCAACGTATATTCCTTACCTCCCAAACTTCTAACCTGCAGTGGACCAAACAAGTCCATATGGAGAAGCTGTAAGCTTCTATTGGAATCCTTGCCTATTATGCTTTTAAACGAACTTCTTGTTTGCTTGCCTTTGATACAAGCGTGACAAGGACTGTCCGTAACACACTTGACATTAGGTGCATCACGTACTAAGTTTTGAGAGAATAATTTATTAATAGTTTTGAAATTAATATGTGCTAGTCTCTTGTGCCATTGGTCAGCAAGGGATGCACTACTTTTTGCTAAAAGACATACTGGTGTAGAAGTGTCAATACAAATGAAATTTAAACAGAAAATATTTCTGCTTCGAGTGCCTGATAAAATAGTTTCCATGTTGTTAACCGATTTTATCAAACACTTGTCAACATGAAATTCAACTACGTATCCTTTGTCGCATAATTGGCTTATGCTGATGAGATTGTGTTCCAATCCTTCAACATAGGCTACATCCGAAAAGGATACGCTACCGTTAGTGATCATACCATAGCCTTTAGTTATTCCTCGATCTGAACCTCCAAAGATGACCTTTGGTCCATTGCAGACTGAGGTGTAATTCTGGAGTAGGCTCCTTGTCTCGGTCATATGCCGAGAGCATCCACTGTCCAAGTACCAGATTGGCATTTTGGTGGCCTTTGGACATACCTGCAATTACAATCATTTAGCCTTAGGAACCCAAACAAGTTTGGGTCCTTGGTCTCGAGTTAGAATACTCCCCCTACGATTATTAGCCTCATGAGTGGTCACTCTCACGTTGCTAACTTTAGGGGTTTCAACATTTTTAGGATTGAACCAACAATCAATGGCAAAATGACCAATTCTGCCACAACACCAACAATCGAACCTGTTGTATCTTTGCCTTGTGTAGTCCTGCTTGACTTTCTGGAATGAAGGTCTAGCAGGAGCTTTACTCTTGGAGGAAGAGGCTTCATGATGATGGCAATTATATGAAGTCTTCTCCTTTATAGGCTTTTCTACAATGGGTTTTACTTTTGGTGTCTTTTTGATATTGTGACCATGAGCATAAGGTCCATAGCTTTGAAGCTGAATCTCTTCATAAGGTGCTTTGAAGACACTCTCGCCGAAGTTATGAGGACGAGTCCAACCTTGGTATCTTGACTTAGGCTTCTCAGGGATCGGCCTAGAAAAGTGTCCATAGGTAGACTCATAGTCGAGTTCGTTTGTAGGAAAGATAACTTTCTTGAACAGAACAAGTTCCAAGGGAGCTTTCCCTTTTTCTTCAGCTAGAGCCTTCCGGGCAGCCTTATTCTTTCTCTTGGCCTTGTTTCTCCTAGAGGATTTACTAGAAGAGCCAATGTGGCCTAAACCAGCACCCTTGGCCTTAGCAGAGAACTCAGCAATGATTGGAAGAACTGTCTTAGGCTTTGAGAAACTCTCAACAAGTTTCTTCTCAGCCTCAAGTCGTTGTTCCAATTCTTTGATGATTTCCTCTTTAAGGTCGAGGTGCTTGAGAGCTTGATTGTATTCATCCATAGCACAATTGAAGTTCTCTTGAAGAGAGTTAGTCTTAGCGACTTCTTCTCTCAAGCTGCTCTCACTAGCCTGTAGAGATTTTATCTCTTTGGCTTGAGTTTTCACTACTCTACGACATTTCTCGTAGGTCATGAGCAACTCTTTGTACTGGGCCATGAGTTCAGATTCATCTTCAGAGGAATAGCCCTATTGCTCATTATCATCATCAGACTCAGAGAGAGGAGTGTGAGATTTTACCTCCCCAGTGAACTGGGGGACTTGTTCATCATCTGAGTGAGCCATGAGCCCAAAGTAAGCTTCCTCTTCTTCACTCGACTCAGTTGAGTCGGAGTCACTGAGAGTTTTGCTCTTCTTGGCTACTAGACTCTTCTCTATTCTCTTCTTATAGTGTGAGGATTTCTTTTCCTCTCTTCTTCCACCTTCTTTCTTTTTGTGAGGGCAGTCGGCGATGATGTGACCTGGCTTATTGCAACAATAACAAACGATGTCAGTCGAAATCTGTTTGTTCTGTTTAGAGTTATACCTGTCATGGCTACTTGAGTCTTTCTTTCTCTGATCACCATCACGTCGTGATCTTCTGAATGAGGCATCTTTGCCTCTCCATTGCTTCTTCTTATTTAAGAATTTCTTGAATTGCCGGGAGAGCAAAGAGAACTCTCCTTCAGATAGTTTTGAGCCTGAGGTGCTTGGCTCGGAGCCTTCTTCTTCACTTATTTCTTAAGGAGGAGCTGGTGAGACAGCTTTGCCCTTTCTTGAACTGTCAGCCTTTAAAGTAACTGACTTTTCTTTTGAGGAGAAGCGACTGTTCTCTTCTTCAGCTTTTCTGGAGTTGATTTGCAATTCATATGACATCAGCTTGCCAAATAGGTTCTGTGGATCTGTCTCTGCTAGTCTGCCAAACTCTCGGATGGCACAAACTTTGTTATCCCATTCTTTGGTGAGAGATCTCAGAAACTTATCATTCAGCTCTCCATTTGTGAAGACTCGGCCATACACGCTTAGACCATTGACTATCTTGAAGAAGTTTTCAAATGTGTCAGCTATAGCCTCCTTTGGCCCTTGCCTGAAGGCTTCATAGTTCTGGTTCAGTAGGGACCTTCGATCATCCCTTACTTCTTCAGTACCTTCCATTAGAGTCACTAGGGATTGCCACATCTCCTTGGCAGATTGGCAATGAATCAGATTCTGCAGCATTGAGTCATCGACTGCACTTGCTATAATATTTTTAGCTTTCTTGTCCAGAGAGACAAGTGCAATCTCATCCTTATCTAGATCCATCAATTTCTTGGGAACTTGTTTGGTGGGATCTATGGTGGAAGTAGTCATAGGAATGTGGGGACCTTCTTCAACAATCATGAAGATCCGGGGATCTACTGCTTCCATGAAGAACTTTACTCTTTCCTTCCACATAGGAAAATTGTTCTTGGTGCAGATAGGGAGTTTAGCAAAATCCTTGGTCTTACTCATGCTTGATACTATTCAAGAAACAACTTAGAAGGATACGATCAAGGTGTTAACCTTTTAACGATCAACCTCCCTCTGATACCAATTGAGAGAACTAAGTTGTTAGCCTAAATCACCTAGAGGGGGGTGAATAGGTGAAATGCGTGTCAAATGCGGAATTAAAAAAATAACATAGCACACATCAAGCAATCACAGACGACAAGAGATTTATAGTGGTTCCCCAATCTTGGGTACGTCCACTTTACTCACCGATCTAGCAAATCACTAGACTCGGCTACTCCACTATCTCGGATTGAAAACAATCCTACACCTCGGAACCACGTTCCTACAAACTCGATCCAAATCGGATCTACACTCGGAAGATAAAGCCTTCCTACAAATCTCTGAGAAAAACTCCAACAAAGAAATTTGGTTTGAAAATAAAATACAAACAGTAATAATCTCAGATCTGGATCTTGACAGTCTTTTTCCTTGAGAGCTTTGGCTTGATCAGAATATGTTGAAGATGACTTGAGAGAGATCCACAAATCTGAAAAACGGAATCACCTCGATCGAGAAAATAGATCTGAAATCTTTGAGGCTTGGAGAGATCGAGTGATTAACTTTCGTCTGGATCGCTGGAGAATCAGAGTTGAAAAACAGTGATCGAAGATAGTCGATCCAGAGCTTCTTCCGTGAACATCAATGGTGGCGGCGTGAGAAATTAGGGTTCACGGAACTTTTTCTCTTTCTTAAAATAAAATCTCTGTTCACTTGTTATTAGTCAAATCTGAGAGGACCTATTTATAGGTGGACTCCAACGGTCAGAAAATTAATTAGGGATGACACGTGGACCAATCAGAAATGATTAATTTGAAATACACTGCGAGATTGACTTAGAGAATTTCAGGAAAATTTAAACAGATATACTCGAGTCATAGAAGAAACATACTCGAGTATCAGATGGTATATACTCGAGTGGATAGAAGGAGTATACTCGAGTATAAGAAGAGAAGCTACTCGAGTGATTCAAAGATCAGCACTCGAGTGAATTTAGAACTACTCGAGTATGAGAGTATATACTCGAGTAAAAACACTTAGAGAAAATTTCTGAGATAAGATAGGAAAAACTACTCGAGTGAAAGGGTTGGAGATACTCGAGTGAGGAGAAAAAGAACTACTCGAGTATCTGGGGAAGATTACTCGGGTAATCACTAAGCTACTCGAGTATGAATAACAACTACTTGAGTACAGAGTCACTTACTCGAGTATATAGGGAACTACTCGAGTATGTAGACTTAGAATTTTTCTGAGATGAGAAGCACAGATCTACTCGAGTATGAACAGAACATTTACTCGAGTAACTAACCAACTACTCGAGTGCAAGTTATCATCTACTCGAGTATAATGCAGTCTACTCGAGTATGTAACCCAACATACTCGAGTGCAGACTCACTTACTCGAGTGTAAAAGGAGGTACTCGAGTATGTGGACTTAGAGAAAATTTTGGATCTAAGAACAGAAGGATCTACTCGAGTATAATATATGACTTACTCGAGTGACTAACTATCTACTCGAGTATAAACTTATCTACACGAGTATACAGAGTCACACGAGTATGTCTGAGGATCTACTCGAGTACTAAGTCACTTACTCGAGTATATGAAAAAGGCTACTCGAGTATGTGGACTTAGAAAAATTTCTTCTGAGAAAATAAACTTCAATACTTCAGTCAACCAATCCAAGTGCATGTAGGAAGTGTATCTCAATAGAGAGGCTATACATGGGCCAACACTTTGGATCACACAATGAGGGATTACATTTTATGGTCCTGTGTTTGGTGACCCATTATAGACTGACATTGGTCTACACTTAGCAATAAAAACCTGCACACATACAACTTACACACAATATCAAATACACCTTAATTCATCTTAGTTCAAGGTCTGACCTCCTACAAATCTGAGGCATTGTGGAGACAAATCCCAACATCCGCCATCTGTCGCGACAGGCGGATGCTGCGGCGATCCATCATGTGAGCGAGCTCGATGGCACAAAGTTTATCCTGTGAACTCCCATAAGCGAGAGATTGCATAAGGGCATCGTCGTAGTAGGAGGCATTGTCTCGCCCATATAGCCCAAAGGCCAGCGAGTAGGCCTGGCCGGAGATAGTTTTGCCCTCCTGCCCGGAGGGGAGGATGGGAGAGAATGGGTCCTGTTGACCTCCCGGTCCCAAATCAGAAGGGGATCGCCGGCGTCATCCAGATACTTCTCGCCCAGGCCAAAATTCCAATGGCCCCAGGGCTCCGGTTTCTCTGTCATCGCCGAGGTCCCGTCGATCTCGCCGGTTTCCTTCCCGGCAGTCTCGCCAGCAATCGATACACTCGCGGATGGGATGGAGACGACCTACTTGCCTTTAGTGGGATCAGTAGTTTTGTGATTCTTAGGAGGCGGTGGAGGAAGTGTTTCGGTCTTCCGCTTCTGGCTGATTGATTTCGGCAGCGACTTTGGCTCGCTCCTGCAAGCCACAGCGGCAGCCTCTGCTCGTGCCTTCTCGGCAATGAATGTTGTGCCACTCGCAAAGGGTTGGTCGAGGGGAAGATCTTGCACCCCTACACATGTGTCATAAGTTAGCAAAACTGCGTTTTTCTTAAAGAAGTGATAGATGGCGAGAACTACCTTCCTCGGCGAGTGCGGGAAGGAGCGAGTCGATGTTCCTCAGTTAGGGGACGTCGAAATCCTTTTCGAAAAGAAATTTGTGAAGCTTTGACTCATGGATGCCGAGAGATGGAGGGCGGTAGGTTGATTCTTCCTGCTGGATTGGCGAGGGGGGAGGTTGCCGAAATCATCTGAGACGAAAACGAATTTCCGATTCCAGTGATGGTTGTTATTGGTGAGACCTTTGGCCTTGAGGTTATTGCTGGAGAAGAACGCAATCCCTTCCCTCTTAATACGGAAGTTGAATAGCTTGCGGAAGACAGGAAGGCTGAACTCCATCCGCTCCTCCCGCAAGTAGCAAGAGAATGCTACTAGCAAGACGATGTAGTTTGGGTTGAGCTGCGCGGGAACTACGCCGAAGTAGCGCAGGGCCTGGCAGACTTCTGACCAGATTGGTAAGCGCAATCCCACCTCGAAGTGTTCGGCAGTGATGGCAAGTTAGTAAGGCGAGAAATGGTTGATTGATTCATCCTTTCCTAGGTGTCGCACGATGAAACCCGGCGGGATGTAGAGGTTGTTGAGTGAATGGTACTCTTCTTAAGACAGGTTGCAATTCATGAAGGGGTAGCTGGCGAAAACACAGAAGTGTGAGTGCAAAGGAAGGAAAAGCAAGGAAAAATGCTGGAAGCTATTAAAGATGGTGGTTAATGCGGTAGGTACGGGCCCTTTTTATAGAAAAAGTTTGGGCGGGAAAACATCCAGGCAGGGAAAAGTGTGGATAGCCAATTCCCTGGATCTCGCCTAAAACCCCACAAAGATCTCGCACTCCCTCACTCGCCGCCAAAATTGAACGTTACAGCCTTAAAAACAAGTTCAGAAACAAAACATGTGCGAGAACATAGAGAATAAATTACGAGAACGATCAAGTGAAAGAAAAAAGAATAATAATACAATCATTCGTCCATCAACATTCGTCACAGAACCAAATTATTACAAAGAAAAAAAGAAGTGGGCAGAAAGGTGAGAGCCGGTAGGCCCGCCTGGGGTCATTACCACCATCCTCGGACTCCCCTTCCCACCCTAGGGATCATGCGTGAATACTGTAGTGCATGGATGGTCTGCAGCTCCTGCTGGGCAAGGCGCAATTGATCTTCTTCTCGCGCGATGTGGAATTCGGGGAAATCCCTCCCGCCACCAGCATTCCCCCCTCCCTCCCCCCAGCTCGACAATTAGCTGCGCATAATTATAATCCAGGCATAGCACCCACTCCTCGATACACTTGTGGTTCTCACAAACCTGGTTGTAGAGCTCGCGTAGCATCAGGGCGTGCTTCCACAAAATCTCCGACGTAGTCCGCTTCAGCGCCTCGGCATCTTTTGGATCGCCTAGAAAGGCGGCGATTGAGTCAGGCGAGGGGGGAGGCGAGAAATCCTCCTCATCAATGTCGACATCGGTCGACGAGATCTCACAGTAACCTGTAATGGATGGTGTTAGATGCACATGATCCTCTTTCCTTTTATAGGGTGAATGCAATTGGTTAATTGTCCTAGAGTCCGGCTCCTTGCTCGAGTGCTGGAGAGAAGTGCTGGGCCACCCCTCGAAGGGAGTGTCGAAGGAGATATGCTCCTTCCCGAGCCCGGGGTGCAGAACTGTCGGCTCAGCGGCGGGAACGTCGTCCTGAGCAGTGAGGTTGGGCGTGACATCCACTGGAGGAAGTTGGCCTGAGGCAGGATCTAGAGGCGCCAGGAGAGTAGGGGATTTGGGCATTGTAACACCAAGTCCCATGGTCCTAAAGGTGGTAGCTGCAACAATCAAGGGTAAGCAAATTGATAGAAAGCGAATGGATAGAAGGGGAATTACCATTAACCCGCGGGAGATCATTCAGTTTGTGAGGGGAAGTGATCTCGGGGGCCATCTCGTCATGGTCGGCCTCAAGCGAGTATGGAGAAGCACTCGCCTCCCCAATCTCCTTCCCCTTTGGCGGGACCTGCAGGCGAGCATATTGGCAGCTATTTTTATCCCAGTAAGGAATGTAAAGTGAGTGAAGATACCTGAGGGATTCTAGAGTGGGATGGAGTTCGCGAGATGGACTCATCCCTGGTCAGGTCTCTCCTGACCATCTTGGCCTTTTTCATTTTTGGGGAAGAGCTTGGGGCTTTTTGGGCGAGCTAGGGAATGAATGAGCCCATAAGAGTCTTGCTCTCGTTGTGGGCAGCATTAAGGCGGTATTGGGCTTCTTTCGAAAGCACATCAGGTTGGAGGCGAGAAAGCCGAAAAAAAAGGGATTGGACGGGGCAAAATTCATATCCGTGGTTGGATATTTATAAAACCATGGAGGGGCCCACAAATGATTCCCTTCCAGGTCAGCAAGCACTCATCAAATACCTAGGGTTGGATGATTCTTTCCAACTTCACAGAAGCTCGAAAAGAGTGGGGATTGTGTACAACCCCATATTTTATGAGTGGGTCCCCCCTCCAAGATCAGTTCTTTACGAGATCTCCATGAGCGATAGGGCTCAATAAAGTGATGTGAGGCCCTTCCAGTGCTCGTCGAGCAAGCCGCGCAGCCAGTTCCTTAGGCGTTGAGTGAAGCTTGACCTGTCGGCGTCTTCTGCTCTTAGGCATTGAGTGAAGCTGGAACTGTCGGTGCCTTCTGCTCTTAGGTGTTGAGTGAAGAGAGACATGTCAGCGCCTTCTGCTCTTAGGCATTGAGTGAAGCTAGACCTGTCAGCGCCTTCTGCTCTTAGGCATTGAGTGAAGCGAGACCTGTCGACACCTTCTGCTTTTAGGCATTGAGTGAAGCTGGACCTTTCGGCGCCTTCTGCTCTTAGGCGTTGAGTGAAGCTGGACTTGTCGGCGCCTTCTGCTCTTAGGCGTTAAGTGAAGCAAGACATGTCAGCGCCTTCTGCTCTTACGCGTTGAGTGAAGCTGTACCTGTCGGCACCTTTTGCTCTTAGGCGTTGAGTGAAGCGAGACCTGTCAGTGCCTTCTGCTCTCAGGCATTGAGTGGTGCGAGACCCTTCCAGAACAGCGTAGTTTGGCTGTTGGCAGACCAATTTTGGAAGCATATAACCGTTTAGAATAGAGGAGCCTCGCTGTTGGCAGGCCATTTTCAGAAATCTATAAATAGACCCAAGGGGGTACCTTAGAAGGCAAGCTTTCCAGTTCTCCTACTCTCTTGTCTTACAGTGCTTTCTGAGGTGCCCTTAGCTCAGCACAGGCTAAGGAGGGGAAGCGCTCTAAGATCTTCCGGGTGTGTGGTGGGACCTCCGTGTTGGAGCCTTGGGTCAGTTTCAAGTTAAGTCTTCGGTCAGCCAAGCTTGCTAGGCAAATTAAGTGTATGGCACCCCTTCCCCAAGGGTTCGGACTCCACAAGAATCCGGTTTCTAGTTTCAACACTGGGGAACCACTATAAATTTCTGTGTGATGTGCGAGTAATCTTGAAAGCTAACTAAAATTAAATCACATCACATCAAGAATAGGGAAAATACTCTAAAAGACCTAAAAACCTATTCACCCCCTCTCTAGGTGTTTAGCTACTCTTGAAACTAAAGACTTTCAGTTCTAACACACTATCACAAATCATCACATCGCAATCATCACATCACAATCATCACATGGGTACTCTCATTCCCCAAATGCATACAAGCTTATGGCCAAGAAATCTCACAGAGACCCCACCCGCACATGGATCACAACACCATCGAGCTTGTCTATCAGTTCAACCGTTCTTGCAAATTTTACAAATTTATGCACAACTGATGTTAAGAACCCTTGCTTGACCTTACCTGCACTTAATTGTCTGGGATTGTCCAAAAGCTTGGCGTCCTCGTCAGTTTCCATATGAGGGGACTTGTCTTGCTGGGACACCCTCTACACGTGAATCACAACGTCTTATGGTAAGCCAGTCGACCACAAATCCACGCCTCCATATTGCATTCAACAAGCATATCCTTTCCCAAACTAAATCAAAATTTGTTCTCAAACGAAAATAAGGTCATCACAATAACTTATTCACCGCAATCGGATTTCTAACAAAAATCCTAATATGCACGTCAAACAACATCACCGAATCGGACCACCAGCCGTGATTTCGGCTTCACCCACCAAGCCTAATCCACTAGCTGAGCGGATTTCTAATGCAAAAGTTTGCCGAGGATGACTCAATCTACCCTCTGATTTATCTTGAACCATGACGACCCGAACCTCTCTCATTTGAGAGATTCAGTGCCTAAATGCTCAAACAAGGGCATAAACAAAATGGATGCAATGCACGCATCCTAAAAATTGGGAGTAGAAATGTTGTTATCTTACAAAGTCTCTTCCTTGTCATGGAAATTTGTAGAAGCACTGATGAACGTGTTCATCTCCATGCCCTCTCCACGAATCAAGCCTCAGATCGACGAAGGGAGCTCCGAAGCTTTGTTAATGGTGGAAGAAGATTCTTCCTCCTCCTCCAAGCTCTCTCCAAACTCAAACCTCTCAAACCCTAAAGGGGAAAACATGGGAAGAAAGAACCCATCTGCCCTATTTAGGGTTCACGGACGGACATTTCTAGGCCACATGATCAAGTTGTAAGAAGATCAGACGTCTAGAAATTGCCTTTATGGAACTGTTTCTGTCCACTACTATCGGGTGGTAGGTACCTACCGTACCACGGTAACTTCCAGAGCCCGCTAACTGCCTCAGGCAGTCGCTCTACCACTAGTGATAGCGTTATCGACAGGCGTTAGCTACTCAGCACTAACAATCGATGTTAAGTCCCCGCTCGATGAAAACTACAGGCCGAACTCAAAACTACACGTCGAAAAAGGTCTACCTATTGGATCGGGTGGCCAATCTTAGAGGGGGGGTGAATAAGGTTTTCAGATTAATTCAAAATTAAAATTAGTTTTACCAATGAAAACCATTTCTGGAAGCTATCGCAGGGCGGTAGCTTGCTAGCATCCGGCGGTAGGTCATAGGAATTGTTTTTCTTCATAAAAACTTCGCCTTACAAAGGCTCACACAACCTTCAAAGATCTAGCAGTACACAACCACAATATTGCGAGAAGAAAAAAAAACGAACAATAATTTTATTCAAGAATAACGAAGGTGGTTTACAATCAAGAACAACTAGATCTCCTTGACACCGGAGATCAGAGGCGATGAAATACAAACTTCTCTTTTTGTTTATATACATACCCTCTTCCCAGACCGGTTGGCTCTCTCCCTTCCCACCGAAAAGGTCTTCGAGCAGACTCTTCACCATTTTTCTCGAAAGGGTCTTAGAGCCCCACTAGATCCCCCGATCTTAACGTCCCTCACCAGGATGATTTCTCATGAAACCCTTCACGAATTCCGACGACCCCCCCGGTCAATTTTCCTCACACACAAGCAACTAGACAAGAAAGAAAATCCAGAGTAAAATATAAAGAGTTTAGAAGTTATTTCTCCCTCAAACGTAGAACTCCTATGAGGAACGGTGCGCGATCGATGCTCTTGAATATCATTCTCTTTGCAATCGATCAGCCACAAAAGGCCGTTGAAGATTTCATTCGCCGGAGTTCTTCGATCACGAGCGGGAGGAAGAAATAATACTTTTCCTTCAACAGAGATGAAAGTTCATCCTCCTCCAGATGGCGGCCGAACCCTAGAATGAATTATTCTCCTTCGTATTCTCTCCAGGAAAAGAAACGTGCGTTATTATACATCTTGAAAAATGAGCTACCGCCGGCGGTAGAGTTAGCACCCGGAGGTAGGTCGATGTGCGTGAAGGTGACAGTTATTCAGTAGATTTGGAAAAATATCGGAGTAAAATAATTTTTCGCCTTTGCGCTACCGCGACGTGGTGCGGAGCTATATTCTAGCTTTAGCAGTATCTTTTCGACGAAGATGACTTGATGATCATCGAGACAGCTAGCATCGGGCGATATGGCTAATACATGCGGTAGGTCACCAAGAACTCATGCATATTTAATTCCAAGCTAGGGTGGGCAGTAGCGCTAGCACTTGGCGGTAGGTCGCAAAGATTTATTTTCTTCTCCTTTTGTACCTGTAAACCTGCACACTATATCCAACACATGTATGATCAAATGCAACACGGGATTTGATATTGTCAAACTAAAGAAATGCGAACCATAAGTTCTAACAAACTTCCCCTTTTGATAATATCAAATTCCATTCATGAGATATAAAACAGTAACCACATGGTATAGTGTAATCCAATCAGTAAGCATGAAATATAACAGGTTGAAATAATCAATACAGCTCCCCTTATAAATGTGCTCCATCTACAAGTGTGCTCCCTCTATGTATGTGCTCCCCCTACGCGAGATCTTCCCATGGGTGACTAAGCATAGGATACACTCATGAACACTCAACTCTCCCCCTTTTGATATTATTGAAAGGGTCGGGGATTAACAAAAATTGGAGTGAAACATCATGAATATAGACCTACCCAACACAAGAAAAACCAATTGATTTGAAAAGCTTTTTAGAATAAAAGAAATTTGGCCAGCACATGTGAAACTAAATACACAAGATTTAGAGTATAATGCTAGGAGATTTATAGAGTTAATACAGTGCAACATTGTAAGAGTCAGGAATAGAAAACGTGTATTAGTACATATGTGTTATAGATATATAATGTAGTTTAAGTCTAATTCTTGTGCATGGAAGCGTTAGATAGAATAGTGACATGAGTGCATGTAACAGTAAAAAACATCAAGTAGAAATAATCTTTAGTACATGTTTTATCTCAATAATTCACTATGCTAGCACAAGAGAAATAAAGTGAAAAATAATGTCACATTGCTATCTACTTCATACCAAGATTCGAACAAGGGACACTAACTTAAATTATAGTCTTTGCACAAGATCGAAAGGATTCTTTTTACCAAGTGTTCATCATCGCAATGCTCATGAAGACTTATCAGGAGGAGTAAGTAGTGCTTGAGGGTACCCTTGACACATGATTTCATAGCATATAATTTACCCAATTTTCATTACTTTTTTCACTATCAATTTTATATCATTTTTGAGTTCAAGGACTCTTAATCAATCAAAATCTACCCACATAGATAAATACACTTTAACTTGTATACAAACGACATTTTCAATAGAATATTGGCCCAATGTTCTAAACTTTATACACAAAGTGAATACCATGACATTGATTGTTCAAGTTATTTCTATCATGTTAGACACAATATCATGAGTTATAATATGTAAGCATAAATTTCTACATGAGTATATTTTTTAGGGATGTGTGAACAGTGTAATGTCATTATGCTACTTAAATCCTCACACATACCTAGATGCATATTCAACATACACTATACTGTCCAGTCGCACTCAGTAGCTAAGTACCTATAGGTTATACACATTATGACATAATCAGACAATGTTAACATGAATAAACACTCATAAATCAAACATTACACATAATCATTATGCTTTAGGTTCTAGTCATGCATGTCCAAAGAATGAATATTCCTTTTTTTTGTTTTTATTTTCTAGGCTTTTATATATTTTTCTTATTTTAAAGATTAAACAAAGCAAACAATTCCAATCTAAAAGAAAAATGTGTGTTTGGATCTTTGGGATTTTTCAAATTTTTATTTGATTTTTGTTTATAAGACGACAAAAAAAACAAAATAGAGGAACAAAAAAAAACACAAAAATAGAAACACAAAAAACAGGCAACCAACTTACCCCCAGCGTTAGGGCTACCTCGCACCGGTAACTCACAAAGATCAAAAATAAAAAAAATGCCCCGATGTCAGCAGATAATGCAGCACGATTAATTAGTGAGATCCAAAATGCCCAGTTCTAGTCGAATTAAAGAAAAACGAGCGTCAGGGAGAGGTTTTGTAATGATATCAACAAGTTGATCGTCAGTCCCAATGAAGCTCACTTTCACGTTCTCTTTCTTAATATGGTCCCAGATAAAGTGATGACGAACATAAATATGTTTGGAGCGAGAGTGGTGCACCAGATTATTCGTTATGTCTATGACACTCTTGTTGTCGCACCTAAGGTCAACATTTGTAAAATTTAGGTTGAAGTCCTCCAACGTATGTGACATTCAAAGTGCTTGTGCGCAACAACTTCTTAGGGCTATATACTCGGCCTCATCGGTGGAGAGGGAAATTGAGTTCTATTTCCTACTTGACTATGAAACTAGTGCCAGACCTAGGAAGTGATAGGTACCACTTGTGCTCTTGCGATCGAGTGAACATCCAGCATAGTCCAAGTCGAAATATCTGTGGAGCGTGTAGTCAGTGGTGTGTGGATACCAAAGACCAAGATTTTGGGTGTCTATGAGATACCTAAAGAGGTGATTAATAACTTTAAGATGAGATTCTTAGGATTAGCTTGATATCTAGCACAAAGGCACACTACAAATGTAATATCGTGTCTAGAAGACTTTAAATATAGTTGTGATCCGATTATACCTCTAAATAGTATTTGATCCACCGAAATGCCACTTTCATCCTTTCCTAATTTGAGTGATGTACTCATTAGAGTTTTCGCTTGTTTTAGATTTTCAAAGCTGAATCGCATAAGCATATCTTTTATATATTTCAATTGACCTATGAAAATTTCATCCTTTTGTTAAGAGATCTAAAAGACTAAGAAATAGGTTAATTCTCCAACTAAACTTATTTCAAATTCGGATTGCATTTGTGTAGCAATTTTTTTGCATAAACTCTCATTTGTGACACCAAAATTTATATCGCCTATATAGATTTGTAATAAAATCAAATCAGAACCACTGTGCTTTACAAAAAAAGTGTAGTATCTGCACTATCTATCCTAAAGTCATGTTCGAAAAGAAATGTCGTAAGTTTATCATACCAAGCCTGGGGTTCTTGCTTTAATCCATACAAGGCTTTCACTATTTTGTATACAAGATCTGAGTGATTATCATTCTTGAAGCTGAGCGGTTGCTCAACATACACTTCTTCTTTAATATACCTATTTAGGAATGCACTCTTAACATCCATTTGATACAACTTTATTTGCTTAAAACTTACAAATGCCAAAAAAATATGAATGGACTCAATACGTGCAACCGTTGCAAAAGACTCCTCAAAATCAACACCTTCAATTTGAGAGTATTCTTAAGCGACCAACCATGCCTTATTTCTAGTTATCCTAGAATCCCCATCAATCTTATTTTTATACACCCATTTCAAGTCTATAATTGGATGGTTATCAGGACACTCCACCAATATCCAAACTTTGCTTCGCTTGAATTGATTTAATTCCTCGATCATAGTAAAGAACCAAGATTCATCATTCAATGCTTCAGAGATATTCTTGGGTTCTATTTCAGATATAAAACATAAATTTGAGAAAGGTTCATGCAAGGCTTAGCGAGTTCTAACCCCATGTGAAGGCTCTCCTATTACTAGTTCTCGTAGATGTTGTTTTGAAAAATTTAGTATGCTTGGAGGCTTATATCCTTCAACATAAATTAGATCATCTACTAATTCTTCTCTCTCCATACTATCGTATTCCAATGGCATATCATCATCGACATACTCTTTATTTGATCTAGATTTTGTACTAGGTGTATTCTCATCAAAGTGAACATGAATATCCTAAAAAAATGCCTAGGTCAGATTTATCATCGAATTTTCCTAAGTTATCCTTGGTATTAAGAATGTAACTCAGACAGCCAAATACTCGAAAGTAGGACACAGACGGCTTTCAATCATAATAGAGCTCATAAGGGGTGTGCTTAAGAATAAGGCGAAACATGATCTGGTTCCTCACATAACATGTTGTGTTGACCGCTTCAGCCCAAAAATATCGAGACAAGCCAAACTCAGCAAGCATCGTGCATGCTAATTCTTGAAGCGTTCGGTTCTTCCTTTCTACTACACCATTTTGTTGTGGAGTTTGTGGGGCAGAAAATTCGTGTTGAATTCTTAGGTTGTTACAGAAATTGTTAAAAAAATTCGTTCTCAAATTCGCCCCTGTGATCAGACCTAATGCATTTTATTTTAAGTTTCATTTCATTTTGCAATCTAGCACACAGATTAGAAAATTCATGAAATTCATCAGATTTATTAGCAATAAAAATAGTCCAATAAAAACGTGAGTACTCGTCGATAAGCATAAAAGTATATCATTTTCCTCCTAGACTACAAGTGCTCAAAGGATCAAATAGATCCATGTGAATTAGTTCTAGTGGTCTAGACGAGGGAATATCATTTTTTTTGCTTTTAAACGAAGATTTTATAAATTTTTCTTTTTGGCAAGGAACACATAATGAAGTCAAACTATCGCTTAACTTTGGAAGTCCACGGATTAGTTTTTGTTTCGATAGTTTAACTATTGGTGTACTCCCAGAATGACTGAGTCTCCTATGACAAAGCTCTAATTCTTCATTTTTAAAAACTAAGCATTTCAAATTAGATAAGGATATGTTCTCAAACCTAACAATATAGATATTATGATTTATATGCGTAGTAAGCAATACAGTGCTCATTTTAGCGTCTAAAATATTGCAAGTATTCATGGATGTTTCAAACAACACATTCAAGCCCTTATCGCACAGTTGACTAACAGAGATTAGATTGTGCTTTAAGCCATCAACAAACAATACATTGAAATAGAAAATGCTTTGTTACCTATGGTGCCGACACTAAGAATGTGTCCTTTGCTGTTGTCACCAAATTTCACTGAGCCTCCTTTCTTCATCTCTAGGATAAGAAACTTGTCTTTATCTCCTGCCATGTGCTTGGAACACCAAGAGTCCAAGTACCACACGTTCTCTCTGTCCTTAGCCTTTCAACATACCTAGAAAGAGGATGAGGGTAAAGATCTGGTTACCCAAGTTATTCCACCCTAGTGTAGGTAGTCGACTTCGACATCTAGACTTGCGTAATTTTATTTACTCCTCTATTCAAGCAAGAGCCATAAGTGTGACCAAACTTATTACATTTAACACACTTCACATAAGCGGTGGATATCGCCTTTTGAGTTGTACCGAGGCTCCTGCTAGAAGATGGATGTAGGCTTCCCATTTTATTATGATTATCTTTATGATTTATAAGCTTCTTAACTGGCTTCGCTTAAGATGAGTTATCGCCGACGGTAGGGATACCGTTGGGTGGTATCCAAATTTACATCTTGTAGCAACATATTAAGAGATTTCTCGCCTATTCAAAATTTCCGGACAGCAAGGTTCAGTTCATGGATCCTTGAATTCAAGACGGTATTTTCCGTGACGAGCATCACGCAGCGATTTGTGAACTATTTTTACCCTTTTCTACTTATACAAGAGACATTTTAAGTTTTTTCTCCAAGACCTTTTTCTCGTTAGTGAGATTTTTTATTTTCGAGGAAGTCTTGGAGAGGCTTTCTTTTAGCTCACTGATCGTTTCCACCGAGTGAGAGCACTCTTGACACTCGATCTTCTCTTTGCAACATTTGATCTCTTCATTAGTTAATTTTTCCAAGTCTTTCTTCATTTTCATGTTTTTAGATTAAAAAAACTTTTTCTCAAGAAGGACATCATCAAGCTTATTATACAATTGCTCATAGATTTCATATAGTTCATCATAGGAAGGAGGGATTACCTCAGTGTTGCTCTAGACACTTCATTCACTGTCGGATTCACTGTGATGTTTTCCCATGAGGCATAGATTTGCCTCGTCTTCACTACTTGAGCCGGATTTGCTTGACTCGTCAGAACCAGTATCATCCTAGGTTGACACCTTCGACACTTTCTTCTTTCCCTTGTCCCGACTTTGTCTCTCATTTTCCTTCTTTTGGAGCTTTGGACACTCTCTCTTTATATGCCCAGATTTGTGACAGTAGTAGCACTCAGGTATAAACTTTTCTTCGTCATTCTCCGTCCCCTTCGACGTATTGATCCATCTCCTCTTCTCTTCTGCACCTTTCTTCATAAATTTTCTGAATTTCCCCTGCCTCTTGGGATTTTTCATAAATCTTCTAAATTCTCGAACATAGAGGCTCTCTTCGCTTCATCATCAGACTCTTCCGCAACCTTCTTTTCCTTTGCTGATTTCAGTGCCAACGCCTTCTTCTTCAGTTCCTTGGGATACTCCTCGGCTTGTATTTTTAGTTCAAGCTCATGGGTCTTAAGGTTCCCAATGAGTCTCTCTATCTTTAGGGTGCTGATGTCACGTGATTCGGCAATAACAGTCACTTTTGGGTTGAATTAAGGAGGCAGAGAAAGTAAGATCTTCCTCACCAAGTCTTTATTTGAGAAAATCTTTCCGAGAGATCTAGTGGCGTTGACGATCTTCGCAAAGCGAGTGTACATGTTATCCACCTCCTCGATGATCTCCATCCGGAATTGTTCATATTCAGACTCTAGTCAAAACAACTTCGATTCCTTCACCTGCGAGGTACCTTCATGTGTTAGCTTAAGTAATCGCCATATGTCATAAGCAGTTTCATAGTTGTAAATTTTCTTAAATTCAGTTTATTCTAACACACAAAAGAGAGTTCATAGCTTTCGCATTGTTAGTGCATTTCAGTTTATCATTGTCATCCCACTTATGATGCGGTTTCACCAAGACTTGTTCTCCTACAATGGTAGTGGGTGCAGTGTATTTTGTTTCAATCATGGCCCATATGTCCATACTTTGTGTCATTAGAAATATCTTCAATGCATGTTCTCCAGTGGCGGTAGTCACTTCCCATAAACAGGGGAGGTCGACTCACACCTTGTCCCTCAGGAAAAGCGTGATTCGCGTTGGCCATCTTACTTTAGGATTTTAATCCTTTTTGAAGTAACCTCCCTATGATTAGGGTTGAGCATATTATTTGAAGCTCGAAAATCGTTTGAAAATTGAGCCGAATTGAAATCGGTTAAAATTGATTCGACTCAATTTGAGTCGATTCAATTTGACTCGAATCTGATTTCGAGTCGATTTCGAGCCAGCCCTAAATCGCTCGAAATATGATTCGAATCAACTCGAATTAATTAAAAAAATTATGTATTTATTAATATATTTTTATTTTAAGATTAAAAATAACAAAATTTAAACCTAAATAAAAAGAATGAAGGTTTATGTGTTTCATTTGCTAAATTTATAGGTTGCCCAATTTTATTTTGAGCAAACTAGGAATAAAACGAAAATTTGCTAAATTTCGAACCGGCTTGATTCGATTTCGAGCCGACTCGATTCGATTTTGAGCCGACTCGATTCAATTTCGAGCCGACTCAGAATCGAGTCATTTCGAGTCGAGCCGACTCGACTCGAAATCAATTTCGATTTCGAGTCGATTTCGAGCCGAGTTCGAGTCGAAAATTTCGATTTCGAGCCGAGCCAAAATCGCTCGAACTCGACTCGATATCAGCCCTACCTCTGATACTACTTGTTGGATCAGGTGACCAACCTTCGAGGGGGGGTGAATAAGGTTTTCATATTAATTCTGAATTAAAAGTAGTTTTACCAATGAGAATTAGTTCAGGATGCTACCGCCCCTAGCACTTTGTGGTAGGTCACAAAAAAAAATTTCTTCGTAAAAACTTCACCTTACAAAGGCTCACACTACCTTCAAAGATCTACCAGTACACAATCACGATATTGCGAGAAGGAAAAAACAAACATTAATTTTACTCAAGAATAACGAAGGTGGTTTACAATCAAAAACAACTAGATCTCTATGACGTCGGAGATCGGAGAGGATAAAATACAAACTTCTCTTTTTGTTTCTATACCGACCCTCTACCCGGACCGGTTAGCTCTCTCCCTTTCCCCCGAAAAGGTCTTCGAGCCAGCTCTTCATCTTCCTTCCCCGAAGGATTTTAGAGCCCCACTAGATTCCTCGATCTAGATGTCCCTCATCGAGACAATTTATCACGAAACCCTTCACAGATTCTGATCCCCCAAGTCGATTTTTCTCACACACAAGAAACTAGACAGGAAAGAAAATCCAGAGTGAAATATAAAGAGTTTAGAAGTTATTTCTCTCTCAAAAGTAGAACTCCGAAGAACGGTGCACGATTGATGCTCTTGAATATCGTTCTCTTTGCAATCGATCAACTACAAAAGGTCGTTGGAGATTTCGTTCGTCGGAATTCTTCGATCACGAGTGGGAGGAAGAAATAATATTTTTCCTTCAACGATGATGAAAGTTCGTCCTCCTCCAGATGGTGGCCGAACCCAAGAATGAATTATTCTCCTTTGTATTCTCTCCAGAAAAAAAATGTGCGCTTGTATACGTCTTGAAAAATGAGCTACCACCGGCGGTAGAGCTAGAGCCCGACGGTAGGTTGATGCACGTGAAGGTGACAGCTGTCCAGTAGATTTGGAAAAATATCAGAGTAAAATATTTAGCCGCTTTTGCGCTACCGCGGCGCGATACAAAGTTATCACCTGGCGGTAGAAGTATCTTCACAACAAAGATGACTTGACGGTCGTCGAGACAGCTAGCGCCTGGTGGTATGGCTAACGCCACGCGGTAGGTCACCGAGAACTCGTGCAGATTTAATTCAAAGCTAGCGCAGGAAGTAGCGCTAGCGCTCGACAGTTGGTCGCAGAGATTGATTTTTTTGTTCTTTTGTACCGGTAAACCTGCACATTATACCTAACACACGCATGATAAAATACAACACAGATTTGACATTGTCAAACTAAAGAGATGCGAACCATAGGTTCCAACAAACTCCCCCTTTTGATAATATCAAATTCCGTTCATGAGATATACAACAGTAACAACATAGTATAGTGTAATCCAATCAGTAAGCGTGAAATATAGCAGGTTGAAATAATCAATACGGCTCCCCCTACAAATGTGCTTCCTCTATAAATATGCTCCCCCTATGTGTGTGCTCCCCCTACACGAGATCAGTTATTCAATTGAAACCTTTTTTGAAGTAATTCTGAAATAATCTTCAAAATAATTCTCACTCAGAAATTTATTCGACGTAACGTCGAGTTCATATATAAGTAACATCGAGTTCTTGCTTCATTCAGACAATCTGTCAATTTAGTTCTGTAATCAACATTGCGTCGATACCATATAAAAGTATGTTTCGATTTAATCCTTTAATTAACGTCGGCATGTCATGATCTGTTACTTTGACTTGTACTCGAAGTAGTGTCAATATAAATTCGAAGTTGCGTCGACTTCTAGTCAGTGCATGTTGGCATTTCCTGACTTTTCTCTTAAAATCAGTGTGTCTTTCTTATGCCCTTTACACCAATGACATCCTAAGACTTCTAAGACCATATTATCCTCTCTATTAAATATGGGTAATAGACCTAGGATGTAAAATCACTTAAAGTAATTTGTTATGGTAAATCATAAGGGTTTTTCCCAACAGTCTGGTTGTCCCACACAAGAAGATAGTGAGGCTTACACTTCCTTCCACCTCCTTTTCTCCCCTGCGAAGCCGTAAAGTGGATTGTCGCAAGCTTTCAATGGCTCGTTTCTCTTCATCACCTCATATACATGCTTAAAGAGGACGTTTATAAAGCTGCCATGATGTAATCTCCCAGAAGAGCTTTGATAACTACAACATTATGGAATGGATTGGTGACTTGAGGGAGATCCTCTTCCGTGAGCGTCATTGTCCCTTGGAAAGGCAGAGCCAATGAAATTGAGGTAATTTCCCTCCCCTATAACCACTTCAGACTCCCATTAATGGAAGACTCTACTCCTCCTATGCTCGATGTTTTTGCACCTTGAGGCACTTGGCCACTCCCCTACTTTCTCCTTTCCTTTCCAGGACGATGTTTCTCCGGCCTTTTCTGTCAGCAAATACTTCAACTTTCCTTCTCTTAATAATTTCTCCACCAGTCGCGGGGGACCCGACAATTCTCTGTACCGTAACTCACATCACGATGAAACGTGCAATAAAGGTTGGGATTACTTCTCCCAAATCCCCATTCATGGGCCTTTGGGGATTGAATTCTGGTTACTTCTGGAGGATCTCGATGACCTCCTCCATCAGGATACCAATATCGGTATACTCTTGCACCTTACTTCTCCACTACTCTGGGGATGCTTCTAATAGAAGAGGGGGATTGCCATTATTACCTGACTGCGGATGGGGTAATCCTGGCCTCATCTATTGGAAGGCCCGCAGACCCCGATGATGAAAATTCTACGCCTACGGGTTTGGGGCCGATACTCTTGGCAGATATGGTTACTCTTCTGAGTGAGAGTAGGAGGGCAGCCAGAAGAGCTCTATGGGAGCTTGGCCCCTAAATCCGAGAGTCCTACGATGAACTCCTCATTATTTAACTCTCCCTCAATGCATTGATTGACTCTCTCAATAAGCTCAGCGTAGGTCCTCGGTTTCTTCTCACTAATCAAAAAATTGAATAGCCCGAGTCTGAGGCCGTTTGTGAAGGCAACTCGATAGACCTGAGATCTATATCCGGGACTTCCATAATCAAACTCTGGAAGCGATCTACGAACAGTCCCAAAGTTTCTTTTTGTCCTTGGAGAATTTGGAATAGGGCGTCATCGTCCACCCTTTGCCGCTTGGAGGTCGTAAACCTTTGCAGAAAATCTCCTTAATTCCCCGAAAGAATGAATTGAGCCGGGGGAGAGGCTATGGAACTAATCCCTCACTTTTTCATTGAAGGTGCTGGAAAGCAGCATGCACCGCAGACCCTCGGTGTGAGGTTGCAGGGACACAGTAACGTCAATCGTCTGTCTATGAGAACCAGAATTTTCTTTCCTCGAGAAGTGAGTGAGTCGCGACTCTCTGAAGTGATGAGGGGCAGTCTCCCCGACGATCCTAGGGACGAAGGGAGAGTAGACCTCTATCCCTTAGTCAGGATCTCGATGTTCCAAATATGGAGCCCCTCCTACAAGCTTCCGAGCGACTTCCCGAAAGAACTATCAACGAGCGCAAACTCCCTCGTTGCACGGCAGAAGTGGGGACATATTCATTTGTGGCGGCAAACTGATTGCACACCCAATGAGCACCTAGCTGATTGACGAGGCTGAGTAGAAGGTCAAACTCTGTGTGGGTGACGGGCTGCTGCTCGCGTGCTGGCAACTGTCCGCCTGCCATCGGACGGCTTCACCGATCGCTTGGATTTGAAGGCCGCGTGTTTGAACTATTTGTGCAAAATTTGTCACTAAGTTCTTCCACACTCAGATTCTAACTGGGGAGTTCGACGAAGAGATCAGAGACTGCAACCGACCGGCTACTCTGCCTTGCGGGCTCGATGAGCAGGATAATGAGCACAAAAAAGAGGGTGTCGTTGGCAGCGGAGAACAACTGATTGACCCGCCATGGCGAATGCCTCTCTTTCGGAGAGCTTTTTGATTATATCAAAAAGGATTACAACGGAGAAGTGCGGGTACCCGAGGGGTATGTGTGAATACAAAAGTTGTAGAAGGGAAGAAGATTGAGAGACTTAGTGTCCGGAACTAAACAGGGTAGGTTCTGGCCTAAGTCCGCTTTCCCCGTTCGAGCACCCCCGGTCCCTATTTATACTTGAGGGTAGACTGCACGGACGGTTACATGAACAGACGAGCATTCAATGCCTCCTTAAACGCATCATTAAATGAGCCGCCGCTCGAGGTACACGAAGAGTCGGGTGGCGGGGGGTTGAGAGAAGACAGCACGCGTAACCGCGGGGTGCCTCCTATGTTGATGCCGAAAAGACGAGTCCGCACGGGCCTAGGAACGACACCCGTCGTGGCTTCATTGGCAAACTGTCGGACTGTCTTTTGAGAGGACGCCCGACTCCGCGCCGAACACTGCTATGTTCGTGCCACCATCCGGAGTGTCCGCGAAAGTGACTGCCCGGTTGCCTTTCCTTCGGCGTCGTCTGTTGATGTCCTCTGTCGCAGGATTTGAGTTAACACGCGTATCAGAGATAATGAAATCAGGACAAAAGGGGCAACTTCTAAAAGACTTCTAAGTGAAATAAAATGCTTATATGAATTGAATCTCACATCATAGTTAAAGGAAAACTTAATGGACTTCACAATTTAGGCACCCAAATATCATCATCCCCTTTTTAAGACAAGTGATTCAGTTCTCTTAAGAACGTCATAGTTAAGTGAGCACTTTTCAGGAGTAATTTTGGATGGATGACCTCTCCTTAAAAACACTCATAAATATTGTCAATAAGAAGATACAATTGTGCGGCTTAATTTACTATGTGGCTGGATGAATCAAAATGAGTAATATATTTAGTTATTGAGTGTTGAGTAGTCACTATTTTCCTTCTAACGGTAACAAACCTTTTATGTCTCACCCGGGGCCATTATACCTGCGATGGAGATGCCTTCCCCACCGACCCAAGTTGCTCTCCAAATATGTTGTGGGCATTTAAAGCTATTTCAGAAGATTCCTTTCTCAATCTTCTCCAACCCAACTCCCCCACCAAATATGTTATTTTAAAACATATCTTTATTGGCTCTGCATTTCACCACCATTGCTTTTATAGTCATTTATCTATCTTCCCCGATATTAGTAATTTTCTCCGAATACCATCGGGAATTTTTTTTTTATGTCATGAGGGTGAAGATCTGGTCGTCCGATCCGCACTTCTACGGTCGGATTTTGAGCGAAAATATGATCTATTTTGGCGGATCGAATGGCCAGATCTCCACCTGCACGGTGCGTTATACGTGCCAAATTTTTTCTCATACCATCGATATCTTTCTTCCATCATCTTCTGAAAGATAATCCTATGGGTAGATAATCACCTAGAGGGGGGTGAATAAGTGACTTTTTAAGTTACTTTATCAGATCTTTATCACTCAACTAATTTTGCAGTTACAAAGACTTAGATCACAGCACAAGCAAAAGTAATCCACAGCACACGGCACAAAGCACACAGCACACACCGAATTTATAACGGTTCCCCTATCTAGGGTACATCCACTTTACCCCTTCTTCCTCACTAGCAATGTGCTAGATGAGGTTATAGCTCCTTCTCTTTAACTCAGATCCAAAGATCCTACATGCTCAGTTTCTGTTAAAAAACCTACACTCAGACCAACAAGTCCTACCTCTGAGATTCTCTCAATCTCCTACCTCAGGTCCCTCAAAAACTCTACCTAGGCCTTTATAAAATAGGCTTACAACTCAGTGATTCACTCAAAACCACCTACCTCAGGTCCCTCAAAAACCCTATCTCAGCCTTTATAAAATAGGTCTACAACTCAGAGATAAGATCTCCTACCCAATCAGATCTCAAGGAGATCTTACAAAATATAGAGGTAAAAATGAAAAATGAAAATCTCAGAAAACAGAAAATATGTAATCTGATATATCTATTAGCACGGATTCTTCAATTCAGCAGCAATGAATGTCTTCTTGATAAATTGGATGGCTGAAAAGTTGCTTCTCTGAATCTGCAATCTTCTTGATGTTGATCGGCTTGATAACCTTGAAGAAATTATAAATCAGATCCACCTTGATCTTCAGATCGAATTTGATAAAGGATCTAAAGATTTTCTTGAAGACCTTCGTCTTCCTCCTCCTCCTCGGGATTGTAATAAGAATGAGAATTTTTTTTCCGATTCTGTGTATCTTCGTTGGTGTAGAAAATTCATCTATTTATAGCCTTCATGGATGACTTGTTGGGTAAATTGAAAAATATGTACCAGATTTGGAGAAGTCTCATCTTAGTCAATGATATGCATCAATTTGTATTTTATAGATGCTTGAGTTACATTGTGCAGGTTCAAGAATTTGAAGAAAATTTTCTAAGTACAAGTGTCGTCACTTGTGAAGAAGTTGTGTCGACACCCAAGCTTAGTCGACACTTATGAAGAAGATTGTGTCGACACTCAAGCTAAGTCGACATCTAAAGAAGCAGCTGTGTTGACACCCAGAATTGTGTCGATACCTGAGGCAGAATTTGTGTCGACACCTAATACAGGAGTTGTGTCGACACCAAGGAGCTATGTCGACACTGGAAGCAATTGTGTCGACACATAGGACTTGTGTCGACACACACTCAACGTCGTCTGTCGGCAACAGCTATGTCGAGACCAGAAGGACTTATGTCGACACACAGAACTTGTGTCGACACACACTCAACGCCGTCTGACATACACTCAACGCTATCTGTCTGCAGCAGTTATGTCGAGAACATGAAGACTTGTGTCGACACATTGGACTTATGTCGACACATACAATGGAAGAAGTGTCGAGTAGCAGAAGATTGACTGAGTCGACACATTGAATGATGTGTCGACATCATAAAGACTTGTGTAGACACTTAGCCTATATGTGTCGACACATGTGAAGCAGTTTGCAGAGTGGAATGTGTTGAGTTGGAAAGTCTTTGACGAATCAAGTGACTTGACTGATGACTCGACAGCTGGAATAACCAACCGGTCTGACACCTCTGTCAGAACTGTCAGAAGGTTATTACAAACCGGATCAGCCGGTAACCATTGGGAAACTATATATATGAGTCAGATCTGTGACATAAAGAAGATAACATACAACATAAGAAGAAGAAGAAGAAGAACACTAGAGAATTCTTTCGAAGGCAGATCCAGAGATGTCTGCAAGAAAGATTCAGAATTCATTCTGAATTTAAGGAAGAAGCTGACTGAAGATCATCTTCTACATCAAGTCAAGATCCACCTTATTTTTTTCCATCAAGAAGCTTTGAAAAGCTAAGTCAGGTTGGATCAGAAGGGTCAGTTCATTCAAGAACTGATCAAGAAGGCTACACCAATAGAGAAATCTACCTGGTGAATTTTCTGTATCTTTATATCAATCAATTTCTTGTAGTATCTTTTGTTAGATCTGAGTTGTAAGCCTGAAATTATAAAGGCTGAGAGCCTGAGGTGTAGGACTTGTGAAAAGTCTGAGTTGTAAGCCTAGTGATAAAGGCTGGGGTAGGGCTGAAGCCTGAGGTAGGATTCTTGGGAAGAATCTGAGGTAGGACTTGTTTAAGTCTGAGCTGTAAGAACCATTCTGGTTCTGAGATTGTAAGATCTGCGGATCCGAGCCAGTGGAAGGAAGTTAGGCAGAATCCAGATATCTATTGGATAGGCGAAGGGGGAAAGTGGATGTACCCATACCTTGGGGAACCACTATAAATCTGGTGTATGCTGTGATGTGAATTGTGGTTTGTGCTTTGAATTATCTGTGCAGAATTTAATCTAGCTATTTGCCAATAAAAATTGTATAAAAATTTTAGAACCTATTCACCCCCCCCCCCTCTAGTGTTTAGGCTCTTAAAATCAAGTCTTTCAAGTGGTATCAGAGGGAGGTTACTCAAAGATTGACCTAACAGTCTGAGTGAATCTCCAAGGCAAATAACAGATATCAAGAATGGGTTCAAATGAGAATCTAAAGGAGTTTGGATCTATGAAACTGCCAATCTGCAGGAAAGAATCCTTTGGCATATGGAAGGAAAGGGTCAGGTTGTTTATGAAAGCATCTGATCCAAGAATCTATATCACAGTACAGGAAGTCCCCTTCATTCCAATGAAGGTATCAGTCTTGGATGTAAATGTTAAAACTCCTAAGAGCTATTCTGAAATGACCAAGGATGAGATCATCTTGGCAACACTAGACAAAAGAGCACAGAACATTATTATAAGTGCTACAGATGATGCCACATTTCAGAATCTGGTGCACTGTAAAACCTCTAAGGAAATGTGGGACACATTAATTGTCTACATGGAGGGCATGAAAGAAGTCAAAGAGGACAGGAAGTCTATGTTGAATCAGGAGTATGAGAGCTTTAGACAAGCCAAGAATGATAGCATAACTGAATGCTACAAGAAATTCTTCAGGATTGTAAATGAGCTGATGACTTATGGAAGAGTCTTCAGCACTTATGAACTGAATGACAAGTTTCTGAGATCTCTGACAAATGATTGGGACACCAAGATTTGTGCCATCAGAGAGGTGGCAAGGCTGGCAGATATACCTCCTCCCATACTATTTGGAAAGCTGCTTTCATATGAAATGCAGCTTACAACTAGGAAGGAGGAAGAGAAGAGCAGCAGATCTGAACACAAAGAAAAGTCAGTTGCCGTCAAGGCTGAAGGCACAAGAAAGGACAGGAGAAAATCTCCTTCTCCACCCAGTAGGAGTGTTGAGGCAGAAGAAGGAAATCCTGACAACAACACATCAGATAACCACTCTTCTGATGAGGATTTTGCAGCCTTCACAAGGCAATTCCAAAGATTCATGAAGAAGAAGAAGTGGAGAACCAGACCTTTTACATCCTTTTCCAAGGATGAGTACTACAAGAAAAAGAAGACTCCCAAGAAGGACAGGTATGCTTTTAAACCAAGTAAATAATATAATTCTAAGATTGTGTGCTTTTGTTGCAACAGGCAAGTACATGTCATAGCTGACTGCCCTGATAAAAGGAAGGAGTCAAAAGACAAGAAGAAATAGAAAGTAAAAGGCAAGAAGGAAAAATTCATTGTTTCCTAGAAGCAGAAGAGCTCGACAGATTCTTCATCATCTGAATCAGGAGAAGAAGAAGATGCTGAAGCATATGTTGGGCTATTCTCAACTGAAGAGGATTCTAAGGAGTTAGAATTCCTACAAATGCTGGACTCCATAAATGGAGTGGAAGAATATTGTTGTAGAGGGTTGATGGTCGTATCAAAAAATGATCAATGACAGGATCAGGCTGGTCCTAGTAAGGTATACATTTCTCCCTCAGATTCTGATTATTTTATTGGATCAGAATCAGTAGCATCAACTTCAAAAGAAAGGGGATGGTTCTGATTCTGAGGGGGATGTACATCAACTCATTAATGAGTATGGTGGGTTGTTGCATGCTCTGAAGAAGAGCAAGTCTCTTGTTAAAGAGCAGACCAAGGAGATTGAGTCTCTTAAGCTGACTGCAGTAGATTCAACAAAGCTGTTGGATCTAAAATTGAATGAGGTTGTCAAACTGAAAAATATTACTGTTATTCAGATGGGCACAATCTCTTTCAAGGAGAATCATATCAAGAAACTGAAGGCAAAACTTCAGCAAGAAAGAGAGCTAGTGGTTAAATTCTCCAAGCCAAAATCTGTCTTACCCTTAATAGACAATTTCATTTCACAAAAAGGGAAGACTGGTCTAGGTTTTAAGGGAAGAACTAGGGCCACCAATTCAAATAGAAAAGGTAAGGCTCCAGTTCAGCCTCTAGCTGCAAAACCCCCTATCTTCTTTAAGAAGGTGATGAATCGTACAAACAGGTATGATCATGACAGTACTCATGGTCACTGTGAGTATGGAAATCTCATGGGCAAGGGTGCAAATGCCAATAGGCCACTCTATAGGCATGCCCATCAAGTACAAGAGAAATTCTTGAAGTTTGCTGCTCCAGCACCACCACTTAACAAGACTGCTGGCAACAAAGTTGCAAGGTCGGTACCTAAGAGAAGGTATAATAGATTTGAGTGTTGGTGTTGTGGCAAAGTTGGTCACTTTGCCATGGATTGCTGGTTTAACACAAGTGTTAAAATCAAGAATAGTTTTCCTGTTAGAACAGCTGCAAGATTACAAACTAACAAGGACCTAGGACCCAATAGCAAATTAGGTTTTAAGGGTAAGTGATTTTTTATTTGATGTAGGTGAATCCAAGTGACCATACCCCTATATAGTACTTGGATAGTGGATGTTCCAGACACATGACTGGAACAAGAAGAATGTTGAGGAACTATGTACCCATAGAGAATGGTCCCAAAGTCATCTTTGGTGGATCAAAAAAATGAGTCATCAAAGGATTTGGTAATATTTCTTGTGACTCAATTACTATCACTAAAGTGGCTTATGTGAAGGGTCTCAAACATAACCTGATTAGCATAAGTCAGCTTAGTGATCTAGGTTATGGCATCTCCTTTCACAAAGGGGTGTGCCAAATTAAGAGGTCAAGTGATCAAGAGATCATTTTGACTGGCACTAGGAAAGAAAATGTCTATTGTCTTAACCTGGATTGTGAGTTGAACAACTCACCTATTTGCCTAGTTGCAGATGAGAAAGCTTCACTATGTGTCAAATGGCACAAAAGGCTAGCTCATCTGAACTATAAGTACATAGGACTGCTGTTTAGCATGGGTCTGGTGAGGAATGGTCCTCAAGTCAAGTGCATTAAAAAGGGAGTGTGTTCAGCTTGCCAAAAGGGCAAACAGACCAAGTCCTCTTTTCCTGCACTAAATACCAAAGATTCATTGAGATGTTTATATCTCTTGCATATGGATCTGTTTGGTCCTATGCCAGTTCACAGTCTTGGTAGGAAATTATATACACTAGTTGTTGTGGATGACTATTCTAGATACACTTGGGTGTTCTTCTTGAGGCAAAAATCTGACAATTCAGTGGTCAAAATCAGAAGTGACCATGGAACTGAATTTCAGTCTGAATGTATGACACAATTCTGTGAAGAACTTGGGATACATCAAGAGTTTTCCTCACCTAGAACACCTCAGCAAAATAGAATTGCTAAAAGAAAGAATAGAACTCTTATTGAGGCTGATAGAACTCTACTCAGTGATACTACTCACCCTGAATATTTCTGTGTTGAGACAGTAAACACTACTTATCATGTTGTCAATAGAGCATCCATAAATAAGAAACTTAAGTTAACTCCCTATCAGATTTTGAAGGGCGGGAAACCAAACATTTCTTATTTCAAAATCCTTGGTAGCAAGTGTTATGTCCTAGTTAATGGTAAATACTACCAAACAAAGTTTGTTGTCAAATCCCTAGAAGGGATATTTGTTGGGTACAACAATAACAGTAGGGCGTACAGGTTCTACAACTTGACTACTCAAGTTGTAGAAGAGTCAGTCCATGTTGTTTTTGATGAGTCTAGATTGATTAACAATGAATTGTCTAGTTCTTTAGTTTGTTCTACAGGTCCAACAGACAGGCTAAACAAGTTGACCATCAATGATGAAGTTCCTGCCAGGCTGGATGAGGAAAAAGATGCCAGCTATCCAGGGGAGAACAAGTCACACTGGATGAAGAAGACAATATGGGGCATCAAGTTGAGGAAACTGAAGAAATCCATAATGCTGACAGATTTCCTCCAGCAAGAAGACACTTGAAGGATCATCCAGCTCACCAAATCATTGGTGATGCAAGTCAAGGGGTTCTAACTAGGAGAAAGAGCATGAACATAGTTCTATGTTCTAGCTTCTTGTCTCAAATAGAACCCAGGAAGATTGAAGAAGCAATGCAAGACTCCAACTGGATTGATGCTATGCAAGAAGAGCTCAGTCAGTTCAGAAGATGTAAAGTCTGGGAATTGGTGCCTAAACCTAAGGATCACAACATAATAGGAACTAAGTGGATCTACAGGAACAAGCTTGATGAGAATGGCACCATAGTCAAGAACAAGGCCAGACTGGTAGCTAAAGGCTACAGGCAAGAGGAAGGTATTGACTTTGATCAAACCGTTGCTTCAATGGCAAGGCTGGAAGCTATAAGGCTATTTTTAGCCTATGTTGCCTATCAAGGGTTCAAGGTATACCAGATGGATATGAAATCAGCATTTCTGAATAGGGATTTAAAAGAGGAAGTCTATGTTGAACAACCCTCAGGTTTTGTAGATTCTAATTTTCCTGATTATGTATATAGGCTTAGGAAAGCTCTATATGGTTTGAAACAAGCTTCAAGGGCTTGGTATGAGACCTTGTCAGCTTTCCTTATTGAGAATAATTCTCTAGAGGAAAAATAGACAAAACTCTATTCTATAGGGAATCTAAAGGCAAGATAATACTAGTCCAGATATATGTGGATGACATTATCTTTGGTTCTACTGAAAACAACCTTTGTAGAAAGTTTGCCAAACTTATGCAAGAGAAGTTTGAGATGAGCAGTATGAGTGAGCTGAAGTTCTTCTTGGGACTTCAAGTTAGACAGACTGATAGTGGCTTGTCCATATCTCAATCTAAGTTCATCAAGGAGTTGATTAAGAAGTATGGTATGGACTCAGCTTTTACCATGAAAACTCCAATGGAAACAAGTAAGCCTATAGGCAAAGATGAGGAAAGGAAACCTGTTGATAAGTCTTTGTATAGAGGGATAATTGGCTCCCTACTTTACTTGACTGCTAGTAGACCTGACATCATATATGCAACATGTGTCTGTGCTAGGTACCAAGCTTGCCCAAAGAAATCTCATTATACTGCAGTTAAGAGAATATTGAGATATCTTAAGGGCACACCTAATCTAGGCCTTTGGTACCCTAAGAATAGAGATTTCATTCTAACTGGTTTCTCAGATGCAGACTTTTCTGGATGCAAAGAAGACAGGAAGAGTACTACAGGAACTTATCAATTCCTTGGTGGGAGGCTGGTGTCATGGAGCAGCAAGAAGCAAACCAGTGTAGTTATATCAATAGCTGAATCAGAATATATAGCTGCATGTAGCTGCTGTGCACAATTGATGTGGATAAAACATCAACTTGAAAACTATGACATCTAAGTAAGTAGAATTCCACTGTTTTGTGATTCTACTAGTGTAATTTCTATTGTTAAGAATCATGTATCACACAGTAGGACTAATGAAAGTATCTAGTGTCAACCCAATCCACCTATAGGGGGAATAGGTATCGTGCAGTCTTTTGCGGAATTAAACTAACCTGCACAAGTAAGCAAATAAAACACAGAAAACACACAAAGAATTATAGTGGTTCCCCGATTTGGGTACGTCCACTTTCCCCCTTCGACCTATCTCCCACCAAGGGACGACTCGGTCACTTCTCCAAACAAATTGAAATCCAATCATCACACTAGGAGTAACGCTCCCCTAACCACAGAAGGAACCCTTCCAACAACGGAGTCACAACTCCACCACAACGGGTTGCACCCAACCCTTACAAATAGGAATGAAAATTCTTTTACAACAAAATTGAATGTAAATAAAAATACAAACAATGCTTTATGGAGATTCAGATGTCCTTCGTTCATTGAAGCTTGCACGAAAAGTACGAAGAGTCCACAACCGGATTTCTCACTTGGAATGGATCTTGTCAAGATTGGTGGCGGCAAGCAAGTGCAATGGCGATGCTTTATAAATCCAAACTTCTTGACGAAGCAAGCTAGGTCTTCGAACGATCTCAGTCGGATCAAACGTCTCAACCGATTCTGAAGGGAGAACAAGTCTCGTTCAACAAATCGGAAGACAAGAGATCTCGAGAGAGACACGTGAGACCGGGTGCTTGCCTTGGTACTGTCGTCGAGCGATCAGAAAAAAGCTGAGATCAGCGGCGGCGACAACTTCCGATCGGCGACTTGCGTGCGGGCGGAGCTCGCGATGCGCTAGGTCACGGCGGCGTGATTTCGTATTCCGGTGTTCTGGTTCTGTAGAGTTTCAAAATACCCATGTATTTATACCAGGAGCCAACCCTAAGAGCCATTGTGGGGCCCACGAGGAGATGCCCTAGCCCCGGCCGAGACAGCGCACGACGTCCTGGACCGGTCCAGCGAGCGGCGAAATATGCCGCGTGAGTTGTTGGTGATTCCCGTCGATGTCGGCGGGCATCACTTCCGACTCCCGTCTATTCTGCCTTGGCAGAATTTTTGACCTTTGGCCGGCCAGAAGTAGTCGGCGGGAGTCACTTAGTGATTCCCGTCAAAGTCAGCGAGAATCACTAACGACCCCCGTCGATTATTACTTGGAAGAATTTTCCTCCTTCCTTCTTTTGATAGCTTGGTTTTTGACCCATCCTTGCTCCTTCTTCTGCTCTTGATCTACCTTGACCTTGTACTTGAAAATAAGTACACTCCAATAGAGAGAGCACACGTGGATCAACACACTGATCTACACAACGAGGGATTACGTTGCACAGACCCGTGTATATATTGACCCACTACACTCTGACACTGGTGTGTACATAGCATGGAATAGCTGCAAGCACAACTTGACATAAGAATGTCAAATACCTTATGAATCCATCTTAGCTTGACTGGAGTCTTCTTCAAATATGGGTAATTGTGGATGCAATACCCAACAATCTCCCCCTATTTGAATTACACTAAACACAAAGATATATATAAGTGTATGCGAGACAAGAAATCATAATAATAAAGTTTCACGCATTCAAAACAGAAATTAAATCAGCATATAATCATATATATATATATATATATATATATATATCCAAAGTATTTTTCAAAATTAAGAATAGAAATACACGTATAATGAAAATTAATCATTTGGGTTCCTTGTTTTTCCTCTCCTTTGCCTCAGCTTCTCTTTGCTGTTTTGCCAGGAACTTCTTGCTTTGCATTTCAAAATATTCCTTTGGCTTTGGGTAGTACCTGGGGTGAGGAGCTTTGTTTTCAATTGTATTTGTCCTGAAGAATACATTTCTTTTTGCCTCAAATTCTCTGTGCATTTCCCATTCGTACTAACTATAGACTTCATTCCTGTTAAGCTCTCCCCGATCATGTAGTGTGAACGTATCAAGTATAATGCTCCTAGAGACGGGACTCCGTCGTTCGTTTTTTAATTCGCTTTCCTTTCTTCTTAGTTTCAACTCTGTTGGATTGTCTTTAGAGGTTCCTTCTTGAAGCTTTCTCTTCCCTTTCGCAATCACGTCTTGATCAAAGAATGCAATATTAGCAACTTTGGCAGCAGCCTTTTTGGCATCAGCTTCACTTAAGGGAGCATCCTCAGCAATAGCAACAACAGCAGCAGGAGCAACATCAGGAGCATCAGCATTAACATCATTAGTGGTTGTGGTTACCTCAGGATCAACAGCAGCCGTATCTGGTTGAGGAACAGGAATGCCTAACGCTTGTTGAACGAGCCAATGACAACTTTTAAATACATATTTGTTTGATTGTTGGAAGTTGTCGACTATGATTTTCTCGAGCCCTGCCATCTTAGCTACATACTCATTCTCCCCCTTTTTGGCTTCTAGTGCTATTGAGTTTGCATAAGAGTGCAGTGACTCATCTGTATGCTTCACATTCTTAGCGAAATCGTCCAACAAGGTTTGTTGACTCGTGTTGAGAGCGACCATGTTGGCATCGAATAGTTTGATGTTTTTGGCCACGACATGAGCATTTTGATTGACCACCGCCAAGTCATCTGTGGTCTTCTTTAGCCCTTGCATTAGAAGAGTGACGGCATTGCCAGCCTCAGTATACTTGGCTTCAAATCTTTCTTCCATCTTATCCATCTTGTGATTTATCTCCACTATGTTCTTTAGCATCAGATCTTCTGATTGTTTTATTCGTTTGAGTACTTTGTTGTGAGACTGTTCAAAAGATATCTTCAGCTCATCTACGATACCTTGAATGACGTTCACAGTGTGATTGGCTAGGCTAGTTCCTAACTGATGTTCTTGATGTATAGCCTGGTCATGTCCTGGAGTGAAAGGGTTCTGAGAGTCATGACTTTCCTCTTCAGATTCACCTGTGGAGCTCAATAAACTTACAGTCTCCTTTGGAGGGATTGAATCTGCATCTGCCATGGAGTTTAGCATGTTGCCATATTTTCTCATCTCCCCATCCAGCAGAGTATTAATTGTCACCTGAGGCCTTGAGGTCTCCCCCTCAACTGTAGCACCAGTCATGCCAGGAACCTTTATCTGAATCTGTTCCTCAGAAAAGAGTTCAGAATCAACCTCCAGCACAGCCACATCATTATCAGCCTGCTCATCCTCAAGATCCTCAGCAACATGCTTTTCAGGGGAATTCACATCATTTTCACCATCAGCAACATCTGCAACATCATCCTCTTCTTCCTCCTCTTCAGTCTCATCAGTAGCATGGGTTTCCACCGCATCCTTAGCGATGAGGGAAATATCAGTTATAGAATTTACTTGTTCTGGGACTGAGGCTTCTGTAATGAGGGCAATAGAAGGATTGGGTAGTGACTCCCCCTCAGTTCCTGCATTCAGTAGATCAGGAACTTTATTGGGCTCAATCGAAAGATTTGTGAACTTAGGAGCTCTTTCATCCTCATCAACACGTGTTGCAGGAGCTCCCCCTGGGACAAGGATTCTTCTTTCCCACCTGTCGAAGATGTTGGAGTCCATCTTCTTCAGATAGTGAAGGGGATCTCCCCTAGTCATATCAAACTTATCTCCATCCATCAAGTTTAGATAGAGACTGATGATTCGTCCGAAGTTTGGGGTGCGTAGAGTATCTTTTATTTTTTTCAAACAGCATGGCCCCCCAGTTCATCTTCTTTCTGCACACAATGACTATCAGGCTCTTGAACATGTCACCTAAGATGTGATCATGGGAGCCTGGCTTGCAGATCAGTACTTTCCCTATGATATCTGACAGAAGCTTTCCTTCGTCATTCATATCCTTGCGTTTAATGGCCCTAGTCCCTCGAGTCAATCCACAGAATAGTAAGGTACTTGTACGATCATCTTCGTATTGATAGTCCTCTTGCTCGGAGCTGGAGAGCTGGAGATGATGGAACAGTCTTGCAGCCGTCATCTTTATCCAGAGGCCTGCTATCTTACTCTTTATCATTGTGTCCTCGTGACGCAACTTGGAGTTGGCGAAAAACTCTAGTACTTCCTTTTCGAGGATCTTGCACGGGTGCTCGAGAATGAAAGAGAGTCTGTCTTGTTCCAGCATCAGAATGATATTTCTGAACTCGTCTGAGGCATGAGCAAAGCCTGTCCTCACTAATTCACTTCCAGTGAGTAGCCCGATCGTTGTTCGAGGAGCCATTTTGAACCTAAGTGAGTTAAACCCAAAGGGTTAACTCTTTCTAAATTCAGAATTAGTAAGAATTGAATTAGCTAGAGGGATGATCCCTGTGAAAGTAGAACTTACAAATTTGGTTCTTAGCTTAGAGATCAACGAGGAGGCCACTCTTGCAGATACACAGGTGAGGAGGCTTTGAGAGATAGCAAATCGACAGCAACCTTGCCAGAGAGCTGTCGAGGAAATGGATATTCAATCCTAGTTGGGAGCGATGATTGAGAGCTTCACTAATGAATGGTCGAGCTTATGAGAAAAGTCACAGTTCGAAAACTTCAAGGAATCAACTTTGATGGTTACCTTTTTCTCTAGGAGGGTGCAAGGACACAGAAGGGTAGCAGGCGGTGAGTAGTTATAGCCCTAGGGTAGGTGTCGACAGAGGCCGACGAGAGGCTTGCGTCGGGGCTGAAGGGCTGGCGAGCTGACGTCGACGGGTGCTGCTTGTGTCGACGGGTACGGGAGGCTAGAGTCGACGAGTGCGGGAGGCTAGAGTCGACGGGTGCGGGAGGCTAGAGTCGACGATCTTCGGAAGAGGGTTAGGGAGTCGCCGGGAAGCCGAAAGGTCGGGATATAGAGTCCGAAAATCGACGGGAATGAGTCTGCCAATTTATAATGACGGGGCTGATTTTCAGAATTTGAAACCTAGGGTTTGCTTTTGCACTTTTGAAAACTTAACATCGACGGGTAAAGTTGATTTCCTTTTTCTTCTAAATGATGCATTATAATTTTCATGTTATAATACCTAAGTCGAGTTAGATGGATGTATAACATTAGAATTAACCACTGACTTTTTCTCGGAGAGTTTAAAATGTAATAACTATAATTGCAACTTCTGGTACAAGTCCCTTGAGATTTGTCGGACCATGTGACACCCACTTTCACAGATTATCAAGGTTTTGAAAGTTTTTCAGTTTCCAAGATGAGGATCATATGGTTATTTGCTCTCGTGTCCTTCCTTTCAAGGTGTGTATCTATATATATATATATATTTGTATACCACTTGAAAGTGTCTATATATATATCTGTATATATATCTACGAAATGCGATTCAATTATCTAATTTGAATGTGCGTATCTGGGATTACTAGGATGATCATTCGGATCCACTATTTGGAGCACGAAGAGTGTCATGTACATGAAGGACACTATAGTTAGCATTATATCTTTTCCCATGTTCCTTGTTCCAGAACAAGCCTGGAACATCTCTTGTCCAAGTCCCATCATGTTCATGGGTACCTAGACTATCCTGCAAAATAAAATTACCTTACCTTAGGAACCCAATAGGTATTGGATCCTAGGTTCTTGTCAGTATAACATACAGCATGCCTTCCGACAGGATCTCTGACAGGAAGGCTGTCTCTTGCCGGAGGATGTGGACATACCATTTCCCTTGGTACGGAAGGATTGTGCCAACAGTCTATGGCAAAGTGACTCACTCTGCCACAGCACCAACACTCATGGATATTGTACCTCCTTTTCTGACTGGATCTACTAACGGAGTTAGTCACGATCCTAGGTCTGAAAGGGGCAGAGTTGGTTCTGCTCTCAGATTTTCCCTTTCCACCGAGACTCGAGGTGGGTATGATGGTGAACATGTGGTGAGTATCATGAGGCCTGGGAGGTGGTGCTTTCTTTTCAGCCAGCACACATCTGTGGGCCCCATTGATGCTTGTTACATGTTTGTCAACTCCCTTTCCCTTGGTCCTAGGGTGGGAAGATATCCTGTGAGAGCTGGTTCCTGCAATATTATGAAGTGTGGGGGCTGAGGCCGTAAATACAAATGGTTCATGATGAGCCGTGTGTATTTTCTCACGGGTAGCCATAACAACACTTGCACTATGGGTGTTTCCACATGAGGGCCGACCATTCTTGCAGTGACCATAGTTGTTCTTATGGTCATACCTGAAGGAATGATGTGTGCCCTTCCTACTCGGTGTGGGGGGTCTGTAAACAGTTTCCTCATTTCTCCACGAATTTATAATTCGCGAGATCCACACGTTTTCTTCCTTTCCCTTAATAGCATCTACCTTAGAAAAATTAGATACTATCCTCTTCTCGGTCTCTAGATAAAACTCTAGATCCGATATCTTTGAGTTCTTCACCTTGATGGATTCCAATTGGAGGTCCATCATAATCCTCAACTGAGCAATTTCCTTAACTTGTTTCTCAACAAGCAAGTTTCTCTCCTGAAGGGCTCTTCGAAGGGAATCTAGAGTTTCAATCTGTTGATCGAAGCAGTCAATATCCCTGACATCAACTGATGGACAATCCTCCGAACTTCTCCTGTCTTCAGGAGATTCATGTGGGAAAGAGCAATAGGAGGAAGATACCTGGTCCTGATTGGGCTGATCAGGGTTAGATTTATGGTCTGTAGAAGCTGATGTTTTCGCTTCATCACAACTGCATTCCTCAATCTCTTCTTCAGTCTCTGATAGAGAAACGGGAGCACTGATTTTGAAAGGTTATTCTTGACTTTCATCTTTAGAGATGAGGACCCCCACGTATGCTTCATCTTCTTGCTGGCATTCAGTCCAGGCAGTCTTCTTTCCCTCTATGAGGTCAGAGATTATTTCCCACATGGACTTTGCAGTCTTACACTTATCCAACCTTGTAAGAGATGATCCTGACCAAATATCAGAAATGATCTGTCGAACCAGCTTGTCCAAGTTGAATAGTGAGAACTCAGTTTCAGACATCTCTGCGGGACTCTTTGGGATTTGGAGATCTTCTCCAGGGTCAAAAGCCTTCATGGGAATGAAGGGACCCTCTTCCACAATGTATAAAGCACGAGGGTCAATGGCTTCTAGATGAAACTGAACTCTCATTTTCCAGATGGGAAAATATTCTTTTGTGCATGCATGCAGGCAGTCTCAGGGGAGAGACATCTATGCATAGCTCCATGCTTGAATCTTGTTTTCTTCTTAACACTAGACACGGGATCTTACTCAAGGTATTAAACTTATAGATCAGTAACCTACCTCTGATACCACTTGAAAGTATTTAGTGTCAACCTAATCCACCTATAGGGGGGAAATAGGTGTCGTGCAGTCTTTTGTGGAATTAAACTAACCTACACAAGTAAGCAAACAAAACAAAGAAAACACAAAGAATTATAGTGGTTCCCCGATTTGGGTACGTCCACTTTCCCCCTTCGACCTATCTCTCACCAAGGGACGACTCGGTCACTTCTCCAAATGGATTGAAATCCAATCCTCACACTAGGAGAACCGCTCCCCTAACCACGGAAGGAACCCTTCCAACAACGGAGTCACAACTCAACCACAACGGGTTGCACCCAACCCTTACAAATAGGAATGAAAATTCTTTTACAAAAAAAATTGAATGTAAATAAAAATACAAACAATGCTTTATGGAGATTCTGATGTCCTTCTTCGTTCGTTGAAGCTTGCACGAAAAGTACGAAGAGTCCAAAACCAGATTTCTCACTTGGAATGGATCTTGTCAAGATCGGCGGCGGCAAGCAAGTGTGGCGGCGATGCTTTGTAAATCCAAACTTCTTGATGAAGCAAGCTAGTTCTTAGAATGATCTCAAACGGATCAAACGTCTCAACCGATTCGGAAGGGAGAACAAATCTCGCTCAACGAATCGGAAGACAAGAGATCTCGAGAGAGACACGTGAGACCGAGTGCTTGCCTCGGTACTATCGTCGAGCGATCAGAGACAAGCTGAGATCAGCGGCGGCGACAACTTCCGATCGGCGACGTGCGTGCGGGAGGAGCTCGCTATGTGCTAGGTCACGGCGGCGTAATTTCATATTCCGGTGTTCTGGTTCTGTAGAGTTTCAAAATACCCATGTATTTATACCAGGAGCCAACCCTAAGAGCTGTTGTGGGGCCCACGAGGAGATGCCCTAGCCCCGACCGAGACAGCGCACGGCGTCCTAGACCGGTCCAGCGAGCGGCGAAATATGCCTAAGGCAAAATCGGCGGGAGTCGTTGGTGATTCCCATCGATGTCGGTGGGAATCACTTCCGACTCTCGTCGATTCTTCCTTGGCAGAATTTTTGACCTTTGGCCGGCCGGAAGTAGTCGGCGGTAGTCACTTAGTGATTCCCGTCGAATTCGGTGGGAATCACTAACGACTCCCGTCGATTCTTACTTGGAAGAATTTTCCTTCTTCCTTCTTTTGATAGCTTGGTCTTTGACCCATCCTTGCTCCTTCTTCTGCTCTTGATCTACCTTGACCCTGTACTTGAAAATAAGTACACTCCAATAGAGAGAGCACACGTGGATCAACACACTGATCTACACAACGAGGGATTACGTTGCGCAGACCCGTGTATATATTGACCCACTGCACTCTGACACTAGTGTGTACATAACATGGAATAGCTGCAAGCACAACTTGACATAAGAATGTCAAATACCTTGTGAATCCATCTTAGCTTGACTGGAGTCTTCTTCAAATCCGGATAATTGTGGATGCAATACCAAACAACCAAGCATATAGAAATTAAGTTTCATTTCATCAGAGATCATGTAGAGAAGGAAAATATTAGCCTAGAGTTTGTGAAAATAGATAATCAAATAGCTGATATTTTTACAAAACCTCTGGATGAAACTAAATTCAATTATTTTAAAATTAAATTAGGTATGTTGAACATAGAATAGGTTAGCACGAGCTTCCTTCTATAGCATATGTAAGCACCAAATTTCTCTGGAAATTTGTCTAAGTACAAAGTTTGTGTCGACACAAGCAAGTTATGTCGACACTCGGTATGTTGTGTCGACACAGAAAAAGGATGTGTCGACACCGAAATAGTATCTGTGTAGACAGAAGAGCTGGTGTCGACATAACTCTTTCGAGACTTAAATGGCCTGTGTCGACACAGACACAAGTGTGTCGACACTGACACAAGTATGTCGACACATAAATGTGTCGACTAAATATAAGTATTGTCGACTCAGACATTAGTATGTCGACACATAGTCGTGTCGACTTAAACTAAGTATTGTCGAGACCTAGGTCATTTCTGACGACACGTGTGCTGATTTGTCGACTAACGTCTTTTGACCTGCCCTTGACACTAATACAATAAATAGGTGAAGCCAAAATTTGGTCGACTACGCTTTCAAAATTCTTGGCTCTGCACCTTCTGTCGACAAATACCTTCTCTTCTTTTCTCTCTCATTTCTCTCGTTGATGGCGCCTCATCAAGAAGACAAAGTCAATGAAGGATATGAGCTAGTTCGTGAAGGGTTCACAACAGCTTCAGAAGAAATTCAGGGTGTAATTGCCCTAATTTCTGAGAATGGTTTGGAGTACTTGGACTCTGAACCAACCAAGATTTGGAAGAAAGAAGTTTTGGAATTCTATTCAACAGCAAGCGTGGATACAGAAGGGAAGAAGATCAAAGCAACAGTCCAGGATTCCCAAATGAAACTTACACTGAAGACAATAAGGAAATCTCTTCAGCTTCCTTTGGTTAAGGATACAGATGAAATAACTCCATCCCTGACTACAGGAGAATTAAGTTGGTGCGGGCTGAGCCCTAATATCAAGGTTGGATCATCCATAACTCGGAAAGGGATGAATTCCCAAGGAAAATTCTTGTCTAAAATAGTTGGGAAGGTGATACTATGTAAGACTGGTGGACATGATCGAATTTCAGTCCACATGTTCAATCTGATGAAACGGATCATATTCAAAGTGAAAACTGATTAGGCCGCAGTAGTGTTTGACAAGATCAAAGAAGGAGTGAAGAAACCAAACCTGGGAAGGATCATAAGTTTATGTTTATCTTAAGTAATACCAGATGTTTTGAAACAAGTGACTGGATCCAAAATCAATCACATGAGGAGAATGGATGTGAGAATTCTGTCAAGGTGGGATAGGGTTCTGACCAAGGAAGTCGCTACTCCTCAGAAACAAACTAAGAAAGATAAAAAAACAGAAGAAAGTTGTTCAACAAGCAGAATCCTCTAGTGATTCTGAAGAGAAAGTAGTCTTCAGCTCAGATAAAGACCAGCAACAAAAAGAAGCCCAAGATCAAGTGGTGGGCAGTGAGCCCCAAGAACAATAGATAGACTCCACTCTAGAGGGAGAAAATACTGAACAAACTGAGTTGCCTGCCCAAGGGGGAGGCATTGCTGAAGCTGCCCTTGAGAGTGAATTTGCTGCAAATACTATCATGAACATAGTATTTGAAATCAATAATGCATCTCAAGACAATGTTGAGAAAGAAGCTCAAAATGAGCAAGTAAGTATCTCCTTTAAAAAGAGGGCCCTGGACAAAAATCTGGATGTCCAGGGAAAACCTTTTGCTGATTCAAACTAATCTTGTTCCTCCTATACAGGTGCAGCAAGAGTTCACTATGGAAGAGCTCTTTACTGATTTACCTGATGCAAGAACTGAGGGGGAGCAATCCCAGCTGGAAAAGGATTTGCCAAGGACTGGGGGGAGGAACAAATCAAAGAAAAAGATTTACCATGGACTGAGGGGGAGCTGTATCAGCATTCCCCAACTGGTAAGGACATAATTGATATACAAAGTACATCTGAAACTTCTAATGATGAAGCAGCCTCAATGGCTAAAAAAAAGAAAAATAGTTGCCTTAAGGAAAAAGAGTTCTTGCTACAAAAAGGCCTTGCAAATAGACACAGCACCACCTGCTTCAAGCATGGATTTCAGTCCTCTACTAGTCCAAATGCAAATTAAGTTGGATGAGAAAAGATAATCTCTGGAGAAATATGTGGATGAAACTCACAAGGAGTTGTAATTCCAATTGGCTCTGGATATCAAGTCTATTAGATTTGAAGTTAATCAAAATAAAAAGGAAATGACAGATTGCTTTCATAAGGGAGGTAATGTTGTGGTATTTCTGGCCAAACAACAACAGGATCTGAAAGTACAAGTGGAAGATATTACAATAAAGTCGGGTTATGTCTAGAGAATCAACTAAGAATGAATTAGAATCTTAAAGATTCACACTATGCAATCTTGACAAAAATTGATGATCTAATAACTGTTGTCAAAGCTGTAGTCTCAAAGCAGATCAAGGAAGATATAGCTGCTGTTCAGGCCACATTTCATGCCTCACAGAAGAATATATCAAATTTCTTGATAAAATTCAGAGATTATTATAAAGAAGGAACTGACTATATTATTAATCAAGTCAGATTTCAAAAATACGATCTGAGGGATCATATTGATAGAGAAGTCATAAAGGGGGAGAGAGTAGTAGTCAAAGCCTGCTCTGATCATGCTAAATGGATATCAAATTGCATCAGAGCAACTCTTAGATATCCTCCCCTATGTGATGATGACAATGTAGCTGAGTCTGGAATACAACTTGCTCATACTGAAGGAGATCAGCCTGAAGTTGCTCAGGTGATTTACCCCCCAACAGATTTTGAAATGATTCAAGAGGAAGTTCAGAAAATGTATAGTCCTCTACTAGAGACACACAATGTTATTCTGGAGAAAGTAGAAATGTCAGAAGCTGTCATAGAAGCTCGAAAGGAAGCTCAGCAATCCAAAAAGAGGTTCAGAGAATAGGCTGAGTTGAAGCCAGAATTTGAGCAATGGAGTCCTACTTCCAGAAACATTATACTGACTACCTGGAAAGCTGTGAAGGATAAAACCTATGATAAGGGTAAATAGTATTCGGAGCAGGAATGGAATAAGTATCAGGTTGGGCAGAAAGACATTCATCAACACAGAAGAAGTGCTAAGGCTGGGAAGCTACCTGCTAATGCTCAGGAGCCAAGCAAGTACTTCCCAAAGCCATTTCACTATTTTGAAAGGCAGAAAATAAAGGCTAAAGAACAAAAGAAAAAAGCTCTGAAAGGAAAGAAGCCTTCTGATGATACTGAACCTCCTTTGAAGGCTAAGATCAAGTCTGAAAAAGGCATTGTTATTAAGGAGCCTAGTCAGTAATAGCATAGCTAGGCTTATGTAAAAGAACAATGTAATATTTTATTTTTTATTCTAAAAGAAAATCTTGTAAACATATCATTTTTCTGAATTAAATGAAATCAGTTTGAGCATTAATTTTTGTTTATAATGATTACATGTTAACCTGCTGTGAAATTGATGTACATCTATTTCTATAATATTTTATTATGAGAGATGTATATCTTTGACGAAGGATTATGACTTCTCCAAATAGGGGGAGATTGTTTGGTACATTGAAAAATATGTATCAGATTTGGAGAAGCCTCATCTTAGTCAATGATATGCATCAATTTGTATTTGATAGATGTTTGAGTTACATTGTGCAGGTTCAAGAATTTGAAGAAAATTTTCTAAGTATAAGTGTCGTCACTTATGAAGTTGTGTCAACACCCAAGCTTAGTCGACACTTATGAAGAAGATTGTGTCGACACTCAAGCTAAGTCGACACCTAAAGAAGCAGTTGTGTCGACACCCAAAATTGTATCGACACCTGAGGAAGAATTTGTGTCAACACCTAATACAGGAGCTGTGTCGACACCAAGGAGCTATGTCGACACTAGAAGCAGTTGTGTCGACACACAAGACTTGTGTCGACACACACTCAACTTCGTCTGTCAGCAATAGCTATATCAAGATCAGAAGGACTTGTGTCAACACACGGGACTTGTGTCAACACACACTCAATGCCGTCTGACATACACTCAACGCTATCTGTCTGCAGCAGTTATGTCGAGAACATGAAGACTTGTGTCGACACACTGGACTTATGTCGACACATACAATAGAAGAAGTGTCGAGTAGCAGAAGATTGACTGAGTCAACACATTGAATGCTGTGTCGACATCATAAAGACTTGTGTCGACACTTAGCCTATATGTGTCGACACATGTGAAGCAGTTTGCAGAGTGGAATGTGCTGAGTTGGAAAGTCTTTGACAAATCAAGTGACTTGACTAATGACTCGACAACTGAAATAACCAACCGGTCTGACACCTCTGTCAGAACTGTCAGAAGGTTATTACAAACCGGATTAGCCGGTAACCATTGGGAAACTCTATATATGAGTCAGATCTGTGACATAAAGAAGATAAAATAAAACATAAGAAGAATAAGAACAACACTAGAGAATTCTTTCGAAGGCAGATCTATAGCTGTCTGCAAGAAAGATTCAGAATTCATTCTGAATTTAAGGAAGAAGCTGACTGAAGATCATCTTCTACATCAAGTCATGATCCACCTTATTTTGTTCAATCAAGAAGCTTTGAAAAGCTAAGTCAGGTTGGATCAGAAGGGTCAGTTCATTCAAGAACTGATCAAGAAGGCTACACCAATAGAGAAATCTAGCTGGTGAATTTTCTGTATCTTTATATCAATCAATTTCTTGTAGGATCTATTGTTAGATCTGAGTTGTAAGCTTGAAATTATAAAGGCTAAGGTAGGGCTAAGAGCCTGAGGTGTAGGACTTGTGAAAAGTCTGAGTTGTAAGCCTAATGATAAAGGCTGAGGTAGGGCCTAGGCCTGAGGTAGGATTCTTGGGAAGAATCTGAGGTAGGACTTGTTTAAGTCTGAGCTGTAGGAACCATTCTGGTTCTGAGATTGTAAGATCTGCGGATCCGAGCCATTGGAAGGAAGTTAGGCTGAATCCAGTTATCTACTAGATAAGCGAAGGGGGAAAGTGGATGTACCCATACCTTGGGGAACCATTATAAATCTGGTGTATGCTGTGATGTGAATTGTGGTCTGTGCTTTGAATTATCTGTGCAGAATTTAATCTAGCTGTTTGCCAATAAAAATTGTATAAAAAGTTTAGAACCTATTCACCCCCTCCCCCCCCCCCCCCTCTAGGTGTTTAAGCTCTTAAAATCAAGTCTTTCATGACTGGTAACTGAATGATGACATCATACTGCAGATCCTTCCTCAGACTATTTCTGTTAAAATATCTTATTCATGTAGCTGATGTGACAGTTCTGACTTATGTTGACACTTCTGTGTTGACTCTGCATATTTTCTGAAACATAAGTGTCGAGATGTTCAAAGTGTCTCGATAATTGTGTCGAGACATCTTAGCAGTCTTGACACAATTCTACTTGAAAGAATTTTCATCTGAAATTTGAGAGTGTCGAGACAGTTGACTTGTCTCGACACAAACGTTGTTTGTGTCAAAATCTTTTATTCTGCCTTGTGTCGAGACAGTTGGGTTGTCTCGACACAACTGTCTGTCTGATGTCGAAAAGTCTATGCTTTAATTCTTCATTGTGTCGAGATAGTTGATTTGTCTCGACACAATTTTACTTAGTAAAATCTCCTGTCTTCTTTGTGTCGAGACACTTGTTTTGTCTTGACACAGCTGCTTTAAGCTTTATAGTGTCAAGTATGCTGACTTAGTCCTCAAGGTGTCAAGACGACTGACTTGTCTCGACACAATTTTATTTAGTAAAATCTCCTGTCTTCTTTGTGTCGAGACAATTGTTTTGTCTCGACACAGCTGTCTTGTATCTTCTATGTGTCGAGTTAACATACTTGTCTCGACACAACTTCTGCAAATGTGTCGACACAGTTGAAGTATGTCGACACTTTTGTATTTAGACATTTTTCTGCACTGCATGTTGCTGAATATAGACAGTGCTGACTTCACTCAGCACTTTGCTGACTCCACTCGACGCTTTTTGTACTTAGACAATTTTTCTTCAAAATCCAATCAGCTTTTTGTGTCCACCTGTCCAATCAACATGAAGTAGGCAACCTGTATACATAAACTGAAACATATATCAAACACAAACATGTGTATATCATTGAGTTGAAAAGAGTTTCTTCAAATTAAGTACATTATGTTCAATGTACCCAATATCTTCACATTTTGGAGTTAGTTAGAAACATATGATCTATTTAAGCTTTTGTTACATCATGCATTAGTCATATGCATGATTTGCAAGAAAGAATTGCCAATGAAATTTATATTTAATTGTGTCAGTGCTGAAAATATGAATTGGAGACATGCAACATAAAATCAGATGAAGAGATAACACTTGATTTTTGTCTCTAAAAATTTTTCTTGGCGCCCATTCTTTTGGAAAGAGCCCTTGAATTAAAATTGACAATCATTTTCATTGAATTTGGACATCTAATTTGAATTCTGAAAGCCTCAATTCTTAGAGCGATTATTACAACCGGACTCCGTTCCTAAATCAACAACCGGGTGAGAGGAAGTGTTGCCGCATGGAGGAAACAATGGAGAGGATGAAGGCAAGCGGAAAAAAAAACCCAAAGAAAAGAGCAAACCCATCCTTGCACTCACGCACGATCATTCTCAATTCTTATGAATGGAATGGACCCTTACAACAAATTATTAGACCAAAAGGCCATATTTTATATCAAATGATTTCCATATTGTCACTCCATCAAATAAAATAAAATTTTCACTCATTGTGTTTTTTAGTTCTATTTTATATGGCCCATTATTTGGCCTCGGATATTTAAATATCTTGAACGGGCATTGAAAAAAATGAGGATATAAACAATTACATAAAATGGCACTTATCCCGTTTGGTTAAAATAAAATAAAATAAATAAATTTAAAATGTGACATTACGAGTATATTTTATCTTTTACATAATCAAATCATCTTAATAAATTTAATGATGCCACACAAATTATATTTAACTTCTTATAAACAACCACCTCTATAAAAAAAGTTGGATGATTAAAATGAAGAAATTGTCAAAAAAACAATTATATGTAAACCTATGCGGCTTGAGAATGATAATGATTGAATTAGCAAATAAACACGATGGAAGCTCGTAGAAGCCTGCGAGACGGAACGCATCGTGGGATGATGGGATCAAAAGTGATCTTCGGGCCTTTTCCGTGGCATTAGAGAGAGCTTCTCCTTAGCATTAGAGAGGGAGAGAGGGAGAAGGGAGGGGAGATTTTCATTCCTCATGAAACTAAATACCCAATTTTCCTTCTTGCAATAAATGGAAGCAAAAAAAATAAAAGGAAATAAAAATTCTACACACATGAAAACATTTTAAATACAAATACGAGAAGAAGAAAAAATATACAATAAAGATGCACAAATATATTTCCTCATCCGATGGATCAATGAAAATTTTCCTGGAGTGAATATGAGGCCCCAAAAAACACGCTTAGATATAAATCGATGAAAATGAGAACGCATAAATCGACCCAATAATTGTGATGGGATTATTGACGACGGCGATGATGATACATGTGGTGCTTGGACAAATGCATTACTTGAGATATTTATAATGAAGTTTTTATGACAAAGACAGTACAATAAAAACTCATATACAATATAATAATAAAAACTCTCAAAATAGTTGGGTGCATATAGCTAGCTCTAAGATGCATGTGAACAAAACAAAGCTATTCCTTGTCATCATCATCTTCTTCTGTGACCATACTGGCAACTGCAGCGCAGCAGAAATTCTCTCTATCCTTCAACAGAAGACGGCTCCCGTCGGCGCTCCATTTCAGATCGCAGACTGAAAATCCAGGCAGCGGAATGTTGACGCAGTAGGCTCCCGAAGGGCCCCACATGTACAGATGGGGGCTGCCGGTGCACAGAACGAGGCGGGGGGAGGTCGGGTCCCAGGCGGCGGCACGTATCGGTTCCTTCTGGATCATAACCGCGGCGAGCTCGAGGTGACGAATATCCCAGACCCAAAGAACGTGAGGCATGCTATCGTTGCGGCTGCAGAGATACTGACTGTCATTGCTCCATGACAATAATCCTGAGACATGCATTATTATTCAAGGAATAGGCCGATAAAATATAAAAAAGTGAGTGAATTTAATGATTGAGAATATGGGGTGAGATATCGAGCGGGCTTCAACGTGAAACATAACATCTTGAATTCGACTCTGGAGGAATCCGAATTGAGTCGAAAGTGAGTGATTACCAGACCATTAGAGTTGAGTCCACTAAACTTTATTAAAAAAAACAAATTACAAACAAATATATACATATAGATATGATAGGGTCCCCGTGACATTTCCGAGTCGATCCGTTCCAAATGCAAAGAGACCTGATCGGACCGATGGCACACCGAGAATCGCAAACACCCGAGGAGAGCGGGAAGGCGTGTCGGCCCGCACCTAAGCGCGCGTGGCTGCGCCCCGCACGGGCGGCGTACGCGCAGGGTGCGTGTGCCTGGCCTATGCATGCGGCAGGGCCGCACGCACAGCCAACCTACGCAGCCACCAGGCCGCGCACCCGCGCGCCCGCAAGGCCGCGCGTCGTGCGGGCTCCGCACCCGCGCGCTGCCGGTGAGCCCTGTCCGCCACCTTCGCCGTCGGCCGCCGCCGCCGGGCACCCTACCCGGGCCGCCCGAACTGCCCGGAGAGAAGGGGGGCACTCTTGCCATTTGTCAGCACAAATTACTCCCCGACAGAATTAATGACGTGCCCCTCCAGAAAACTATAGATGGCCTCCCTCAGGCCTTCATTTCAAGTCAGGTAACTACAGAGGCAAGAGAGCTCTGAGGTTTTCCAACGAGATCGTGGTCTTAGGACGGTCCTTTGCTCAGGAACTCGCTCCGCTCTTCTCCTTGCGCTACGGTTTGCTCATGCCTCAAGTGACGTCAACCGCCTCCGCGAGAGCGCTCTCATCTAGGCTCCGCGTCAACAAGAGCGCAACCGCCAAAAGCTCTGTGGACCTAGAATATTTTCCAGCCGGAACGCTCTCACCAAGGTTCCACGAGCTCAGTGTCGTCTCAAGGCCGGAGCGCTTCCGTCGAGGCTTGAAAGACTTAGTTGTTTTTCCTCATTTACAGTACTTGTAACGGAGTAGCGGTCTGTCACCCTCCGAGATCAAATTAATCTTTGTAACACTCCAAGAAGCTAGTGAATATTGGCTCGGCACAATTCCAGCCACGTGGTTTTTCACCCTTTCCAGGCTTTTCACGTCAAAAACGTCTCTTTTCCATTGCTTCGGTTTTTTTTTATTGAGTACCCGACTCGACTCCGAGCTAAGGCAGTCCGATTCTCAGGACCGGGGAAAAAATCGGGTGACCCGCAACATTTTGGCGCTAGACCTCCGCCCACAAGATGCCTCACCAAAGGAACCCGAGTCGTGAAGATCTGAACAAGAATTCAGTCTGACATCCTCTGTCGTTCTACTTCAATAAGCCACGGGAATAAACTCGCCAACACCTGTATCTTCTTTTCATCAATGCAGCGTCTATTTTTCTTCCTTTCTACTGTAGACGGGTCATCACAAGGCAAGACTGGCGAAAGCCTTTCTGCACCTCCCGGACGGACCCCGGTCCTCCCAGGAGAGACAAACAAAAGTCTGTCTGCACCTCTCAGGCGAGATGGACAAAGGTTCATCTACACATTCACTTGGACACACCCCGATTCTCCTGAGGGCGAATAAACAAAGGTTTTTTGCCACCTCCGCCCGGAAGGACCCCGGTCCTCCCAGGCAAGATGAAGAAAGGTTCATCTGCACCTTCACTTAGACGAACCCCGATTCTCCTAAGGCGCGAACGAACAAAAGGTTTTTCGCCACCTCCACCGGACGGACCCCGGTCTTCCCGGGCGAGATGAACAAAGGTTCATCTGCACCTTCACGTGAACGAATCCCGATTCTCCTGAGGCGCGAACGAACAAAGGTTATTCGCCACTTCCACCCGAACGGACCTCGATCCTCCCAGGCGAGAAGGACAAAGGTTCATCTGCACCTTCACTTGGACGAACCCTGATTCTCCTAAGCCGCGAACGAACAAATGTTCTTCACCACCTCCACCAGGACGGACCTCGGTCCTCCCAGGCGAGACAGACAAAGGTTCATTTGCACCATCACTTGGACGAACCCTGATTCTCCTGAGATGCGAACGGACAAAGGTTCTTCGCCACCTCCACCCGGACGGACCCCGATCATCCCAGGCGAGACAGACAAAGGTTCATCTGCACCTTCACTTGGACGAACCCTGGTTCTCCTGAAGCGTGAACGAACAGAGATTCTTCGTCACCTCCACCTGAACGGACCCTGGTTCTCTTAGGCAAGATAGACAAAGGTTCGCATGTACCTTCCCTTGGATGAACCCTGATTCTCCTAAGGCGCTAACAAGCAAAGTTTCCTCGCCCCACCTCTGGGGCAAACCCCGGTTCTCCAAGGGCACGAGCAAACAAGGGATCCTCATCACCCCCACTCGAACGAACCTCGGTTCTTCAGGAGCACGAGCAAGCAAAAGCTCATCGCCTAGAAATCTCAAGCATCTACGGCCCTCCCAACAAAGCGAATAAGCAAACAATGCTCAAGTAAAGCGCAACTCTACCTAGGAGAATACACACGCCAAAAAGACAACCAGAGCAAACAAATCCAAAATAAAAAAAGGGTCTCCACTCCAACAAAAAGACGTTATAGGGGCTACATCATCATAAAAAGAAAAAAACATGCAACGACACAGAAGTATGCCAACAAACCAAAAACAAATGAATCAAAACAAACTAGGGGAATCAGAGGTCCCCAAGGTCACTTCTCCGTGACAGCATCAGCCTCGTCGCCAGAAGCATCCTCAACGCCCAGAGCGTTGCGCTCTGGGAACCTCCGAGCGGCTCGAAACCCCTTGCCAAAGCCTAGGCAGTACGTGGCTACGCGCTCATCCTCCACGAGTGGATCGACCTCCGTCGCCATCATCTCGGAGCGCGCCTCCTCCGTGATGCGAGATCGTTCCACCTCAAAGTCGTGAGAAGCTTTGTACTCGGTCATCGCAGTCACGCACACGACCTTGACTTCCTCCCGCTCTGAAATCAGCCAAGCATTCTCTTTCTTCAGTCGCTCAATCTCCGCCTCCTGCTGGCACATCGTGACATCAATCGTGTCAGTACGGCGAACCGCCTCTGTGAGAGTCACCTCCGCAAAAGCCAACCTCCGACAAAGAGTCCCGATCTCAGAATCGACGGCGCTCAACTTGTCCCAAAGAGACTCCACCTCCGACTGAGAAGAAGACAGTTGGGACTCTGCATTCACCAACTAAGAAATAACCTCCTTCCTCCAAGCTTCCGCCAGTGACACCTCAAACGCGGCCAGCTTCGCCCGCAGAGAAAGAAAATCGTCCTTTGTGGACACGTAGGTGTCATTCCACGAGAGCGCAATATTACGAACCTCATCAAGCTGCAAGCACAAAACACAAATAGTTGTCATGCACAACGCAAGGCAAAAGAGGGAAAGTACTAGGGGAAACCAACGTACCTTCTGGAAAAGCGCCTGATAAGCGGAGCACTCTCGCTCCGTCCCCCTCTCCGTCTTCGATGGCGGTTCCGGGACCACTCAAGAAGCCGACGCGATCACAAGAACTTCCGGCACCTCCTCAGTCTCCATTGGCAGCATATCGTCCATCAGGCAGTGTAGGCAGTCGTCAGCAACATCAATGACGACATTGAAGGAAGCCGAAGGAGATCCGCCTTCTCCTCGCCGCTGCGAAAAATTTAGTTTCCTCTTCTTACTTCGCCTCAGGGGCGCGGCGCAGATCCGCTCTGTCTGCCGAAAGGCCCGCCAGAACAAGCCTCTTCTGGACAATGAACGCGCTGATTTTGAAAAGGACCGCATCATGGAAGCCAAATAACGAAGTAAAGGCAGTCTCCTCCACCTTCAAGCGGCGGGAGCAATCGGGAGGGTCATTCCAGACCTCAGGCAACTCTGACTGGTTCTTGACGAACCCATACAACGTTCCACCATTGCGATGATCAGTCTTGTACTCAAACGACAACCACCTTTTGTTGCTCCGAATTTCGACCCGGTCGCCTGAGCTAAGGCGAACCTCGCACCACTCACAAAAGAGGCGGTCTGACATCCGGGAACCGTGTTCCTGGAAAAAGCAAAGAAGCTCCATAATCCTCGTAAGCCCCACGAAGGAAAATTGTGTAACAGAAACGCCATAGAATCGGAGAATGGCAATTGCCTCCTCGGCAGGAGGAATCCGGAAGCCCGCCTTCAAGCACCCCTCCTTAATCGCGAAATAGCCTGAAGGAGGGCGCTGAACGCGCACTAGAGGGGAGGGGATAACAACCTCCACGTTCTCCAAAATGCCAAAGCGCTCCATCCAACTGCTCATGCGAGCAAAGTTCAAAGTTGACGGAAGACGCATCGACTACCACAGAACGACACCTTTCGACAACTACAAGGAAAACGGGCGTCAGCACCAGAGCAAGCCAAGAAATGTTGATCAACACGCACGAAGAGCGGCGCGAGCACAAAAACGACACCCAGGCATGAACGCAGACAACCCCACACAGCCGCGAATCGCCCCGCGCACGCGCCCGCGTGCGGGCCGCCCCACGCCCGCGCCTCCGTGCGGGGTCATCCTGCACGCGCGGCCGCGCCCTCGCGCGGGCGCTTCGCGCACGCGGCCGCAATCGCGCGTGGGCCGCCCCGCGTCCGCACGGGTCGCTTCACGCACGCGGCCGCAATCGCGCGTGGGCCACCCCGCGCCCGCGCGCTGGCGTTGCGCGGTCGCGCCCGCGCGTCGGCTGGCCCGCTACCGCACACTCGTGGGGGCAACCTTGTTCGAGCGCGGCGTAGCGTGTGCATGGGCATCCCCTTACGCGCCAGCCTCCGTCGTTCTCCGCTCTAACACCTCTCCTGGCAGCGCTCTATTCGACGCACTCTCCCTCTCGCTTCGCTCCTCGTTGCCAAATGGTGAAAAAACACTAACCTTCTTTGAGGGAGACATGGTGACCGCTGAAATCCGTTATCTCCAAGGCAGAATCCAAAACTCCAAAGTTCCTACAACAAAGTTCCTACAACAGCATGGGAAAAAAACTAAGTGATCCTCTCCAATTTATAGTCTTCAGAGCAAGACTCGTAATGGAAGGCGTCCGGATTTGCAGGACATTTTTTGCCGGATTTTCCTGTCTCAAAACAGGAAGCAAATAGATCTCAATCCCTGACCAATCTCTCGCAGAATATATCAGGTAATCTTCTGACTACTGGAGCGTCCAGGGGGATTCTAGAAATTTCCGCGCTCATCACTTCGCGAATCATGACACGCGAAAATTTGAGGGCATTTGATAGTCCCCCATGACATTTCCGAGCCAATACGATCAAAGTGCAACGACGACATTCGGTGGTGGCAGCGACATTCGGCGGTGGCGGCGACATTCGGCGGTGGCGGCGACATTCGGCGGAGGCGGCGACATTCGACGGGCAGCAATATTCGACAGTGATGAAATTTTTGGTAGTTTTTCACAGGTTTCCCCCCTATCCCGAGTGCAACGGCGGGCATCACCCACACATGCAAACGGACTACTCCAGCATGTGAGTTGTGCTCGATGCATTTAGATGCGGACGGGCTCCGTTCATTCGTAGGATGCCTTAGGTCAGTTAGGTGAGTACAAGATTCACCAGTGCAATACGGTCTTGCTGACATGCTATTGGGCTGCACCCTTATCCCTAACTGCGGCCATGACAGGGATCCGCCCTATCCCTAACTGCGGCCATGACGGGGATCTGCCACTATCCCTAACTGCATCAGAGAAAAGGGCACCCCCTCTGTGCGGCCACGACAGTACCCTGCCTGCAACGGTACCTCTGGTTGTTATGATCGGGCTTCGCTCATCCTTGGGATTCAAATTGTGAATGGGTTGAAATTAGTTTGACGACATTGTTTTTAACATCCTATAACTTCATGACCGGGCTGCGCCCATCCATGGGTTTCGACGCCCGCTCGCTCAAAGAAATGCATAAACCATACTACATAAAGTTCATTTTAATACATTTTTCAGCGAGCGGGCGTCGAGCGAGCCTTGGGGTCCGATCATTACAGCGTGTTGCAAACGGGAGTAGAGCAACAGTACTATCGCGTTGGGCACAGGGGATGCCTCGTATTTTTCGCTCGTATATAGTATAGAAACCATTTATGTACTGTGTAGATAATGTAATATTCTCATTTAATAGGGTACATTAGATCTATATATATATATATATATATATATATATATATATATATATATATATATATATATATCTACTACTATATGAAAACTAATCTTTGGTGAAACATTGCAAATCTCTCTATATTGCCCTTATAGTTGTATTCATAATTACACAAATATACATAACTTTATATTAATATATTATAAAGTCAATATCCTTTTAGGTAATTACACAACTTTGCAATATTTAAATACAAAAAATATAAATACTAGGTATCCTAAACCTATGGCCTATAGCTAGAAATGACAAAAGAAAGATTAATGTTTTAACGTTAAAATATAATTTGTTTTACAAAATAAAAATTATATTCTTGATTTATATTTTTTTATGGTCATTTTGAGTACTCATATGTATATGTTGCGGGCGGGTACTGTCCACGACAAATGTCGCCGCCCACGACAAATGTCACCGCCCACGACAAATATCGCCGCCCACGACAAATGTCGTCCCCACGACAAATGTCGCACCGCCGACGAATGTCGCATCCCGCCGAATGTCGCACCCCGCCGAATGTCGGACCCCGCCAATTGTCGCACCCCCGCCGATTGTTGCACCCCCGCCGAATGCCCCCAGGGCCGAAGGCCCGTGCCTGTCACTTGTATATATATATATATATATATATATATATATATATATATATATATATATATATATATATATATATTGTGCTTACGAATCTCATTCAAATGAAGGAGTTGCGCACATCTAAGTTTTACGAAACTCATATATTGTGCATGTTACACATGGTAGATATCTGACCGTTTTTTACCTAAGCGTTATTTAGAGATAAAAAAAATTTTTGAAAGTGTTTGGACACAGAACTATGCTTTTATGGCAATCCAGCTCATCATATATGAAGAGAAACATGGAAAATATGCAAGTTTATGAACATGAGGGAAAACATTGAAAAATCTGCAAGTTTATGGACACAACTAAACTTTGAAAATCAAAATAAAATGAAACCAGAAATGGAAACATTGAAAAGTCTACAAAAACGGCTAAGTTTATGGAACATTTAGAAATCAACATGAAACGAATATGGAAACAGGTAACATCATAAATTGAAACTGAAAATGTACAGAAACGAAACCGTGCAAATGTACAGAAATGGAAACCAAAATGCTTGACAACTGGCGGTAGAAACTTTATACCCCTTCAACGATCTAATAGAGGATCTGTGATTCTTGATCGCAGAAGCTCAACCGATAGAGTTTCTTGATCAATGAAGCGAAACCAGCCACACGAGGGAGATACACGGCGACCTAGGCCACGGATAGCTAGAGGGAGATGAAAAGAAAGCGAGTTACATAAATGGAAACCAAGATGCTCAACAACTTGTAGAATTTTTATACCTCTTCAACGATCTAACCGAGAATTTGTGATTCTTGATCACAGAAGCCCAATTGGCAGAGGTTCTTGATCAGAGAAGCGAAACCGAGAGGGAGATGCGTGCCATCTCAGCTCAATTTGATTTGTGAATGGATATATATGACTTTGTAATTATTGTGAAATTTGCTTGGATATAAGGCTTTGTGAATGACTTCTAACGAAGGGGGACTCATGAGAGAAAGGAAAGCAAGCTATAAGTTCTTACAAGTGTTGAATTTTTAAAAGTGCATCTATTTTGCTTAAATATTTTATGCAATGACTTACTAAGCAAGTGATAATATTCCTCATATTCTTGGTTTGGGCCGGTCCAAAATTTGGAAAAGAGCAGCTAACAATTGAGAGCTTCCATCTCATGATTATGTTCTAATCCATTCACAATTAAGCATTATGAGCTCTTACATAGACCGTAAGAGAGCATCGAGCACATATGTAGCTTGTTTGCATCATAAAACATAAACCCTATGGGTGAAGCCTGTAGAAGAGCATCGAGCACAGGCATAGCGAGTGGTCAGGAGGGAAGGAAGGTAATCTATTTTACCCTGCAATGCAACCTTGGGTGCGCACGGGAGAAGCACATGGGGACCCAAGACAACCCTCGAACGGGCGGAGCCCATTTGCAATCAAATGCATCGACCACAGGCGTAACCCATAGGAGCACGGACGTAACCCATAGGAGCACGGACGTAACCCGTAGCAGAGCATCGAGCACAGACGTAACCCGTAGCAGAGCATCAAGCACGGACGTAACCCGCACGCATGTGGGAGAAGCACACAACGAAGTATCGAGCATGGGCGCAACCCTACGTGCGAATCCCGGAGCAAAGTAGCGAGCACGGGCGTAACCCGCTCGCTTACGGGTGAAGCCTGCAGAGGAGCATCGAGCACGGGAGGAGCCTGTTTGTTTGTGGGTGTAACCCTCTTGCATGTCTGCGGGCGCAACCCATAAGAAAGAATCAAGCGAAGCCTCCCCACTTCGTTCTCCGTCCAAATCAAACTTGTCAAACTCCCAATCTCCAAGCAACCAAAGCAAATGCTTGTTTTTCGCCATCGCCCGTCATTGCTACAAAATCCTGTCATTGAATGATGTCACCAGCAAAATGTCGCCGCCCGCCGATTGTTGTCGCCCGCCGAATGTGCATGTAGGTGCAACCCACTGGCCTGTGGACGAAGCCCGCAAGGGAGTTCGAGCACGGGCGTAGCCCATGCGAAGATGTTAGTATATATATATGTGTGTGTGTGTGTGTGCGCGCGCGCGCGCGTGCGCGCGTGTATAATGTATACATGTGTGTGTGTGTGTGGAAATTTTAGGGAGAGAACCGGTTCTCTCCAAATATACATGTGTGTGTGTGTGTGTGTCTATATATACATATATAAGTGTATATATATATGGGTGTGTGTGTTTGTGTAAATGTGTGTGATACAGTGTGTGATGACGACAGCACCCAACAGTCCCTCGAGATGGCCTCGAGATGGTCGAGTACTACTGTTGTCATGTGTTGCGTATGGGGGGCCCTGTGCGACTGTCTAGGACCACTAGTATTCATATATATAGGCTTATTTACCGGGACCTCCCCTCGAAGTTTGTGTAATTACAGCTTGCACCCCTCTAACTTTCAAAATTACAAAACCTCCCCTCAATGTTTACATTTCAAAACATGCATACAAAAAAGTATCCCCTTGAAGTAAATCTTCAGGGAGGTCTTTTTGTGCATGGATGTTATGAAATGTAATCATTGAAGGGGGTAATTATAAGTTCAAAAGATACAGGGGTGCAAGTTGTAAATATGCAAACTTCTATTTGAAGGATTGATATCACTGGCGTAGATTCATCAAAAGGTTCTATTTGAGAATTGTGACTAACCTAAACTTTTCATCTTTTTTTGGTATCGCTAAGTTTTTGTAACTCACCAGCTCTTCAATTAGCAGGGGGAAAATGCTGAATTTAACTAAATAGTGGGAAAAAAACAACTGAGGTAAGTATAATATGTATACAAATAAAGTTGAATGCTGAACTATCACAAAATAGTGGGAAAAAAACAACTGAGGTAAGTATAATATGTATACAAATAAAGTTGAAAGATGAGAAACCAACCGATGCCTTGTTTTGGATTAGGTTTGTCTATTGCTGGCTTTTGGCATGGTAAACTAATAGGAAGAGCCATTAGCTTGTACTTAACCCCAGAGCTCCCCTCAGCACCAGTTTCTGAAAGTTAAAAAAATCAGAAAATTGGTAAATTGACAATCTAACAAAAATTATTGTTTTAGAAAATGATGATTTTAATAACGTTTAATTACGTAGACCTCCGCTGAGACTTTGGATAATGCAGAGATCTCTCTACTTTTTAAAATTACAGAAAACTCCTAAGATTTCTGTTGGAGTTATGAGTATTTCATATTAATTGAGTCATTTAAAAGTGTTTTTAGTTTATTCCCACACCGTGTATGTGAGTTTGTGAGTTCATGTAATTCCTATATTAAGCCCCTATGAGGATGAATGAAATGGTACTTCTATTTCAATTTCCCCTCTTCCAACATGAATCATGTAGTTCTTCCCTCCTCTGTTGTGTCCCAGGGGAGATCTGTTACGAATATTCGCGGCGGACGGGGCGCGGAACGAGGAAGATGAACCAGGCACTTTGGGAGCGGCTTGGACCGAGGAGGACGACCCAGGCGGGTCGGCGCGAAGGATAATTAATATTCAGTTTATGTTATCTTATATTTCCGATTATTGGCACCCCCTGTTATTGGCACCCCTCCTCTATAAGAGGGGTAGATTTGGACTTGTAATGTCGTGTTGGATGAATATTGTGTTTCTCTTTCTCTCCTAACCCAAATTCTCTACCTCTCTTTCTATTCCACTTTCTCTTCTCTCTACCGCCGGCACCCCCCCTATTCCGTCGGATTCCTGAGGATTCCTGAGTTACTATCAAAATGGTCTGACACTACCGTCCCTCCCGCCGGGTCCCTCACCGTTGTTCCGCGCCGTGCCCGACAACGAACGCCGCTATTCCGCCTTTTCAGCGCCGAACCCGTGCATACCGTGCCGATCGGGCGTCTGCTAGCCAGGCGTCTCCCTCGCGCCATCCACGCCACAAGGATGAATCTGACCCCTCTATGTTGCGTCGTCCACCTGTCGACGGCCCGCCTGCAGCGTGTTCTTGTTGTTCCGGCCCGATCCTCCCTAGATCAGCCGGGAGCACCTTCTTTTTGTCGGTCCTCACCAGGGTTGCTTCCTACAGGCCGACGTACGACATATTCAGCACATGGCGTCGACGACTCGCTCCTCCGGCGACCCCCTTCCTGAAGTTGCCTCCGAAGCTCTTAGCTGACGCGTCGAGCCCCAGGAGAAACTTGTCGCATCCATGCACGCCTCCCTCCTCGCCCTCCACGCCAAGATCGACGCCCTCCAACCCTCTGCCTCCTCATCCATGAATGGCTTCGCATGTCCGGCCGCCGGCGCGTCCATCCTCGGGGAGGCGCCTCCTCCGTACACTGGGGACTCCTTGACACCGCCTCTTGCAGGTCGCTCCGCCCTCGCCTTGGATCTTCACGCATTTTTCGGCGTTGATCCGATTGGATGGATCGCCAACGCAGAACAATATTTTGACCTCCACCACACTCCGGAGCAGGATAAAGTCTCCACTGTCGTCGTGGGACTTGACGGCTCCGCCCTTCATTGGGCTCGGTGGCTCCGACAATCCAACCTGACGATCTCTTGGTCGGAGATCAAACAGAAGATGATCCGCCGCTATGACAGTCGCTATTCCAGATCCGCCATTGAACGGTTGTGTGGGGTTCGCCAAACCTGTGCATTGCATGATTACATCGATGAGTTTGTGGCTCTCGTCACCCATGTTTCGGGCTTATCGCCGGATCATTATCTCGGTTTCTTTATGCAAGGCCTCTTGCCCAACATCCGCTCCCGGGTTCGCACTCACCACCCCTAGACGGTTTCTGATGCCCTCGGCATGGCCAACCTCGTGGAGGCGGATTTGTCTCCTCGGCCACCGCCGTCGTCAGTGGACCTCCGCCGGGGGGCCGACCGTGGCAGACCGTTACTCCAAAGACACCATCTCCTTGGCCTCTTCCAGCCGCTCTGCAAGGCCGACCGGGCCCTCCTCAGCGATTCTCCAACCGCAAGTTGGATGACCACCATCGCAAAGGATTGTATTTTCGCTGACGTCATCCCTATTCTCTTACCCATGTCTGCGCGGTCAAGGAGTTCTGCATCATCATCGGCGACGTCAACCCTGAGGTTACCTTGGCTGACTTGGAGGCCCTGGAGCTCTCCCCGGAGGATACCCCTCTCCACGCTACCACAACCACATTCCACCGGTTGGAGTTATCTGGTGGTTGGAGCTATCTGGCGCCTCAACGGGCGAAATCTCCAGCCAGCAGACCATGCAGCTTCCGGGCACACTGCGGGACCGCCCGATCATCATCATGGTGGACAACGGTGCAAGCCACAACCTCATCTCTGAGCACCTGGTGCAGCAAATTCGTCTTCCCTTAGCTCCCTCCCCGGACGTTGGAGTCTGCATGGGCGATGGGTGCCACCACCCGACTCAGGGTTGTTGCACTGTTGTCTCTCTCTCTCTCTATTGGACCGTATTCCGTAACGACAGACTTCAACACATTTGTCTTAGGCGGCTCCGACGCCGTGCTGAGAGTGGTTTGGCTCCACACGCTCGACGAGGTATGCGTCAACTGGGACTATCATGTCGCCTCGACGGTGACTTCGCCCTCCTACGCTCTCCGTTCTTCCTCGGAAAGGAACCAGATTCCTCTCCGGGATAGTCATCAGCCCAGCTGTCTCTGATCTGGAAGAAAGACGACAGCTGGCGCCGAACTACCTAGCCAAGCTACTTGATTGCCGCTACCACCTTCAGGGGAACTCTGGCCCGTAGGCGGTTCCGGTGGCTGGGTCGTACCGTCGGGAGTCTGAAGACACAAGGATGTTCCAGGATCACTGTTGTCGCCACCACTCAGACTACTGCCTTAAGGACAAGGAATATTTCCCAGACGACGACATTGTTACGAATATTGGCGGCGGGCGGGGCACGGAACGAGGAAGATGAACCGGGCGCTTTGGGAGCGGCTTGGACCGACGAGGACGACCCAGGCGGGGTCGGCGCGGAGGATAATTAATATTCATTTTATGTTATGTTATCTTATATTTCCTGTTATTGGCACTCCTCCTTTATAAGAGGGACTGATTTGGACTTGTAATGTCATGTTGGATGAATATTGTGTTTCTCTTTCTCTCTTAACCCTAATTCTCTCCCTCACTTTCTATTCCTCTTTCTCTTCTCTCTACCGCCGACACCGCCCCCCCCCCCCCCCCCCCCTCCGTCGGATTCTCGAGTTACTATCAAGATCCCTGCTGCTGATCTGGAGCCTCCACGTCTCTGTGGAGCTAATCCCGTCCCTGACATTCCCTTTCGGCCTTCCTGTCAAATATCTGCAGATCCAGCAACTGCCTCCCATTTCTATGGACTCCAGCAACTGTCTATGATTTTTTTGTCGATTCCAGCTGCTGCCCCTTCTAGGGTGTTGATCTCTATTGCTTGAATATTGTCAGTGTTTGTTATGGTTGTTGTTATGCCTTTATGCACATGTTTTTCACGTGAGAGGGTGTGTTGGGATGAATGTGCCTCAGATGATCTTTCCCGACTTTTTCTCTTTCATTCCACACGGCCTCTAGGCTTATGTCGTATGTGTCTCCCCATATGTCTTTCTATTTGGTCATGTGTTGGGGACGCGACTGATGTTGGTATTCTAGTCTCATCAGGTTGTGTCGCGTGAGACCGTGTCGTGCGGGACTGTCTCGTGAGGGACTGATCTTTGTGTGGATTATCTCTGACGGATTATTCCTGGTTGTCTGGTTGATGATTTGCTCCACATCTTTCGTTCTCTTTTGCATGTTGTGTGTAGGTGATGTTGGTTGACCGGTTTCTAGCGAGTCCACGTCGTGTGTTGGTCCAGCGTCGTGTGTGGGTCAGCGTCGTGTGTAGCTATGTCCCCGTCTTGATTCCCTAGTTTGGATTTTCTCCTAGTGGCTCATCTATTGTTTGTTCCACGTCACCTACCTCCATCGCCGTTATTTGATGTGTCCAACCCTTCGGCTTGAGGGGGAGTGTTGGATTTATGAGTATTTCATATTAATCAAGTCATTTAAGAGTGTTTTTAGTTTAGTCCCACATTGTGTATGTGAGTTTGTGAGTCCATGTAATTCCTATATTAAGCCCCTTTGTGGATGAATGAAATGGTACTTCTATTTTAATTTCCCCTCTTCCAACCATTACATTGTTAATATTTAGTACAACAAACCTCCACTTTTAGAAGGGTACGCTTGTAATTTATGTTAATTGAAAGAGTGTATCTTGTAACATTATAAACTAAGGGAGAAGGTTTTTGTAATTTTAAAAAGCACATGAAAAGTAACTGTAATAATGCAAAGTGCCCGACAGCCCGGGGAGGTTATGGTAATTAACCATTTTAGTAATGAAATCATTAGACATGACATTCAAAGGCGTTTGTAGATTTTAAAATCGATCTTGATTTCTAGCTCCATCAAGCCAAATGATGGAATCTAGTATAAACTTCCCTATCGAAACTTGTTTTCTAATTTCAAGAAACAAAATGAGCCATAGGGATACCCCATCGATGTGATTTCATTGAGTTCGTACTTGTTTAGTAAAGTTAAAATTTGCTATCGAGTGATAAAATTTCATCTTCAAGCATTATAGCATTTGCTTGTAATACAATTACTGATGCTTTATTTTGTATAAAACCTCCCTTCATTAGCTTATCAGTCACCTAAGTAAATTCACAAAGAAATGTTTGTGAACACCTGAAATTTGGTAAAGTAGAGATCCACAAGGGAGAGAAAAAGTAAGGTTTTGGTATGAAATTTGATAATCTATTCAAGATACGCCGACTATTTGTAGTAGTCCAACAATGCTGAAAAACCAACTACCGTGAAACATAAGCACTGCACCCTAAAAATAATAGACAAGTACTTCTTTACTAACACAATTATCTCACTATAAACAAAACTATCACACTACTAACACAACTTTAAATGTAACAAACAATGCACTAACAAATTGTTCATGTCCTACTTGGTTGATTGTTCTTGTCTGAAAGAATCATTATGGGATCGACTTTTGTGACTGCATACGAATTGTAGGGTTTGACATAAAAGGTGCCACTAGAGCTAATTTAGGGAAGAACGGTTGGCTTGAGTTCCTTAATAATTGATTTCATTCCTCAATCAATCGAGTGAATCTGATTGTGTCAGCAACGGTGTAGGGTAGTGTGATTCTCACATCTAGGCGAATGTTATCTCGAGGTACTAAAAAAACAGTCAATGAGAAAAGTTAGAGCACATCACCAACTTGGTGGGACAGCTTTTCAAAAGCTTCTTGGTAGACCATTACATATGAGGTTTGTTAACGCCAAGTTAGAGTTTATGTTCTGTCTTCATAACCTAAGGGTAGACTTGGTGAAGGTATCATAGGTAAATAATCATGAAATTTCGTTAACCAATCAAGCCATTGTATGGAAAGACCATCGGTGAAAGATATAGTTCAACTTGTTGGCAGATACAATATGTTTAAATTAAAGTATTGTCCTTCTCTGTAGACCCAAATAGTTGGCTCGTCGCCAATGAAGCTTGGGAAGGACAATTTGAGGCGTTTATGATGGTGCTTATTGTTGAGTTAGATCGTGCATGGGACCAGTGTGTGGATTCTGCTAGGGGAAATAGATTGGCCTCAGCATGGCTTGCATGTGATTTCCAAGAAACACATAGGGGCTTGAAGCTTGGTTAGCAACTTAGCACCATTACTGGAGTAAAATTAACGTAACTAAAGCTTGACTCGTGTCGTGCTAGGATCTTGTGGACCTCATTGTGAAACTCAACAATGGTTTTTGCAGCAAGTTACTGTGGTCGGACTGAACCCTAAAACCGTTGATATAATTGAATTTTAGGAGAGAAGTACAGATTGAACAAGAGAAAAAAAGGCATGTGTGGACTTGTTAACTATAATCTATTCAAGATGCTGTAAAACCAACTACCAAGTAATTAAGAAAACTAGCTCAGTACTTACACAACTAACCCTGTACTAACACAACTACCTTCACAACTACACGATAGTTAACGCAAGTATCCCACTACTATCACACCAATAACGTCATCACTAAACAATCCATGATCATGTTATATGTGTTAGAGTTAGTATTTTACTATATGTTGAGTTTAGTCCCACACTGCCTATCGGTGTTGGGTATCTTGTTGTAATCCTATATAATGCCCCTTGAGGATGAATAAAACTTGCACTTCTATTTTCCTTTCTCATTTCTACATGGTATCAGAGGAAGTTCTGTGACAAAAAAATTTTCCCGTTTCCCTCTCCCGGTCCCGACCCGTGCTTCTTCCCCGACCCGTCCTTCCGCAGCTCCGGCTGCTAAGGCTCACGGGAAGTCCTTTCCCCCTCGCTCTCGTCGACGGAATCGTCTCTTGATTCCGAGACGGGAGCGGGACCTTCTCTCGTCGTGCCGACGACAGATTTCGCCGTCGCTGCCCTGTGCGGCTTTCGTGAACGACATCGACGATCCCGTCGGCTCCCATCTGCATCGCCGACGCCGACGCCTCCTCCGGCTTCCTTCATCGACACCGACGCCTCCTCCGGCTACCTTCATCGACACCGACGCCTCCTCCGGCTTCCTTCATTGACACTGACGCCTCCTCTGGCTTCCTTCATCGACACTGACGCCTCCTCTGGCTTCCTTCATCGACACTGACGCCTCCTCTGGCTTCCTTCATCGACACTGACGCCTCCTCTGGCTTCCTTCATCGACATCGACGGCTCTTCTTCTCCATCTTTCTTCTGCGACATCGGATCGTCGGCTCTCCTCTGCGACATCGTCTGGTCCGACGGCTTCTCCGTCTAAACTTCTCTCTCGACGCCTCCGACTTCTGTCTGCACCCGCTGCGGCTCTCTTCTTCTCCGTTGTTGGATGCTGCTCTGTCGCTGCTTCTCCGGCCTGCTGCTGCCGCAGCTGCTTCTTCTCCGGCTGCCAGGCGCTGCTTCCTCTCCGTGCCGCTGCTGCTCATCTTCTTCGGCCTGCTTCTTCTTCTCTGGTTGCTCTGCGAGCCGTGCTTCTCCTCCGTTGCTGCCGTGCTGCTCCTTCGTGCCGACGGATCCTTCCTTCTTCTTCAGATCCAGCCCGGCCCGTAGGGTTTAACATTTAATTTTTTTTTAAGTTGTTGTTTGTGGTTGTTGTGTTGCGTCTCTATGATTTCCGCCTTCTTGCACGTGATCTACGTGAGGGGGAGTGTACGTCACGGCCTCTAGGCGTAGTCTATACCTTCATGCACGTATTCCACGTGAGGGGGAGTGTTTGTGATATCGGCGACTCGGATGCTTCTTTCCTGACTCCTGCCTTAGTCACACTCGGCCCCTAGGTATAACCTATGTCTTCTTGCACATGATCCACATGAGGGGGAGTGTTTGTGATCACGGCGACTCGGATACTTCTTTCCCGACTCCTGCCTTAGTCACACATGACCCCTAGGTTGATTTCATATGTTGTTTGTGTCTCCTCGTCATTTTCTCTGGATTTGGTAGGGTTGGTTTGGTCTTGCGTGGTTGACCTAATTTCTGCTCCGAGTGTATCCAGCGTGGTCATGGTCGGTTTGTGGACCAACGTCGTGTGGCTCTTGCCCGGTTGAAGTATCCTCGGTGACACGCGGTTGGGCCTCGGTGGCTGCTGTTATGTTCCACGTTATGTTCCTCGATGGCTGCTTTTATGTTCAAGCTGTAGGGTTCCCCTTCAGCTTGAGGGGGAGTGTTAGAGTTAGTATTTTACTATATGTTGAGTTTAGTCCCACACCGCCTATCGGTGTTGGGTATCTTATGTAATCCTATATAATGCCCCTTGAGGATGAATAAAACTTGCACTTCTATTTTCCTTTCCAATTTCTACAATATGGAATGAGATAAACCACCCACAAAAATAAGCTGGTTTCCTCTCCCCACTCTTGTACGGATGGTTTCTTCGAGAGAATGTGGACATATTTTTCTCATCAATTTGTTTCAAGGATCAAGCATTAAAATATTCAAATTGATTTCAGAGCTTATAACACTTTCTCGGAAAAAATAAAAAAAAAATCAAGAAAAAAAGAACTGACCCTGATAAGCATCTTGTAAATTATTAGGAAAATCTTCGCTCAAAGATAATTCAGACATATCAAGTTGCCAAGGTTCGTCCACTTCCTGCATAGCATTTAAAGGAGAAACAAAAATAACCATCTTGCACAGAGAAGGTAGTCAAACTGTAGTATCAGTTTTTTACCTTGAAAATAGCAGCATCGCAGGGCCCACGAATAGTTTGTATAGGCGTGAACTCCGCAAAAATTTTCCATGTCAGGTGATTCAATGCCCTTAGGGTTTGATCGTAACTGCCCACGGCAAGAAACTGGCCACATGTGGACCAAGTTACTGTTTTTACACCTAAACCACTTTCATATGCTTGGTACTTGAACAAGCATCTGCCATCAGGAGAATAAATGAGAACCTGTGTCATGCACAAAATGACTGTATAATTTTATATGTATATTTAAGTTAAACAGAAGCTACAGAAACAAAGTATCCAATGGATTAGCAGAAAATGATATAAGAAAGCCAAAAATATTAGGTTTTCACTTTATATGAAATGTATTACAACTTTACAAGGCACTGAAACTTTGATTAAACCAAGAAAAGAGCACTTTACTAAGTTTTTAGCACGTCCTTGCTGACATTAACCACAGTTGAAAAGAAGAAATTGATATAGATTTTAATCATTCAATAGAATTAACCTCACCTACCACTATAAGATCCTTGACCGAGGGAATGTAGAAAATAGAAATAAATACATCCATGGAGATGTATGATATGACCTTAAGATTGTGAGTGAGTGCACAGTTTTGAGATGGAAGAGTCTCGGGAAGGATCCTCTCGACCCTTTCTTGACCTAGCCTTTCCAATGAAGCCAAATACAACAGGGGGGTGAGCTCAACCGAGATCATGAAGAGGAAAAGGGAGTGCCCAACCATAGCCCAAGAGAAGATGAGAAGGAGATGAGACTAAGGGGGAGACAAAGAAATAACTCATATTGAATCCCCCTACTCACCAATATATAGTGTGAGGGAAAGATTGTCAAAAAATTACATTATTTCCCTCACCCGGACCACACAATATGTGAGAAATTTAATAAGACAAAAATGAGGAAAATAAAGATATAGGAGTCCGTCCATGGTTGTGCGTTGTCATCCCCCTTCGTAACATCACCTCCCATGTGTGGATCAAGCTTGTCCTCAAGCTTGAGTGGGCAAGATATGGGGCTCTCATCGTCCTGGCTCCTCATAGTCATCATCTAGGGGATCATCCACTTCTAGCCAAAAAAAAGGCACCGGGTGATGAGTGTATTTTATATAGTATTTTTGGATGCATTTAGCTCGGTTTCACATTGATTAGCTTCCCATTTCATAGGATTTAAATTCATATTCTCTCATTTCGATCATAAAGCATGTAGGAGCGTAATTGAGCTATTTGGGTGCATATTTGTTCATCATGCTTGGGTGAGATTTCCTCTACCCCAATACCCCCCTTCTTGTTTTCTCCGATGTTATCACATTGAATTGTCATGTGTTGAATAATTGCTCGTGGAGTTGTTTGGGAGGTTGTGAAGGCCAATTAAAGATGTCATGAACATGCATGACCGTGCGTGAGAAATGTCGCATGATCGAGCGCTTTGGCACGACCGCGAGCATTCATTTGCCTCTCCCCGATTTTCTCCTCGCGGTTGGAGCTTGTGCACCATCAGTCACGCACGACTGTGGGCGAATTACTACACACGACCGACGTTTCGCATGCCCGCGTGGGTTTCTTCACGCACGACGCGTTCTAATGGCTCATTTTTGATGCTTCGGTTGTTGCTCGTGCGGAATTCTTCTCCCATGATCGTGTGAGATCATTCGCGCATGGTCAATTTTGGGTTGATAGAGCACATGTTTTCCCGCTCGTATTTTCATCTCTTCGGGCACGATCGTGCGCTCGATTAGGGCACGACCGTGCGCGATCATTTTTCCTGACGGCTATATATACTTCATTTTAACGGGAATTTTAGGTCATCTTCCATTTTAGTGTTCTGCTCCGATCCTAAGCGTCTTTAGGTCGTGAGTTTTCACTAGGATGCTTCCTCCCATCATTCAAAAGCTCAAGGAAAGGTTCTTCATGCCAAAGTTTTGGAAATCACCCCTCAAGGAAGTGGAAGGTTGTGACGTGGATGCTACATACCCATCGAGAAGACAGGGCATGCTTGGCTGGAGGTGACAACATCTCCAAGTTTCTGAAAGCAACCAAAGATCATCGCGGAAGAAAGCACCGACTTTGGTAGCTCTACTAGGATCAGAGGAATAGTCTCGAGTAGCGTTTGTATCTCTTTCTTCTCTTTTGACCCACTTGATCTTCTCTTTTGACCCACTTGATTTCATGGTATGAAATCTCTACTCTTTGAATGATGTGGTCGACATTTTTATTGTATGTGCTTGCATAAACAAGTCTAGCCTATGTGAATATCATTTGTGATATGTTACTCTTGTAGTTGTTCTTGTGATTGAGATTGCGTGGTTTTGTGATTGTGAGGAGATGTTTGCGACCCTCGAGCCTTGTCACCATTTATGAGCAAAGAGATTGTTGGGTACATTGACCACAATGTCCCAAATTTGAAGAAGATCTACAAGTCAATAATATACACAAACCTGTATTTGATATATGTCTAAGTTTACATGTGCAGGATATTGGTAATTATGTGATTAGACAGGATGAGTGTATCAGAAATATAGCTGGAAAGAAGTCAGCATGATCAAGAAAGTCAAGAAAATGACTGAGTACAAAAGCGTTGAGTGACTACTCATCACTCAACGCCTGATATCAAAAAACGTTGATAGTTTAACTATCACTCAAAGCCTCAGTAGAGAAGCTCTGAAATCTGTCTAAGTACAAATGCGTCGAGTGTACAAATGCGTCGAGTGAAGGACCTACACTTGACGTCTTGTCAAAGAAAGACGGTTAAGTACAAATGTGTCAAGTGAAGGACTTACACTCGACGTCGTCTCAGTAAAATCAGTCTAAGTACAAATGCGTCGAGTGAAGGACTTACACTCGACGCTTTCTCAAGGAAAATTTGACTAAGTAAAAATGCGTTGAGTGGAGGACTTACACTCAACGCCTTCTCAGTATAAGTGTTAAAGGGCAAATACGTCGAGTGAAGAACCTTCACTCAACGCCTCAGCGATAGACAGAATTTGGCCAAGTACTAATACGTCGAGTGATGAACCTTCACTCAACGCCTCAATGATAGACATAATTTGGCTAAGTATAAATGCGTCGAGTGAAGGTCATTCACTCAACGCTTCTGGAGTTAACTGTCAAAGCTCTAATTCGTCGAGTCATATGAGATCACTCAAAGCCTGTACAGATTCAGAAAATATTGGAAGTCATTGGCTTCGTGTCAAATCTGTTGTCGTCATCCTTAATTCAAATTGACGCAAATCGCGCGCTAAAAGACAGAGATAGTCGTAATGGTCGAACAATGCTATCCTGAAATGAATCAACCATTAAAGTCGGTCATGCCGCTTTCCTAAGAGGGATATAGCCGTTGTTGTTGCCGATGTATAAAAGCAAAGTGGGTGATATTCTAAAAAAGAACTTTTTGTTGGAATTTCTGCAAGAACTTTCGAAACCCTAATTTCACAAAAGTCGACTAGTAGAGCACATCTCATTTTTGGTTGTCTTCAAGCCTGTTGTACAGAACGGTTATCTTTCTCAAGCTTGAAGAAAAAGAAGAAGAGCTCTGCAAGGTTACAACACAGTACAGGCTGAATAAAATTTGAAGAATCATCTTCTTGTTGTTGTGCTGAAGAAGGGTTGTCTGTTGATTCAGCCAAAGAAGAAGACTCAGAGGTTTTTTGTAGAGTCAATTTTCTCAAACACGTATTCTTTCTTGTAAGATCTCACTGAGATCTGAGTGTAAGCCTATTTTATAAAGGTTGAGTTGTAGGAGTGTGAAGCACTCTGAGTGTAGGGTCCTGAGAAGGATCTGAGGTAAGTCTTGAGCCTAGGGTAGGATCTTTGTGATCTGAGGTAGGAGACCAGCTGAGTCTCTGAGTTGTAGGAGTTGGAAGACACTGAGTTGTAGGGCTGTTCAACCTGAGGTAGGAGGCCAGTGTTGTCTCTGAGGTAGGACTGTGATCAGTCTGAGCTGTAAGAGTGGAGAGCACTCTAAGTTTTAAGATCCAGGGAAGAGATCTGAGGTGTAAGATTTGTTTGATTTGAGTACTGGAGTTGGCCGAATCTAACTCACTGCTAGATAAGTGCAGGGGGAAAGTGGATGTACCCTAGATAGGGGAACCATTATAAATTCTGTGTGTGCTGTGTTCTTGAAAGCTACCTTACTAACATGAACACACATCAAGATCATACTTCAAAAGAACTAAAAGATTCCAAAAGAAACTCATTTGCCCCTCCTCTAGGTATTTAGCTACCCTTAAAAAGACTTTCAGAGGTGTTGATAACCCTCACCCGTAATTTACAATTTCTTTCATGCATGCTTAGCTTAATCAACAATCCCCCAAATCAATGTAACTCTGACACCACCTTCATTCCTTAATCACTACAGGCGCCCTCTCTAGGTGAGAGTGGTGGCAGCGTGGCGATCAAGTGTTTGACACCGTTGTCGGGGAATATGATTTAGATGTCATTTTTTGAATTTAGCATTTAGGTCCCCTTTTTTTTTATCTAAACATTTCTTATTGCATTTATTTGTTTTTTCTACTCTTCTAAACATTTTTATCGCACTTATTTGTTTTTTCTATTCATCTGTCTCGATTATTCTTAATGCAAGTGTGTTTTAATTCCTTCATAGATTCACGTATAGCTAGTTCGCTGAGTTATTTGTTTTGAATCCTCCTCTGCACCATTATGTATATCTATCAGCAATGCAGATGGTGTGAAGATTATAACCATTGCAGTGAGAAAAAACCGTGGGTAAAGTTCTTATGGCTCATCCTATGGAGAATCATCTTCCTTTGGTCCTTCATATTGTGTGCCCAATTATTAAACACACGTGCATCCACAACAGACATGGCCCGGACCCGTAGACTTGTCTTCTTTGAAGTCGAGACCTATGTGAGGCAATGTCTATTCTGTCAGAGTTTTGATCACACGGTGGAGGACTGGAAAATTTAAGCTACAAATTAAGGAGGATGATAAGCCGGTACTCATCATCATAGCACCCTTTTCTCTTTTCACTGCCCTTTCAGTCGTTATTGATACATCTACTATTCTGCAGAGTCCTCTTGAGAGTGTAGCAAATTTGCCAATTGGTGAACTTGTTGATCAACGAAATGACGTAATGGAGCAACCTTCCCCACTAGTTTCTCCTCCTCTTTTGGATTCGACTCCAGAGGTTAAATCTTCTATTCTTATATTGAATACTCCAATTTTTTGAACACTGTTATACATATATCTACTGATTTTGTTAATAAAATTGACTTGCAGGAGGAAATAGAGCAGCCCGCAGCTGTGAAGCTATTTTGTTCTAATTGCAACAGGCATAGGCATATGTCTGAAGTATGCCTAGTGAATAGGTTCGCCTAGATGAAGGAAACTTTGGGTGAAAAGTTTCCCAATTTCTATAAGTCTTCTCCCATTATGGTAACCCGCGATGTGGGGGAGACTGAAATAATGAAATCCCCAATACTATCTTCCACGGGGTGGGATGATTTTACGTCGACTTGTTTCAGTGTGCCACATGTCGTGCCCTTCATTGCTCCCAATTCTAACATCAGTGAGGGCACTCTTGAATCTCCCGCTGCAAGCAATTCCATCCCTCTTGCTTCTGACCTATCGCCCATGGAAACTACTCCACTGTAGGATTCCCTTGATTTTCTAGTTTAGTGCAAGTAGAAGCAGTCACCAGTGAAGGGGAATCTTCCTTTGCACTTGTAGAGTCTTCTTCGTGCACTATGCTTGTAATGGCAGATTCTACAGTGGAGGAAATTTCCTCTTCTTCACCCGATGTTATCGCAGAGAGTTCACTCACCGGCAAAAGATGAGGTGGAGCCGCCTTCTCCCACCACTCCTCATCTATCTCATATTTTCAAGTTTCTAATATTGCTATCTATCTCATCTATCTCATGTTTTCAAGTTTTCTAATATTGCTATCTATCCTGCGCAGGAAGAGGAGTGGGATGCGAGACACCTTTTGTTTCTGATTCTTTCTCTTTGCAGGAGAAGGACTGCATTTTGATGGACTAGGCCATCAGCTTTTATTCAAATAATGAGGGAGAATTTCCCCCTCATTTTATATGTCCTACTTCCTCTGCCTGCAGAGTGCAGGTATTATTATTTAGGCAGAGGATGTTGGGTTTTCTATACAGGGGTGAAACAGCATATCATATGTGGGGAGCGGAATAGATTTACAAGAAAAACTAAAAAGAGTAAAGGATCTTGCGATATCCATGAATCAAGAAACAAATGTAAACAGCTAATGCAATGTACCCGAAAGAGATCGAGTCTTTGCTCAACCAAGATGCTCCAAAGACCAAGTCCAGAAACAAGCGGCTAAGTCCACACAGAAATAGATTTACAACTCTACAGGTATTCACACGAGTGAAGGAGAACCCCAAGATCCTGTCTCACAAGAACTGGGTCGGAGATGGACTGCTCTCTGCGTCTCCACGAATTGCTAGATTCGTTTCCAAGAAAGGCGACAAAAAGAGACCACGACAGGGTTTAGGGTTTGGCTCAAGTGGCGGCTTCAAAATCATACACAGAAATCACACAGGAAAATCCTTTTCTAATTCTATTTATACCCAAGGATATCAAACAGATGATAGCCCCTTAGAAATCCGCCAAACACGAGTTGCGTCGATATACGTCGACATGCAGTCAACGTGCGTCGATAAGAACTGGACGCAACGTCGAGAAGCATTCGACGACACTTGACGCACCAGCGTCGACACCCAGTCGACACACTTGTGTCGAATAGAAGGCGATGTTACGTCTACATCTACTCGACATAGCATCAACTAAGGATCCGATTCGACTTCGAGTTCGGTTGCGTCGACATCTAGTCGACATGCGTCGATACGCACTCGACGTGCATCGATATGCACTCGACGCAATCCGCTAGTTTTCTTCAGGTCATAGGATTGATCCTTTACTCATATCTCATATGAGCCAACACAATCCTTCCTCCAATTTCTCCAAATACTTTTATGTACGACCCTATAGGCTCATATCGCGTTGACAATAAGACTAACCGTTTGACTACTTTCAGATTACCATAGAAACACTAACAGTGTCTCACTTGATCTAAAACCTATCAACAAAAGTCTCACAAGAAATGAGCGGCATCTAGCAATACATCATTGCTATCTGTAGATAAAACCTCAAACTTGTATATACTTTCTCAATAATCAAATACAAGGTATGAATACACATTTATAGGAGGGAGAAAAAGAAAAGAGATCTATATACATGATGTGTGACTAAAGAGGAGAAAAGAATAAACATAAACAAATGGGCTCCATCATGGGCCTTTATACATGGGCTTTTCCAACACTCCCCCGCAAGCTGGAGCGTACAAGTCATAGGCACCCAGCTTGGACAGGAACTGATAAAATAGGGTACTTGGAAGGGTTTTGTGAGGATATCAACAACTTGTTCAGTACCAGGAACATGCTTCAATTCTATCTTCTTCATTTGAACTTTCTCCTGGATAAAGTGACAGTCCACTTTAATGTGTTTCATTCTTTCATGGAAAACCGGATTCTTTGCTATGTGTATTGTCGCTTGGCTGTCACAGAACAGGATGGTTGGTGAGGGAAGTTTCACTCCTAGATCGGCGAGGAGACTTTCAAGCCACGTGAGCTCAGAGACAACCTATGTCATCGATCGGTATTCTGCTTCAGCTGAGGATCGAGCAACCACAGCTTGTTTCTTACTCCGCCAAGTAACAAGATGACCTCCAAAATAGGTACAAAAACCACTGGTTGACCGCCGATCATCCAAGGAACCAACATAGTCTGCATCAGAATATGCAACCAACGTTGGAGTAAAGGATGAGGTTTTGTATACCGCCCCTTGACCCGGAGCTATTTTAAGATATCTTAGGATACGCTCGATGGCTTGAAAATGAGATATTCGAGGGGCATGCATAAACCGGCTAACCACCCCAACAACAAAGGATATATCCGGTCTTGTGACCGTCAGGTAGATCAATTTTTCAACAAGTCGTCGATAGTATTAAGGATTTTGAAGAGGAAGATCTGTATCGGAAGCATGTGCACACAGCTTATGATTTGCATCCGTTGGAGTAGTAGTCGGCTTGCATCCCTAGTAGCCAACATCTTGAAGGAGATCAAGCAGTACTTCCGTTGCGAGAGGACAAGTCCATCCGGACGTCTCGCGACCTCCAGATCAAGGAAGTATCGAAGGTGCCCCAGATCTTTTATTTGAAAGACGGAGCTAAGGTGTTGTTTGACCGCTTAGATTCGCTTTGAATCATCTCCAGTGATTAAGATGTCATCAACATATACTAACAGAAGAACCGTTCTGGTTGTCCGATGTCGAGTGAATAGGGAGAAGTCTGCTCAGCTCCGAATAAAGCTGACTTCCCGAACTGCCTTACTGAACCTGTCGAACCATGCCCGAGGGGATTGTTTGAGACCATAGATGGACTTCGTGGTCTCAAACCCGGGAGGTTGTTGCATGTAGACCGTTTCCTGGAGTTCGCCATTCAGAAACGCATTCTTGATATCAAGTTGATGTAAGGGTTAGTGGCGATACACAGCCACGGAGAGGAGGACACGAACGGTGTTGGAGCTTGGCTACTGGAGAGAATGTTTCCTCATAATCAAGACTTTGTTGTTGGGTGAAGGCACGATCCACCAGGAGGCCTTTCAGACGGTCAATTGTCCAATTAGGAGCATGTTTGATGACAAAGACACATTTAGACCCAACCGGTGTTTGGCCGGTAGGTAGAGGTACCAGGTTCCATGTCTGGTTAGCCCAGAGAGCAGTCATTTCTTCTTTCATGGCCGCACGCCAACCAGGATGTTGGAGAGCCTCCTGCACAGAGTTAGGTACAGAAATTGAGGATAATGAAGTGGCAAATGTTTGAAGTTGTGGGGATAGGCGATGTAAGGAGACATAGTTCGTCATGGGATGAGCGGCTGATTCTGGTACCGGAGCAGTAGGACGTGGAGCGTTAGAGGTCGAAGCTGACTGCATTGGGGCAACGGAGCCAGGATGGCAACGAGTGTAGACATGTATAAGAGGCGGCTTGGAAAGAGTGGGAGCCCGGTCATGAATTTTTGGTGGTGGAGTGGTAACGGAAATGACAGGTCGTAGGACGGGTGGTGGTAGAGGAGTTGGATTTGGAGCAGAGAAGAAAGGAAGATCCTCATGAAAGGTAACATCAGCAAAAACAGTCACCTTGCGGGTAGCAGGAGAATAGCACACATAGCCTTTCTGAGTTCGTGACCACCGAAGATGTGTTTGGCCACCCGGGGATCCAACTTGTCCGTGGATGGACCAAGAATGTGAACGTAACACGTACAACCAAAGATGCGGGGTGTGAGAGAGAATGTCGGAGTAGGGGGGAACATGAGGCTGAATGGAGTGGCATTGTGGAGTATGGGGGAAGGGAGACTGTTAATCAGATAGCATGTCGTTGAAAGCGCAAAATTCCAATAAGTTTTAGGGACTTGCGTGTGAAGCATGAGAGAGCGAGCGACATCAAGCAGATGTCGATTCTTACGTTCCGCGACTCCGAATTGTTAGGGGGGGGGTATAGGCACACGATGTTTTACGAATGACCCCAAATTCAGAGCATAGATTTGCAAATTCGTGGCTAGTGTATTCGTGAGAATTATCGGTGCGAAGAGTTTTGATGTTCGTGGAGAATTGCGTGCGGGTCTCAAGGAGGAATGCCCGAAAGACGCGGGGAAGCTCGGAGCGATCACGAAGTAAATATAGCCACGTCATCCATGAATAATCATCAATAAAAGTTAAAAAATAGTGATACCCAGAAATGCAAGTGATTTTGTACGAATCCCAAATATCAGAGTGTACTAAAATAAAAGGAGCAGAGCTCCGAGTACAATAAGATGGAAAAGATGAACGGAGTTGTTTGCCGAAAATACAAGATTCACACTGAAAAGGAGGAAGAGATACATCTGGTAGAGCCTTCTGGAGGACTGGTAAAGGGCATGCCCAAGACGCCGATGCCAATCGACGGAGGAGACGGATGAGAGGATAGTAGGAGAGTCATCAAGAAGGTAGAGCCCGTTCTGCAGTCGTCCCTTACCAATGATATTCCGCGGCCGTCGATCCTGTATCAAAAAAGAAAACGATGTAAATGTTAAAGAGCAGTTTAAATCGGCAGTGAGGTGGCCAACAGAAAGTAAATTAGACGGGGAGCCTGAAACATGAAAAACCGAGCATAGGGATAGAGAAGTGAGGGGGATATCAGCAGAGCCGGAGACCGGAACAGTGTCCTTAATGGCCACTGTGATATACTTAGGATGAGGAGAATCCAAGTACTGATGTGGCCGCAAGGAGGTGATGTGATGAGTGGCTCCTGAATCGACTATCCAGCGCGGACTAGTGGAGAGACAAGTGATACCTTCATTTGAGATGGAGGCAGCGGAGGAAACAGAGGCAACGGAGGCAGGTCGGCGGCTAAGCAGACCCTGAAGTTGTTGGAGCTGAAGCCGGACCTCTTCAAGGTCAGTACGAGTGACAGATGAGTCGTTAGCAGCAATAGCAGCAAACAGACGAGGAGGAAGCCCATGTTTGCGGTAGCAAGTGGCCTCAAGGTGCCGCCCTTACCGCAGAAGGAACATTTAGGTTGTGGCCGGCCACCCCGACCTCTTCCCCGAGAACCAGAACGTTCCCCACGAGCAGGAGGAGGGAGAGGCAGTAAGGGCGCAGAAGTCTGCTGAAGGAGGGTCGGTGACGGAGGTCCAGAACTGTCAGGAGGTGGTGAGACCTTCAGCAACATGGAGCACACATCAGATAGTGACAGAGTAGCAGCAGAGGAGAGGATCTGAGCCCGAACACTCTGAAGATGAGGCGGGACACGAGCCATCATCATGGCAACACCGACAGCTTCTTTTTGGGCACGTTGGGCAGCAGGATCCATCGTAGGGGGCTGATGTTGAATCCAGGCTTCAACCAAAGTCTTGGCCCGAGCAACAAAGGAGGTGAGATCGACGGCCCCGCCAACGTCAAGAGTCTGAAGATCTGTTATGATGTCATACAGGTGTTGGAGACTATCTTTGTCGGAATAGAGAGAATGAAGCTCATCCCACATCGCCTTAGCCGTCTCGTGATACATGGCAATGCGATAAGGTTCTCCATCAAGGGAGTTGAGGAGCCGCGTCTGAACGCGACCAACGTTGTGCAACCAGTCTTCAGTAGCAGCAGCGGGAACAACTTGAGTCAAGTGATGTAGAAAGCCATTGGACTGAAGAACAGGGCGAACAGAGTGCACCCACTGAATAAAGTTCTTCTTCCCGGCTAAAGAAATAGTGGTGATCCGCAATTCATCCCGGAGTTCAGGGACAAGGGTTGGGCGGTCTGTAGAAGAGAAAGCCGCCTGTCCGGTAGAATCAAGAGAGGGACTCATGACAAGGAGGTCAGGAGACTAGATCGGCGGCAAGAAGACCAGTGAACTGAGAGGAAACCGCGCGAGCAGATCGGGCGAGCAGAACTACGAGCAGAAGGAGGCTGCACGGTAAACCGCACGAGAAGACCGCACGGTCTCTGTGACAACACACCAGCGACAAGGCAATGAAGAGGCCGACCAAAAAATGGAGTGGTTAGAGGGGCGAAGCCGCCGCGACTAGAGACGGAGAGAAGCCGCACGGTCACGGTGACAACACATCAGCGGCAAGGCAAGGAAGAGGGCGCGAGCAAAATGTGTAGCGGTTAGAGAGGGGAAGCCGTTGCGACTAGATAAGAGGAGAAGCCGCATGGTCATGGTGACAACACACAACGGCAAGGAAGATGCCGCGACCAACATGCGGAGCCCGCGGCAGAGAAGAGAAGCCGCAGCGATTAGATAAATCGCAACGACCAAGCAACGAAGAAACCGCGTGAGAAGTCTGCACGGTCACGGTGAGAACACACCAGCGGCAAGGAAAGATGTCGCGACCAAGATGCGGAGCCCGCAACGGTTAGGGAAACCGCAGCGACTAAGAGAAGTTGCAGCGAGAAGAGGAAACTGCAGCGAGAAGGCGGGTAGAAGAAGCACGCGGCGAGATGGCTAGAGCGTGGCGGCAAGGCGAGTATACAAGGAGACCGCAACGAGTAGAAAGGGGAGCGGGTAGACGGGAAGAAACCGTGCGATTAGATGGGGAAAGGGGAAATGGCCCCACTTGACAGAGAGAGTTATAAAAGGGTCAAGAGGAAGAGGGAGAAGGTGAGGTGGAAGCCACGAGAGAGAGAGCAGGAGGAGCGGTTAGAGACGCGGGAAGTAGCGGTTAGAAAATAAGTTAAGTGCACGGGAAGTGGCGGTTAGAGAAAGAGTTAATCGCGCGGGAAGCAGTGGTTAGAGAAAGAGTTAATCGCACTGAGGACCTGTTGCCTCAGATACCATGTGGATAAAACCTCAAACTTGTATATACTTTCTCAATAATCAAATACAAGGTATGAATACATATTTATAGGAGGGAGAAAGAGAAAAGAGATCTATATACATGATGTGTGACTAAAGAGGAGAGAAGAAGAAACATAAACAAATGGGCTCCATCATGGGCCTTTATACATGGGCTTTTCCAACACTACCCAAGCAATAAAAGTTCATAACTTAACAAGTCTTTTGTGACCAATGTATCAGTGTTGTCATGTCTCTTTGTCTCATACATCCGGATTGAATTAGAGGAACAAACTGTGTCACCCCCATAATTATTCAATCTCAACTTCTTGATCTAGAATGAACTTTCAGAAATCGGTGAGCTTAATATTATATATTAACTCAATCAAGCATGACCATGCATTTCTCAGTCTCATTTCATCAAAGCTTAGTTATTAAAGCGCAAGACGCAAAGGGGTCTTGGAGCCTAGGCTCAAGGCGCAGGCGCGCGCGTGACGAAAGTAAGGCGCAACCACATCCATTTTAAATAATCAGCATCAAACATCATTTCAACTTGTCGATTAAATTGCTCATCTAGTCTACTAATTAATCATTCATTATTATCGTTTGTATCTTTTAAAAAATTGAATTAATGTGGTCACTTTCATTATATCTAAGTCTCAACGCACAATTATCTTTCATAAACAATAAATCAATAAAAAATTATTGAGTTCTCAAATTATTTTTTTCATAATTTTTAAAGAAAGAAATTTACAACAAAAAACTCACTTATGCGCGTCTTTTATATTCTAAAGGCGCAAATAAGGCGCACAGAGGCGCAAACCTCTGAGTTTGGTGAGCACGGAGCCTTAGGCGTGCCGGAGACGCGCCTTTAATAACATAACATCAAGGGGTTCATGGATGTAACTCCTGTCATATAGGAGGACAAATCTCATTTTTGTCCACACACAAACACTCAAATGATTCATAGCATACCCAATAACTACCGTTATCATCAACCTTCCTCAAGAAAGACTTTGAGTGACATCAAAATACGTTTTTTCTCACTTGATGAAAACTGTGACTTCAGGTCAAAGTACCACAAACACTATTATCATTTGAGATCTATTTGTGACACATTCACATAACAATCCACAAAATAGTCTCAAGGTGGATCTGTCCAGTACAACTTATTCACTAATAAGTACTTATGTGATGACTTGATATCACAATATCATGACCTGTGAGAACCGGTCATCAGTCATAAATGTAAAAGGAAATATAAAGTACTATATTCATCACATGAATAACAACTGACACATACAATCCACAAGTCTCTCACTAGAGACGGTCATTCAGGTATCTAATACTCATTGATCTAGTTTGACAAGCATGCTTTCTTTGTGCAAGAGGCTTCGTTAGTGGATGTCGCGACCCGTCTTAACAAAAGTCAGAGTGCGTTTCGGGCGGGTCGTGATGCAAAGTATGAGCATGAGAAACAGAAACCTATACGTACCAGTTTTCCTGATCAGAGCTACTAAATCAGACATGTAGAATAGTCAAACAGAAATAACTGAATTAAGCTTACTCCGGAGTATAACATATAATAGAACAAGTAATATCATAAGCTGCAATCAATGAAGTGTGTATGTGTTTTGAGTGGGTGTGCATGATTCACACTCAGTCCAGATACAAGTCTTATTAGAAAAACTTCCTGCTTCTCGTGACTATCATCCCGGCCCAGGCCTGGCTCAAGGAGCCTTAGTGGGTCCCAACTGGCACCGTGAAGGCTGCAACCCAAGTGATCCCAACACGTTTCAATGTTTGCTTATGATATTATGAGTTACATGATTCACACTTTAGGACATTCCTAACCTATCCAGACAAGTTACAAATTTAGCAATTCAGATGTACAAGAGTAGAGTTACAAACACGACAAATAAGGAATCGAGTTATAGAACAATATTCACTCAAGTATTAGAATCAAACAAACTTAAAAAAACATAATTCGATGACATATGGAAAACTAGATCGAGAGTTTTGAGACTCGCGGGTTCGAGAGGTTAAGGTCATAACAACAAGAAGATTTATCGAGTATATTGTATAAGTAATATGACATGTATCGGGTCGGAGATATCAAGTACTCACCTAGGATAAATCATCTTTTGTCACAAGTATTTTCCAAGTAAAAAAGTGTATTACGAGCATGATATATCAAAACATCAATCACAGAGTTGCTAACAAAAATTCGTTTCAATTATTATCATGACACTTATTGTTCGTGCTCAATATTCTATCATTCTTCTCATTATTCATCAAATGAGATCAAATCATTCACCCTAGTAAATATTCAAATAAAATCATTCACCCCAGTAAATATTCAAATAAAATCATTCATTTAAGTGTATATCAATGTAAGACTCGTTCATGATCACAAATTCATATAATTCCAAACATATTACACCCTAAATTATTAACTTATCAGAATGGATATTCAAGATTTAAACTTATTGACAAACCAAGCATTCCAGGGTGAAATCATAGAATTATAAGAACAGACAAAATAATTAAAATACAAATCCATTTAACAGATTAATATATACAGAAATGCAGTCATGAATTAGAGAACAGAAGCATTAATTTAAATTTGATGCTTGCAAGAGAGAGAGAGAAAGATTTTTACTTGCCTTAAAGAAGCTGAAATTGGCGGCGGCGGCAAAGCAGTGTAAGCAAAAACGAAAACCCTATTTGAACCTGTTTAAGAACAATGAAATTGACAATTACTTAATAAGAAACACAATTCTAGCACGGGCAATTATATTACAAGGCCAAAAGCACGAGAGAGAGCGATTTACCTCCCTCAAAAGTGAGGGGAGAGGAGACACACGCGGAGACGGAGACTTGGCGGCACTTAGGTATGGAAAAACCATAATTCAGAGAGGGATTTGTGTGGGCACATCAATTGAATCGAGGAGCGGTACTGGAAATCACAAACATAACGCAGTTATACGATTATGAGAAGGGGTAAAATCATGAAACACAAGTTATACAAAATTTGTAGCGCAAAATTAACCCAATATTTTCAATAAATCTGAATGGAAGGGACGGAGGAAGAATCTTACTCAAAGGAAGTCAGAACCGAACTTACAGAGCTAAATCCAAGACCCTCTTGCAAACCCTAGCTGAAGACGGAGCCCAAGGAAGAGAGGAAGAGGGTTGTCGGCCCTAGGAGAGGAGGGATGGGGCTGATTCCGGCCCTTGGAGGAGGAGAAGCGACGGCTGCCAACCTTGTTGAGGAGGAGGAAGCTGCTGTTACTGCTTGGGGATGAGCAAAAAAGGTCGGACAAAGCAGGAGGGGGAAGATGTTGACGGCCTGAGGCGAAGGATTGGAGTCGTCGTCCACGACAGAAGGAGCAGGAGGCATGAGCGGCGGCGGCATGAGGCACAGGAGACGGGATCGGGAGTCGGCGCAGGAGCGGGAGGTAGAATTGGGAGCGGGACATTGTGCAGGAGCAGCGGCTTGCGCTGGAGTCGGGATTGGGAAAACCCTAGACCGAGCGGGTTTTGGCTTGCGGGGATAATAAGGATCGGGAGAGGGCTGGCCGGGTTAGGTTTAGAGGAGAAAAACCTAAGGATCTAATTACACAATTGCCATTCAAATGTATTATTAGTTTTGTTCTATTTTTTTATACGGGTTGTTACAGTGGATCCATAATATTTTCCTCAGTCAGTACTCTGCATATGCTCACATCTCCTCGATCGACAATCTTTCAAATAAGATGGAACCGCCGAAGTATGTGCTTGGAGCGATGATGAGATCTAGGTTCCTTAGCCTGTGCAATAGCGTCATTGTTCTCACAGTAAAGAATTACGGGATCAACAATGCTAGGAATTAAATCAAACTCACCAATGATTTCTTAATCCGCACAGTCTCCTTCGCCGCATTTGAAACAACAATATACTCGACCTCAGTTGTAGAATCAGCAACTGTCTACTGCTTGGAACTCTTCCAGCTTACAGCTCTTTCATTCAGACAAAAGACAAAACCTTTACAACGAGCTCTTCCTCTCCACCAAACACCAAGAATACATCTTTAGTACTTTTCAAGTACTTTAGAATATTCTTGACTGCTGTCCAGTGACTATCACCGGAATTAGATTGATATTTGTTATTCATGCTCAAAGCATATGAGACATCGAGTCGAGTATATAACATCGCATACATGATTAATCTAATTGTTGAAGCATATGGAATCAATTTCATGTGGTCTTTATCTTCTAAAGATTTAGGCCACTGACCCTTAAAGAGACTCACACCATGAGACATAAGTAAGAATCTTTTCTTGGACTCAAGCATGATGAACCGTTCCAACACATTCTCAATGTATATATTTTGGGTCAAACCCAGCTTCGAGCAGCCCCCTAGGTTGGTATTAACAACTTATAGGGTCGGAATGTCATTTTCGATCAGCAGTATATCATCTATATACAATACAGGAAAACAACAATGCTCTCACTAAACTTCTTGTAAACACAATACTCATATTTGTTCTTGATAAAAGCAAACTCTTTGATTTTCGCATCAAAACGTAGATTCCAACTTCGAGAAGTTTGTTTCAATGCATAGATGGATCTCTACAGCTTACATATTTTAGTGGATTTATTTGGAGATACAAAACCCTCGGGTTATGTCATGTACACTTCCTTAATGAGCTTTTCATTAAGGAAAGCCTTCTTGACATTCATTTGATAGATCTCGTAGTCATAATACGCAGCAATAACAAACAGAATTCTGATGAATTTTACTATAACAGGAGAAAATGTCTCATCATAGTCAACATCATGAATTTGCTTAAAACTTTTATCTACTAATCGCTCCTTGAATGTTTGTACATTCTCATTCATGTCAATCTTCTTCTTGAAGACTTACTTGCACTCTATAGGTCGTACCCCTTCAGGTGGTTCAACTAAGGTCCAAACTTTATTTGCATACATGAATTCCATTTTATAATTCATGGTCTTAAGCCACTTCTCGGAGTCTAGTCCACACATAGCATATTGGTAGATTGCAGGCTCATCATCATGATCCATAAGCAACACATTACTTATTTGAGACACGAGAAATTCATATCTCTCAGACTCAAATCTTGGTCTACCGGTTCTACGTAGGACTTGTGTTTCTTGAGCAGTTTTTCTAGCTACAACAACTTGTAGTCCTTGCTCAGACTCTAATTTTGGTTCATTTCTTGTTTGTGGTTCTTGAACTTCTTCAAGTTCTACCTTAACAGTCTTTTTTGATAACACTTATCTGACTTAGATTCCAGCTTGTCAGGCATTTGACGTTGTACGTATGTCTCACAACCCCAAATCATCATGAAAGACATACTAGCATGCTTCTCAGTCCATATCTCAAATGGTGTCTTTAGAACCGTTTTTGTTGGAGCGCGATTTAAAGTGAAAACAACAATCTCTAGAGCAAATCCCCAAAAGGAAACGGGAAATCTACATGACTTATCATCGACCATATCATGTCTAACAAAATACGATTCCTCCTCTCAGACACACCATTATGTTGTGGTGTTCCAGGTGGAGTGAGTTGTGATACAATCATTGTTTTAAATGTCCTCCGACATGTCTTTTTTAAGGGCAAAATAATGTTTCTCTAAAATAAATAAATTATGTCCTTTTGCAAAATATAGATCGACATGTCCAATTTTTTCCGATATTTCGGCCGACACGACTTTTGAATATCCCCCGCAAATTTATTTTATGTTATATTAGCAGAATGGCAACGTATGTTTAAATCGCTTATATATATTATATTATGTATATTTAAATTGATTAGAATTATTGTTTTGATTTTTTAACGTTTTATTCTTACAACGAATTATGTATAATTGTTTTATAATTTTTTATTTTCATATTAAAAATCTAAAACATTTAATAAATTTATTAATTGATTGTTTGCATGTTTTTAATATAAATTTATAAATTTGAAAAGACTAATAATCAATCAAGGTTTTTTAACTTTTAAATATTCATTATTTACAATAAACTTATTGTTATCAAAATAAAATTATTGTGTATTATTGAATATATTTTACAATGTATAATTTTATATTTATTAATAATAATTTATCTTATATACTATTCGATTTTATTTCGTAATATAAATGACTTGTTTTTTATCTATTTGTTATATTATTTTTCTATTTTTATAACATATAACTATAGTTAGTATACATAAAAATAAAAATTATATTTATAAGACATGAAAATCCAATATTTTAAAATATCACCGACATGTCTTCGACTTCAGACATCCGAGATTTAAAAACTCAATCGGATATGTCACTGACATCCGATATTTAGAACATTGGATACAATACCACACTCTTTCAAATGATCACGAAACTCGTGACTAAGATATTCACCACCTTGATCAGATCGGAGTGTCTTTATCATATTTCTCAGTTAGTTCTCTACTTCATTCTTAAACTTTTTGAACTTTTCAAAGATTTCAGATTTATTTTTCATAAGAAACGCATATTTGTATTTACTGAAATCATCAGTAAATATAACAAAGCAGTGAAACCCACCACTAGCCATAGAACTCATGGGTCTGCATACATCACTATGTATTATATCAAAAGATCATCATCCCTCTCAGTGACCAATGAAAGGAGTTTTAGTCATCTTGCCTAATAAACATGACTCGCATCTCTCATATGATTCATAGTCAAATGAGTCCAATAATCCATGTTTGTGGAATATGCGTTTCTCGTTTATATGATGTTATGACTCAAACGACAATGTCAAAAGAACGTAGGGTTTGAATTATTTATTTTTAGTCTTTTAGTATTTTCTACATTATAGATTGGCTGATCTAAGTTCAAAACATATAAACTATTAAACAATTGGACAACACCACAACAAACATCATGTAAATAAATAAAACAATAATTGTTTTTAATAATGAAAGAAAATTCTTTCATGTCAATACATGAAATAGATATAATGTTTCTAATTATGGCTGGAACAAAATAATAATTATATAGTTCTATTACAAGTCCAGTGGGCACAGAAAGACAATAAATTCCAACGGCGACGACAGGAACTCTTGCTCCATTCCCAACGCGTAGGTCAACCTCTCTTTTATCCAGCAGTCTTCTCCTTCCGAGTTTCTACACATTTGTACAAATATGAGAACCACATCCGGTATCCAATACTCAAGATGAATGAGCATAAAAGTTTATTTATATAACAAAAATACCTGAAGTGGAAGTCACACTTCCCTTCTTCTGTTGCAGATCCTCAAGATAGAGGGAACAATTCCTCCTCCAGTGTTCTGTCGTGTCACAATGGTGGCACTTCCCTTCCTTAGCTAAGTCTTTCTTCTTCAGTGTTGAACACTTGGGATCAAGATATGACTTAGATCCTACCTTAGTCCTCTTAGATCCATTGTCTTGCCCTTGCTTTTATGCACCATCAGTATGGGGCTAGCAGGTTTGCCCTTCTTCATGTTGATCTCGACAATTCTCAACATGCCTAGAAGCTCGGGCAGTGTCTTGTCAATTTCATTCATATTATAGTTCGAGATGAATTGCTCATAACTGTCCGACAACGATTGCAGGATCAGGTCAGTGACCAACTCTTGGCTCAAAGGAAACTCCAGTCTTTCAAAGTTATCGATATACCCAATCATCTTGAGTATGTAAGTCCCTACTGGGTCTCGAGGTCCCATCTTGCACTGAAAAAATGCCTTAGAGATGTCGAACCTCTCTTACCGAGCTTACCCTTGAAACATTTTCTTCAGGTGCTCGATTATATCATAAGCACACACGTTCTCATTACGGGTGTGCAAAAATAACCGAAGAACCGAAAACCGAACAGGAACCGAACTGAATGGTTTGGGTCGGTTCCAAATAGCGTCGGTTCGGGTCCGGTTCCCATAATATCAGAACCGACAATTCGGTTCGGTTCCTGGTTCCAAGGGTCGGGTACCCAGAACCGACCCGAGAACCGAATATCAATGTTAAATAAAATATTTTGATACACCGATTATAGTCGTATGACCAAATACGCAAAAATAATTGAGAATATAGTTTTATGGCTAAAAAAAATATTTATTATACTTGTGTAGTTATATGATTTCAATATGATATAAAGCCATGATTCAACTATTTTGAGATATTGAAACTTATATTACAATGAATCATGAGTTGGAAAAGGCATTTTTAAATTTTGTTAGACATAGGTAGAACTGAGAACCGAACTGGAACCGAACCGAAGCAAATAGTTCGGATCCGGTTCTATACAATAGGACCATGGGTCGGTTCTGGTTCCAAAAGTTTAGAACCGAACCTATATGAGTCGGTTCTTGGTTTTGGGTGGAACCAAACCGATCCGAGTTGCACCCCTTGTTCTCATGTTGCTTCTGAAGCTCAGAGTTCATGGTCGCAAGCATGAGACATTCAACATTTAAGGTATCGTCTTCAAACTTCTTGTAAGCATCTTTATCTGCACAAGAGGCAGTTGCAGTTGGCTCCACGGGGGGATCTTCTTTCAAGACATAGAGCTTACGCTCTTGCCTGAGAATAATTCTCAGGTTCCTGTACCAGTCAAGGAAATTTGTCTCGTTCAGCTTGTCCTTCTCAAGGATAGCTTTCAGGTACAGGGTGGAGTGCGAACCACTTGTCATGGATATTTTACAAAAAAATATGCAAAATAAACTTAGTACTACATTTAAAATACATTTTTTATTTTAATATGAACTTTAATTAAATACTCTCACTATTTTAATCAAATTGATAACTCTCAATATCAATTCAGGGAGTTTATGCGAGCTACTCTCTAGTGGACAAGATCCAGATTTTACCAACAATATAAGTCAGATTTGACTGATCACCTATAGTGTGGCTATTTATGAAGGCAATCTTTGTCAATTGCATCATCATGCAACTCTTGTATGGTTGGTGAATAACTTTTTATTCACATTCATCATATGGTGTAAATCAACCATATGTCTATAGGCACTCAACCTTTAAAGTCGCCTAGTTAAGTTGGACCTGATGTCGACAGTGGAATATCACAATTATCCACTTGCACCCTTACCAAGAGAGATTAATGCACTTTGCTTTAGCAAGCCCACATTTCATCGATCGAGACAGAAAGAGTGTCATCCATCAGAATACATCTATACACTTAATATTGGATTAAGGGATTTTATGATGTTTGATTAACACTTAATCATGATTAACATTTAATCAATATGCACATTTATAAAACACAAAATACAACATTCGCATTCAAGATACATCTCAGATGTGCACAAAATAAAACCATTAACACTTGATGTAAAAGGGCTAAATCTCAACATTCAGAACATTTCCAAATCTTCAGTTTTACATGTATTGGACACAGGCACAAGCAAACTCCCTTACAGCAGTAGACAAGCTCGTCTCTCGATGTTAAATTAAAAATTCAAGACAATATTTGGTTTCACAAACCACATGGAGAGACGATTACTGTTAAAGGAAAAGCATTTCTGAAACATGAAAATCGCATAACCTCCCTCAGATACCACTGTTGGGCTTTCTATATAGGGGTGGAACAACACATCATATGTGCGTAACGAAATAGATTTATAAGAAAAATCCAAAATAATAAAGGATCTTGCGATATTCATGAATCAACAAACAAATGTAAACAAGCTACTGCATTGTACCTGAAAGGAATTGAGTCCTTGCTCAACCAAGATACTCCAAAAATATAGTCTAGAAACAAGTGGTTGAGTCCACACAGAAATAGATCTGCGACTCTATAGGTATCCACAAGAGCGAAGGAGAACCCCAAGATCTTGTCTCACGAACTGGCTCGGAGATGGACAGCTCTCTGCGTCTCCACAAATTGCTAGATTTGTTTCCAAGAAAGGCGATAAGAAGAGATCACGACAGGGTCTAGGGTTCGGCTCAAGTGACGGCTTCAAAAGCACACAAAAAAGTCACAAAGGAAAAACTATTTTTCAAGTCTATTTATACCCAAGGATATCAAACAGACGATAGCCCCTTAGAAATCCGCCAAAACACGAGTTGCGTCGACATGCAGTCGAGGTGCGTCGATAAGAACTCGACGCAACGTCAAGAAGCAATCGACGACACTCAACGCACCATGCATCGACACGCGGTCGACGCTCTTGCGTCGAATAGAAGTCGACGCTATGTCTACATCTACTTGACGTAGCGTCGACTAAGGATCCGATTTGACTTCGAGTTCGGTTGCATCGACATTTAGTCGACATGTGTCGATACGCACTTGACATGCGTCGATACGCACTCGACGCAATCCGGCAGTTTTCTTCAGGTCATAGGATTGGTCTTTTACTCATATATCTCATATGAGTGACGCCAACACAATTCTTCCTCTAATTTCTCCAAACACTCTTATGTGCGACCCTATAGGCTCATATCGCGTTGGTAGCAAGACTAACTGTTTGACTACTTCCAGATCACCATAGAAACACTAACAGAGAATTACTGACTTATCATCATATCGATCGGTACTTATTATCGAAACAGATATGTAGAGAATTACCTGTACATTTGTTTTCTCAACTCTCAGTAGTTAACATATTTTTTCATGCTAAAATAAGTCGCGTTGGGGACAATAAACTCAGTAGTTACCTTTTATTTTTACTGTAATTTTTTTATTTTGTTAGTTTCATTTAGCAATTTATTTTAATAATTGTCCATGTTGTTTTACCTAATTCTAGTTAGTCACAAAGCTTATTTTACGTGAAATTATGAGTCATAGGTGTTATCGTGTCAGAGTCTGATGAATTTCATCTGTTCTGGTGTGCGTCGTACGAGATTTGTGCGGGGCTGAGAATTTGAAAAACAAAAAACTTGACGCGCACGATCGTGGGCGCCATTTCGCACAATCATGCGGCTCCGCATTCTTTCGCATGAAATCAATTTTTCTCCCCTAGGTCATAGGATTGGTCTTTTACTTATATATCTCATATGAGTGACGCCAACACAATTCTTCCTCTAATTTCTCCAAACACTCTTATGTGCGACCCTATAGGCTCATATCGCGTTGGTAGCAAGACTAACTGTTTGACTACTTCCAGATAATCATAGAAACACTAACAGAGAATTACTGACTTATCATCATATCAATCGATACTTATTATCGAAACAGATATGTAGAGAATTACCTGTACATTTTTTTTCTCAACTCTCATTAGTTAACATATTTTTTCATGCTAAAATAAGTCGCGTTGGGGACAATAAACCCAGTAGTTACCTTTTATTTTTACTGTAATTTTTTTTATTTTGTTAGTTTCATTTAGCAATTTATTTTTATAATTGTCCATGTTGTTTTACCTAATTCTAGTTAGTCACAAAGCTTATTTTTACGTGAAATTATGAGTCATAGGTGTTATCGTGTCAGAGTCTGATGAATTTCATATGTTCTGGTGTGCGCCGTACGAGATTTGTGCGGGGCTGAGAATTTGAAAAACAAAAAACTTGACGCGCACGATCGTGGGCGCCATTTCGCACAATCATGCGGCTCCGCATTCTTTCGCATGAAATTGATTTTTCTCCCCTAGGTCGTGCGACTCCAGCACCTACTCCGGCGATTTCGCCCCCCCCCCCCGTTCCTTCTCTCTTTCTCCATGGCTAGCTCATCTCGTCAATACTCTCGGGGCCCTCGCACCACGGGTGGCCAGTCATTCCCCGCTCCCAACGTCCCCAACGCAGAATATGCTCATCTTCGATCGCACGGAGCCTCGGGCTGGGATTTTTGCGAAAATCCCTTTGTCGCGCGGAGGGATTCGGGCGACCGTAGACCCGCCAAATGGCCATTAGCCACGACCGCGCGAGTCCTGAAGATTTAAAATGGTGAATCTTAGTCATCTATCCTATTAAAGCATGCATGCCACTATTTCAAGACTTATCAAATACCTGTGCATGCACTCCTAATTCAAAGATCATAATCATATTCATTAAATGGCTTTCTCCAGATCCATGCTTTCAACATTATGCATTCCCAGAATCTTAGTTACACAGTTTGAAAAATAATATCCCAGCAATGAACTTTCAGTGGAGGAAGAATAAAGAAAATAAACACAAATAATAACTTCCTTCTATGTGCACATAACTCACAATGCAAGTTACCCTGGTGTGCAAAGGATACTAACAATTGCATAATTCCCCTGGTATTAGCCTTAAGCCGTACGTATTTTAAGTTTAAGAAAATAAATCTTCATTATTATTCCAAACAGTGAGTTGATCTGTTTCGGTATGCACTAGCCACTAAGTATAGCATGTATATAAAGGCCTTTTTTGGGGGTGGGGGGCGCAGATCTACGAATGTCGGACCACAGATGCGGATTTCACGCATGAGTGGTCTCACGGAACGCCCCAATGCAGCGTTCTTCCAGATCATTCTGCATGATTTATGTCCCGCCAAACAGTGCCTAATTCTTACGGAAAAGGGAAGGAACAGCCGTGTATGTGACCATTAGACACTATCATCAAAAACAATTTACCTTATATTCAAGTAATGAATCCCATGTTACAAGCGCACTATCATCTGGAGACCATTCAACGCCAGCCAAATCTATTGTATCGACTGAAAAAGTACCCATGATTTCCCATGAATGACAGGAGAGCAAATTTATGTAGTCTTTGCAATCTCTTCTCGTGCAAATAGCAGCAAATCTTCCATCTTTGGTAAAGCAAACACCCCTTGAAGTATGTTTTGGCCACTGCACATGAACACAAGCAGTGTTCACCAGTGACCACACGGTCAATCGAAGCTGGAACTCGGATGTTGTAAGTATATGGCGGCTATCAGGGCTCCACCTAGCATAAGCAATTCCAGCGGGACCTTCATCTATTTTACATGTCCATTCTGGTTGAGTTAATGACCAAGCCTGAACCATTGGCCTCTTATAAAGACCACAAAGAATGTACTCTGAGTCCGAGGCCCATTCAATATAGCTTATTTTGTCAACACAAGAGTATAGTTGTACAACCTACAAAATATGTAAATGTGAGTCAAAATGGCTATGATTTTGATTAGAAGCAATATGACCAAATGCAAGATAACTCAAGCACTGAGTTTAAACAAGGTGATATAAAAGGAAATTACCAAACTCTACTGGGGATTGGTGTATGTGTCAATAGGAGGGAGCATGTGTGCGGCCGTCGTCGAGAGAAGTGGCAAGGTCGTGCGGAACCGGCGACATGCACGGATCGCTTGAGACCATAGTGGTAGAGAGGTCTCATGGAGATCACATGCGTGTCCAATGAGGGAAGGGAGCATGTTAGACCAATAGATTCAAAATGAGGATGATTAATCACACAAAGATAACAAAATGAGGGATACAATAACGAGGCAAGCTTGCACCTTTGTTCTTGAGGGTTGGATTCATCCAAGAGTTCCTCTCAGAAATGAGATCTTACTATTGGCGTTATTATTGTTATTATCTGTATATTGCTCTGTATGGTCTGTATTTAGCTTGTAATATTGATTTGTCTATATATTTGATTCCTCTCCTCCTTTGGAGATGAGAGTTTTTCATCCAACATGGTATCAGAGGGATTTCTAGGGTTTTCGTTTCCGCTCCGGGGTCGCGCTTCGTCTCCTGCATCGATCGCGACTGGATCGTTTCTCCTGCTTCGCTCGTGATCGGCTTCGTCTGCTTCAGACGCATCGATCGGCCTCTCTCGCCTCGCAGCCGCATCGATCGGCCTCTCTCGCCTTGCAGCCGCATCGATCGGCCTCTTCCCGCATCGATCGGCCTCTCTCGCCTCGCAGCCGCATCGATCGGCCTCTTCCTCGTCAACCTCGGGGAACCTCAAGGAACGACGGCTCCCGTGCGTTCGAAAGCTTCTACCGCCAAGCGCGACCTCCGTCGACATCACTGGAGAAGTCCAGCGTTTCTTACCCAGCCGCCTTCCGACCCAGCTGAGATCGCTTTCCGCCTGTAGGTTGTCGTCGAGTTCGGGCTTCTCCCGCTCTGCCCTGTTCCAGTTTGGCCTTCCCACTGATTTTCCTTTGTTCTTGATCCTCGATCTCCTTTGTGGGAGGGATCTCCTGTTGATTTATGGCTTCTACAGACACCTACGAATCCTCCTCGAGGAGGATCACTAGCATTCTTCTGGATGAGCGGAACTATTCTTCTTGGGCTACATCGATGAAGGTGGCCCTTGCCGGCCGGAACAAACTTTCTTGGTTGACTGGAGGACCTCCCAAGCCTCCTGATGACAAGAAAGATGATTTGGTCAAGTGGTCCACGGAGAAATTCATGGTTCTTGGCTGGATTCAGTGCTCGATGGAACCTCGTATCTTCGGCCAGTTCATGCGATTTGAAGACATCACCGAACTTTGGTCTGCTCTTCAGCGCACCTTCGGGCATACTCGTGTTGACGCCCAGATTTTTGGTGTCTTTCAGGATATTGCTTCCGCCACTCAGGGGGAGCGGTCTGTTCAGGAGTACTTTACCTACCTCCAGGATCGTTTTCTGGAACTCAACGATCTGGAGCCGCTTAGTGCCATGAAATCTCCAGAGGATGTCACCCTTATCCGACAACAGCGACAGCGTAGGGAGACCTACCAGTTCTTGATGGGTCTTCGCCCTGAGTTTGAGTCCACACGCGCTCAGATTGTGGGCATGTCTCCCTTGCCAGACCTGCTTGAGGCCTACTCCATTATCTCTGAGCATGAAAAACGCCTGCTGCGTCAATCATGCCTCTCCGGCGCGCGTACTACTTCCTCGCTCCCTACTGAGCAGATGGCTCTTGCAGCTTCCTCTCGTCCTCCCACTTCTGCCTCCCGGAGCCGTGGTGGTCGCGGGTCATCTCCTTAGTCTGGGGGACGTGGCTCCTCCGGTGGCCGTGGCTCTACAGGTCCGCCTGGCCCTTGCTCTCATTGTGGGCGTCTCTATCATGACCGGAGCCGTTGTTATCAGCTCTACCCACACCTTCGGGGTTCTGATCGTACTTCGTCTGGTGCTGCTCCGCGCTCTACCGTTGCTGCTGCCGAGTCTGTTGATACCGTCGAGCGTCCCTCCGGAATCACTGCGTCGGATTTCAGTCACCTATTGGCCCAGTTTCAGCAGTTCCAGCAATCTCAGTCCTCCACTACTACCTCTGCCTCTCCTCGGCCTTCATCCTCAGGTACTCCGTTTGCTTGCACTGCGACCATGGTTGATCAGGGTTCGTCACCCTGGGTGATTGATTCTGGTGCCACCGACCATATGACTGGTACGTCTTCCCTCCTGCGCCAGGTTGCCCCTTGCTCACACCGGGATGTGCGCCTTGCTGATGGCTCGTTTACTCATGTCCTCAGCCAGGGCACTGTCTCTCTCTCTTCCTCTCTTTCTCTTGGCTCCGTTCTTCATGTACCTCACATGGCTCTCAACCTTTTATCTGTTAGTAGCATTACTCGTGCTTTGAATTGCTCAGTCACTTTCTACTCTGATCATTGTGTTTTTCAGGACCTGCAATCCAGGAGGACTTTTGGTACGGGGATTGAGAAGAATGGGATGTACCATCTGGTGCTGCCTCCACCTACTGCTGCTACCACCACCACTGTTGTTCTTGCTTCGCCATCGAGTTTGCTTTGGCATGCCCGCCTCGGTCATGCTAGCCCCCCTCGGATGTTATCTGTTTGTCCTGATGTACCTTTTTCTTTTCCTTTTTATTGTGATGTCTGCGAATTGTCAAAACACACTCGCAGTACCTATGTCTCTTCTACTAGTCGTGCTACTTCTTGTTTTGAGTTGATACATTCTGATGTTTGGGGTCCGGCCCCTATTGTTTCTTTTGATGGATTCTCATATTTTGTCACTTTTATTGATGACTATTCTCGCTGTTTATGGGTTTACCTTCTGAAACGTAAGTCTGACGTTCTATCTGTTTACACTCACTTTACGGCTATGATACAGACACAACATGGCAAGTCTGTTCACATTCTTCGCTCTGACAGTGGCGGTGAATACACCTCCCGCTCCTTTGACGAGTTTCTTTGCTCGGAAGGCACCCTCCATCAGTTTTCGTGTCCGGCCACCCCCGAGCAAAATGGCGTGGCCGAACGCAAAAACCGTCACCTGTTGGACACTGTTCGATGCCTTCTTCGGGGCATGCATGTTCCTAAGTCCTACTGGAGTGCTGCTCTTCTTACCGCGGCCTTTCTTATCAATCGAACTCCGTCCCGCCCTCTTGGCGGTATTGCTCCCTATAGTCTTCTCCACCCTTCCGCCTCTGTTTTTCCCATCCCTCTTCGGGTCTTTGGCTGTGTGTGTTTTGTCCAGGATCGGCGTCCTTCCCGGACAAAACTCGACGATCGGGCTGTCCGTTGCCTCTTTCTCGGCTACTCGACTACCACTAAGGGGTATCGCTGTTTTGATCCCCGTTCCCGTCGTATCATTCACTCTCGTGATGTGACGTTTCACGAGGAAGTACCCTTCTTTGTCTCTTCCTCGACTACCCCGGACCCTCCTACTATTGTCCAACCTGTCCCGGTCGTCCCCACCGTCTCCCCTCCATCGTCTCCACCCGTTCTACTTACTTACACTCGCCGCCGCGCGCCCACACCAGCTGTTACTCCTATTTCTCCCTCAGTTCCGGATCCATCGCTCCTTTCGGTTGCAGGTACATCTCTTGAGCCTTCTCCCTCTACTACTTCTGATGACTTGCCAATTGCCTTGCGCAAGGGCCAACGTGCTTGTGTTCACTCCTCTGTTACTAAGCACCCGCTGGCTAGTGTTGTTTCCTACCAGCGGTTCTCTCCTTCTTACCAGGTTTTTGTGGCCGCTGCTGATTCGGTTCGAATTCCTGCGTCGACTGCTGAGGCTCTCCTTGACTCGCGGTGGGTTCGGGCCATGGAGGAGGAGATGTCTGCTCTTCGTCATACCGGGACGTGGTCCCTTGTTCCTCTACCTCCTGGGAAACGCACCGTTGGGTGCAAATGGGTCTATACTGTGAAATATGGTGCTGATGGTTCAATTGACCGCTACAAGGCTCGTTTGGTGGCTAAGGGGTTTACTCAGGCTCCGGATGAGTTTGGTGCCACGTTTGCTCCCGTGGCCAAGCTGACTAGTGTTCGTCTTCTGCTCTCTCTTGCCGCCTCTCGGGCATGGCCTCTCTACCAGCTCGACGTCAAGAATGCTTTTCTTCATGGCACCTTACAGGAAGAGGTTTATATGGCTCCTCCACCGGGATTTGCCCTTAAGGGGGAGTACTCGGGCAGGGTTTGTCGTCTGCACAAATCCCTGTACGGCCTGAAGCAATCTCCGCGTGCCTGGTTTGACCGGTTCAGCACTGTTATACTTCAGATAGGCTTCACTCAGTGTCACGCAGATCACACTTGCTTTGTTCGCGCCGCGACAGATGGCCGTCGTGCCATTGTCCTGGTCTATGTTGACGACATTATTCTTACCGGGGATGACTCTGCCAGTATTTCTGAGGTGAAAGCTACTCTCCGGGCCGCCTTTGAGGTGAAAGATCTTGGATCTCTCCGTTATTTCCTTGGGATTGAAGTGGCTCGCTCCCGACAGGGCATCTCCATATCCCAGCGAAAGTACACCTTAGATCTCCTCCGGGATTCTGGTCTCCTGGGATGTCGTCCTGCGCGTACGCCTATGGATACCAATCATCGTCTTCATGCGGAATCTGGTGATCCTCTACCAGACCCCTCTCAGTACCAGCGTCTGGTTGGCCGCCTGATATACTTGACAAATACGAGGCCAGACATCAGCTTCTCAGTAGGTGTTCTGAGTCAGTTTATGCATTCTCCTACGACTGCTCATCTTGAGGCCGCTCGACGTATTCTTCGCTATCTCAAGCATGCCCCGGGACTTGGTCTATTCTATCGGGCTGACAGTGTTTCCAGTCTCTCCTGCTTCACTGATGCTGATTTTGCCGGTTCTTTGACTGATCGGCGCTCTACTACCGGCCTTTGTGTGTTTCATGGGGATCATCTTGTTTCATGGCGGAGTAAGAAACAACACATTGTATCACGCTCGTCCGCTGAGTCCGAATACCGGGCCATGGCACACGGTGTCACTGAGTTAATCTGGTTGCGATCGCTGCTGACTGAACTTGGTCTATCTCTGACCACTGGCTCGACTCTCTACTGTGACAATAAGTCAGCTCTCCTTCTCACTCAGGATTCAGTGCTTCATGAGCGTACCAAGCATATCGAAATGGATGTTCATTTTCTTCGTGACCACGTTCGTACTGGGACTGTCCTTCCGACCTATGTTCCTTCGGTCGACCAACTTGCTGATGCCTTCACTAAGGCCCTTGGTCCTACGCGTTCAGATTTGCTATCTTCCAAGCTGGGCATGATTGACATCTTTGCTCCACCTTGAGGGGGAGTATTGGCGTTATTATTGTTATTATCTGTATATTGGTCTGTATGGTCTGTATTTAGCTTGTAATATTGATTTGTCTATATATTTGATTCCTCTCCTCCTTTGGAGATGAGAGTTTTTCATCCAACACTTACAACATATGACTCCGAGATTATGAGAATCTACCCCTACTCTCCCGTATATTGGGAGAAAAACACTCTCATGCCTTAGTTACCATAAACAAGCCACTCAAGGAAACATGCAAAGACAACAGAAAATAAAATACTGATAAAAGATAGGTCCGCAAGCCGACTATGAATCTACTCGTCTTTATTATGGTCGTCAGAGTTAGCGTAATCTATCATGAATGTGCGACAAGTAAATTAGTCACACGTATTAATCAATGCATGTCAACGTATGCTTCATTTATATTGTTATCAGAGCACGATTGGATCAATTCCATGGATTTTGATCTGGTGATCTTATTGATCCTTTTGTAGATGTTGATGCAGAAGTACGAAGTAGAAAATCTCAATGGAAAAATGACTTCACAATGTAGCGAGTGAAGATGTGTGCACTGTTGGTGCAACATGGTGTGCGGACGGTGCCAAAGGGCAAGATAATTTGAATAAGGACATGGCAGATCAAATGAGAATTTGTTAAATCATGCGCATGTCGATCCAACTGTGCTTAGAGGGCGAGGTTCTCAGTGAGGTATATAAAGAGACTAATGTGGATAGATATTATGGTTAATGTTGACAAGTCAACATATGACAGTTTATAATGAACAGACTTTATCTGAAGCAACAAGACAACGACTATAAACCCATCAAATGAAAGATATGTTAGTTAAATGTCATATTGATTTTTTAATGGCATTATTCTTGAATTAACATATGTCAACATTGAGATTGAAGATGTGTTCATTACTGGTTCATATGAGGATTTTGTAGATACCATGCTTTATGGAAGAGATTATTTTTGCTAGTGGTGATACAGATGTCTTCTAATTACGAGTATTAAAGAAGGCCTCGGAAAATGATGAGGAGGGCAGAGCTGGGGGTTTGGTGGCAGGGAAATAATATAAAGAAAAAATTATGGCTTGAAGGATAAATCCAGATTTAAGTGGAAATCTAAAAAGTTTCAAAATTATCAATGTCATAAAATGACACGTCAAGAAGGACTGTTCTGTGAGGAAAAAATAAGGGGTATGACAGTGATCCATGTAAGATCACAAAAATTGTTGTTAGTGGTGTTCAGGACAATTGTTGATGACCTTAACACACTTTTGACAGTCAGTGACAATGACATGAGAGCAGAATGGATTTTTAATTAAGAAAGTTTGCTTCATATAAAGTCTATCAGGAATTAATTTTGTGGCAAAGTTGTTAGGGATGACAAGGTACTGTCAGTGATAAGTGATAACAAGGGTCTGAATGTTGTAAAACATCTACAATTACTGCTACAACAGTTGTTTCTTTGACAAAGGGGCTATATATGGATATTACACAATGGAGCCATATGTGATCGGGGCATATGAGCGAGAGAGGGATGCATAATCTACAAAAAAGGGATTTGTTACCTGGAAGACTGGTATAGAGTGCTACGGACGTGCATGTCGATGAGACACCTTGGCGGATCTACACGCGTAAGAAGACAACAGCATCTATTCCACCTGGAGCGAAAGAGACCATGGACATGCTTATCTTTATTTTGTTGGTTGTTTTTATTTGTTATATTGGCACCCTTGCAGTTATAAATGGGGGATGTATGAGTTCATGAGGGTTATCATTTGGATGTATGAGATTTAAGGTTGCTCCCTAACTACTTTCTTCTCGATCCCTCCTCCTTCCTCTCCCTACCTCCACCGGCCCCTCCCATGTCAGGTTCTCTCTTTAGTACGTATCATTTGGTCCGACCTGCCTCACCGCCAGCTTGAAAAGCCGTCGGTGCCTCGAATTTTCTCAATTCAGCAAGCTGAGTTTGATCGTCCGCTGTCGATTGTTCGCACTTGTGTGCATCGTATCCTCCCTGGATCACGCCGATTGTCGCGCGCCTCCAGCGTCGAACCCGCGCGCCTACCCTCGGTGTCCTATCCAATGTCGGTGCATAGCCTCCTTCCGCTCAACGATACTTGATCCCCATCCATCTCGCGTGTGTGCCAACTCATCCGTCGAGTTCGCCAGTGCCGATGTGTGACCCTCCCCGGATCAGCAGTCGGCACTGACGCCTCGCCACTCGCGTGGGTTCCTCCCTCCTCTCGTCAACGGTTCCAACAGGCATAGACCCGCGCGGCTCGGCTGCTTCCAACGACGACCCATTTCCTAATCTAGCGCCACCAACTTCATGGCTCCCAACCTTCACTCCTCTGGTGGCCCCGCTCTGGATACCTCCACCGACACCCTCAGTCATCGTGTGGAGGCTCAAGAGTAACTCATCGCCTCCATGCATGCCTCTCTCCCGACCATCCACTCCAAGATCGACTCCCCCCAAGCGTCAGCCTCCACCTTTGCCGCTTCTGGCTCAGGCTCGCCTGCAGACGGGGGACCCTCCTTGGCGCGGCGCCGGCGCGCCCCAGCCCTAAGTCTATCCATCCACCCCTTTCGGGCAGTTCCGCCATTTCCCTGGAAATTCCCTCTTTCATCGGCATCAACCCGATGGGATGGATCGCCATGGCGGAGCAATACTTCGACCTCAACCTTACCCCGGAGAGGATAAGGTGTCCACTGCTCTAGTCGGACGAGACGGCTTCCGTACTTCATTGGGAGCGATGTCTTCCACAATTCAACCAATTTCTCTCCTGTCCCGAGCTCAAGAAGGAGATGATCAGTCGGTATGACACCCACTATTCTCGTTCCGCCATCGAGCGGCTTTGCGACGTCCACCAAAACGCCGGCCTGGACGATTATACTGATGAGTTTGTCGCCTAGGTCACCCACGTCCCCGAACTGCCGCTCGATCATTACCCGGGCTTCTTCATACAAGACCTGTTGGCCCACATCCGCTCTCGCCTTCGCACGCGCCATCCCTGGACGGTCTCCAAAGCCCTGGACATGGTGAGTCTGGTGGAGGTCGACCTCTCCCACTAACCGGCCCGGCCGCCCCCCCCCCCCCCTTCATCCACCCCTTTCGGGCAGTTCCGCCATTTCCCTGGACATTCCCTCTTTCGTCAGCGTCAACCCGATGGGATGGATTGTCAAGGCGGGGCAATACTTCGACCTCAACCTTACCCCGCAATAGGATAAGGTGTACATTGCTCTAGTCGGACGGGACGGCCTCTGTACTTCATTGGGAGCTATGTCTTTGACAATCCAACCAGTTTCTCTCCTGTCACGAGCTCAAGGAGAAGATCAGGCAGTACGACACCCGCTATTCTCGCTCCACCATCAAGCGGCTTTGCGACATCCACCAAATCGCCGGACAGGACGATTATACTGATGAGTTCATCGCCCTGGTCACCCACGTCCCAGAACTGCTGCTCAATCATTACCCGGGCTTCTTCATACAGGACTTGCTGCCCCACATCCGCTCTCGTCTCCGCACACACCAACTCCGGACGGTCTCTGACACCCTGTACATGGCGAGTCTGGTGGAGGCCGACCCTATTCTCCCACGCATGTATGCTCCGTCAAGGAGTTCCATGCAATCATCGGCGATTACGACCCGGAGGTTACCTTAACGGACATCGGGACCCTTGAATTCTTCAAGAAAGACGGACTTTTGGACATTGCCCTGGCTACATACCACCGCTTGGAGTAGCCTTGATTCACGGTGGGGGTGGGGGGGGGGGGATTATGGGAACCCAGACCATGAAACTTTTGGGCAAGCTGTGTGATCGTCACATCATCGTCATGGTGGACAGTGACGCGAGCCACAACTTCCTTTCTGCACGGCTGGCACATAAGCTTCAACTTCCGTTGGTGCCCTCCCCTACTAGGGTGGTGGGCATAGCCGGCTAACCCGGGGATATTGCATTGTTGTCTCTCTTTTGATGGGGTCCTGTTCGGTGACTGCGGACTTATACGCTTTCGACCTCGACAGTATCGATGTTATTCTTGGAGTGTCATGGCTTCGCACGCTGGGTCTCGTGTGGGTCAATTGGGTGACCATGACTATGCAGTTTCTCCATCAGGGCCAGTTGAGTCGCCTCGTGGGTGACGAAGCCCTTCTCCATTCTCCGGACTCCTTCCGTACGATCCAGTGGACGGCCGACGAAGATTTTTCCGCTTTTTTTTGGCCCATATTTGGTCCGACAGCGGAGCCTCTCGTGCACTCGTCGAACCTTCAGGATCTACTCACTAAGTTCGCTGACATATTTGAGGCCCCGAACGGCCTTCCTCCAGCTCGACCGACTGATCACATTATACCCCTCCAGCCCGGCACTACGGCAGTGTCGGTACGACCTTACCTCTACAGCTATGTGCAAAAAGACGAGATCGAGCTTCAAGTTAGTGAGATCCAGATGGGGGGCCTCATTTGTCCCAGTGCGAGCACTTTCTCCAACACGATCCTCCTGGTACGTAAGAAAGACGCCAACTGGTGGTTCTGTGTGGACTACCGGGAGCTCAATAAGACCACAGTACCCGACAAGTACCTGATCCCGGTCATTCGGGAGCTCCGGATAAGCTTCAAGAGGATGTTTGTTTCACTAGGATCTCAGAGCGGGATATCACCAGACCAAAGTTCTGACAGAGGGAGTCGCTAAGACCGCCTTCTATACTCACGACAGCCATTATGAGTTCCTGGTCATGCCCTTCGGGCTGACCAATGCTCTTGCCACCTTTAGGCCACGATGAACGACACTTCAGGGCAATAGTGCGGTACTTAACAGATACATCCTCCTGGCAGGATCACCTTTGGCGCATCCTCCTCACTCTAAGCACTATCTGGTGCCATCACCTCAAGCTCTACCCAAAGAAGTGTTCCTTTAGAGCGGCAGAGGTGAGCTACCTTAGTCACACCATTTCAGTCCGTGGGGCGCTATGGACGAGGAGAAGATCACGGCAGTCCTCCATTGGCCAACTCCTACATCCATGTGGGAACGAGGTTTCCTCGGTTTGATTGGTTACTACCGTCAATTCATCCATGGGTGTGGGGCGCTGGCTCAGCCTCTTACACAGCTCCAAAAGAAGTTCGAAGAGTCCCTTTCAGTGCTTGGCAGCGGCCGCGGCTGCCTTTGCCTCCCTTCATCAGGACCTAGTGCACGGACCGGTGCTGGCCATGCCCGATTTCTTCTGATCCTTTCTCGTGGAGTGCGATGCGTCGGGCTCTGGGGTGGGAGCAGTCCTCATGCAGACCGGTCGACGGGTAACCTACTTCAATCGCGCCATCTCCAATACCATCCGCAGTCGCTCTGCATATGAGAATAAACTCATGGGCCTCATTTTCGCTGTTCAGCATTGGTGCCCCACCTTCTGGGCCTCCTGTTCGTGGTTGGCACCGACCACCACAGCCTCCTCTACCTCCTACAGCAGAAGATCGTCACGCCCGCCCAGCAAGTGTGGGTCTCCAAGCTCCTAGGCTATGATTTCATTATCAAGTTTCGCCTGGAGAGGGCGAACTGGGCCGTTGATGCCCTCTCTCGTCAGATCCAGGCTCCGAAGCTCGCAGCTACCTCCCGTCCGGTGTGGGAAGACGTCGCAACCATCCAACACGAAGTAGAGGCCGATCTCTTGTTGAATGGGATCCGAATGGCGCTCATCGTCGATGTCATCGCTCATCCAGCATACTCACTTGTAGGGGATTGCCTATTTTTCATGGGTCGCCTCGCCCTCACCTCGCCGTCCCCGAGCATTCCACGCCTCCACGCTGAGTTCCATGCCTCACCCTCTGGGGGGCACACCTCACCCTCTGGGGGGCACACGGAAGCCTTTCATATGTACCGCCGCCTGGCGGCCTCTCTCTATTTCCCCCACATATTTTGAGAGTCAAAGCCTTCATGGTCGTCTGCCTCGTCTGCCAAAAGGCCAAGTACGAAGCGGCATTTCCGGGCGGACTCCTTCAGCCCCTACTCCTTGCACTTTTCAAAGTATTTTCTCTATTCTTCCAGCAACACTCTCATCTGATCAAAGATTGAGCCAGTTGGTTTAGTATGAGGAGTTGGAGTTGTGGTGCTGGGAAAATCAGTCTTTTGTTGGATTGGAGTTATGTTCACAGTGCTAAAATCTGGTGGATCTTCATATTCATCATCTGGTGTGTCAGCTTTGTGGATATTGCTTGGTTCTTCATGGATGAATGGACCAGATGAGATAGATGTTTCAGTTTATATTTCTTTGTTTTTAGCAAACACAGTCGTTTCCTTGCAGGGGTTCTCCATTTTAGAAAATGTTTAAATTATTGCAGATAGTTCCAGGTGCTCTTGGACAGACAGCCCTTCATGGGTGTCTTCCTCAACCTCTGGAGCAGGGAACTCAGAATGAGACTTCCCCTCAACTTCAGTTATCTCTTCCAGATTTCTGACAGTTCCTTGGGATGAGACCTCAGCATCAAGTCTCCCCCCTCAATTGGAGCACTTCATTTGATGATGGTTGCAGATACTGCAGTTGTTGGAACATCAGTAACCACGGGCTCATCCACTGGTTCTGATCCTAGTTATTGCCCTTGGTTTTGAACTCTCTCCCCCTCGGATTAAGCAGGTATATTAATGTTTCTTACTTTAGTAACATCTTCCCTTACTTCAGTCTGCTCCACTTCCTCATGCATCTATTTGGTGACTCTTGAGGTACTGCCGAGTACTGCAGTTCGCTCTTTCTCCAACCTCAGGGAAAGTTTGGCCTCATCTTATCACAGTCTTGAGATCAATCCTGTTGGTGTAATGAATTATTGCTCCTAAGGACTGGTTCAATTACAGTTCTGCGGCAAAATTGCACAGAAATAGGGAGAGGACTCTTACAAAATTAAGGGTTTTTAGAGAATCCTTCATCTTTTCTAACAGAACTTTTCCCCAACTAGACTTCTTCTTTGGGATGATTCTCATCATTAACTCAAACATCTCCTTGGAAATTCTATCATGCGAGCCAAGTTTGCAGATAAGAACTTTTCCAACTATGTCCATCATTAACTTCCCTGGGGTTGACAGCTTGTTTCTGAATAAAGTTCTGGTGGGTGATCCTGTATACCTGCACCACTCGAGGGCTTGTTCATAATCGTTGGGGCTCACGTCATCTTCTTCCTCTTCCTCTGGAAGTTCGGGGAGCTTGAGAACATTTGTTATGGCATGAGAGGAAATCTTTACCCAATGCCCAGCAATCCTCGATCAAATGAACTTTTTCGTCGAAGAGACCTCAGCAATCTGGAATAGCTCTACAATTTCTAGTTCAAAAATTCTGGTTGGTTCGAACAGGACGAACTCTAATCCAGTGGTGGTACTAAAAGTTATTGCCTCCTTAAGATTGGCTTCTCCATCATCAAACCCTCCAAGGACGAGCTCATAACCAACCTTAAACAGCTCTACTGATTTCTTTGACGCCATTGACAATGGATTCTAGAGAGAGCAGTGGGGGGTTTGTGAAGTTCTATTCAAAGGGTTTAATAACGATGAACGCTTAACCTAATCTAACATTCATGCCTATTTATATACATCTATTTTCAAAATGTGAAATGATGCATACCTGTTTACCCAAATCTTGACCGCTCGATTCTATTAGAATAAAATAAACGTTCTGGATTAGCCCTCCAAGACGCATAGCGTTTCCGATCGAATTGGAGTTGATCCGCCTTCACTGCTCCATGTTCGACTAGATAGCTACCTGAATCTTGTCTGTGTAAGGAAAAGCACATTCCGCCGAATCAACCTTAATTCGACTACACCTCCACAAGTTCGAACTGAATTCAACCTGAATCCTGTCGATACTCAAAAAATCTTTTGGATTCGTCCAGATTAGCTTTTTACCCTAACTCAAAGAATCAAACTCTAATTCCTCATTCTAAATAATATAAGGATTTCATACGAAAGAAAAAGTTGCTACTAACTTTATCTAATAAGACTGTTTATGAGATAGAAATATGACTTCATTTAGCATTGAGTGTAATAAACTCAACTTATAATGAGCTAATATTATCTTTACCACAGAGGCATGACACCAACCACTTGTCATTACTTGAGGGGCCAACTTGATAGTGTTTTCCACAACAGGGTTACCCTGCATGCTTTAGAGTCTTGTCGTCTTCAGTCCTTGAGATACCAATCAACTCTCTCAACCTTACTCCTAGTGTTCAAAATCCACAGAGTTCCCTGGGCCACCTAATGTCCAAATACATTTTGGCTTTTATGAGGTATTTGGACATACCTGTGAGACAATATTACCTTTTCTTAGGAACCTAGATGTTTCTAGGTCCTACATTCTTATTAGCTCTATCCACTGAATTTCTTATTACAATGTTTCTGGCAAGCTTCACATTCTTTGCTCTAGGCACTGTTAGGTTGAACCAACAATTTATAGCAAAGTGTCCAGAGGAGCATCCTTCATAAGTCACTGCCCTTTGATGGTTTACCCTATGACCATGTGTCCAGTATTGAGGCATAGCAGCCATAAATTCTTTTTTTCAACTACCTTTCGAGTGGAGTGAGGATATTGATGATCAGAAGAGTAGGCTTCTGCATTCATGGCATTTCTTAAATGAATCTTGTGGTTGTGGGCATTACGGAAGATGGGTTGCACAGTTACATGATTCATCTTGGGGATAGGCATTTGAGGAATAGCCTCTCTTCCCTTTGATTGTCGGTGCAGAGGAATCAACTACAAATGGTCCATGATTTCTCATATGGATCTCTTCGTGAGGTGTGTCAGGGATCTTCTGTGATCACAAAGTACCATTAAAACTTCAAGGCAAATTTTAATGTACTGCAATTAGACTAGTGACGCTCTACGGTTCTAAGTGTTGGGCATTGAATTATGCACATGAGTAAAAAATGGGAGTTGCGGAGATGAGAATGCTTAGGTGGATGTGTGGACACACAAGACTGGATAAAACTAGGAATGAATGTAACAAGGATAAAACAGGAGTGACACCAATTGCAAAGAAGATGCGAGAAGCTCGATTAAGATGGTTCAGACATGTACAAAGGAGACCATTAGAGGCACCTATTAGGCATTGTGAGAATTTAGTCACCAGGCCGGGGGGGGGGGGTAGAACAATAAAGACTTGGAAATGAAACTATAAGGAAAGACATGATGTACATAGTCATTAGTGAGATTATGACTAAAGATAGGGCACAATGGCAACAAGGGATCTATATAGCCGACCCCACTATATTGGGATAACGGCTTAAGTGTTGTTGTTGTTTTGTATTAACCGCGACCCATTTTTGACTATCTACAATCAAGAAAAAAGAACTTTTAACTTGAACACTATTCTAGATCTTGGTTATCCGCACCCCAAAAAATACTATCTTAAACTCTCTCATAAGTCTTATTTCTAAGCAAAAGGGATATTATGCTCTGGGATTTGAGGGGAATATCTAGAATTTATTTGGTAAAAAGTAAAAAACATCAGTAATGTCGGAGAAGAAACAAATTGCACATGGATGCAAGAGATGAAAAAAGAGAAGGAAAAAAAACCATTCAACGTGTCTTTGCAGTTAACTTGTAATTTGAGGGGGAAAAATCATTTATTTCACTTTAGGGACTTTAGAACTAGTAATTTGATTAACTTGTATTTTTTGTGTGTGTTTAGTTTGAAGGTAAGATTTATAAACCTTGTGGTTTATGGTTAATAAAGGGTTGTGGATAGCCAAAAATGATTTGCAGTTAACAATCGGCTTGTTTTATTTTATTTTAAGAACTAACATCTTGATTGGTTTGTAAAGCTAACAAATTATCAACTTCTATGATTTGTAATCAGGTAAACAGCACATGAAAGAACCCTAATTACAGTTTTTTTCCTACACGTTATACGGCAGTGTTTAACAGTTTCCTAGATCGGACTCGGCCAACTTTGGACTTGAGGATCATTTCCATCAAGTTTAGAACATAAGAACTACCATTACAAAAGGCACATTCAAAATTCTGTCAGTGATTGATGCTGGATCTGCAAGTAGAGAACGATCGATTCCTGGTAGCACACATTAACGTATCCAGCACAAGAAACACCCGACAACAGCTCAATAGAAATTATTAACAAACGACGGGAACTAACCTTGAGCGAATCGAGGTCTCGTATCACGAGGCGGTAATCGACAGCGACAGCAAGGTAGCGGGAGTCCGGGGAGAAACAGCAGGGCCCCGTCTGCTTGTATGAATCAGTGAAATCCATGGATAATCCTAGGAATTTGTAGTTCTGTTCAAATAGTGGGAGATCCAGTAGAGTAAAACCCCGCCTCAAAGCGGTATCCTGCCTCACCGGCCGAACTGGAGGAGAAAGACGCGGAATGCAGACGTAGGACAGCCATGGAGATCTTCCCCAGCCCTGAAGAATCGACACAGACTACCAGAGAGATCTCGTGTTTCTTCTCACTTACATGGATAGGGTTTTTTTGGGTCCTCTGTTTGTTGTGAAAGAGCAAATGAGAGAGAGAGAGAGGGAGAGAGGGAGAGAGGGAGAGAGAGTCGGAGTAAGAAAATGAAGAGGGAGTTCCCCGACCCTGCAGTTGACTGATTTGAATTCTGGATTAATTTTTATGGGTTATTATATGTATAAATTGATTAATATGACTACCTGTAAATTATGATTATGTGCAAACTAATAAAAATTAATTGTTACTTAACTTGTTAGATGCATACCATATGATTTTTTTAAAATATATACATTCATCTTTCAAAACATAACATGTATTATAATGTAGAGGCAGTAGAGCATTAATCTTTGAGTTTTACACAACAAAATTATCCTTGAAAAGTAAAGAAGACTTCTTCTTGATATGTAGAGCTTAGCCATGTGTAGACAGTGGACCGAATGGTCTCGGGAAGCCGGTTATCGTCTACTGTAAAAATGAATTTCTAGACTGTGTTTATAGATCTAAAACCTCTCTTTTCTCTTCTCTCTTCAATTCGTTCATGAGGGAAAGTATTAACTTTAAGTTTGAATTCACAAAGAAAGAGAAATCAATCGAGAGCGACGAAGGCGACCCATAAGGGTCGATGATCAGATAGGCAAATAGCCCTTAGGGGATGAACCATAGGGAGAAGGGTGATCTGAACGCCATTGTAGCTAGTACCTATAGCAAAATATATTTTTATTGAGATGGCAAGAAACTCAATTAATTTTTTTGTTAAATAATTACTTGTATCCTTACGACAAAGTGGGAAAAATTGAAGAAGAAACACATTTGATACCGCATGTTGAATTGAAATCGTGTTAGTGATATATTGATATGAAATAAAATTTTATGGATTTTTGAATAGAGTTTAGCAAGAAAAAATATGTATAACCTTATAATCAAATTTTCTTTAGATCAGCCGCCTCATTTGAAGCCTCATTTGAAGTAACATTCTCTGATTGTTTTGCATTGTCTTGCCAATATCATCTTCAAAATATCATCAATGAAGGCAATAAAAATCTTCACGTGTTTGCATTTGAACAAAATGATTTTCATTTATGAATCTGATGTATGCTATCATATGAGAAGTCGGTGGCGGTGAATGCAATGGTAATAGTGTGAATGTACATAATCATTCTTGGATTGCACATAACATCACACCGGCCTTTTTATTCCCACAAAATTAAGAACTTTCTAATTTGCTCGTTTCAACGGTGAGAGTTCAGCACTGGGAATAAGAATATTGGCAATGGAGCGGTGAAGAATGGATGAATTTTTTACTTCCCGGCTCCGTTTCCAAATCTAAGTCCGGTTTAATCTAGCGGTGACATGTGGCTCCACCTCGATCATCAAATAATAAAAATATTTTTCAAAAAAATTCAAATGTCATGTTCATTCTCATTGCTTGCGAAAATTATTATTGGACGGTTCCCCGGCCATTTGGACTTGACTTTGCTGAAGTGAAGAAAGCTCTTAAGCTATCGCTGACGATCTTTATAACTCGCGACGGTGTCAGGTGGTGTTCGAATAGCAATTAATTCATGATAAGGAATTAGTGAGTTCAATTGCAATTAATTCGTGACTTTTTCGGTTTTTTATTCCCAAGTCTAATGTGAGTAGTTATCTTCGTGGAGATCAATTTTGATCTTCATGAACATCACCTTTGATCTCTATGTAGAGGAATAATCTATGTGGAGATCAAAAGTGATCTCCACAAAGATTATAATTGTTTCCATTGAGATCGTTTTGGATTTTATAGACAACACCTTTAAGCTTATTATGGTCCGGAAAAGTCGCACAATGGAGTTGAGATCAATTTTTTTCTCCTTGAAGATCACTTTAGAACCACTGAAACAATATTTTTGATCTGCGTCGAGATAAAAGTAACTTCTGAAAATCATTTCTTTTTCAGCATTGATTAAAGGTATAGATTGCTAACAATGATAAGAAGAATTACCTTCTTCTTCTCCCTTATTTTGTTGGAGTGTATAAGCAGTATTTTCTGCAGAGGCGACGAACTGCGCGACTGTTCGCTGGGGAAACAACGATAGTTGTTCGATGATGAAATTTCAGGCTATTCATCGAAGAAAAGAGCAGCCCGACTGTTGCTGGGAGAAAGGAGCGACACGCGGTTTTTGGAGAAGAAGAAGAGAACCAGCGATTTTACCAAAGAACCAAATAGCTTACAAGGAAGAAGATGACCGAAGTGGTTTGAAGAGATTTTGGAGCCAATATGTTTTGATTATTTGATATTCGAGATGGAGCCACGTGTTGTCATGAGATTATACTCGGTCTTAGATTTGGAAACGCAGCCCGAACACAATAACTTTGTAAAGAATGGAGGGGGATGACAACATTTTAAGAAATCAAACCCTAAATTCTAAACCCAAAAACGTCGAAACTAACGGAGCGCAAAACTCATCATATGCACATCAATTTTTTTTAAAACGGTAATATCAATATATAACACTAAATGCACATAACATTAGTAATAAGTGTGCTCTTAACAACACTAGATGATATCATTTGCCTCATATCATTTATAAATTATTTATTTGTTTTTATTGTCACCATGTTGTCTTGTATCTATGCCCTCTTATAGAAAAAAAAATCAAAAACAAGATCATGAAATGTGGCTTGTAACCCGAAATTAGTTTGTCGCACCACATCGTTGACTGCAACCCAAAAAATTGAAAAAATTATCCGCACCTCAAAATGTTAAATTTATTTAACCGCAACCCGAACGGTTGACCACACTTGCAAGCACAGTCGCTAAGGCTTCATTTGGTTCGGCGGTGGCGGGTCGATCCGGCGGGGTGGAAACGAAGTGTTCGAACCGGAGGGGGGAGATGGCTGCTCCAAACGGAGTTTTTTGGGATGTTTCTCAAGGTGGGCGGGTGGAAACGGAGCAAATACCACCGGAGGTTCATTTGTTTACCCTCCTTCCGGCGGCATTTGCCCAAAATGGAGTATCAAAACGCTCAAACAAATAGAGCCTAAGTCCAGCCATGCCGATTTCCCGAGCACGAGGATTTCCCCCGCCACTCCCTCCACTCATACCTGTTTCAGAATACAGAGGTCTGAATCACATACAATCCCCTATATTTAGCTTTCTTGATTGGATCAGGCCACATATAGAAATAAATCAGAAACGACTAAAAGGGGAAGGACATTGTTAGAGAAGCCACATTTCCTAGTGAAACCCAGAGCTCACCTCCGACGTACTCCTTCGGTAGTAAATTGAGCAAGAGATTGCAATCTGCCGCCGCTCATGAATGATTCCGCCTTGCAGTCGTAATAAATAGAGGCGGTCACCGGAGATAGGAGAGACAATGAAAGCAGAGCAAACACTGTTAATCTAAGAGCGAATTCCATTAGCGGCTTCGAGGTCATAACTTCCATGGAGGAAATAGAGGGACTAATAGATGGAACGAGCAAACAATGTCGAGCAAAAGCAGAGAAACCACTGTCAACATAAGAGCACGCACCATTAGCAGCTTCGAGGTCATGACTTCCATGTAGGAAAGGGAGGGAGGAACAAATGAAACAATCAAACAAAGCCGAAATGTTGGTGGATATGAAAAAGAGCTGCTCTCAGATGCTCTGGTTTTGTATACTAAGCAGAGTACAGTGTCGAACAGATCTAGCATAAGCTTTTGGTGTCGAGCTAATCACGTGATCCATCAAGATCTCTCTCACCTTTCTGGGATCCGGCAGAATGAGAGAAAGATGCTTAAGGATTTCTTTCGCTGCTTCAATGCAGATGTGTCACAGATTTCGGGAGTCGACCCTGAGCTTCTGCACGGTGTTTTCCTTGGGGGATCTATCCCAATGGTTTACTCAGTGCTGATAAGAGAGACAGTGACAAGTAACCCCAATATCGTTCACAGAGTTGAAGACCAAATTACGGCAAACAAAGCAATCAAATCGCACTGACAGTAATTTGGAGGAAGTTCAGAGAGGAAGAGGGGGTAAGAGCCACCGTCGGCCCCGAGGAGGAACGAAGAGCATCGCTGTAACACTCATATCCGTCACATGACATATAGCAGTAGGTCCGGCCGGGGCCCGACGTCATATACTACAGACAGACCGAAGGGTTACAGAATGAAACCATCCATCCGACATAACACGTCCTACACAGAGCACATTCTAACAGATGCATTTTAAAGGTTGAAAAGCAAAGAACTCAAATCACAGCATGAATGTCCACTAAACTCATAGTAGGAATGACAGAACAAATACACCAAATAGTACTTGGCTTTATGGCCTTACAAGTGTTTATTTAAACAATAAATGTCTTTCATACATCGGCACGCAGACCAGTCACACATGAGTATAAAAGTAAACATTCTCTTTGGCCTTCAAGGGTCGGCTCAGCAACAAAGGCTTCAGCCCGCTACTTGTCACTAGGCTCCGCAACACATGCAATCAACACTCCACCGCAGCGATGGCAAACAAAAGCAACGGTCAGCTAAAGCTGACCAAATTATAACGACCTCACCTCTAACTTGGGGTGGCAGTGCTCCTTCCCTGAATTTTAGTAGCTTAGCCAAACATTATAGTGAAAGTACAACATCAGCACATTACACCACAGGTGTAGGCTCGTACGGCCACACACCCCGTGCTCTCAGGGCACTTACTCGGTGAACCCGGTATGAACACAGCTCGTTCCGCATTCCACCACCGCCCCCAGGATGACAAACATGTGAGCATTAAAGTCCTTCAGCCGAAGCCTAGACTCGTTCTCCAAGCCATCTTTAACCGAACCACTTGGAGTGGGTAAGGTTCCACCAGCCCATTGCTCACCTCGCCATGGCAATGTAGCCATCAGCGTGTTTCACCAAATCCCAGCGTATCGATCATACAACAGTACATAGCCCGGCTATATACAAGGCTGGCTCCCAGGCCACCAAAACGACAGAACTTCGCTTCTGCCTCGATTTCCGGGTGCACCTTGGAGTTAATCCCCAAGACTCTCTGCTGCAATCTACCACGTAGAAACCCGAAAACATACGACATGGAGTCTTCTCCGGTAATCCATTCATAATGCAAATATTACCGATCCAGACCAACTTGTCCGGGTAGGCTTCACACACCACGCCTATGTTCGTACTTCGATTCCGGACTCTATATGCAAAACTACGGGGACTATTCATGTCCATCCGAAGGACTACCTCACACTCACCGCACACTCGCAAGAGCGAGTTTCCTATGCAAAAAGGAAGAGGACTTCGCATATCCAAGAAGAGAATCGTTTCCCTAGAGGTTCGCTTTGGCGCCATGGAAAACTAGTCGGATGAAAAGCACCGCAACGGACTTGCCTCCGCGGATCTTGACTCGGCTCGCGATTTGGGGCTTCGAAGCTCCACCGACGGCCGGATATCTCCTTCTTCTTCAACCTTGCTCTCCCTTCTCTCTAACTATTTAGAAAGTGAATGGCCAAAGTAAAATGAGGGTTTAAACCTCACTCCCGGCCTTATAATAGCAGGGAGGTTTCTGGACCATTGGATCCTCTTTGAAGGAAATGAACGGCTATGAATCGCCCTGAAAATCATTTTCTTGGGCCGAACACGGCTTGTGACACGCCCGTGTCACAGTCCGTGTCTCACGATCTGACCACGATCGTCGAACACAGAACAGGACACGGGCTAAGTCACGCCCGTGTTTCTTCTAACACGCCAGTGTCAGCTACTGACACGCCCGTGTCATAGGGCGTGTTCCTAAAGCAACACAGGAAACCGCCGCGTCCCAACCAGGACACAACTTCGGACACGCCCGTATCCTAGCCCGTGTTCGTCAATCGACACGGTTCGTGCAAACATAGAGAAGGACACGGATCTGGACACGCCCGTGTCACAGGCCGTGTGCCTGACACGGCTTCAGACACGCCCGTGTCACAGGTCGTGTACCTCACTCAACACCGTCTTTCAATACAGAGCAGGACACGGCCCTGGACACGCCCGTGTCACAGGCCGTGTGAACCTATTCAGGCACCAAATTGGTCTTAAAACGTTATATGTTCTTTTTTTGAGTTTTGGGGCGTTACAATTCCCCCCCCCCCCCCTTAAATTAATTTCATCCCGAAATTAAAGAATGGAAAGGTACACAAAATTAAATAGTACCTGAGCGGAATAGCTCGGGATACTCTTCAAGCATGGTATGTTCTCGCTCCCACGAAATGTCCTCCCGACCGCAGCTGTCCCAACAGATTTTGACCATCCTGATGTCTTTGTTACGAAGTAGTTTGACTTCAAAGTCCTCAATGCAAATGGGCTTGACCTTCGTCATCAACCCATTATCAACAGGTACCTGATCGACCGCAATCACTTGCGAAGGCTCTTGCACCTCCTTCCGCAACGCCGATATATGGAATATGTCGTGTAGACCACTCAATTCCACTGATAACTTCAGTCGATAAGCCGCTTCACCAATTCGCTCTAGAATCTCAAACGGTCCAAGGTACCTTGGACTCAGCTTCTTCAAGTGTCGTACCCGTGAGACACCCTTGAACGGCTCAATTTTCAAATATACCCATTCGCCAACAGCGAACTCATCATTCCAATGCTTGGCATTATAGTATTTAGTCTGCCTGTCCTGAGCGATCAACAATCTTTCTCGTATTGTTTGTACCATCGAAGTGGCATCTTCCACTTCTTATCGTTTGTACAGCTTCGACTCACCCGTCTCCAACCATGATAACGGCGTGCGATATTTTCTACCGTATTGGGTCTCGAAGGGTGCCATTTGAATACTCGCTTGGTAGCTGTTGCTATAAGCAAACTAAACTATGTACAGGTAATCTTCCCACCGCTTTCCTAAACCAGTACGCACATGTGAAGCATGTATTCCATCGTCCTATTGACCCTCTCGGTCTGGCCATCTGTATGTGGATGAAAGGTCGTGCTGAAACTCAGCTTGGTTCCCAACATTTGATGCACTAACCTCCAGTCGTTGGACGTAAAGCGCCCATCTCGGTCACTCACGATGCTGCGGGGCACACCGTGCAGTCGAACAATATTATCTACGTAAAATTTTTCCAGTTTATCCATCGAATCATCCTTCCTATTCGGAATGAAGTGTGTCACCTTCGTCAATCTATCTACGATCACCCAGATGACGTTGTTTCCCTTCTGCGACCTTGTCAACCCATGCCCGAAATCCATTGAAACATCGTCGAACTTCCACTCCGAGATAGGTTAAGACTTCAAGAAACCTCCAGGATTCTAGCACTCCACCTTCACCAAGGCACGCGTTTGACACTTCGCCACATAAAGTGTTACGTCCTTTTTAAGTCCTGGCCACCAGAACAACTTCTTCATGTCTCTGAACATCTTTGTGCTCCTCGGGTGAATCGAGTACTTAGTATGATGAGGCTCGTACATTAATTCCTCCCATAGTTTACCCACACTTGGGACGCACAGACGACTGTCCCTCCATAACAGTCCATCCTTAACAATAAATTGGGAATTTGACCCATTTAAAGCCTCATCCATGATCTGCTTCATGACATTATCCCCAACAAGAGCTTGCCAAATCCTATCAACAAGGTCATATTGCACCTCTGTCCAGTTCAATTGCGCTTCGGCACTAGTCTGCTTGTCAGCACAAGAGATCTCTAATGCCTCAAAATCACGAACTAAACGCTCATCTTGTATCGATAACCAGTTGGCCGGCGCGGGAGTCCTGCGACTCAACACATCCGCAACCGCATTGCCTTTCCCAGGCACATAATGTATCTTGAAGGTGTAGTCACCCAGGAACTCCATCCACCTCTGCTGCCGCATGTTTAGGTCCTTTTGATCCAACAAGTACTTCAGGCTCTTGTGATCGGTATAGATATCGACCTTCACACCATACAGGTAATGCCTCCACAGCTTCAGATCAAATATTACGGCCGCTAACTCCAAGTCATGGACCGGATAATTCCTCTCGTGTACCTTCAGCTGACGCGAGTCATAAACTATTACCCTCCCATGTTGTAGTAGAGCACAACCTAAGCCGCAGCCCGAAGCATCACTATAAATCTCAAATCCTTCGGTCCTACTCGGTGAACATAGAATAAGCGACGTGTCAACCGACTTTTCATTTCTTCGAAAGCTTGCGCGCACTCCAGCGACCACACAAACTTTTGATCTTTCCTCGTCAAAGTCGTGAGGGGTAACGTTATCCATGAGAAGTTCTCTACGAAGCGCCTGTAGTAGCCGGCAAGTCCTAGGAAACTCCGGACTTCTACCACTGTAGATAATACAGGACACTCCCGTATCGCAACTATCTTCGTCGGATCTACCGCAATCCCCTCTCCACTAACTATATGAGCAAAGAATGCTATCGAGGATAACCAGAATTCGCATTTGGAGAATTTGGCATATAGTTGATTCGTCCTCAATGTCTCCAACACCAAATACAGATGCTTAAAATGATCATCCTCGCACTGCGAGTACATCAATATATCATCAATAAAGATTATCACGAAGTGGTCCAGGTACTCTCTGAACGTTCTATTCAACAAATTCATAAACACGGATGGAGCATTAGTCAGCCCAAACGGAACGACGGTGAACTCATAATGGCCATACCACGTGCTGAAAGCTTTCTTGGGGATGTCACTTTCTCTTATCTTCAGCTGATAGTATCCGGATTTAAGATCCAATTTCAAGTACACTATTGACCAAACTAATTGATCGAATAGATCATCAATCCTTGAGATCAGACACTTATTCTTTTTTGTTAGCTTATTCAGCTCTCGGTAATCAATGCAGGGTCATAAACTTCCGTCCTTCTTCATAACAAAGTGGACCGGTGCGCTCCAAGACAATGAACTTGGACGCACATAACCATGTTCCAACAGCTCTTGAAGTTGAACTTTAAGTTCTGCCATCTCCTTAGCCGCTAATCGATACGGAGAGCGTGACACAGGTTTGACACCTAGCACCAGCTCAATGGTGAAGTCGATCTCTAGCTGAGGTGGGGCACTAGGGAGATCGTTAGGGAACACGTCAGGATACTCAGATACAACTGGGATACTGACCATACTAGGCTTAGGCTTCGAAGCCTCCACTAGTGTGAAAACAACTCTACACCAGAACGAAATGCCTTAACCACCTGAAGATCAGACATCAAAGTCTTGTTCGACCCACTTCATGCCTGAGAACGTCGTCTCACGATCTGGATCTAGTCCCAATCTCAATACCTTACGATTGTACTCAATGAACGCACGCTGCTCCGAGAGCCAGTCCAAACAAAAGATCACGTCAAACTCCACTATAGGCAGTAGCCACGCTTGCAAGTCAAACTCTTGACTCCCAATCCGTATCTTTACGCAACAAACTCTATCCGCGCACATTGAACACCCATTAGGCAACAACACATACAATTTGTCCCTTGCCATCGAAGAAGGTACTCCGATGCGCGATACAAATCCTTCGGAAAAAAAGGAATGCGAAGCTCCCGTATCGAACGGTGCTCTCGCCGGATAATCGAAAATCCAAAATAAAGCCTAACACAACCAGTCATAAGCCTACATGCGCAAGGAACCAAGTATTTAAAGCTAAACTGCTATAAATTAAATCATACATGTCACCACGTTAGTCTGCTTTATGGCCTCCTGCTGGCCATGGTTGTACACTTTAGGCTGGGTTGGGGCGTAATGCGATGTGGTTGCCTCCGTCCCCTTGCCCTTCTCTCTATAGGTTGATCCAGCTTTCTTTTCGGAATTCGGACGTCCGCTCCAACAATCCCGGGCAAAGTGTCCCGGCTTCCCACAGTTATAGCATAAACTTGGGTCTCGCCCAATGGATGCTCCAGGTCCAGTCTTCTTGCCACTGGAGTACCACTACATTCTTTGGCAATAAGTCTTATAAATGCTCCTGTCATAGCTTTCTTTGTTTTCTGGCCATCACCACGATAATCTCGGGCACGGTGACCGAATTTACCACAATTAAAACAATTATATGGAGCCTGACTAGTAGATATTTTAGACTTCTTTTTCCTCCTCCCTCGGTATACAGACTTTGCAGAACCTGGAGAGCTTGGTACCCTGAACTCTAACGTCTTGTTGTCTTTTGCCAAATCTACTTCCAAAGATCTATCCAACTCCACCAAGGCTCGAAATCCAAATAATTTTGGTCCTAGCAGTAGAACTCGTAACTCGCCGCGCAGGCCGTTATAAAATCTATTTACCATAGATTGCTCGCTCTCCAATTCAAACCCTGGGTAGCTCCTAATCATAAGAAACGCCTGCAAATATTCATCAACTGAGTGCGTACTCTGCACTAAAAGCATGTTCAACTGCTGACCCAATGACCCTCTAAATGCCATTTTCCCCATCACACCACCCGGTGTTGAAGCCACCTCAGGGACAAAGGGTTGTACATTTCTTCCATATTGTGCGTTAGTCACAGCGAACACCGCTTCAACTACCCTTCTTATGGTTTCAATAGAAGGAGGGGTCTAAGGCATGTCGCTGGGTGCACTAATTTCCTCAGAAAGCGGGCGTTCTGACGGCCCTGCGCCACTCCTGGTCACTTATAGTCATACAAAACACCATTAAGTGACCAAACAAAATTGCAAAAAGCAATTATAGGAACACGCGGGTTCCTCAAAAACGTGTATTTTCATTCATAAGTGAACATTCATAGGTTCTTTTATGTTATAACAATGACGCACATACATATGCTCATCACCCCTTAAGAGAATTCGCCCACAAATTCAAATAAGCAAGATCGAAACCGGTAGTCTGATACCAAATTGTAACACCCCTATCCGTCATATGGCATATAGTAGTAGGTCCGACCGGGGCCCGACACCATATATTACGGACAGACCAAAGGGTTACAGAATGAAACCATCCATCCAACATAACACATCCTACACAGAGCACATTCTAACGGAAGCATTTTAAAGGTTGAAAAGTAAAGAACCCAAACCACGGTATGAATGTCCACTAAACCCAAAGTAGGAATGACAGAACAAATACACCAAATATTACTTGGACTTATGGCCTTACAAGTGTCTAGTTAAACAATAAATGTCTTCCATACATCGGCACGCAGACCGGTCACACACGAGTATAAAAGTAAACATTCGCTTTGGCCTTCAAGGGCCGACTCAGCAATAAGGGCTTCAGCTCGCTACTTGCCACTAGGCTCCACAACACCTGCAATCAACATTCCACCGCAGCAGTGACGAACAAAAGCAACAGTCAGCTAAAGTTGACCAAATTATAACGACCCCACCCCTAACATGGGGTGGAGGTGCTCCTTCCCTGCATTTTAGTAGCTTAGCCAAACATTATAGTGAAAGTACAACATCAGCACATTACACTACAGATGTGGGCTCGCACGACAACATACCCCATGCTCTCAGGGCACTTACTCGGTGAACCCGGTCCGAACCCAGCTCGTTCCGCAGTCCACCACTGCCCCCAGGATGGCAAACATGCGAGCATTAAAGTCCTTTCAGCCGAAGCCTAGACTCGCTCTCCAAGCCATCTTTAACCGAACCACTTGGAGTGGGTAAGGTTCCACCAGCCCATTGCTCACCTCGCCATGACAATGTAGCCATCGGCACGGGACAAGCTTCACTAAATCCCAACTTATTGATCATGCAACAGTACATAGCCCGGCTATGTACAAGGCTAGCTCCCAGGCCACCAAAACGGCAGAACTTCATTTCTGCCTAGATTTCCTGGTGCACCTTAGAGTTAATCCCCAAGACTCCCTGCTGCAATCTACCACATAGAAACCCGAAAACATACGGTATGGATTCTTCTCCGGCAATCCATTCATAATGGAAACATCACCAATCCAGACCAACTTGTCCGGGTAGGCTTCACACACCATGCCTATGTCCGTACTTTGATTCTGGACTCTATATGCAAAACTACGGGGACTATTCATGTCCATCCGTAGGAATACCTCACACTCACCGCACACTCGCGAGAGCGGGTTTCCTATACAAAAAGGAAGAGGACTTCGCATGTACAAGAAGAGAATCGTTACCCTGGAGGTTCGCTTTGGCGCCATGGAAAACTAGCCGGATGAAAAGCACCGCAACGGACTTGCCTCCGCAGATCTTGACTCGGCTCGCGATTTGGGGCTTTGAAGCTCCACCGACGGCCGGATTCCTCCTTCTTCTTCAACCTTGCTCTCCCTTCTCTCTAACTCTTTAGAAAGATAATGGCCAAAGTAAAATGAGGGTTTAAACCTCAACTCCCAGCCTTATAACAATAGAGAGGTTTCTGGACCGTTGGATCCTCTTTGAAGGAAATGAACAGCCACGAATCGTCCTGAAAATCATTTTCATGGGCCGAACACGGCTTGTGACACGCCCGTGTCACGGGCCGTGTCTCACGATCTGACCATGATCGTCAGAGCGGTGAGGGGGAGGGCGTTCTTCAAAAATCCTTCCACGAACTTGCAATAATACCCAGCAAGTTTGAGAAAACTTTGCACATCGATCGCTGACCTCAAAGGTGACCACTCCTTCATGGCACGCACCTTGACCGTATCTACTGCTAGTCCAGCTCCACTAATAATATGGCCCAAGAAAGCAACTTCTCGGAGCCAAAACTCGCACTTAGTGAACTTAGCAAACAAACAACACTCCCTCAGCTTCTCCAAAACTAAGGCCAAGTGCCCTGCATGTTCCTTCTCTGTCCTTGAGTTGAACAAAATCTCATTAATGAATACGATGACAAAAAGCATCCAAATATGGCTTAAACACCCTGCTCATCGAGCTCAGGAACGCAGAGGGGGTTTTTGGGTGTCCAAACGACATTATAGTGAACTCGTATAAGCCTTATCTCGAACTAAAAGCTGTCTTCTGGATATCTTCCTCTTTTATCCTCAACTGATAGTACCCCGATCACAAATCTAGCGTGGAGAACCAACGCGCTCCCACCGCATATCAAATAGCTTGTCGACCTGGGACAAGGGATAGTTTTTTTTGCACCGTCAGCCGGTTGAGCTTCCGGTAGTCTATACACAATCATAGTGATCATCCTTTTCCTTAATGAACAAAACAGGGGCTCCTTAGGGTGATGAACTGGGGCGAACAAATCCGAATTCCCCCAACTCTTGCAACTGAACTCGAAACTTTTCTAGTTCTTTCAGTACCATCTTGTAGGGGACTCGGGAGATAGGCGTGGCACTCGGTACTTGCCTAATCTGGAAGTCTACTTCCCTAGGAGGGGTAACCCAGGTGACTTTTTGGGGAAAACATCAGAAAAATCCAGAACCACTTGTACATCCTTCATGCTAACCTCTATCTCCTTCAGATCAAAACATATCATAAAAACTTCATCCCCCTCCGCATGGGCCTTAACAACCTGAATTGAAGATAATATCTTTCGGTGTGCAAATCTAATACCTTGGAAGATGATCTCTGAATCTCCCTACCTCAAAGTGTTTTGCTTTGCCGCACAGTCAATCCTGGCATGAGGCTAATCCAGCCAAGTCATGCCCAGAATAAGTTGAAATTTCGGCATCCTCAATACCGGCGTAAGTGTTTTAAAAAGCTTCCCTCCAATGTACACATCCAAGTCGCACTTGGCGGGCGAGGTCATCTCGGAGCCGTCTGGAAGGCGTACTCTCCAATTGACTCCGGTGAAATGTCGCACACCATTCAGATCCTTCACGAAGTCTGCAGAGACGAATGAATGGGTGGCACAAGTATTGAATAAGTTATAGTCCGACCTACCACTAAAAGTCACGATGCCTAAATGTTTAAGTTATAACAATTTCAAGACTAGGTTTTCAGTGCAATTTCAGGCATGTTAAGTGTACAACTCATATTCGTCGAGGGTGGACCCTTCCAGAGCCAGGTCAGCAAGAGTCAAAGTCAGCAAGCCAAGACAGAAGTCAAAGAAAATGCACAAGACAACAGAAGGCCAGGGTGAGTATGTGTAACATGCCAAAATTTTATAAGCAGGAAGAGAGGGTACCACACGACGGTAGGATGATACCGCACGGCGGTAGCGCCAGGCATCAGGAGCATTGAGTGAGGCGAGGTGACTCAATGCCTAAACTACCGTGAGGCAGTAGGTCCTTATTGCGTGGTGTTAGCCATTTATTTGGCCGAGTTCTGGAGAAGCTTTTGCCCAGCGGTAGAGATACCGCATGCGGTAGCTTGACAATTTATTTGTCAAAGCTTTCGGGTTTATACCGTGCAGCGGTAGTAACTATTGCGTGGAGGTAATAGGAGCGGTCATGTCATAACCGTCCCCAGCTACCGCGTGGTGCTAGAATCCTATCGCGCGGTGATAGCGAAGCTGTAACGTCTGGCCACGTGTCAGCCTGTGATTGGAGGGACTGGGCAGTTACACACGAAATGAGGCATTGAATAATGGTACCGCGCGACAGTAGCTAGTTACCGCGCGGCGGTAGCTCAGCTTATAATATTAGTTCGGCCATTTCACTTCATTACTTTTGAGTTTGAGAACTTGGCCTGAATTTCTGGAGGAGCAGCAGCGCCGGAAAGGTGAGTTTACGCCGCCGTTCGAGATTCGGAGTTCAGATTCACAAAGCAAATTTGGATCTACAGAGGCACGGCTGGAGCGGTCAATTTCAACCGTCTAGATTTCTCCCATGGCGCCAAAGAGGACTTTAAGGATAACGATCCTCTTCCTTGGACCTGAGAAGTCCTTATTTTTGGCATTAGAGGGTAGACACTCCACAAATACGTGGAAGTGGTTCTCCAAACGGGTAGATCCATGTATCCCCTTTAGTATTGCATTTCAATCCGGAATCAAAGTACGGAATATGCATGTTGTGTGAAGCCCATCTTGTCGGGTTGGTCTGGATTGGTGATATTGTATGTTTTGTATGCCGGAGAAGACTCCATGGTAATCGCGTATATTTCGGAGTCACAGGGTGTGCAGATGGATGCAGTGAGAGTATTGGAGGCGGTCTCCAGGAAAACGCCTGAAAAGGGGAAGAAATGATAGTTTGTCCCCTACTGCACGACGGTAGTGCTACCGCTGGCGGTAGCTCACTGTGAGCAATGTATTGTAGAGAAGCCTGTCTCATGGAGACCTGAGGGCTATTGTTGTGAGGCCTACCTCATGGAGACCTGGGGGCCATATGTTAGAGCGTGAGCTTAGTATGCTCAGCTTTGGTGGCTGTGTGTGCCAGCCTCGGGCATAACCTGGTTATGCGTGTCGTGAATGGGAAAGGGAAGGCTAACCTGCGTCGTGTCTTGCGAGCCTGACGATTTGAGCAACGAGCTGTGGCTAACCTGTCCTCACTCTATAACATTTGACTTGGAGTGAGTCAGTGACATGTATCCAGTTGGAGCACCTTGAATTTGTCGTAGTATAGAGAGAAAGACTTTGGCGTCGGCCTTGGGAAGTCTTTAAATTCTCAAAGGTGCCATCATATGAACTTGCGGCAAGCCGAGACATATAGCCTGGGAGTGTCGTAGTGGCCCTCCAAGATCATAGAAAAAGGCAGGAGCAACTTATGCTGAAAAAGGGAAGGCGGTGGAGTCAACCGCATCCCATCAAGCTCCAACCCAACTAAGAGTCTGCAACCTAGGCCAGCAGGAGGCCATCAAGCAGGGCGATGTGGTGACATGTATGTGTTAGATTTTAGCCGTAATACTTTATATACCTTACGTCTTATGCTTTGGTCGTATGACTGTCGTGTTCTAGGCTTTTCCGTGGTTATGGACTATCTGGCTCGAGCACTATTTGATACAGGTGCTTCACACTCTTTCCTATCTGAGGACTTCATGTCACATATCGGAGTGCCCTATTTTGTGGCTAAGGATTGATTGGATATGCTGCTACCTAATGGGTGTTCGATGCATGCAGATAGAGTCTGTCGCATTAAGGTGCTGAACAGAAGTCAAAATTTTGACTTGGAAGCATCTCTACTGCCGATAGTAGAGTTTGACGTATTCTTTGACATGGATTGGCTCTCAGAGCAATGTGCGTTCACTGATTGTAGTTATAAGACTGTCAAACTGGGGTTGAATACAAGCCAAGAAACTACTTTCTCTAGTCTGAAGGGATTGAGCAAGACGTTGATGTCTGCTCTCTAAGTAGTTAAGACAGTTCATGAGGGTGCAGAGTTGTTCTTCACCCTTCTAGAGGCTAAGAAGCCCAAGTCTAACTTGGCCAGTATTCCCGTGGTGTCGGAGTTTGCCGACGTTTTCCTCGAAAATCTCCCTAGAGCTCCACCTCAGAGAGAGATCGAGTTCACTATTGAGTTGGTGCTAGGTGCCAAGCTGGTGTAGAGGTCTCCTTACCGCTTAGCACCAAGAGAGATGGCGGAATTGAAGGCGCAGCGTAAAGAGCTAATAGAACAGGGATTTGTGCGTCCAAGTTTGTCACCTTGGAGCACCCCGGTCCTTTTCGTGAAGAAGAAGGATGGAAGTCTGCGACTGTGTATCGACTATCGGGAACTCAATAAGCTAACAGAGAAGAACAAGTACCCGATTCCGAGAATCGATGATATGTTCGACCAGTTAGTTGGGTCGATTGTGTATTCAAAGCTAGACTTGAAATCTAGATATTATCAGATGAGAATAAGGAAAAGTGATATTCCTAAGATGGCGTTCAGTACACGTTATGGGCATTATGAGTTCACTGTCATGCCTTTCGGGCTGACGAATGCGCCATTATTGTTTATGGACTTAATGAATAGGACGTTCAAGGAGTATTTGGATCGGTTCGTGATAGTGTTCATTGATGATATCCTGGTGTACTCCCAGCCTGAGGATGATCATATGGAGCACTTACATATTGTTTTGGAGACCTTGAGGAGTAGTCAATTGTACGCCAAGTTCTCCAAGTGTGAGTTTTGACTGTCTTCGGTGGCGTTCCTTGGTCATATTATTAGTGGTGAGGGTATCGCGGTGGATCCGACAAAGTTTGCTACATATCGAGAGTGGCCTGTGTTGTCTTCTATATGGCGGAAATTCGGAGTTTTCAGGGACTTACCGTCTACTACAGGCATTTCGTGGAGAACTTCTTGTGAATAGATTTACCCCTCACGACCTTGACAAGGAAGGATAAGAAGTTTTTTGTCGCCAACGTGCGCGCAAGCTTTCGAAGAACTAAAAAATCGTTTAAACACGACGAATATTCTATGCTTGCCATGCGGGACAGAAGGCTTTGAGATCTACAACGACGCTTCAGGCAACGGCTTAGGCTGCGTTTTGTTACAACATGAGAGAGTAATAACTTATGGTTCACGCTAGTTGAAGGTGCATGAGAGGAATTATCCGATCCATGACTTGGAATTGGCCGTCCTGATATTCGCATTGAAGCTCTGGAGGCACTATCTTTATGGAGTGAAGGTCGACATTTATATAGACCATAAGAGCTTGAAGTATCTGTTGGATCAGAAGGACTTAAATATGCATCAGCAAAGGTGGATGAAGTTCCTTGAAGACTACACCTTCAAGATACATTATGTCCCTGACAAAGGTAATGCAGTTGCGGATGCGTTAAGTCGTAGAGCTCCCGCGTAGGACAACTAGTTATTGATGCATGGCGAACGTCTTGTTTGAGATTTGGAGGCCTTAGAGATCTCTTGTGTTGATAGGAGGTCGAGTGCTGAAGCACGTTTGAGTTGGATAGAGGTACAATATGATCTCGCCGATCGGATTCGGCAAGCTTTGGATTTGGACGACAGCATGAAATGCTACATGGCTGAGTCTTTGGAAGGGTCAAATAATGGGTTGTTGTGGAAGAACAGTCGTTTGTGCATCCCAAAGGTGGGTAAAATAAAGGAAGAATTAATGTACAAGGTTCATTATACCAAGTACTTGATTCACCCAGGGAGCACGAAAATGTATAAAGACATGAAAAAGCTGTTCTGATGTCCAGGACTGAAGAAGGACATAACACTATATGTAGCAAAGTGTCAGACTTGTGCCTTAGTGAAGGCTGAATGTCAGAAGCCAGGTGGATTTTTAAAGTCTTTTCTTATACCGGAATGGAAGTTCGACGATATATCCATGGATTTCGTGCATGGTTTGCCAAGATCACAGAAGGGAAACGATGCCATCTGGGTGATCGTTGATCGTTTGACGAAAGTGTCGCACTTTATCCCGAATAGGAAGGACGATTCGGTGGAGAAACTGGCAAAGTTATATGTGGATAATATTATTTGACTACACGGTGTGCCCCGTAGCATCGTGAGTTATCGAGATGGGCACTTCACATCTAATGACTGGATGCTGGTACATCAACTATTGGGCACCAAGCTGAATTTTAGTATGACCTTTCATTCGCAGAAGGATGGTCAAACCGAGAGGGTCAATAGGACGATGGAGGACATGCTTTACATGTGCGCCCTGGATTTCAGACAGAGGTGGGAGTATTACCTATATATGATCGAGTTCGCTTAAAACAACAGCTACCAGGAAAGCATTCAAATGGCGCCCTTCGAGGCCCTATATGGTAGAAAGTGTAATACTTCGTTGTCATGGTTGGAGACGGGCGACTCAAAGTATTATAAGCGGAGGGAAATTGAGGATGCGACTTCAATTTTTCGGACAATCAGGGAGCGGCCGACAATAGCGCAAGATATACATGCTAAATATTACAACGCCAAGCACATAAATGTTGAGTTTGCCATGGGCGATTGGGTTTACCTGAAGATCAAACCGTTCAAGGGTGTGTCAAGGATTTGAGGCCTGAAAAAGCCAAGTCCGAGATACCTTGGGCCGTTTGAGGTTTTGGAGTGCATTGGTGAAGCCGCTTATCATTTGAAGCTTTCAACAGAGCTTAGTGGTCTGCATGACGTATTACATATCTGTGTTGCAGAAGGCAGTGCAAGAGCTTACGTAGGTGATTGCGGCGGATCAGGTACCGATTGATGGTGGGTTGACAATGAAGGTCAAGCCCATTCGTATTGAAGATTCAGAAGTCAAGCAACTTCGGAATAGATCTATCAGAATGGTCAAGGTCTGTTGGGACAACTATGGTAGAGAGGAGCTAATGTGGGAGTAGTAACAAACCATTAAGGCGGAGTTCCCCGAGCTTTTCGTGGGAGGTATATTATCATAATATTGATACTTTTTCTTTTTCTTGCAATATGTAATTTCGGGATGAAATTTTTTAAGTGGGGGAGATTTGTAACACCCCAAAATTTTGTAGGCAGGGAGAGAGGGTACCGTGCGGTGGTAGGATGATACCGCGTGGCAGCAGCATCAAGCATCGAGAGCATTGAGTGAGGCGAGGTGACTCAACGCCTAGACTACCGCGGGATGGTAGGTTCTTATCGCGCGACATTAGCCATTTATTTGGCCGAGTTCTCGGGAAGTTATTGCCCAGCAGTAGAGATACTGCAGGCGGTAGCTTGGAAATTTATTTGTCGAAGGTTTCGGGTTTCTACCGCGCGGAGGTAGTAACTATTGTGTGGCGGTAGCAGGAGCGGTCGTGTCGTAACCATCCCCAGTTATCGCGCGGCGCTAACATCCTATCATGCAGCGATAACGAAGGTGTAACATCGTGGCCACGTGTCCGCCTGTGATTGGAGGGCCTGAGAAGTTACACACGAAACGAGGCGTTGAATAATAGTACCGCGCGGCGGTAGCTAGTTACCACGCTATGGTAGCTCAACTTATAATACTGGTTCGGTCGTTTCACTTCATTACTTTGTAGTTTGAGAACTTGGCCTGAATTTCTGGAGGAGGAACTGCAGTGCCGAAAAGGGGAGTTTATGCCGTCGTTCGAGATTCGGAGTTCGGATTCGCAAATCGAGTTCAGATCTATGGAGGCAAGGCCAGAGCGGTCGATTTCAATCGTCTGGATTTCTCCCATGGCGCCAAAGAGGACTTTAAGGGTAACGATCCTCTTCCTTGGACATGCGAAGTCCTTCTTTTTGGCATTAGAGGGTAGACACTCCACGAACACGTAGAAGTGGTTCTCCTGACGGGTAGATTCATGTGTCCCTGTTAGTATTGCATTTAGATCCGGAATCGAAGTACGGAATAGACATGCTGTGTGAAGCCCATCCAAACGGGTTGGTATAGATTGGTGATGTTGTATATTTTATATGCCGAAGAAAACTCCGTGGTAATCGCATAGATTTCGAAGTCACGGGGTGTGCAGATGGCTGTACTGAGAGTACTGGAGGCGGTCTCCAGGAAAAAGCCCGAAAAGGGGAAGAAACGATAGTCTGTACCCTACCGCGCGGCGGTAGTGCTACCGTCGGCAGTAGCTCCCTGTGAGTAATGTATTGTAGAGAAGCCTTTCTCATGGAGACCCGAGGGCTATTGTTGTGAGACCTGCCTCGTGGAGACCTGGGGGCGTATGTTGTAGTGTGAGCTTAGTCTGCTCAGCTTTGGTGGTCGTGTGTGCCAACCTCAGGCATAACCTAGTTATGCATGTCGTGAGTGGGCAAGGGAAGGCTGACCTGCATCTTGGCTTGCGAGCCTGACGATTTGAGCAATGGGCTATGGCTAACCTGTACGCACTCTATAACATTTGACTTGGAGTGATTCAGTGGCATGTATCCAGTTGGGAGCACCTTGACTATGTCGTAGCATAGAGAGAGAGACTTTGGCTTCATCCCTGAGAAGTCTTTAAATGCTCAAAGGTGTTGTCATGTAAATTGTGATGGGGCCTGAAATCTCAGCACAACGATAATGTGCCCTGTGTGCACGGGGCATGTGGCCTGTAGCGCCCACGTCTATGGCGAGTGATGCTTAGTTTGAATATTCTAGATGCCATTTAGTTATGAATACTAATGCCTGCAGGGAAGGAACACCGCCATCCTGAGCAAGGGGTGTGATCGTTATAATTTGGTCAGCTAATGCTGACCGTTACTATTGTTTGACACCTTTATGGTGGATTGATGCCTGCAGGTGGAGCCGAGCCAAGCGGGAAATAGCGGGCGGGAGCCCAGGATAGCTAAGACGGCCCTTGAAGGCCAAAAGCGAATAGCCCATTTACTTTATAATTCATGTGTGGCTGGCCTGCGTGCTGTTGTTTGGAAAATATTAAACATTTGAGGTAAACCTTTAAGGCCATAAGGTTGAGACCTTATTTGTGTATTTGTTTTACATTCCTAGTTGTGGTAGTGGACATTCATGTTGTTGTTGGGTTCTATTTATAACCTTTAAATTACTTTCACTAGAATGCACTCTGTGTTAGGATACACAATATTAGATTATGGTTTCAATTTAGTAACTCCTTGGTTTGTCCGTGGTATATGGAGTCGGGCCCCGGCCGGACCTTCTATTATATGTTATGTGACATATGGGGGTGTTACAGTATGGCGAGCTTCACTCGTATAGTCGCCAGGTAAGCGACTAGGTCGGTTACTCGCCCACCCAAGCGAGCTCCCTTGAGAAGTCGCCTAGTCTCCAGGGGTGGGGCTATAAATAAGACCCCCTCTCTTTGGATTTGCTTGTAAATAAGACCCCAGGGGTACGAGGAGACAAACTTCTGAATCTCGCTAAAGATCTCGAGCATTTCATTTCTTAGAATTCAAGCCGAGCCTTTGGATCCTTTCTTCAGAGAGACAGGTTGCGAGCTAGCGACTATCCCTCTTAGTCGTAATAACTTAATTGTCAGCCAGTCTACCTCGTACCATGCTCGATCATTTTTGGTTGTGGAGGGGAAGCTTCTTCTAAGCATCCTGGTATGTGGGGGGACCTCCCTGCCCCAGTGCCTGGGGTACTTTTTATTATCTGACTATTTCTGTGTCCTTGCCCCCGTATGTCAGAAGTAGAGGAAAAGTGTCGTCGTGCTGACCGAGCATATCCGGGAGGAGGTGAAGAAGCTGTTGGAGGCAGGTTTTGATTCGAAGATCTAATATCCTGGCTAGGTCTCCAATATTGTAATGGTAAGAAAGCCGTAGGGGGCTGGAGACTTTATATTGACTTTTCGATGTTAAATAAAGCATGCCCGAAGGATTGCTACCCCTTGCCTCAAATTGACGTGTTGGTTGATTCATCCATTGGGTTTCCTGTAATGAGTTTCCTTGATGCTTTTTCAGGGTCCACTAGATCCAGATGCATCCCCGACTACCACGATGTCTCTTTCATCGCGAGCGATAGCTGCTACAGCTATAAGATGATGCCATTTGGAATTAAGAATGCGAGCACGACTTGCCAAAGAATGATGGATCAAGTCTTCAAAGAACAAAAGGGGCAGAATCTAGAGGTGTACGTGGATGACCTTCTGGTCAAGAGCAGGAGCATCGCGGAGCACACTAAGGATCTGGTGGAGACCTTTGCAACCATACGAAAGTACAAGATGCTGCTCAACCTGGGAAAGTGCATTTTCAGAGCAGGAATATGGAAGTTCTTAGGTCACCTCCTCACTTTGAGGGGGGTGGAGCCTAATCTTGACAAAATCAAGGCTATTCTGGAGATGACATCCCCCAAAGAATTCAAAAGAAGTCCAGAGGCTGACCCAAAGGCTGGCGGGTCTTATCCGCTTCCTCTCTAAGGTAGGGGAGAAGTGCTCTCCTTTTTTCAAAACTCTCTGAGGCAACCAAAAGTTTGAGTGGTCTGCGGAGTGTGAGGAAAATTTTGGAAAGCTCAATCAACAGCTAACTCAAGCTCCTCTACTCCAAGGCCCTCCGGGAAGCGAAAATCTCCTCCTCTATCTTGGAGTGGGAGCGGAGGCAGTCAACTCTGTGCTTTCTAGAGAATAAAGGAAGAAGCAGCTCCCCATATACTATGTGAGTAGAGTGTTGTGGCAAGCAGAGGCAAGGTATTCCATCCTAGAGAAGCTAGTTTTTGCCTTAGTAGTTTTGGCTCAAAGGCTCCATCCGTATTTTCAGGCTCACTCCATCAAGGTTGTCCCTGATCATCCATTGCGAAGTATCTTGGATGGAGTGTATCATTCATGCAGGTTGGAAAAATGGGCGGTGGAGCATAGCGAGTTCAACATTTCTTATTCACCAAGGGTGGAGATCAAGGCCCAAGAAGTATCAGACTTTCTGGCCGAATTCTCGGCTGAGGTAGGAGGAGACAAAAGCACTTCTAGCCCAATCCTATGGAAGATGTTCGTGGACGGGGCTTCCAACAAGAATTCTGTGGGAGCCAGAGTCATGCTAGTGAGCCCTTAGGGAACTAGGATCGAGCAAGCAGTTGAAATCCTCTTCCTCGTCATGAATAATCAGGCGAAGTACGAAGCCATGGTACCAGGCTTGCATCTCGCCAGGGAGTTGGGAATTTAGGATCTTAGAGCTTTCACTGACTCAATGGTGGTCGCGTCGTAACTCAGGGGAGAGTTTAAGGTGCACGACCCCGTTCTACATAGATACTTGGCCAAAGTTAAAGGCTTGATGGGAGATTTGCAATCCTTCTTCGTCGAGCATGTGCCCCGAGAGGAGAACTCAGAGGCAGACTATCTCGCCAAATACGGTCACAGGGCTAGAGGAACAGTGACAAAATTATTAATTTCGACCGTCCATCGAGGAAGGGGAGATGATGGAGATCAAACAAAGAGCTTCTTGGAAGGACCCGTTTGTTACATTCTTGATGGCTAGCCGTCTTCATGCCAATGAGGGACATCAGAGGAAGTTTCGGTACAAAGTTGCTTACTACTTGCTACATATAGGAAAGCTATATCGCAAAACCATTTCGGGCCCTCTAGCCAGATGCCTACCATAAGCTGAAATCCCTCGAGTGCTTGAGTAAATTCATTCAGGAGACTGTGGCAGCCATTCGGGGACTCGTACTCATGAGTAGAGGATTCTAAGGCACTGCTACTTCTGGCTTACCATTTGAAAGGATGCAAAAGCCTTCTCAAAGAAGTGTCCAAAGTGTTAACATTTCACACCTCTTCATTTGCAGCCAGATCAACAACTTCACTCAATCACCTCTCCCTGGCCCTTCGCCATCTGGGGAATGAATTTGATTGGCCCTTTCCCCTAAGTCAATGGTCATAGTAAGTTTGTTCTCGTCATGATCGATTATTTCTCTAAGTGGATCGAGGTTAAAGCTCTTGCCAATACCACATCTCAGATCATGAAGCACTTCATCTGGAGAGAGATTGCTTGTAGGTTCGGGATCCCTCTTGTCATCATCACTGATAATGGCCCGCAGTTTTCCAGCGTGGAGCTGGAAGACTTCCGCAAGCTGGTAGGGACGGATCTTCGATTCGCCTCTGTACATCATCTTCATAGTAATGGACTAGTGGAAGCCGCCAACATACCAATCATCAACCTCTTGAAGAAGAAGGTCACTAATCTGAAGGGCAACTGGGCGAAGCAACTACCCTAGGTACTATGGGCTCTGAGAACAACTCCTAACTCGATCACGGGGGAATCACCTTTTAAGTTATCCTACGGGTCTGAGGCATTCATCCCAATAGAATTTGAGGTTCAGAGCCCGAGGGTTGTAGCGGTAGGAGAAGGCAGTGAAGAATGGTGCCTTGAGAATGAAGATGCTTAGAAGCTCTCACTGGACTATATCTAGGAGCTTTGTGACTTAGCCTCCATCCGCCAAAAGGAGATCAAGAGGCGAATGAAAAAGCACTTCAACAAAAACATTCGCCTTAAGCACTTCCTGGCAGGAGACCTGGTCATGAAGAAGGTGGGCGCAGTAGGAAGGGCAGCTTCCATTGACAAGCTGAATCCTAACTAGGAAGGACCTTTCACCATTCAAGAAGCTATAGCCATTGGAGGCCATCGCTTACAAAATCAAGAAGGAGAGCTGTTGGGAAGTACCTAGAGTGGGGATGACCTAAAAAGGTTCTACCCCTAGCGGTAACATGTACTGACTATCTAAAATATTGTTTCTATTTTATTTATACATTTCCTCGGCCCCGGAGGCACAAGTGAATGTGAGTTGTCTTCTTTGTGTTGATCGTCTCATATTAGATATAAGCAATAAAATCCATCTCCACGATCAGTTTGGGAAACCAACATTTGATCTGATTCTCCTATAAATCCCAGGGCGGATGATGGGACGATGCATTGGGATTTAAGCATCCTTGTAAGACCGAGCCCCTACATTGACGATCGAGATCAACCCCCTTGAATGTCGGCCTAGCTACCCCCGATTGCATCTCTCCTCCGATTGGAGAAACTATTAGGAACAGGTCTGGACTCTAACCTCCTAAACTCAATGAAGGATCGACCTCACAAAGTGATACCTTGTGTAAAGACATCATCGATCTTTGAGAAGACTAAAAGACCCGCTCTTAGCGATTGTTTATCCTGCGAGGCAGGACGCGTCTCTGTCATTGCTAAGGTGGGATAGCCCGCCATGCTTTTGGAAGCAGCTGGGCAACTAAGCTCTGGAAGGTACGAGTTCCTGTAGGACCCCCCGAGGGCCGTTTCCCTTCACTTGTTCCCTGGCCTTTGTAGCTAGGTGGTAGAGTTGGAAGCGATCTCCACGATTAGGTTAGGAAACGAGCCTAGCTATGACCTGATTCTCCTAAAAATCCAGGGCATTCGATGGGACGATGTGTCAGGATTTAAGCATCCTTGAAAGACCGAGTCCCTATATTGACGGTCGAGATCATCTCCCCCCTTGTATATTGGTGTAGCTACACCCGATTGCATATCTCCACTGATTGGAGGAACTATCAGGAATAAGTCTTGACGCAAACATCCCAACTTAACAAAGAAAAGATCGTCGTTTCCTTAGAAATTTCCTTCGTCATCAAAGAAATTGATACATCTAATTATTTGGAAATCTCTTAAGTAACAAGGAGAGTGACCTCAACACCGATAGAAGTCCTCGTGTCGTGGAGTTGTTGTAGTCGGAGTTCCTGCACATGCTCCACCCATGCATATCGGCTACCAATCCCCTCAGGTGAGATAGATTCCTCGTGTGTGTTGTTGTTGTAGTCCGGTCCCCTATATGAGCTTCCCTCCTACAGGCTGACTACTTGCCCCCCAAGTCAACTCTCCACCTCTAGTTGAACTTGGATCATGTGAGCTATCGATTCTCCACCTCTAGTTGAGCTCGGCACCTGTGAGTTGTCGAATCTCTACCTACAGTTGAGCTTGGCTCCTGTGAGATTTCGACTCTCCACCTCTAATTGAGCTCGGATCCTGTGAGCTATCGATTCTCTACCTCCAATTGAGCTCGGCTCCTTAAGCTGTTGATTCTCCACCTTCAATTGAGATTGTCTCCTGTAAGCTGTCGAATCTCCACCTCCAGTTGAGCTCGGCTCCTGTGAGCTGTCGACTCTCCACCTCCAGTTGAGCTCGGCTCCTATGAGCTGTCGACTCTCCACCTCCAGTTGAGCTCGGCTCCTGTGAGCTATCGAATCTCCATCATCTATTGAGCTTCCTCCTGATTAGGTGTCAACTATATTCTCCACCTACAGTTGTGCTTTGCTCCTGTTAGGTGTCGATCAATTCTCCACTTCCAGCTGAGCTTCCTCCTGCTAGGTGTCGACTATATTCTCCAAATCAGTTGAGCTAGGATCCTATGAGGTGTACGACCATGCAAGTGCGAGCAATGATATGCGAGTATACATGTGTGACCATATAGGTGTGAGCAACGATGTACGAGCATATGACTGTGACCATGCAGGTGGGAGCAGTAACGTGCGATTATGCGGGCACAACTTTATAGGTACGAGTAACGTTGAGCGATTTTGTATGAACCAATATGCGAGCAAAGATTATGCACAATGAGAACTCAACCTCTCTGTGCCTATGAGCCTAACAAGCATCAACAACAAACGAGTATTCAAATGCAAAATAAGAGAGAATACAAAAAGAACATTGTACTATAAAGTGAGTATTACAAAAAATTTATATGTTACAAGTTTCTATCTTTATATGTTTGGACGCAAGAGGTCGCCGACAGACTAAAACTCATCGTTGCCAGTATCAGGCTTGTACTCCTCATCTCGGAAGATGACGTCTTCCTCAACGTCACTGTCGTCCTCATCATCCTCATCATCGCTGTTGTAATCGATGCTCTCTTCATTACTGCTGAACTAGCGCTGGATCCAGAAGCGGAGGAGAGGATGCAATCAGGCGAGTTAGACTCCTCAATGAGCATTCCTGGGATGAGGTTCGTGATTGTCAGGTGGTCGGCTTCTAGGCCAAGGAAGACGTCAATTCTTAACTTTGCGAGGACGACTTCCCACGTTGCTCGCACTATCATGCGGCGGATAGCAGACATCTCATCCCCGTGGAAGCGGATCCAGTTGCCCATCCTGTGAGGACTCGCCTCGAGCAATTGCTCAGCTAGATGAGTATCTGTGGGCTGAGGGCGAGATTCATCAACCACTGGGCGAGTATCCAACTTGGCGACCCGGATCTGCGTGATCTCTAACTCGTCCTTCGTGTCAGCGAGATCTTGCTCAAAGATCCTTTTCGCTGTCTCGATCTCATCAGCCAACGAGTATCAATAACTTCCATTCAAAAAAACCACCAAGTGAAATGGCGACTAAGTCATGCAGAGAAATGCGAGCTACCTCATAGTTCTTCCATCTGACTGATTGTATCCCCAAGTTGATCGCCTTTTGCAAGATGATCTTGAGCGTCTCCAGTGACTTGAGGATCCTCCTCGCAGTTTGATGGCCCAACTCAGTTGCTTGTAGGAATGCGCAGGCTGTTTGGTGGGCGAGCACCTCGGGGCTGAGATCTTGCACGAAATCGGCATCAACTTTCCCGTATAGCACGAAGGTGACGTCATAAGCCTCCCCCTTATCCTCCCAGTCTTCCGATCAGGCAGGGAGCATGGTACTCAGCGTCACCTTATGCTCGCCTTAAGCCTATGACACTAGCGGGCATCCGAATGCATCCTTGCCTCCGGGCCTAAGATTGTAGTTTGGGTGGTAGTACAACGCCATGACATCGACTGACAACTCCCTCCAATCGAAGAGCTTGTGGGAGATCCTTGCGCACTTCCTCATATGGTAGGGTACTTGGCTTTCTCCTTCTCCTTATCCAGCTTCTTCTATGAGGAGCCATCTTTATCGCCAACTCGTGACTGGCCCTTGGATCCTATGGGAGGTGGGATCACCTCGACCTCAGAAGGCGGGTTTACTAAACCCTGGTACAATGAAGTGACTTACTTCGCCAGAGGAAGTGGTTCTCGCGGAAGTGTGCGAGTAGCTGCAGAAGTGGTAGAACAGTTAGCAAAATCTCAGCAACGATCAGAATCAATCCAACAAATATGGAGATATCTCGCCAATTTATTTACCTTCACCAGGGAAGACCTTGTCCAGTGAGTTGACATTCAGACTCAAGTGGATGACGTCAAATTGCCGACCGCGAAAGGCTTCGAAGAGCTTCTCGTGCGTACCCTCAAGGATGGGTGGCAAGAAGGAGACTCTTGCTGGCTGGTTAGACCTACGCGACACACCTTCGAAGTTGCCGATGATGACGACCAGTTATTCGACCCACCGGTGTACCTTATTTGACGTGTCAACCAGGGTGCAGACGTGGGTTCTGAAGAAGATCACACCCTCGGCCGTCGCTGCAAAGGCAAATACCTTCCTGAAGATGGAGAGATCAAAGGAGATTTTCTCTTCCCGCTAGAAGCAGAGAAAACCCATGATCATTGCACTCCATTCAGGTTGATCTGGGCGGGGAAGATTCTGAAGTACTGCAGGATCTAGCAGTACTCTTGTCACAACGGAAGTCGCAGGCTGACTTCTAAGTGGCGGAGGGACAGGACTATCTCACCCTCGAGGAAGGTGTTTTGTTGCTCGGTCCGGGCGGGGAGCCTGGCCAAGTATTCCTCTGGCAGATGCCTCTTGCAGAAGTTCTCTAAATCTCGCTCGGTCACGACAAACTTCTTGAAGAAGGCTTCAGTGAAGTTGATCGCATGAGCTTGTCGATGAGTGTTAGCGTCGTCACTAACCATTTTGATTGAGAAAGGGTGAGAAAGAGCAAAGAATGGTGAGGAAAGTTTGAGGAGAAAGAAGGTGCGAGCAAGAACAAATACTCGCGAGCAAAGTTCAGAAATCGTAATAGTGTACTAAAGGCTCATCTACCTCTTCTATTTATAGGAAGAGGCTAGGGGTATATATATCAACGTCACACGAGTATCAACCTAAGTCGCGTGCTAACCAAGAGATTGGACCTAGTTACGAGCTGTATATCGTGCAACATCATTCAGAAGATCGTCAGATCGCCAAAACCTGCATAGATAACTCAAGAAATCACAAAAAGACGATGATTATCAACATAGAGCAATAGCTTCAACATAAACAAATCGACAAGAAAAATGCGAGATACAAACTCGGCACATTAAATCAAAGAATTTTCCAGTTCAGTACAATGTTGTTAGTGGCGAGGACAAATAGAAAAAAAGAAAAATCTAAGTCCTGGAAGGCCACTGCTCGGGAAGAGATGGATGTCACCCGACCCAGCTCATCTCACGCGCTCGTCGATTGTGCTCGCTGGACACCACCATTGCATCGTCGTCTCGACGCAGCTGGTCCTCCGTCATTGCCAATCACCCAACTGTTCCCATACTCGCCCGCATATTGGCCAACTCCTCTTGATGTAGCTATAAGAGATGATCGGTCATCAATAATCGCTGATCCAACTCGTTGATCTTATATAAGCGTGCCTCATAAGCCTCCAACCAGTCCTATAGCTCTTCCATCTTCGCCATCCTCACCTCCAGTGCTGATATCCGGTGATGAGGCTCACAGATGGCGAGTTGGTCGAACTTGGCCTCTAGCTCGATGTAGGAGCGGGCGGTTGTATGGTTGTACTCGTTAGTAGAGAACCCGTGGGCATCAATAAAAGCCGCTCTAAGGGTTGCAGGGTGACCTGTCAAGACAAGAAGAATTCGTCGAATCAGTTAGAAGCCAATATCAGCAGACCAGACCAATTCAATAGTAGGCGAGCTACCTTACCAAGGGCATCAAGACCGGCGAGGGGACGGGCTGAGGCAAGATGGTTTTTGTGGGCCCGACGATGAGCTTCCCTGGTGCTCGAAAGCCTGCCCTAATTCATGGCCTTTAGGGTTGCAAGCTCCAGTCTGTGACTGGAAATAGCTCGGCCTCCTTCTTCCGGATTTCGCGAAGTGCTCTCCGGTGGAATCCGAGGAATCGTAGTTTCAGGGCATATTTCGGGGCGAGCTTCGTTGATCGACAACAGAGGAGGAGGTGGAGGAAGAGGAGTAGTCTCCCTTGATTGTGGTGAGCTTGCCAGAGGAGGAGGTGGAGATAGAGGAGAGGTCTCCATCGGCAACGCCGAGGTGGTCGTAGGGTGAGGCTCTTTGCTCGCCCCAGGTTGCGAGGTCTTCGACACTGGGAGATCCTTTATCCTTGCCTTATGAACTTATTTTTCTGTCCCCTTTTTAGGACCTTCATTGATCCTAACAGTATGCCCGGATCGAGGCTATTGCGAGCTTCGAGGGGGAACAGTGGAGCTACTCGCCGAGGAGTGACATCCAGGTGCTCACCAATGGTAGTCAGCGGAGGAGCTTCAAGTACAAAATAAAATTTAGCAAGGTAGAAACGGATTGACCAATGACTTATATAGCCTTGGATAACAAACTTGCGAGGAAGCGAGATCTGTCTCCAGCTGTGCCTAGGACCTGGCGAGTTCTGGGCCAGGTGGTGAAGACGACAAAGGGAGGAGAGAAACTTCAGAAGCAGATTGCTCGAGAATGTCGCTCAACCCGAGGTCGTCGAGGAGCTTCTAGGTGTGTGTTGGAAGGTTGGGATGGTCAGCCAGGGAGGCAACATCCTCGGTAGGAGGAGGTGAGCTTTCAAACTTGGAAGCAAGTAACTTCTTCAACTTCTTCTTCAATTTCTTCTTCTTTAGTGGAGGAAGATTGGCAGCGACCTCGCCTTCTCGTGACCTTTGTGGCCTTATAGGCTTGAGGAATCCAGACAAGGCATCCATGATCGCTTGGTAGACATCCTCGGCAGACTTCGACATCGCATGCGATTTCAAAAGGCGTGCCTCAAAGACCAGCCACCCCCTATTTATAGAGTTCAGTAGGCATTCATCGGTCGTGAGTAACTCAGATACTCGCTCAAGTAGCTAGTCGAATACGTATTGTTTGTTTCTTTCCGAGCTCCTACGTCGCTCAAAAAGAGTGGGGATTGTATACAACTCATATTCATCGAGGGTGGAATCCTCTAGAGCCAGGTCAGCAAGAGTCAAAGTTAGCAAGTCAAGATAAAAGTTAGAGACAATACGCAAGACGACAAAAGGCCTGGACAAGTATGGAGAGCTCCACTCGCATACTTGCCAGGTAAGCCACTAGGTCGGTTACTCGCCCAGCCGAGCGAGCTCCCCTAAGAAGTCGCCTAGTTGCCAGGGTGGGGCTATAAATAAGACCCCCTCCCTTTGGATTTGCTTATAAATATGACCCCAGGGTTACGAGGAGACGGACTTCAGAATCTTGTTAAAGATTTCGAGCATCTCATTTCCTAGACTTCAAGCTGAACCTTTGGATCCTTTCTTCAGAGAGATAGGTTGCGAGCTAGCGACTATCCCTCTTAGTCGCAGTAACTTAGTTGTCTGCCAGTCTACCTCATATCTTGCTCGACCATTTTTAGTTGTGGAGGGGAAGCCACTTCTAAGCATCTAGGTACGTGGTGGGACCTCCCTGCCGCAGCGCCTGAGGTCCTTTTTTTGTTCGACTATTTATGCATCCAAGCCCATTAGCCATCGAGCCTGAACGCTGAGCTAGTAATCTCAAACTGCCTTGATCCAAATTTTTGAGTAGGGATTTTCCTAGCTTCAACATTATGGACGAATATATATAAGCATATTATAATGAGTTTGACTACAAGATACCTGCAATGACGTCCTGTGGGTCTATCTCCTGAGTCATATCCAAAGAAAACACATGCTCTCGAGCGGGTATAGGCTTCCTTCCTTGACCATGTCCACGTCCTCATTGAGCTATTGGAGGGAATACAGGATGATTTTGAACATTCCCAACCAAGTGCTCCCTTGACTGCTGATATGCCTGAGTCTGCTAGGGTGGGAGTAGTGCTAACCGTGGGGACGGATGCTCCATCATAAAATTCTGATGGACACATCGACCTCCTCCTCCTTGGTTTCCTTATTTGCCTATGGTAAACTGCCTCCTCCTACTGGGACCTGCCTCTATTACACCGCATGCTGGTCTCTTTCCACTAGTCTTGATCCCAAGGTGGTCCTCCTCTAATCTTTTTGCCATGTCTATAATCTGAGCAAGGCTTGAGTCAGCTATAAACAAGAGAGCCTGCCTCAGGGTGTCTCACAAACCCTTGTAGATTCGCTTCATGTAGCTACAATCATCCAATTCATTGCGTCAGCAAACCTGGAAAGGTGCTGAAACTCCCATTGGTACTCCACAACTGATTTAGATCCTTGCTTCAGCTATAGGAACCTTTCTTCGAGTTTATCGCGTGCAATAGAGGGAACGAAGTGCTCTAGGAAAGCATCAGAGAACTCACTCCAATTGATGTCAGTGTAAACGTGTCCTTCAAAAGTGGAGCCTATAAGAGACTTCCACCACCTTTTTGCGTGCGATTCTAGGATGGAAACTGCTAAGGTAACAACCATGATGGCTGGGCATCGGATCCCGATCATCAACTCCTGTACTAAATCAAACCGCTCCTCCGTGAGAAAGGCCGACTCTATCCTGTGATAAACAGGCGGAGAGAGAGCTCGGAAGGTGCTCAGCCAGTTGGAGCACGGGGCCTGTTGCTACACCGGGACTTGCTGAGACCTGAAGGCATCTAAAATCGCAGTTAGGGTCTGTCACAAGTCCAACCGCTAGAAAAGACTAGGAATCAGAAGAACATGAGTGCCCGTCGCTGGCTCTATATGTACCGTTATCTACGTACATAGTACAAATTTAGGGTTAGGTTGGCTAAATATAAGATAACAAGTGGACATACTTAGTGTGAATCACAAATGGGCATACCAACTACACCATTTCCGGCCTTTAGCAACACTTGAAAACTGTTGCCTAAAACTGCAAAGTGTTGCCAAAACATCAAAAACTGTTGCCATAGGGGTGTCTCAAATAGGCGTGTTGCCAAAAATCTAAGGCAACAGTTTGCATACCTTTAGGCAACAGTATGCAAAAACTGTTGCCTAAACCCTTAGAATAGGTAACAGTTTTTTGATTGACCTATTGCAACATTTTAGAACTGTTGACATGTACTGTTACAATTAAAAAACGTTGCCAAAAACTACAAAGGCAACACTTTAAAACTGTTGTCAAAAAATTGCGCTTTTTTTTAAAAAAACGCCAATGCCGCCAGAGGATGTTGAGCGTAACATATAATGGCATATTTAGAAAACAAAACTTAAATGACAGACGTCTTCATATTTATTTCTATTAATATTTAAATAATTTTAAAAAATTCAAAACATAATTTTCAAAAATCATGGATCCAATATAAGTACAACCATCATCATGATTCAAAGCATGATGGCGCTGCCACTCATATATGAAATACAAAGCAGGTCGAGTAAAACTATGAAATGTGGTTTAACAAATTCAACTTAAGGGAAATTCAATAATGCATAAGAATCATTTAAATTATTATATGAACAGCATCTATAAGGCATTTTATAGAAAAAAGTAAACAGTACTACAATTATGCTACAAAGTAACACCTGACATTCCAAATTTTAATGATGCTATTTAACACAATACTTTAGAAGTATAGAATATAATATAGCCAATTCTAATAATGTTCATAATGTTTACTATGTCAAACACAAGCATCTGACAGTTGAACAGTATCTCAAAACTATGGCACTATCTGGCGGGCTGGCAGCTTGTCGGTGCATCGCTGTTGGAGCCGGAACGGCTTTAATCATTAGTGTGGAACGATAAAGGCAAATTTTTGGCATTCCGTGATCTGTCTCTGACTGGAAGCAGGGGCTCCTGCGGCATTCTTTCCTCCGCCATCCATCATTGGTGCGAGCCGGCACGCTAAACAATGTCTATGTCATAGAGTGGCAACTGTTATTGTTTGTAACATACCATTATGCCAATGCTATAAAGCAAAACACTAGCTTACCACTGTCAGTGAGTTGCATCTGAGTGATTGTAATATACCACAATGTCATCACTGGGCAAAGAGCAACATCTGACATTGTTTCTAGCCACCCCACTAGAAGCACTGCAGTCAAAACTTCCTTGATCAATAACTGCACTAATGAAATTATGACATTCTTCTTTTGAATCTCCTACATCTGAATGGACTTTTCCACGTGCCATTTTCGACTTTGTTGAAGGTGCTTCTGCTACAGATCTTTTAGACCACAGTGGTTCATCAGAATTCACTATTCTAACAAAGAAGTTTGAACGTCTAAAGCTTTCTAATAGTGCTTCAGTCTTTTGCTTATGGCCCTCCTTCTGAAGCAAATACTTGGTTACAGTTGTATCCTGCTCAGGATCCAGATTCTCTGCATTGTACAAAGTTTAAACATTGTTTTCACTTAAACCAGTATCTCTGTTCAGATTGCCACAGGCAGAATAATTGATACCTGAACTTTCATTCTGATACCTCCTTTTCTGCGAAGAATTATTATTTTTTTAACATGGTAGCAGAAAATTTAAATGGATTTATGATTCCTTCATCATGCTTAGCTGCTGATAAGCATACCAATATATAAAGATGTTCACCTTAAGATGAAAAGTATGTCAGATTAATTTAGAGAGGACCAAATTACTGCAATAACCAGGTTAGATAGCTACCAGAGAAAACAAAAGACCTGTCCAAAGAGCGCAACTGTAGTATATCTGAGGCTTCAAACCAATCATCAGGAATTTTACCAGCAAATAGAAGGAAAGAAAAAAATATCAACAACAACATATATAAACCAGGCTGGACAGCAATGAGGGGCCATTTGTGGGCGTGGTGGGCTGGACTGATAGGAAGGTGGGATGGCCGGCTGGTTATTGGAGTAAACCAGGCTGGTGGCCTATTTTGGAAGGTGGTCGGCCAGGTTTGGGGGGCTGAGGAGGGGGGGGGGGGCAGCCTGTGGAGGGGTGTCCGGATGAGGCCCTGGAGGTGCCAGGTGTTAACAGTGTGTGAACACCACCTCCTTCTAACTATGTTAGTCTTAGTTTGATGTTTTTAAAAAAACATTTTATAATCAAAAGCAAGCCATAACTATAACAGAGTTCATACAAAAAGAATTCCACACACCTCAATCAAAACTTAATGGGCCAAGTTTCATATACATCCATCTCTCTTGCCATATGAATTGTGCTGTACACAGCATGAACATCAATGGTAGAAGCCGTTTGGATGGTATGCCAATGGTAATTGGCATACCATCCAATGGTAATTGGCATACCATCCAAACTCAAATTTGGAGTGGGCAATATGACAAAGTAAAATATGTTTCGAGTCTGATTGAGCTCTAACAAACCACAACTTGAGAATTCTTCTCTGCTAAAACATCAATTAGGAGTGGGCAATATGACAAAGTAATGCCTTTGTAGCTGAAAAAGTATGAACACTTGTGAGAGACCAACATAAATCAGTGAGAATGGAGAAGGTGATTAAGCTGAAATAAATAGACATGTTTAGATATTAAAAAGAAATCTGAAAACATTGAGCACATGGTTCTCTTAACCGCCCAAATCAGCCAGGTTTCTCACCCAAACATTGAAGAATGCATCACTCGAGGTTTAATTTTTATTCCTCTTTTTGTTTGTTTTAACATTTATTAAGGGCATCATTATAACTTCTATGTACAACATGAAGGAATCTTAATTCCTAACCCAGGTTAATGAAATGGAAAACTCCAACTCATACAAATTCTAGAGCTGATATCTGATTTAAATTCTAATAAATCAGATATACGCCATTAGTAATCACACTTTATGATGACCAATAAACTGGAAATTTTAAGGAGAATCTTGATAACATGAATCTTGATTTATGAACTAATGGTTTTTGTCTGATTTATTAGAAGTTAAATCAGATATGGCCAAACATCTGAAAGCAAGGGACTACTGCTAAAAAATGGAGTCATGTTTCTTTGCAAAAGAAATCAACATAATTTTTTTTACAATGATTATTTTGATCTAGCAAAAAATATTAGAAGTAAGAAAATACTTCTAGAAGTAAGAGTTGTGGAGTCATAATGTGCACAATTTAAAACCGAAATTATGATGTTAAAGATCTTTATATCTGCAATTCCATCCCCACAACTTAGGACTGCATTGAACAAAAAAAATAGTAAAAAAAATCAAATATAGAAAATGAAGGGGGAGAGAAAATAGATGTGCTAAATGGTAAACATTAGATGCACTTGCAATTATAGGTAATATAAACCTTTGATGAATCAATCAAACTACTGTAGATTCAAAACAAAAGTGATTTTCAACAACCGGAGTGCATTTGAAGGAATGATATCAATGTAGAGAGCACGAGCAAGCTTAGATCGAGGCATGAAGTAACTTACCTATATCCCCCAAATGAGCAAGCCAGCAAGTCGAAGCGGGGAGTTCAAGAATCGGGAGTGAGTACTGCAGCTTCCAAGCTTAAAAGAAGGAGTGCATTCAAGGGAGTGACGTCAACATAGAGCGCAATCCCATACTCAGATCTACCCCAATATGAGCAAATGGAGTAAAAGCTTCAGCATAAGTAGATTACCAAATAACATGCCCACATAGCACATTCCATCAGAGCAAAAAGTAAATTTCAGGTAACTGTACCAACATCACATATGTAGTTATGAAGATTTTACACTATATAAAAACACATACAGAAAGAAGAATATAAGGGTGGATCATTTCAAGGATTGAGATGTAGGTGAACCAAAAACTTGATCCAGGAGGTAGAATACACAACAAGCTGAGGTGGAATATTAAATTGATAAAGCCAAAGAAATAGTTAACTAGAATGAGATTTGAACATGAGGATTTCTAATATAAATCAGTATATTGAGAGATCTATGTCATTCGGGCTTCATAGCTACAAGAAATAGAGCTTAGTTTTGAACATAATAGGAGGAAATAAAGATATCAACCATAAAACTTCCTATTTACAGAACTATCATTATGTGTGTTTAAGGAAGCAAAAATATTCATAGTCCATCATCGAAACAGGCATCTGAATCGACTTGAACATCAAAAAATCTTCATAGTCCATCATCGACCTCCTCATTTGCCTCCAGAATATCAAGAACTTTCTGCACAAAATGAATAAATAAATATAATATGATTATACTAAAATTATATAAAGATCTATAACACTATACCTCCCCAAAATTTGGAACATGTGTGGATGTAGAAGAATGTGCATGTGGTGCACCCACTACCTTTTGTGCACTATTTGCGTCGCCGGGAGATGAACCCAACATATCTTCCAATGATTCTATATCAATTCCTGCTTGGTTGCTTTGTTGCAACATAGTCTTGAGCACACCTTTTAATTTGTTTAGTGAATTTTCCATATTATGCATTTTTTCGTTCAGTAAAAGGACTTCTTCATTGTGCATTTTTCTCAGAGCAGCAATCTCTTCCTTTTGCTTCAAAGACGTTTGTGTAACACCTTTCCCAAAACAACGCATTGATCCAGGATGTTCTTTCCCAAACACGGCTTGAAATGCTTCTGCATTAGTTTCCTCATTGTTCATAATAATATCCTGAAGTTGAGACTAATAAAAAATTGAAATAAGGTTAATATATATAATTAACTTGAATAATGAGGAACTAATGCAAATTATAATTTTATTAATAATAATATTTAACTTACAATTGCATTATTAGTCTCCAAGTCCAACTCCTTTCCCTTACTGCCTTTTCGGGTTTCAATAAAAATTTCAGCTTGAGTGGGGTCTTTCTTCTCCTTTAGACGCTACAAGTGCAAAAAATTAAATAAATATGATTTGAAGTAATAAATTCAATTAAAGAGCTGTATACCATTTTTTCGCGAACTACAGCAAATGTTTTGGGTCCCATTCGATGCCTCCACTTTTGTATTGTTGTACTTTGAGTATTCCTTTCGCTGATTGACTATACATTTGATTAAAAATATTAGAATAAATATATTTACAAGACAAGTAACAAAGAATAACTTTTAATCTTACTTTGATATTTTCCAAACTCCAAAAATGGCAAAGCTTTTTAAATTAAGCCTCTGGCACCTTTACAGGACGATTTTTGAGTCTATCAGTCATATTAGAGTAATTCAGAAAATGATTCTTCTTAATTATGTGTTTATATCGTCTCCAAGCATCTCTAACAGCAATCTTTACCCAATTTTTTGCTTCATCTGGCAAAATAAACTTCGACTACAAAGTCCAAAATAAGAATGAGTGTTTAAATCATATAATTCCATACGAGTAAAAGTAAGAAAATAAATACACACAAATACCTTAGTATAATTCCATACACGCTCTATGTTCTCATTTGGCATGACTTTCCAACTTGTGTAAATCAAAGGACAGAAAGTTGAATTTCTAGCCAATGTGCCTAAGAATAGACTTAAGTCAGATACAACAGAATCAGTAGGCCCTACAGGCTGACCTTCTTCATTTATTGTCACTTCTTCACGATCCTCCAAAGTTCTTGCATGAATATTTTTGCACATTATTTTTCCACGAGTTATTTTTATCGCTAGTCCTATTAATAATGTACGCACATTCACATAATTTAATATGAAGTAAATACAAAGAGAATTAACGCTTAAAACAAAAATAAAATTGTATACATACCATCTTCTTTATTTGGTTGTGCAACAATCCCTTCTTGACTATCTTTATCAACTTGAAGTGACTCAGTTCTCCCACTAGATTGTCCCTGAATTTGATTCACTTTTAGTGAAACATGTAGATTTCCTCCTTCATGAGAAACCCCATGAAATTCAACAAACTCATCAATTAACATTGATGGGCATCTCTTGTTCCTCTTAACCTTATCATTGAGACTTTCCTCTATATTATTGCATTCCTGGGACACAGTTGTAATGATAGGAACTAGTTGTTGTACTTTATTTTGATCAAACTTGTCATTAACCTCTTGTTCTTTATTTGATGTATTTCTTCGAAGACTTCTATGCAAAACATCAGCTTTCTCTTGCTTAATTTGACGGAACTTTCTTGCCAACTCAGCACTAGATCTTGCTTGAATAGGCAAGTCAAAACCACTTGTTCTATCCAACCTTTTGCCATTCCCTTTAAACATCAATTTACTCGTTCCTTCCTTCATTCCTGAAAGCTGAAATTAAATAAAAAACTTTTTCAGCATTATCAAATTTGCAATAAATAGAAGAAAACGATTTTGTAAATGAATAAATAAATGAATATTACCTAATTTGTATTATCACTAAAAATAGAAGCAGCATCAATTTCATTTTCACTTTCAAAAATGGCCTCATCATCGACTCTTGCGTGTTGAACATGAATTTCAGATAAAGGCAATTCAATAATATCATCTGGTACATCTTCCCTAGCCAAATCAACTTCATAATCATCCTCTTGTATAGCAATATTTATTGAAATTTCAGGTACTTCTTGGGTGTTGGAATTTGAATTATCTCCCATCTCAAATGAGTCCCTTGGATGTACTTTCAAAACATAGTGTTTATTTTTATTAAAAGAATCTTCAACATAAAAGCATTGTTGTACTTGAGATGCTAGAACAAATGGATCATTCTTGTAACATTCTTTATTAAAATAAACACATGTCATTCCATACTTGTCCTCTTCAGCCTCAAACCACACACAATTGAATAAAACGTAATTCAAATGTCCATAATAATCTAACTCTATGATATTGGTTATTGCGCCATAATATGTCATACATATTGTTGCAGGATTTTCATCCCTAATACTTTTAAAGCTTGGGGTTACTGCTTCCAAAGTTACACCACTGTTTTGAGTTTTCCTCCTTGCATCACGTTTTCTTGTATGAAATCTATATCCATTAATAATATACGCAGAGTACATTTTTGCAACATTATTTGGTCCCCGAGATAACTCCTTTACCCAATCATGAACATCATCATTCATGGCACGTGTTTCAAACCACTGAATGAAATCATCTCTTTGATTTTTACCTTTGCTCCATGTACTTCTTTTTTTACATTTCTGAAGATAAAGCTCATGCTCTCTACAAAAGAAATATAACATTTTAACACAAATGTATTTCAATTTGTTGAAAATATAAAATATTATAGCAATTAAATGATATTACCTTATGTAATCTTCGACTCCATCAGAATTAAATAAAATGTAACCATGAGCTTGATTTTGAGACCTTTGATCAAGAGATCGAAAAGAGAGTCCTCGCCCCAACAAAATAACCAGTGTTTGGAAATTCACAATTATTTCGTGTCATTCTATTCATCTGTGTATCTACATCACTAGATAGATATCTTGAACAAAATATCAAAGACTCCTTGGCCAAATATGCTTCAGCAATAGAGCCTTCTGGGCGACTCTTATTACGAACAAAAGATTTTAATTCGCCTAAATATCTTTCCATATAATACATCCAACGAAACTGAACTGGTCCGCCTAATCTAACCTCATTTGCAAGGTGGATCGGTAAATGGACCATTATGTCAAAAAAACTAGGAGGAAAGATTCTCTCAAGCTGGCAAAGTGTTTCAGCAATCTCTACTTCCAAATGATCTACACTTTTCGGCTCAATAACCTTTTGACATAAACAACGAAAGAAGGAACAAAGCCTGATCAAAGGAATTGCAACTTGATTAGGTGTTACGCCTCTTATTGCTATTTGTAGCAAAAAATGTAGTATAATATGAGCATCGTGACTCTTGTACCCAAAAATTTTTCCTTCTTCAACATGCATGCATCGCGAAATATTAGAGGCCATACCATCAGGGAATTTGACATTCTTTAAAACACCATAAAAAATAGATTTCTCTTTTTTTGTTAGGGAGGAACAAGCCTTCGGGAGCTGAGTTCTTTTTCCATCACTTGTTGCCTTCAAATGAAGCTTCTTTCTTATCCCCATATCTTGTAGGTCCAAACGAGCCTTTGCATGATCCTTTTTTTCCCTTCAATCTCTAGAAGGGTCCCAATTATATTATCAAATATGTTTTTCTCAATGTGCATAACATCAAAATTATGACGTAAAGCATTATCTTTCCAATATGGCAATTGCCAGAAGATGGTTTTTTTTTCCATGGGCCAAGATTTTTTTTCTTATCATTCTCTGTGAATACGTCAGGAAAGTCTTGTAAATCTTCTAAAATTCTTTTTGAACTTAACAAAGAAGGTGCATGTCTATATTCTGTCTTTCCATTAAAAGAAATTTTATCAGATCGCCACGCATGATTCGAGTTCAAAAAAGCCCGGTGGCCCATATAACACATCTTTCGACTATGTTTCAAATAAGTAGAAGACGTTTCATAATTACAAGCAGGACATGCTAACCTTCCTTTTGTGATCCAACCAGATAACATAGCATATGCAGGGTAGTCACTAACTATCCACAAAAGAGTAGCACGCATCAGAAATGTTTGATTTTTGGAAACATCGTATGTTTCTACCCCAACATCCCATAATATTTGTAGCTCCTCAATTAGTGGTTGAAGGTACACATCAATAGCATTTCCAGGTGACCGCGGTCCAGGAATAAGCAATAACATCATAAAATTTTCGGGTTTCAAGCACAAATTTGGAGGATAATTATATATTGTTAATACCACAGGCCATGTGCTATGTGATAGACTCATGTTGCCAAATGGATTAAACCCATCACTTGCCAATCCAAGTCTTACATTACGAGTTTCAAGAGCAAAATCTGGGTGATTCGCATCAAAATCTTTCCATGCTTGTCCATCAGCAGGATGTCTTAACTTACCATCCTTGGAACGCTCTTCTGCATGCCACCTCATTAAATCAGCAATCTTTGAACATGTATAGAGTCTTTTTAGTCTTGGAATTAATGGAAAATGTCTTAGCACCTTTGCAGAAATTTTCTGACTTTTCTTAAATACCTCAGACTCACAATTCACTTCAGGGTATACAATCCACCGAGATTCACCACAAACATGACAAGTTTCATCTTTCTCATGCTCTTTCCAAAATAACATGCAGTTATTTGGACAAGCGTCAATTTTTTTATAATCTAAGCCTAGGTCACATATCATAGATTTTGTTTTATTGAAAGAGAGAGGGATGTTTAAGTCAGGCATAGACTCTTTCAATAATTGCAGGAGAGATGTAAATGATGCATTGCTCCATGCATGAAGACATTTTAGTAAATACAACCGAATAGTAAAAGATAATGTAGAGAATTTTTGACAACCCGGATATAATTCCTGATTTGCTTTCTCAACAAGTTTATAAAACTTCTTTGCATCTTGAACTGCATCTTTAAATGTCTCAGACAATAAGCCATCAATATCATCAGAAGATACATTAGCATTAGTGTCTTGATCAAGATCCATACATTTAATCTCTTCCCCATGGTAAATCCAATCTTTATAGCCTTTTACAAAACCCTTACTTATCAAATGGTCAAACATCGTGTCTCTTTTACCCCATACTTCATTGCAACAGATAGGACATGGACATAAAATCTCTTCTCCTTCGTACAACCCTTTACTGAATGCAACATCCAAGAAATAATTAACACCATTAATATAATCTTCACCGAAGCGAGGCAAATTAATCCACTCCTTTCTCATCATATTTTGCTTTCAAACCTTGAATAATGGCAATACCTACACATATACAAACACAAAGAAAGACATATAAATTACATTATAACGCATACATAAATTCACACTTCAATACATACACTTACATACACACTTCAATACAAAATAGACATACATACACACACCCTAAACATATATAAATACACATACACACACACAAACATATATAAATACACATACACACACATGCAAATACAAAGAGATTTTGGTAATTGACTCCCTTGGATGTGGCCGGTTTCTTTTGTACATCAGAGGGATATAATTGTGTGTGACACGCATACATACATATATATAAATATATATAACCTTACAAAAATACACATATATATAAACTCGCATACATTTATATATCAACTCACATACATATATATAAACACACATACATATATATAAACACACATACACACATATATATAAACACATACACAAATATTCACACAACACACACAAATGCAAACACACATAACAACCACACACATGCACACACACACACACACACTTATACATACACAATTACACATGCACACACACTTATACATACACATTCGTAGATGCAAGAGAAATACTCAAATAAATCAAAACAAATCATTAAAATTAATCTCCCCCCAAGGTTCAACGAAGAAAGCAAACCAGAAAATAAATCAAAACAAACCATAGATTGATAGAACAAGTCATGGACAAATCATGGATTCAACAAATAAAAAAAAACAAAGCATATGCAATTAACTAATTAAGCATGGACTGCAAGAGAAATACTCAAATACTTTTATAATTTGTTTGCTTGTTTCAGTTGCTTGAGTGAGTTGTAATTATAATACCTCATACCTTTGAAACTGTAAGGAAAACATTGAATCTACTCTAACACTAAATATGTTGGTGGCTACCTCCACACACTGTAATTATGCACACACTGTACTTATGCATGCACTTATACATACATTGATACATACACATACATACTTAAAAATACAAAGACACACACACACACACACACATACACACACACACACACACACACACACACACACACACACACTTATACATGCACACACATACACACACCATGCAAGCACAAATGAATTCATATGCACACTCCCATCAACACAAACACAAATACATGCACAAAACCACAACACACTAACAATAATACACGCATCCACACAAACACACCAACGAATTTAACACGCATACACTTACAACTATACACATACACAAAAAAAATTCATATGCACATACGCACATACACACTCATCCACAAACATACCAACACACCAACACACCAACAAATTCAACACAAAGGACCAAAAATGATTTACAGTTAATTGCGGCATTGCAAGATGTTGAGATGAAAAATACCTCGGGCGTACAGTAAATGATGGCAGCCGGCCAGCAAAACACAAATAACTCCCAAAAATCAATACCATAATACTCCCTTGACATGAAATCCATCATCGATGAAGAGAAAAGAAGGGGAGAAGAGGAGAAAATGAGAGCTTATAGTGTAGTAGAAGAACCTAGGGGACAACTTCAAAACTGTAGCACCAGCCCAACAAAGCACAACTGAAGATAAAGCTCTTACAACTCCGATCCGAAAAATGGCGAGAATAGATGGAAGAGTTCTTGCAGGAATGGCTGGAGAGAAGCTTGCCCATGCGGGAGGAAGATCGCTGCACCGGACGAAATGGCGGGGAAGAGCGCAACACGGGAGGAAGGAAATGGATAGTCGGGTTCCGAGGGTTTGTGACTTATAAATATCGTTTTTATAAATTTAATTTTTTAGGTAATAATTAGGGGTGTGAGAATAGTAATTTTTATTAAATTGAAAATGATTAGACAACACTTTTAATGTGTTGCAAATTTATTTTTAAAGAGGCAACATATCATAATTGTTGTGTAAAGTGAATTGTCAAGTGCAACATTTCAAAAATGTTATCTATAAGGGATTAGAGAACAGTTTTTGAATGTTGCACAGAAAGTGTTGCCTAAAATGCTAACTTATCGCAACACTTATAAACTGTTCTCTATTTAAGGTTTAGACAACATTTTTCGAACTGTTGCAAAGAGAGTGTTGCTTAAGACTAAAAATGTTGTAGTGTGCGGGGTGACGCCACTGTTCAATGAGTTCTTTATCGCTGGATTATTGAAAGCTGATACCAATTAACTCGGGCTTGGGGTGCACTGATGTCAGGCTTGCACCTAAGCTAGGGAAGGGCCGACTCGACGCCAGGCATTGAGTGCACTCGATGAATGAGTCGAGTGCCAGTTGTCTAGTTATTTTCCCTGTTATTTGATGTATCTGAATGAGAACCGATTGATCCGGAAGTAGGAGGGACCCTTGGGTTTTTTAAATAGTACATTTATGGCCTCTTGTCACTCCAAACCATATTTTATGTTATAACCAAGTTTGGTTCAATAGGAGAGTGACACATGGCTTGGGAAGTCATTCCTAAGCATGTTAGCCACTAATGGTCAGTCAAATCAGCCACTTTTTCTCCTCGTATCATCCTTTGTTCTTGAACAAGAGTTTCACCAGAGACTTTAGTTTTCTTCCTCCTTCATCAACTCTTGAGCCAACCATCCTCTTTGGAAGAGACAATCTTAGAGCAAGATCCCCGGAGACCACCACTGTCATGACACTAAGGAGACAAACTCATTCCATGACACTAAATCAGGCGAGCTTCCTACCCTCTCCCTCGATGCTAGAACCTTAGATCTAAAATTAGGAGAGACGTCGGCTCAAGAGAGATTGAGCTTGGCGAGTTTAATGGAGTTTTCTAGGAAGAGACTGCGCTAGAACTTCCATTCTAATGACGTCATTCATAGTGATGTTAACTTCAATCAATTGCTCTCTTCAATACGAAGATGGCGGACTTGATCATGTGAAGAATGGTGGTATTTTGAGGGAGAAAAGGAGGAGAGAAGGTGAACTTGTAATAGGTCTGTGCTGGAGGAAGAAGATTAAAAGATGCTGTCCATATGTCTTAAGATTCATGTAGATTTTTTCCTAAAAACCTAAACCCTAAAAAACCCAAGGGTTCCTCCTACTTCTAAATCAACCGACTCTCATCCGAATACATTAAACAACGGTGAAAAGAACAGGACAACGGACACTTGACGCATTCATCGAGTGCACTCGATGCCCGACGTCGAGTCAGCACTTCCCCGACTCAGGTGCAATCCTACCCATCAGTGAACCCCGAGCCCGAGCCAACTCACTTGACTCAAAAATGCGCACAAGGGGTCTAGTAGGAATCAGGACGTTATAAAAGATTTCCTAGGAAGTCAGTTTAGTCAAACTCATGAGATGCAACGACGACTGAAAGTCGAAGTAACTTCGATTGGATGTCAGCATAACTTTAGATGTTAAGTCGACGCACCTCCAAAGCAGAAGAAGGCACATGTGTCGTTAAGATATCGACGCAACGTTGGGTATTTGGTCAAATCAACAGAGTTTTTTTAAAGGCAAATCACGACGCACTTTCCACTAGAAGTCGATGTAGCGTAGAATTAAATACAGAATGAAAAATTTAGAAGATCTGTCTAGAGTTATTTGAAGATGATTATTATAGAATTCTTTTGAAATATCAGAACTGTTAGAAGAAGGTTTAAGGGAAGAATTCTCTACATAAATTCTGAAGATATATATTAAAGATTTTTGAAGAGGTCGACGTGATTCAAGAAGACAAAGATAGAAGGATGTTATTCCTTTCTTTTTGAAGATAATTCCTTGTTATGGAGAATTCAAAATTGTCTAAGGATTGATATACTCAAATTTCAATAAGGACAATACATAACAACAACAACATAGAAACAACACAGAGAATTCAGATAGTGGCACATCAGTTCTTCTTCCTCCTCTTTTCTTTACTGCTATAATAGAAGAACTAAAAATAATCTAAAAGTTAGTGGATCTAAAGCAAATAATCATTTCTTCTTCTTACAAATGATTCATCATATACAAGAGAACCATAACACTTAGTGCCACAAGAATCCTCAGAGATCCGTTGAAAGGGGAGTCAACATAGAAGACATTTCTTCTCCTTTTCTCTTACTTTCTCTCACTCTATAACTACGCAAAGAGTTTTAAGATTCCCTCACAAAGGATTCAGTCTTGTTACTAAGAGTCTCCTTACCAAAAGACTCAGTCTTTGGTTCAAGATCTCCTTATTAAAAGATCTAGACTTGGTTTTGAGAGTCTCCTTAACAAAAGACTCAGTTGTTGGTTCTGAGAGTCTCCTTATCAAAAGACTCAGGCAAGCACTAGGATGGTGTATTCCTACCAAAGTGGAAGAAGAATGGATGTACCCAGATTTTGGGGAACCACTATAACTCTGTGTATTCTATGTTTGCAAATTTTCTGTGTTGTCGTTGTTTAGTTTTGTGTACTTTTACTTTCTACATTTGTTTATTTTTTTGTGGCTGTGATTGTGGATGCTAATCTGAGATAGGGATTGAGCCTAGTAAATCGTTTTTAGCAAATTTTTTAAATCTCTATTCACCCCCTTTAGAGAATTTTTAGATACTTAAGTCACAACTGTTCACCCTTTCAGTCTTGTATTACCCAACAGTATCCTTCGATATTAGTGAAAAATATATGATAGCAGAAAACGGGACACCAGGCGCAGACACACTCAACCACACTGTGCCCAAGCAAGCCAAAAAATAACTAGAAGAGCAAGAGTCTTGTACTAATCAAAAAATCTCTTTACACAGCGAGGCATACATGGCGAGACATGATTGCCAATGCATCCGATGGAGCAAGAAAATTACAAACTAATAAACAAACCACGCGTCCTTAAGGAGTAACTGTCGGCTCTACTCCTAACCGCTAAAGGTGTCCGCTGAAGCCGCCTGATTGCAATACTGCAACAAGCTGCGCGGACTACCCGTTATTTTAGTGCTGCTGAAGAACTCTAGCCGCTGAACTGCAGGCCGCCTGACCGCGAGGTCGCCTAGCCGCCAGAACACGCAGACTGCTGCCACCGAACGGAACAAGCCGCCCAGAGGTGGACACCTTATTTGAACAGGGAAGAAGTTGCAGAAGATAAACTGCTTAGTCGCAAGCCGCGACCTGCTAAAAACCACTGGTTGTTACCCGCAGAGTCCGCACTCAGTCAGAACCAAACTTCTGGCTCTTAAGATCTATCCGCACAATCTGCACAACACAAACTGGTCAAACCTCTTTAAACCGCACAGATAGAAAACCCTAACCGCAACAACTTTCTGCGAGTTGACTTACTGTTCACTCGGTGTTGTTGATGTGACTGGGGGTCCTATTTATAAGCATGGAAAGGAGTGTGATCACCTCCCTAGATGATAGGATAACCGCCCTATCCAGTGCGAATAATAAGTGTATCTGCAAAGGCTATGGATACACACAAGACCGCTGTGACTTAGCCAGGAGAGAGACCACCAAGCCCAACAAGACTAGAACACCAACCAAGCAGACTCAGCGAGTACCACCCCAGTTCGCCCACTTGCGGACAAAGCTCTAGATCGTAGAAAGCGATCTCGCAATCAAGTCGCACAAGACAGCTGCTACCGAGCTAGGCGGATGAAGAAACCAACCTGCGCAGGCTACACGACCTCCAGACTAATGCCGACCTGAACTTGGTCCAAATCCAGACCAAGTCCACACCACACGACATCCCTGGTGCGAACACAGCACCGGCGGATACAACACCAGTCTGCACAAGACCGACGAACTCCAGAGCCAGCTGCTTATCCTGACAACTGAGCGGATAACCATCATATCTGCTTGAAACAACCTGGGAACAAATCCGCAGAACACTGGCTGACCAAGCAAGTCACCAGCTCATACTGTTCAGACCGCCCTGTCTGACCACCAAAACTGCCAGCAATAGCAAGGCCGACTTGCCAGGCTAACATCCTCTATCCGGACAAGCCGCCAAGACAGACCGCCCAGTCCGCCTAGGTCACCCACTTCCACTTCAAAAAATTCAACACTCCCCCTTGAAGTGGGAAGTGGAGACCAGCCCTAACAAATCTCTTAACCGAGTAAATGGCCCCTTCGATAGCGGCTTCGTGAAGATGTCCACGATGTTATCCTCGCTCCACACATGTCCAACCACCAGAGATCCCTCCAACACCTTCTCCTAAACGAAATGGTGCTCAATCTCAATGTGCTTGGTCCGTGCGTGATAAACTAGATTATTAACTAGTTTTAGGGCACTTTCATTATCACCGCGTACTAGAGTGGGACCGCGTACTTCTTCATGGACGTCCTCTACTAGTCTCCTAAGCCAGATGGCTTCCCGAGCTGTCAAGGACAAAGCCTCGTACTCCGCTTCTGTAGTAGAGACGGACGCTGAATTTTGATTCTTACTGCACCAAAAAATCACTACTGATCCACATATGAAGACATAATCAGAGGTTGACTTCCAATCATCTGAATCTCCCCCATAATCAACATCTGTATAACCGTGCAGGTTGAAGCCCGTGTCTCTCCCATAAAGGAGACCAATGTCAGAAATGGACTTCACATACTTCAGAATGCTCCTTGTTGCAATCAGATGAGGCTTCCTGGGTTCCGCCATTTCTCTACTTACTCCGCCTACATCATTGAAAGAATTCAATAATGAACAACTAATCACCTAGAGGGGGGGGGGGGGGTGAATAGGTTCAATCTTTATAATAGACAATTTTAGGATTTCTAACTAACAAATCTAGTTATCCAACCATACAAGCATCACAAACATTTAGAGTAAGCAAATATAACATAGAGACACACAAATTTATAGTGGTTCCCCAATATTTGGGTACATCCACTTTCCCCCTTCGCCTATCTAGCAATAAACTATATTCGGCCCAACTTCCACTTTTCTCAAATCTACAGATCTTACCACTCAGAACCCTTCCAGGTTCCTACAACTCAGACTTCTTCAAGTCCTACAGCTCAGATCCTTCCAAATCCTACAACTCAGATTCTTCCCAAGAACCCTACCTTAGGAAAACTGTCCTACCTCAGCCGTTATCACCAGGCCTACAACTCAGATCACAAAGATCCTACCTCAGGCACTCAGTCTTACCTCAGTCTTTATAAATTTAGGCTTATAACTCAGAAAGATAAACTTTCCTACACTCAGATCTATACAGATCCTACAGTTGTGATTACAATATTTTAAGAATTTTTTTACCCAGAGAGAGAGAGAGAATGGGGTAAAGTGTTCTTGACTAAATCTTGAGAGATTGGTCTTCTTCTGATCCTTGCAGCTTTGGATGTGATTCAACCTTACTTAGTTTCTTCAAAGCTTCTTGAAAATAAAGAACTAAGTTGAATCTCTCTTGAGCAGATGAAGGTGATCTTGAATCAGCTTCCTTCTTCTCCTTCTTCTTATTACATAAATGATTCTATAATCCTTACCGATCTCCCAAGATTTTTCTCCGTCTCTGTGTTTTTGTGTTGTATATTTTCTGTGTGTTATTGTCTTCTTTTATAACACTGTTCTATTTATAGAAACATAGCAGAGGTAACCGGCTGAACCGGTAGCTGACTGGCATCTGACAATTCTGACATCTGACAACTTTGATAGTTATGCCAGCTGTCACTTCTTAGATCTGGAAATCTGCAACTTGGTCTTCAAAACAGCAGACAGAGTCGAGACAGATCTTCTTCACAATATGTTGACACTGATTTCAAAATGTGTCGACACAAATTATGAATGTGTCGACACAACTATCAGGATGTCGACACATTGCCTTGATGTAGTCGATAAACTTCAATCTCTGTTGACACAGCTATTCTTCATAGTCTCAACACAGATAATGCAGAATGTGTCGAAACAACTTCCTTAGTGTCGACACAGCTTTTCTTCAAAATAGTTGTAAACCCAAGTCCTGGGTGTTGACATATCAGCTTCAGCTTACTGTCAGTACTACTAGTCATAGTGTCTCGACACTAGTCCTGAGTGTCGACACAATTGATCTTCAACTCAACATTCATGATATCGACTGTGATCATTTAAGTCGATATAGCTTGTGTTGTCTGATATCTGTGTGTCGACACAAGTCCTGTGTGTCGACACAGCTGCTGTAGACTGAACTTCTGTGTGTCGACATGTAATGCCCCGAAACTTAAAAGCAAAACGGGCGGTGTTCGAACCAAGTTTGGGCCTTGGTAGGGTGAACACGGCATGTGACACGGGCATGTCACATGGCCGTGTCGTGCTCGGGGTGTCAAGTTCAGGTCGACGAGCGTCGAGTGCTCGAACATGGCCTGTTACATGGGCGTGTCGCAGGGCGTGTCAGGCACACGGCATGTGACACGGGCGTGTGTCATATGGCCGTATACTCTTCGGGAGAGTTTGTCCTGTGTCGAATGGAGGGCACGACTCAGAATACGGGCGTGTCGCCACTCGTGTCCACCAAGCGGTGTGACGGTTGGCGTGTCGGTTATGCGTGACACGCCCCTGGTCACGGGTGTGTCGAGGACCCGACATGAGCGTGTCAGGTTGAGACACGGGTGTGTCTCGACCCGTGTCCTGCTCTTGATCGACGACTTCGTGTGCAAGCAGGGCACACGGCCAGGCATACGGCCGTGTGCAAAGACGTGTTCGGCTTATTTTAGTGACTTTTTGGCTGGATTTGAGCCATTCGTTTTCTTTAAATCAGATCTGACGGCTTAGGATTAATCCTCCTTCCTTAAGGCCGGGAGTGGGGGGTTAAACTCCTCATTTTATTTTGTCCTTTCTCTTTCTTAAGTCTTAGAGAGAGGAGAAAGCAAGGAAGAAGGAGGAGGATCCCAGCCTCCGGCGGAGCATCAGAGCACCGAATCGAAAACCGAGACCGGATCCGCGGAGGCATTCTCGTTGCGAAGCTTTCCATCCGACTAGTTTCTCATGGCGCCAAAACGGACTTCAAGGGTAATGATTCTAAACTTGGACATGTGAAGTCCTCTTCCTTTCTGTATTGGAAACCCATTCCCGCGAGTGTGCGGTGAGTGCGCGGTGTTCCTTTGGGTAGATATGTGAAGTCCCCCTTATTTAGAGTCTGAAATCGAAGTACGGGCATAGGCATTGCGTGTAAAGCCTACCCGAACGTGTTTGTCTGGATCAGTGATATTGTATTGATAGTCGGAGAAGACTCCGTATTGTGTTGTTCTTCGGGTTTTCTACACGGTAGATTGCAACAGGGAGACTTGGGGATTAACTCTAAGGTGCACTTGGAAAACTGGGCGGAAACGCATTCCTGCCAACTAGGTGGCCTGGGGCAAACCTTATATAATTAGGATTGTATGTGCGAGGTCTGTCTCCAGGAGACATGTAGGGTCTTTCTTTGGAAAACGGTGAGTCCATGGGGTTTAGAATTATTAGGCCAGGGAGCCTAACCGGAAAGGCAAAACCGACCCATGCTCTACAGGTTTGGCCATGAGTACTACGGTATTCGGAGACGGTAGGGTGACTTGAGTAATGGGAAATGGTGGAGCTTTACCTGCGTTATGTGGACTATGACATGAGAGTAGCGGAAATTGGCTCTCGTTGGTGGCATAATGAGAGTCTCAGGCCAGGTGTCGTAAAGACTGAAATACTCAAAGAAAGCCGTCAAGTCAAGGACCTCTGAACGGAGGTGGTATCCGGGAAGTCCAGTACACCGTCAATATGCCCTGAGTGCACGGGGTGAACGGCCGCGTGAGCCTCCACTTGTGGTGAACTGTGCTAGGTTGTACTTTCACTAGGATTTTTGGATGGTAGTGAAGCCACGGAATTGACCAGATTCACTGAGAATGTGCCCTGAGTGCACGGGGTATTTGGCCGAGCGAGCCTACACCTATGGCGAAATAGACTTATGCACTTAATTGTTTAGCTGGCTAATGAAATGCAGGAAAGGAGCACCGCCATCCCGATTAAGGGGCGGGGTCGTTATAATTTGGTCAGCTTTAGCTCACCGTTGCTTTGTTTGCCACCGTACGATGGAATGTTGCTTGCAGGTGCGGCGGAACCAAGTACCAAATAGCGGGCTTCAGCCCAAGCTGCTGTGCTGGCCCTCGAAGGCCAAAGTGAACTGTTGTTTTATTTCTATCATGTGTGACCGGCCTGCGAGCCGATGTCTGTAAACCACTATGTTATTAAGTGAACATTTGTAAGGTTATAAGGCCAAGTACTTTTATGTATTGTGGTATTTCTTTCCTAATGTGACTAGTGGACAATCATGATACATGCTTTATGATATTGGGTTCTTTCAACTATTTAAAAACTTCCGCTAGTTGCTCTGTATAGGACGTTTATGTTTGGGAGAATGGTTTCATTCTGTAACCCTTCGGTCTGTCTGTAGTATATGGCGTCGGGCCCCGACCGGACCTACTGCTATATACCATGCGACGGATAGGGGTATTATAATTTGGTATCAGACTACCGGTTCCGGTATTGCTTATTGGAATTCGTGGGTGAATTCTTTTAAGGGGTGGTTAGCACATGTATGTGCGTCATCGTTATAACATAAAGAGAACCCATGAATGTCAACTTAGGAATGAAAATACACTTGTTTTTGAGGAACCTGAGTGTTCCAATGATTGCTTTTAGCAATTTGAATGTCGCCTAATCGATGGTTATGCTATATAGGGGACCACGAGTGGTGCGGGGCAGTCGCAAGGTCAGCACTCCACGGAGAGCAGTGCACTTAACAGCGTGCCCGAGACCCTGTTTTCTTTTGAAACCATAAGAAGGATAGTTGAAGTGGTGTTCGTGGTGACTAAAACACAACTTGGAGGGAAACTGCAGCCCCCTGTCCCAGGGGTGACTTCAACGTCGAGTGGTGTGATGGAATAACTGGCATGTATAAGACCTTTGGATCAGCAGTTGAACATGCTTTTAGTGCAGGGTACGCACTAAGTTGAGGAGTATTTGCAGGCATTTTTATCATAAGGCGCTACCCAGGGTTTTATTTGGAGAACGAGCAGACTATAATTAATAGATTCTACAGCGGTCTGCGTGATGAATTACGACTTCTACTCATAGGACCAAAGTTACTTGGATTCCGAGCATTAGTGGAGTCGGTGATGAGTATAAAAATATACAATTTGGTATAGTATTAATTGTACATATTTATAAATAAAACCTTAGTTTTTATATATATAACTAATTATTTTTGTTATATTTCAATTTTTATGTTTTTCTAAGTTTTTCTGAACTTTTTTGTATTTTTACTTAGGTCACGCCCCTAGGTCACGCCCGTGACCTAGGGCGTGACAACCCTTTTTAATCTTTTTTTTATGTTTCTATTTTTTTCCCAGGAAAATCGGGAAATAGCTGAACACGCCCGCTGAACACGCCCGTGACAAAAGCGACACGCCCGTGACCTAGTGAAGTTCTATCCAGAAATCCAGCGAGCTGCCACGCTGTCTCCACGCCCCGTGCCGCCTGATGAATCAGCTACCCGACACGCCCGTGACATCATGAGTCACGCCCGTGACCTGCTCAAATTCTATCCAAAGTTCAGCCCCGCTTGGCACCTGTCCCGACAGGCTGGAAGTCACGCCCGTGACCCTGTCACGTCCTACCCGACATGCCCATGTCAGGGGGCGTTTCACTTGAAATTTTTTCTTATAAATAGATGGGCAGGGCTGAGTGAAATTAATCGAACACCTGCAGCTTCCTTAAGAACTGTTAGGACTCCCCAACTCTCTGACAAGGAACTGGTAGTAACTTTCAAGTATTCTAAAGTTCTGTAAGTTGTAATATTTTCAGCTTTATTTTCAGCTTTTTAAAAAGTTGTAATAATTTCGGACTTTATAAAATATACTCTTTTAATTTTAATTCTGAGTAATTTACTGTTTTATTTTCAGCTTTACTTTCCTTTATTTTCTCATACTATCCCGAATGAAAGGCGAAGCTCTGCTTATGTCCTAGATTAAGATAGCGTGAAACTGCTTTCAACCCTATTTTCAAAACTTTATTCTTTCAAACTATCCCGAATGAAGGGCGAGGCAAAAGCCTATGACCTGGATTAAGATAGTGCGGAAGCTCTGCAAAATTTTACTACCCTATCCCAAAAACAAAGGTGAAGCGAAAGCTTAAATCCTGGATTGAAATAGATAGGTAGATATTATTTTCTGTACTTTATACCGCCCCCATCCTGAGAAGAGGCTAAGAACCCTTAGCACTTGGTCAAGATGAGCTCTAGGCTGGATACTATTTTCAACTATTTCAACTCTACTTTCTAGTTATTCTAACTAGGGTTTTCTGTTAATTGATCATATACACGGTGACAAGACACTACGTCTACGTTAACCCGTTTAAACGCAAGACTTCCCGGTCGTACTTTCGAGTCAGTGATGATACCAAAGGGACCCTCTCGTGAAGTTAGATAATTAAGAAATAAAGTTGTTCTTTAATAGCTGAATTAATATTCTCTCAAAGTAATTCTGAAATCGAGGACTAGTTTCTAAGTCCCTATCTTAATAAAATCACGTATATATATTTTTCTATCTTTAGTTTTTAAATATAAACTCCACTCCGTTAGTTCGATAAAATAATAGTCCGTTCTAAAAAGTAGAATAATTAACACCGATCCCAAGAAAAATACGACCTTGATATTTTCTACAAAATACTATACTCCTATGCGATAGGTACTCTTGCCTTAATCCACAGGATATAAGTAAGTAAAAAAGAGATAGACTTATATACGTAAAAGATTATATAAAACTAAATCTATCTTATTTAAAACAAAATTTACTTATCAAGCTTTTTGGCGCCGTTGCCGGGGATTAGTTTATATGTGTTAATATTTGAAAATAAAAGAACGCTATTAATTTTATCTTTTCTTTTTCTTATTATTTAAAAACCTTAGTTTTTATAAAAATAAAATAAACATAAAATTCCCTGAATTAAAAACTTTATTTTTATAAAACCTAACTTTTTATTAACAAGTTTATTAACTACTAAAAAAAAAACTAAAAAAAAACCTAACCTACTATTTTAACGTATTTTATATAAAACTTGAAAAAATAAAAAGTAGTTTATAATAAAAAAAAACCTGCTTTTATTATAAAACTTCTTTTATAGAAAACTTGTTTTATATAAAAAACCTGTTTAATTATTTTCCGTTTTACGTCTTTTCATGTGTTTGTATTTATTTTTAACTTAGTTTTTTCCCTATTTTTGTTTTTATACAACAGTTTTTTTAGTGTATGACCCGCAGAACTCCATCTGATTTAACTCTTGAACTTGATCCTGAAATCGATCGCACCTTTCATAGGCGCCTCTGATCTCTGAATCAAGAGCTTGTCTTAAATCTGGAAGAGTCCGTAGGCACCGCACACATTCAAGAAATGGCAGCAGAGCAACAACAAATGCCAGAGGTGGTCCCCCAAAGGACATGTCTTATTATGCACGACCTAATTTAGATGACACCGGGTCTAGTATCGTTCGTCCACCAATTGCTAATAATAACTTCGAGATTAAATCGAGTATAATCCAAATGATTCAAAATTCTGTTCAATTCGATGGATTGCCCGACGAAGATCCAAACACGCATTTGTCAAACTTCTTAGAAATATGCGACACATTTAAGATAAATGGCATCACTGATGATGTCATCCGTCTTCGCTTATTTCCTTTTTCATTACGAACGAAAGCCAAATAGTGGCTAGGTTCTCTCCCCAGAGGATCTATTACCACTTGTGTTGAAATGACCGAAAAATTCCTTACAAAGTATTTTCCACCTGCAAAAACCGCACGTCTGCGTGCGGATATTTCTTCCTTTGTGCAAGGCGAGTCTGAGTCTCTTTATGAGACTTGGGAATGTTTTAAGGAATATCTACGTCGGTGTCCACATCATGCACTGCCAACTTGGCTCTAGGTATAAATATTTTATAATGGTTTTAATATTCAAACCAGACAAGCCATTGATGCTGCCGCTGGGGGCACGCTCAATAACAAAACCCCCGAGGCCGCTCAAACCCTCTTTGAGGAAATGGCCATGAACGCATACCAGTGGAATGTGCTAAGGTCACTCCCTAAACAAGCTGGGATTTATGAGCTCGACACTTCTTCTACTTTAGCACTCCAAGTAGAAAATTTAACTAAACAATTGGCAGGAATATCTGCTTCCTCCACCACAACTACTTGGAATCCGAATAATAATGTAATTGAAGAAATCGATTATATGGGGAACTCTTATAGACCTTCCTATAATCCTAATATGAACTTAAATAATAATTCTTATAATCCAGAATATAGGAACCATCCTAATTTTTCGTGGAGCAACCCCAATAATGCTCAACGCCCTCCGACTGCAAATCCAAGTGGATTTGCACCGCAACCCCCACAACAACAAACACCACCACCACAACCGAACCAATTTAGGCCAACCCCGATAGAAGACATATTTACGAAATATGTCAGTATCAATGAGTCCAATATCCGGAACTTGACCAGATCAATTAAAAACTTAGAAACACAAATTGGACATATATCAAAAATGTTATCGGAACGCCAACCTTGTAATTTGCTAGGAATTACGGAACCAAATCCGCGGGATACTGGCCAATCCAGTAACCCAAGTTGACAAGCCGTCAAACTACGAAGTGGCAGGGAGCTACCACCACCCGTTTGGGTAGAAAAAGAAGCTAAGGTTAGCCTTCCTACACCACTTCCCGTTACGACTCAGCCTCCTCAACCCCCGCGAATTTCTTCCCCATATGTTGTTTTACCTTATCCATCTAAATTAAAAGATGAGCGAGAAGATGAACAATATAAATTTTTTTAAAAAATGCTAAAACAAATTCAAATAAATATACCTTTCTACGAGGCAATTGCACAGATGCCTAAATACGCAAAATATTTAAAAGCGCTATTTTCTAATAAAAAGAAGCTCGAAGATATTTCGAGAGTTTTCCTTAATGCCGAATGTTCAGCCGTTTTATTACATAAATTACCCCCAAAATTAAACGATCCGGGACGATTTTCCATCCCGTGTCTTTTCGATAATCTATTAATAAAAGATGCGTTAGCAGATTTAGGTGCTAGCATAAATTTAATGCCCTACTCGCTCTTTCTAAAACTAGGATTAGGTAACCCCAGCCCAACTAAAATGAGCATCCAGTTAGCAGATCGTTCTATTAAATATCCAATAGGGATAGTAGAGGATGTTCTGGTCAAAATAGAAAATTTATCCTCCCGGTAGACTTTGTTATACTTGACATAGAGGAAGACACTGATGTTCCCATAATTCTCGGTCGTCCTTTTCTCGCAACCTCTCGCACAATAATAGACGTAAGTAATGGTAGACTTCTCTTACGAGTAGGAGATGACGAGGTTACTATCGATATAGATCCCTCTATGAAAAATTCTTTAATAAATGATGATTCCTTCTATCTTGTGGAAGCCTCTTTTGAGGAAAATGGTTTTCCCTATTCTGATTTACTTTCAATAACTGTAGAAGAATCAGACTTGGCAGACTTACCCCTTTCACAAGAAATGCCTACCGATGACCCTTTAGAACCTTTTATATCTTTAACTTCTACAACTCTAAAAACTCCAACTTCATATGAAAAACCACCAACCCTCGAGCTGAAAACACTTCCCACACATTTAAAATACGTTTTCCTTGAAGCCGAATCTAAACTCATTGTTATCATTTCTGCCGAATTAAATGATAAGAAAATGTCTGAATTAATAGAAGTGTTAAAACAACATCGCCGTACATTAGCATGACAAATTTCTGATATCCAAGGACTCAACCCATCTTTTTGTACGCATAAAATATTTTTGGAAGATAACACTCGTAAATCTATCCAGCCCCAATGACGCTTAAATCCTAATATGAAGGATGTCGTAAAAGCTGAAGTAATGAAATTATTAGACGCATGAATTATCTATCCAATCTCAGATAGCACATGGGTTAGTCCCGTACAAGTCGTCCCTAAGAAGGGCGGTATAACGGTGGTGCCAAATGCTAATAATGAACTAATTCCAACACGTACTGTTACGGGTTGGAGGATGTGCATCGACTATCGAAAATTAAATGATGTCACCCGTAAAGATCACTTTCCACTACCGTTTATAGATCAAATATTAGAGCGACTCTCGGGTCACTCATTTTATTGTTTTCTCGATGGTTATTCAGGGTATTTACAAATTCCTATAGCCCCTGAAGACAAAGAGAAAACTACGTTCACTTGCCCCTTTGGTACTTTCGCCTATAGGCGAATGCCGTTTGGAATTTGTAATGCGCCAGCTACATTTCAAAGATGTATGCTAGCTATTTTCGGCAAGTTAGTAGAGGACGTTATGGAAGTGTTTATGGATGATTTCTCCGTATTTGGAGACTCATTCCATACATGTTTAGATAACCTCACTCGCGTTCTTCAACGCTGTGAAGACACGAATTTAGTGTTGAACTGGGAGAAATGTCATTTTATGGTCCGTGAAGGTTTAGTTCTCGGTCATAAAATTTCTTCCCAGGGAATCGAGGTAGATAAGGCCAAAATAGAAATAATTGAAAAACTTCCTCCTCCAACAAATGTAAAATCTATTTGAAGTTTCTTAGGTCATGCAGGTTTCTATAGACGATTCATTCAAAATTTTTCTAAAATAACAAAACCGTTAAATCATTTATTAGAAAAAGAAGCCCCATTTATATTCGATAATGAATGCTTAGTAGCATTCAATATTATTAAAGATAAACTTATCAACTCTCCTATTTTAGTAGCCCCAGACTGGTCCTTTCCTTTTGAGATCATGTGTGATGCGAGTGATTATGCGGTAGGAGCTGTCTTAGGACAACGAGTAGACAAATATTTTCATCCTATCTATTATTCAAGTAAAACTCTCACATCTACACAAACCAATTACACGACCACGGAAAAGGAACTACTGGCGATTGTATTTGCATTTGATAAGTTTAGATCTTATATTACACTATCGAAAGTTATAGTTTTACGGATCATTCTGCTTTAAAATATTTACTAACAAAGGCAGATGCAAAACCCCGTTTATTACGTTGGATTCTCTTATTACAAGAATTTGATTTAGAGATCCGAGATAAGAAAGGAGCAGAGAATTTGACAGCCGATAATCTTTCTCGACTATAGAATGCTGCAACAGATACACTCGTGGAAGCCGACATCGAAGATAAATTCCCTGAAGAAAGTCTCCTCGCTCTCGAAAAGGTAACAAACTCTTCTACTCCTTGGTTTGCAGACTTGGCTAACTATTTAGTAGCCCGAGTCCTTCCAAAAGCTTTTATAATTCAAGAAAAGAAGAAATTCTTTTCTGACTTGAAAAACTACTTTTGGGAAGACCCGTATTTATTCCGAGTCTGTGCCGACCAAGTAATTAGAAGATGTATTTCAAATGAGGAAGGACTAAAAGTACTACGACACTGCCACGAAGGACCAACCAGCAGACATTATCAATCCAACCGGACTGCACGTAAAGCCCTTGAAGCAGGATTCTTTTGGCCTACTTTATTCAAGGACGCTCAAAAAGTGGTAAACGTTTGCAACCGCTGCCAACAGTCAGGTAACATTTCCCGTCGGGACGAAATGCCCAAAAACTTTTACTTAGAATGTGAAATTTTTTATCTGTGGGGTATAGATTTTGTAGGCCATTTACCTCCTTCTTTTAAAAATCGTTATATCTTAGTAGCGGTCGATTACGTTTCACGGTGGGCTAAAGCACAAGCTTTACCCACCGCTGACTCGAGAGTCATCGTTAAATTTCTAAAAACCTTATTTTTCACATTTTGGCACGCCTAGGGCTATCGTTAGCGATCGAGGTACTCATTTTTGTAACACCCAGATAGCTAAAGTGTTAGCCAAATATAGAGTTACTCATAAACTCGCTACCGCTTATCACCCCCAAACAAGCGGCCAAGTGGAGGTAGTCAATAGAGAACTAAAGCGCATATTAGAAAAAACTGTAGATACCAATCAAAAAGATTGGTCCCTCAAATTAAATGATGCACTTTGGGCCTACCGTACAGCATTCAAAACTGCGATCGGTTGTACACCTTATCATTTAGTATATGGAAAGGCATGTCACCTACCTGTAGAATTAGAACATCGCGCATACTGGGCGCTAAAATTTCTTAACTTAGATACAAACTTAGCCGCCGAATAATGTAAATTTCAACTCAATGAACTTGAGGAATGGCGTGCAAACGCCTATGAAAATAATAAATTTTATAAAGAGCGATCTAAGTTTTATCATGATAGGAAAATTAAATTTCCAAAATCTTTTTCACCAGGTGATCTTGTCCTACTATATAACTCATGCCTTAAATTATTTCTAGGAAAATTAAAATCCCGATGGACCGGACCCTATACTGTTAAACAAACCTGGCCATATGGGACCGTTCTTATTTCTCACCCTGAACTCGGAACTTTCAAAGTAAACGGGCACCGTTTAAAATTATATTTTACTGGGGACCCTTTTCAAAAAGAACCTGAAACCCTAACACTACTCCATAACCTCGAAATATAAATTCCTTTGTATATTTCCATCTTTTATGCTTTTGTATATTCTGTACATATTTTTCACTTCATACCTATGCCTAACATAAGTATGGGGGTGCTTTTAGATGCAATTGTTTTTATCACTTATATGTTTTAAATAAAAGCATTGTTTATTTTAGTACTCATTTCAAAACAAGTCAAAATTTTCAAAACCATACTATGTATATATATTCCAAAAATCTGAGTTGATCAAAAATGCAAAATATTCAATTTTCAAATTTACAACTCCTTCTCATAACTAGATAGATATAAATATCCGGAATAAACTTGTAATCCCTACCTTGTAAAAATTCATTACACTCAGAGTTAGTTTTTTAGCAAGCCTGCTTTAACATATCAAAAATACATATATATACAATAGAAGCAAAACATATTATGTTCATCAAACAATTTTAGACTGTAATTATCATTACTCCAATCTTGTTAAAATATAGAAAATATCAAGCTATTACCATTGCTCTCAAAATCTTTTATCAAAATTATTTTTACAACCCTCTACCTACTATTTCGCTTGGCATGTTTCTTTACGCACGCAAGCATCTAGGAGTATGTGCTCCTAGAAAAGAAAAGATCTTATGTCCATGGGAATAAAAAATTCCGTAAACATAGGCATCCAATTAATGTTAAAAGACCATATGAAATGGAGTATGTGCACCTAAACATATGCATTAGATTAATTCAAAGTTCAATTCTGCAAAGTTTTTTTTTCTATTTTGGAAAATATTTTCCTAAAATAGTTGTAACAATGCATGAATTTGAGAAAAAAAAAGAGGGTGAGAGGATAAAATTCATCACCTCCTTCATTCAAAGCCTATGTATGGGCAAAACCACCAAGTTGATATCCCCTAAAACCACTACAAAATTGGAATAATTTTGCTTAAAATTTTGAGAGAGCATACTTAATAGGTTGTAATTTTTCAACATATCTCATGAAAGATATAGTAGTCATAAAGCCAATCTATCTTTGTGATATCTGATTTTAATATATGCTTACTATTTGTTTTCAAAAACTTTTTATGGCTATAAATTCTAACTCTGGTATCAATGATATATACATGATAGCATGTAAACTCTTTATTCAGCGGATGTTTATACTTATTTTATCTTGAAGAAATAATTTGATAGTAAATAGAAAATTTCATAAACTTGTAAATATACTCAACTCTATATTTGCTCTGGAATAGCAAAATCTAAGTATGGGGGTATTTCATGAGTATAAAAATATACAATTTGGTATAGTATTAATTGTACATATTTATAAATAAAACCTTAGTTTTTATATATATAACTAATTATTTTTGTTATATTTCAATTTTTATGTTTTTCTAAGTTTTTCTGAACTTTTTTGTATTTTTACTTAGGTCACGCCCCTAGGTTACGCCCGTGACCTAGGGCGTGACAACCCTTTTTAATCTTTTTTTTTTCTGTTTCTGTTTTTTTCCCAGGAAATCGGGAAATAGCTGAACACGCTCGCTGAACACGCCTGTGACAAAAGCGACACGCCCGTGACCTAGTGAAGTTCTATCCAGAAATCAAGCGAGCTGCCACGCTGTCGCCACGCTCCGTGCCGCCTGATGAATCAGCTACCCGGCACGCCCGTGACATCATGAGTCATGCCCGTGACCTGCTCAAATTCTATCCGAAGTTCAGCCTCGCTTGGCACCTGTCCCGACAGGCTGGAAGTCATGTCCGTGACCCTGTCATGCCCTACCCGACACGCCTGTGTCAGGGGGCGTATCACTTGAAATTTTTTCCTATAAATAGATGGGCAGGGCTGAGTGAAATTATTCGAACACCTGCAACTTCCTTAAGAACTGTTAGGACTCCCCAGCTCTCTGAAAAGGAACTGGTAGTAACTTTCAAGTATTCTAAAGTTCTGTAAGTTGTAATATTTTCAGCTTTATTTTCAGCTTTTTAGAAAGTTGTAATAATTTCGGACTTTATAAAATAAACTCTTTTAATTTTAATTCTGAGTAATTTACTGTTTTATTTTCAGCTTTACTTTCCTTTATTTTCTCATACTATCCCGAATGAAAGGCGAAGCTCTGCTTATGTCCTGGATTAAGATAGCGTGAAACTACTTTCAACCCTATTTTCAAAACTTTATTCTTTCAAACTATCCCGAATGAAGGGCGAGGCAAAAGCCTATTACCTGGATTAAGATAGTGCGGAAGCTCTGTAAAATTTTACTACCCTATCCCAAAAACAAAGGTGAAGCGAAAGCTTAAATCCTGGATTGAGATAGATAGGTAGATATTATTTTCTGTACTTTATACCGCCCCCATCCTGAGAAGTGGCTAAGAACCCTTAGCACTTGGTCAAGATGAGCTCTGGGCTGGATACTATTTTCAACTATTTCAACTCTACTTTCTAGTTATTCTAACTAGGGTTTTCTGTTAATTGATCATATACCAGGTGACGAGACACTACGTTTACGTTAACCCGTTTAAACGCAAGCCTTCCCGGTCGTACTTTCGAGTCAGTGATGCTACCAAAGGGACCCTCTCGTGAAGTTAGATAATTAAGAAATAAAGTTGTTCTTTAATAGCTGAATTAATATTTTCTCAAAGTAATTCTGAAATCGAGGACTAGTTTCTAAGTCCCTATCTTAATAAAATCACGTATATATATTTTTCTATCTTTAGTTTTTAAATATAAACTCCACTCCGTTCGTTCGATAAAATAATAGTCCGTTCTAAAAAGTAGAATAATTAACACCGATCCCAGGAAAAATACGACCTTGATATTTTCTACAAAATACTATACTCCTATGCGATAGGTACTCTTGCCTTAATCCACAGGATATAAGTAAGTAAAAAAGAGATAGACTTATATACGTAAAATATTATATAAAACTAAATCTATCTTCTTTAAAACAAAATTTACTTATCAGTCGGCTAGAGCTTTGGAAGCAGATCTGGACAGAACCAACCAGACGTCAGTGCGCAGGTTACCAAACTCCCCAGGTCCCGCAAAGCCTGTATACTGAAAGAGGAGTAAAGTGAGGCCTGACGTATCTGCTAGTCAAACTCCATATTACTGTTATAAATGTGGAAGGTTTGGTCACTTTGCCCGAGATTATCGTATAGACGATCAGGGGACAGAGAAAGTTATGAAGGGAGTCAAAGAGAAGAAAGACTCCAGTGCTGAGAAGACAGAGATCAAGGCGCAACCCACCTCGAAGTCCGGTTTTCGTAGATGGTGTAAGAAGGCAAGGAGGGCAGGTCTAGTTCCTTCTTTTGGTGCGTCTGGAACAATTATTGGCCGAAACCCGTACGCATGCTTTTGCTGTGGAAAGATGGGATACTTTGCCTGAGAGTGTCGAAGCGGACGCCTGGAGTCTGAGAAGAAGCCTAGAGCGACCAACAAAGAGAAAGGCAAGGGGTTGGAGGCAGCTACATCTCAGTATGCTCTATCCCAACCTAAAGGATACAACTTTGGCCATCAGGAGGTTATGGAATATGCTGATATGGTGACATGTATGGTTTAATTTTTGGTATGTCAGTTTTGATACTTGTTGCCTTACACATATTAGCCTATGTTTGGTTATGATAGGATTTGTATTGATTTTCTGAGTGTCCGATGAAAACACTGTTCATTATGGGAACTTCCCATTCCTTTTTGCCCAAAGGACGTGTATCATGCATCGGAGTTCCTTCTTCGATGGCAAGAGTCAAATCGAGAGTACTGCTGCCTAACGGGTACTCTTTACACCCGAATAGAGCCTGTTGTTTGAAGTTACGGTTAGGGAGTCAGGAGTTTTGACTTGCAAGCATCGCTACTGCTGTCTATAGAGTTCAATGTAATCTTTGGAATTATTGGCTCTCGGAGCAGCGTGTGTACATCAATTTCAAACGTAAGGTGGTCAATTTGGTACTAGCTATGTTTGTGAGATGTCGGAACTGAAGTATTACTTCAAGAGCTAGTAGAACAGGGTTATGTGCATCCAAGTTTATTTACTTGGAGCACATCAATCCTCTTATTAAAAGAGGATGGAAGCTTATAACTATGTAATGTTTGCTAGAAGTTGATTAAGTTAACGAGAAAAGATTAAGTATCCAACCCAAGGAGTGATTATCTGTTCGATCAACTCAATGGGTCAAGTGTGTACTCAGGTTGAATCTGAAATCCGGATAGTATTATTCGTCGCTAAGGGAAAGTGATATTCCCAAAACGGCGTTCAGCACTTGATATGGGCATTACGAGTTCATCGTTATGCTGCTTGTGCTGAAAAATGTGCCATCTGTGTTATGGATTTGAGGTATAGGGCATTCAGTGAGTACCTGAATCAGTTCGTGATAACCTTTATCGGCGACTTACTGGTATACTTTCGGTATAAGGGTGATCATTCCAAGCATCTGGATTCGGTATTGGAGACGTTAAGGAGAAATCAGTTGTATGCCAAATTCTCCAAGTGCAAGCTTTGGTTACCCTCAGTAGCATTTCTTGGTCGTCTTGAGTGGAGAAAGTGTCGTGGTGGACCTGTCAAAGATATTTGCAATACGTGAGTTGCTTGTGTTATCTGCGTTGGCGAAAATTCTGAAGTTTATAAGACTGGTCGGCTAGTACAGATGCTTCATAGAGAACCCCTAGTGGATAACATTACCCCTCATGACTTTGGCAAAAAAAGATCAAAAGTTTGTGTGTTCTGAAAGTGAAGGGATAGATACTACTCTAGAGGGGGGGTGAATAGAGTAATCAAATTTTGCACAATACAAAACTTAACTGTCTACCCAACTCCCTTGGAGTGAAGTGCGGAATGAAGAGATTATAGATTTTGGTTTAACCTTAAAGCCTAACACAAGTGTTGTGCAAACACAAGCTAACTGTAATTACAGTTAAAGCCTGGAAAACCTAAGCAGCAACTAGCAACCTAATTATATCTATTCACAGCCACAGTACAAGAAAAATAATAAACAAGCCAGACGACACAAGGAATTTTATAGTGGTTCCCCAAACAACTTGGGTACGTCCACTCTTCTACCCAAACGGTAGGAATCCACTACAGGTTTTTGCTAAGGTGCCCTGCCACCAATGATCTGATTCAGGTAGATCAAACAGACCCTTTAGACTTTTGATCAGGTGTCTAAAAACCAAGCACAGGTTTTTGATCAGGTGCCCTGCCACCAAGGGATACTTTTGAAGGGAGTAATAACCCTGTACAGGAGGGGGAAGAAGGTTAAGATGTCTTCTCTATTTTACAATAGATTAGAGAAGCACAAAAAGCTTGCACTGAGCTAGAATGCTCTAAAGAATCAAGGCTCCCCCTGGCTCAAAGATGTCCAGGTGAAGTCTTGCTTCAGTGCAGAAACTCTTCAGAAAATTCTGAAGGAAGGAGCTACAGGAAGAAAATAAATAACAAAAAGAAATCTCTTCAAGCAGCTATTCTTCTTCTTCTTCTTCAAAGAAACTCTGAGTTGAACTTCCTGTAAGCAGGAGAACTCAGGTGAAGAAGAGATGAAGATCTTAACACTTCTCAGTTAGATGGAGTTTGCTGAGAGCAGGAAGCTTGAGCTTGATGAAGGCTTGAGTGCTTTTGAATATGTGTGTAACACTCTGTTAACTAGAAAAACTAGCTTGAATCCTTCTGCAAAGGGTTCTTTATATATTAGCAGCAAGCAACGGCTCTCTTCCATTTGAATTCTTTGTCTTCTTGTGAGCCTTGAGACCTGGGCTGTAAATATCAAGAAGACAGAAATATCTCTGCAGCAATACATTCCATAAAAAGGAATAAATCTCTTTCTAAGAAGCTGCAGGTTTAAATCAAATAAACAGAGGACTAAATAAAGTCACATCAGAAACTATCTCTTTATAGCAAAAGAAGACTTTTCAGTCCAACGGCTATAAAGGGGTTGACAGCGGATAAAGTAATTTAAATAGACAGCTAATAAGACAAACAACTTTATCTTAAAAGATTTGAACTCAGGCAAATAGAATGAAGTAAATAATGCCTGGAAACTTTATCATACAGCTTAAAATATCGTGCCAGAAAATGTATTAAATAATTAAATATAATAAATAAATACAAAATCCAAAGGCAGACAGAAAACGTCGAACGACCTTCGAAGATCGTCGAACGACGCCAGGAGATCGTCGAACTATCGGACAGATAGTCTAACGATCCAGATAGTCGAGCTATCAAATAGATAGTCGAGCTACCGCAGCAGATAGTCGAACTATCAGGACAGATAGTCGAACTATCAGATAGTCGATCTATCTAGGACAGATAGTCGAACTATCAAGCGCAGAGAGATAGTCGAGCTATCAAGCAGATAGTCGACCTACCTCAGAAGACAGATAGTCGATCTATCAAAAGATAGTCGAACTATCAAAACAAACTAGATAGTCGAACTATCAACAGATAGTCGAACTACCAGCGCAGAACAGATAGTCGAACTATCAACAGATAGTCGAACTATCAGCGCAGAACAGATAGTCGAACTATCAACAGATAGTCGAACTATCAGCGCAGAACAGATAGTCGAACTATCAACAGATAGTCGAACTATCAGCGCAGAACAGATAGTCGAACTATCAACAGATAGTCGAACTATCAGCGCAGACCAAGGCGTCGACCAACTGATAGACGATCGTCGATCAGTCGATAGACGATAGTCGAACGGCGTTCGACTATAGTCGAACGAAAAACTACTTAACCAAATTCTCAATTTGGAAAAGCGAGGACTCTACAGCTAGACTCCTAACCATTGACCATAGATATTTCTTGGGTCAAAGGGGCACAAAGGAGAAGACTAAACTCAAATCAAACTAGGGTACCAACAATCTCCCCCTATTTGAGTTAAGTCTCTCAACAGCTAAAACAACTAGCTATAGAAAACTAAAATACTACAGAAAAAGAATAGCAACAAGATTGGCAGATAAACAATTTAGATAAACCAATATATCACATATATCACAGCAGTTTAAATAAACTATTAAGAGTTTTTAGAGTCAGGTAATGGGTCAGATGAACTAGAGACAAAGGAAATTTTTCGAAGAGGATCATCTGATTCCTTTTTCGACATCTTCAAGTCCTGCACTCCAAGAATTTTCAGCTCTGTAGCTCTGGGGACCACAGCTTCAGGATGTTTCTCCATATACTTTGCTGGGTCAAAGATCTCAGGATTAACTTGGAATTTCTCAAACTCTTTCTTTCTATAAGATGACATGGTAGTGAAACCAGTCACATCTTTTCCTTCAGCTCTTGCTTTTCTAATCTGGGCTGCTCCTACAAGTTCTTGAAATCGAGCCATCCTAAAATTAGGATCGAGCTCAGGATTTTCATATACGGGCTCTGGAGAAGCAGCAGCTATTATATCTAGATACAAACATAGAATAAACTTAGCAAAAGGAACTTGCTAGAAGGTTTTAAAACACTGTAAGATATTTACCTTTTGAAACACTCTTCTCAGATTGAACTGGAGAAGGAGGTGGGGAAAAGGTTGGTCTTTGGGCCACAACCTCCTTCATTGGTCTTTGAGATCCATAAGATGATCTGCTTTGAGAACTTTGATGACCTTGCCTAGATTGGGGCTGAGCAGATGCAGATTTTTCATAAGCAGCAGATCGACTAGCAGGTAGATTCCCAGAGGCTCCTGCACCAGGAGGTGGAGGAGGACCTTTGGGAGTCCATCTGGAGACTGGAGTGTCATACCTCTTTGTTCTCTTCCTTTCTTTTTGCTGATTTTTCGAAAACCTCATCCAATGCTGAAAATCTTTAGATTTGGGGTCAATGCCCTTCAGAATATAATATGGAATGTCATTATCCTTATTTGGAGGAGGAGGAGGAGCAGCTTTTCTTTTCTTAGCAGCAGTTTTCTTCTTCTTTGAATTTTCAGAAACATCTGAATCATCATCATCATCATCAGAATGGGATGATGGAGGGTTCTCATAGGGATCATAGGCTTCTGAGACAGCCTTTTCTTTAAGCTTTGAACTAGATTTCTCCCTTTCTTCTTCCAGGGCATCCATAGCCAGAAGAGAGTCTAAATCTAAACCAGGAGAATCATCCCAGATGGATGACTTCTCAAATTGCAACTCTTTCTCTTTTTCTTGTAAAGATTTTACTCTTAAGTCCCAAGCAGCCCTTGCTTGAATTTCTTCCAAATTTAAAACAGGAGAATCAACTTTGATTTCCTCTTGATTTTCATTCTCTTTATCATTTAAAAACACATCCAATTCTGGATCTAATTTAGTATCAGAATCACTTGGAGCAGCCTTAGAAACAACTGCTATTTTCTTGGCAGTTAAATCTTCTTTAATAAAATCTGTAGAACACAGATCTGCTAAATAAGCTTGAATCATCCCTTCAAGGTATACACCAGCAAGCAAATAAATTGACTCATCAATAAACCGGATTAGGGAGTTACCTTCATATTTAACCATCTCCCAGCAGTCATTCAGATATTTAGTTATGATTCCTTCCAGGAATCTGGCAATCGTAGGAGAGGTTATATCTTCTAAGCATACTTTCACAGCAATTTCTGATAGCAGAATACCATCTGATATTTCCTTCTCAGTCAAGACTGGAGCTAAAACTTTCTTAGCAGGAGCACTCTCTTCCTCAGCTGGAACAATTTCTTCCTCAGCTGGAACAATTTCTTCCTCAGCTGGAACAATTTCTTCCTCAGCTGGAGTTGCCACTTTCTCAGCTGGAACAATTTCTTCCTCAGCTTGAGTTGCCACTTTCTCAGCTGGAACAGTCTCTTCCTCAACAGGAGCTGTTTCTTCCTGATCAGTCATAGCAACATCTTGAACTTCTTCTGGCTCAACTGGAGCAGATTCTGGCTGGACAGATACGACAACATTTGGAGCTATCTCTATTTCAGCTGGAGTAGAGGCAGGAAGATCTGAGACATCTTCATTGGACATCTCCCCCTGCCTGATTTCAGTAACAACTGAAACCAGGCCCCTAGAGGTAGATGGCTCAGCAGAGTTAGAAATGGATTGGATGGAGGCAGTGAGACGGTCAATGGAGGCAGCAAGGGGAGCGATTGCCTCGTCAATCATGGTTTTGATTGACGGGGTAATCAGCTCCACGATGCGAATGATAATCTCAGGAGAGATTTCAAAAGATGATGGTTGAGAGGTGGATGGATCAGCAGCAGAGATGGTAGATGTGCTGGGATGGAGGATGGTGTGAGCAGGGGATCGAACTGGAGATGCAGCAGGAGAGGGAGCAGGGGATGGGGAATGAACTGGGGAATTAACGGGAGATGCATGAGGAGTAAGAATTTTCTCTGATCCTAACAAATCGAAGCTAGGAGCAGATATCCTAGCCAGATATGCAGGTAGAGGAGAGGCTGGAGGAGACCGAGGAACAACTACGGTTGTTTCAGGTGCAGCAGAAGAGGAGGGTCGTACCTCAGCAGAAGTTGATGGTACTTCAACTGAGGTAGACGGCAAAACAGAGGAGGAGGAAGGGATAGCTGAGCCAGCTTCACTAGGTTGAGGAGCGACTGAAGCAGTCCTTGTGTCCTCAGATTGCGCTGGAGCAGACTTCACGAACGTCCTCTTCCATTTTGAAAACAGATGGGGATCCATCTTCTTGCTGGCATTGATGGTAGTTGCGGCAGAACTCAGCAACTGGGGGAATTTCTCCTTCAGGAAAATACCTATAACCCTTCCCAGGGTAACTTCCTTCTTTCCTGTCTTCTTTCTGATCAAATCAAACAGAACAGCAGCCCAATCGATCCTCTTTCGATTGACAATTGCACACATAAGTGCAAATTGTTGCCTTGTTATATTATCATGGGCGGAGTGCTTGCCCAGAATCACTTTTCCAACAATCTCAGCGAGGAACTTAATCTTGAATGGGAAGTTTACCTTGAGCAGCTTGGTGGGAATGCCTTCAGCATGTCCCAGCTCGACGAGCATCCTTCCAAACTCCTGAGCGTCTTGCTCATAATCTTCGTCACCGATAACTAGACCAAAAACATCAGAAAGGACGGCCGGAGTTAGGATAGCTTCTACTCCGCCGATGGTACCGATCATCGACTCGTCTGTGGAAGACGACGTGAACGCCCATTCTTTTATCTCTGGAATATTAATCTTGATCCTTTCAGACATCAGCTTCTCTAGGCCTTGATCTCTGCAGAGCTGGAGAACTTCCACTATGCCGGCATCGCAACTGCTGAAAGCTTCAAAATCTACACTGAATCCGGCATCGAACTTGACGACAGCTAGAACAGCTGGGGAAATCGCCATCGAATCGCTGGAGAAACGCGAGAAGGAGGAGAAAGACGAAGGAGACGGAGCGGCAGAAAATCGCAAGCGGGAAAGCAGAATGCGAAAGGGCACGTTCCGTCGACGATACAGCAACAGATCTTTTAACCTAGGTCGACTATCGGCTTTATATTGAACCGGATATAGTCGGTCTATTTAAAAAATCTTGAACCGATAGTCGAACGGCCGTTCGACGATCGGCTCAGAAGCAGAGTAGTCGGACAATCGTTCGACTATTTCTGGCTTCTCAAACAAAAGGCTGTCGTCGTCCGGAGATCGACGATGAGCTCAGCCTGTTCGACGATGGTCGAACGTCGATCGACGATCTTCAAACAGAAGCTATCATTAACCAGAGGTCGACGATAGGCTCAATCCGTTCGACGATCTTCGATCATCGTTCGACGATCTTCAAGCAGACCTCAACATAGGCAGATATCGTCATACTTAGTCTCGTCCATTGATCATGCCTAGTTGGACTAAAAAGAACAGATGCTTCTGTTCATCTAAAGGCTTGGTGAATATATCACCTCTCTGAAACTCAGTGGATATGAACTCAAGACAGATCTTGTTCTTTTCCACACAATCTCTCAGGAAATGGTGCCTAATCTCAATGTGCTTGGTTCTAGAGTGGTGCACTGGATTTTGTGCAATAGAAATAGCACTGGTACTATCACACATGATCTTGGTGTTCTTGTGTGAGTAACCATAATCCACAAGCTGGTTTTGAATCCACAGGATCTGTGAACAACAACTGGCAGCTGCTATATATTCAGCCTCTGCAGTTGAAGTTGATACAGAAGCCTGCTTCTTACAGAACCAAGAGACCAATCTCTCTCCCAGGAACTGGCAAGTTCCTGAGGTGCTCTTCCTGTCAACTCTGCAACCAGCATAGTCAGAATCAGAATATCCAATTAATTCAAACTCTGACTCAGCTGGGTACCAAAGTCCTAGATTTGGACATCCTTTCAGGTATCTCAGGATTCTCTTTAGAAGAATCAGATGAGATTCCTTGGGGTTGACCTGGAATCTAGCACAAAGGCATGTAGCAAACATTATATCTGGCCTACTTGCAGTTAGATATAATAGGGAACCAACAATGGCCCTATAATTCTTTTGATCAACTGGCTTGCCGTGATCATCAGAATCAATAACTACATTAGTAGCCATGGGTGTAGGCATTGCTGAAGCATCAGCCATCCCAAATTTCTTTACCAATTCCTTGGCATATTTGGATTGGGAGATGAAGATACCATCAGCATCTTGCTTAACTTGGAGACCAAGAAAGTAAGACAGCACACCCATGCTACTCATCTCAAACTTAGAGTGCATCAAGTTGGAAAACTTTTTGCAAAGTTTGGGATCAGTGGAGCCAAAGATAATATCGTCTACATACACCTGAACTAACAGGATTGTGTCCTTGTGATGCTTGACGAAGAGGGTTCTATCAACTACTCCCCTAGTGAAGTTGTGCTCTAACAGGAAACTAGCTAGAGTCTCATACCAGGCCCTAGGAGCTTGCTTTAGTCCATAAAGAGCTTTCTGCAACTTAAAAACATGAGAAGGCTGAGTTGAAGAAACAAACCCTGGTGGTTGTTCAACAAACACCTCTTCCTTAAGCTCACCGTTCAGGAATGCACTTTTGACATCCATTTGGAACACCTTAAACTTCATGTAGGCTGCATAGGCCAAGAATATCCTTATTGCTTCTAGCCTTGCAACAGGAGCAAAGGTTTGGTCATAGTCTATACCTTCCTCCTGTCTGTAGCCCTGAGCTACAAGCCTAGCTTTATTCCTTACTATTATTCCATTAGCATCTAACTTGTTTCTATACACCCACTTGGTGCCTATGATCAGTTGGCCTTTAGGTCTTGGAACCAAAGTCCAAACTTTACATCTCTCAAACTGATTGAGCTCCTCTTGCATTGCAATGATCCAGTGGGGATCTAGCTCTGCATCTTTAAAGGTGAGGGGCTCAACCTGTGAGAGGAAACAAGCGTGCATCACATCCTGTCTTAATTGATGTCTTGTTTGCACACCAGCTGATATGTCTCCAATCACTTGAGATGTGGGATGATCTCTAAGTGTGACAATATCAGCAGGTGGGATGTGATCTTCAGCAACAGTTGGGATTAATTCCTCAGGAGGAATTTGACCTACTGTTGGTGGAACAACAACAGCTTCAACAGCTTCAGCAATGTCTTCATCACTGTCTGATTCAGTGATCTGAAGAGTTGAAAGTTGAAGGATTTCTTGAGGGGCATCATGTACCTGCAAAGAACTGGAGGAAGGAGAATTTTCTTTCTCCTTGTAAAACATCTGAGACTCATCAAAAGTCACATGCACAGATTCCTCTATCTTACAGGTTGATTTGTTATAAACCCTATAAGCTTTGCTTACTTGGGAATATCCAAGCATGATTCCCATTGAAGCTTTTGCTTCAAATTTTCTAATATATTCTTTATTATTGTTATGAATATAAACAGTACAGCCAAAAATTCTAAAGTAATTAATTTTTGGTTTCTTTCCTTTAAGCAACTCATAAGGAGTTTTACACTTAAGTTTGTGTATCAAACTTCTATTCAAGACATAGTTAGCTGTACTAACAGCTTCTGCCCAATAGGATAGAGGCATGTTAGCATCTGCCAACAATGTGCTAGCAGCTTCAATTAGTGTTCTATTCTTCCTCTCAACTACCCCATTTTGTTGGGGAGTTCTAGGAGCTGAGAAGCTATGTTTGATACCTTCTCTCTCACAGAATTCTTGCATGAGAAGAGAGTCAAACTCAGTACCATGATCACTTCTGATCAAGGCCACATGAGTAGAGTACTCAGTCTGCACACAAAGTAGAAAGTCTGTAAGGGCTTTGAAGTTATCAGACTTAGTTCTCAAAAAGAAAACCCAACTGAACCTAGAGAAGTCATCTACAATTACTAATGTGTAATACTTCCCTCCTAGACTCTGTACATTTATTGGGCCAAAAAGGTCCAAGTGTAATAAATACAGGATTCTAGGTGAATCACTTTTATTAACAGATTTAAATGAATTTTTGGTTTGCTTGCCTAGCTGACAAGCCTTGCATAGGCTCTCCTTCTTGTAGGGGCAAGAAGGTAAACCTCTAACAAGGTTGTGCTTAGATAACCTAGATATGTTCTTGAGGTTTACATGACTAAGCCTTTTATGCCATAAGGAATTATTATTAAGGGTTAATTCATTAAACAGGCAGATTTCAGAGCGAGATGAATTAAAATCTACTAAATATATATTGCCTATTCTATTACCTATCAAGACAACATTATTATTTAAAGTAATATTGCAAGAGGAGTTAGAAAAAGAAACCTGGTAGCCAGCATCACATAGCTGGCTAACTGAAATCAGGTTGTGCTTCAGTCCACTGACATAAGCAACTCTCTTGAATGTAACAGCTCCAATTGTGATCTTGCCATATCCTTCTGTCTGACCACAGCTGGAGTCTCCAAAGATAACCTTTGGGCCGAGCTTTGCTTTGTACTTTGACAGTAGCTCTTTGTTTCCTGTCATATGCTTAGAGCATCCACTATCCAAATACCACTTATTTTGAGTGATTGGATAGGCCTTCACCTGCAAAACAACTATTTAGACAGAGTGGACCCAGGTAACCTTGGGTCCCTTGTTTTTCACATAAGAAAAACTGGAGATATAAGAAAATGCAGGCTGAGGGTGATAACCTAGAGGGTGAGATCTCCTAGGTGGGATTCTCCATGCAGATGATGGGTCAACAAACCTAGGGTTTCTATTTTCATTTAAGTTTCTATGGAATGGATTATGATTTTGAAAATCATGTTGAAATCGTCGATCGACGTTCGACGATAGGCGCTCAGATCGTCGAGCTTCGTTCGACCATGGAGCATCCGATCGTCGAGCTGCGTTCGACGCTTTTTGCATTTCTTTGAAAAACTTCTTTCTCTTTTCTCTCTTAGCCTTATTCAATGTTTTATTTACAAGGTTTACTTGCTCAGTGTTCTTCTTTCCACTAGCTGAAATGAAGTTCACTAGAGTTGAAAGGTTATTTTTAAGCAAGACTGGGGGTTCACTGGGAGAAGCTCCTAAGCCTAATTTATCATTTCCTGTCCTAGTGTTAGCCATGCTGGTAATTTCTAACAGCTTAAGGCTTCTACCATTAAGTGACTCTTCTAGTCTCTTAGACTTAGCTAATTCCATTTTAAGGAATTTGATTTCTTCACTACAAGTAGTGAGTTCTTCCTTTAACCTAACATTTTCAGAGGCTATTGATTCAGAGTCAGCTAGCCTATTTCTAAGTTCTTTTATCTCTTTTTCTGAACTAATTAAATCTAAACATAGAGATTTAAAATCTAACTTAAACTCTTCTGAAGTAAAATCATAAGATGAAAGTACCTCATCTTCAGTAGGCATTTCTTCATCTGAGTCAGAACTCTCTGCAGCAGAGTGGTTGCTGCAGGCATCTATTGCCATGAGGCAAACTTCTTTTGCCTTCTTTTCTTCTTCATCCTCACTAGAGCTTGAGGATGAGGATTCTTCATCAGAATCACTCCAGGTTTCAGCAATGAAACCTCTCTCCTTTTTCTTGTTCTTGTAGGAGGATGGCTTGGAGTGCTTCCTGTGCTGCTCCTTTTCTTTTCTCTTTTCCTTGTTCTTCTCCTCTGGACACTCTGGCAAAATGTGTCCAGGCTTCCTGCACCCATAACAAATAATTTCTTTAGATGGAGTACGATCATACCTTGGCTTTTCTTCATACTTTGAAGATTTTCTTCTGAACTCTTTTCTCCCCATTTTGAGAAATCTCTTGGCAAACAATGCCATGAGCTCCTCATTTGATTGGCTGCCTTCTGAGGCTTCAGCAGCTTTAAGAGCTAGAGATTGCTCTTTTCTTGTTGGAGTGGGGGTCTTGGCTTCTGCTTCAGCTTCCCTTGTCTTCAGCACTTGCTCAAAAGATTTGAGCTTGCCGAGAAGGGCTTCAGTTGATATCTCATTGGTGCTTCTGGCTTCCTTGATTGGCCAGATCCTCAAATCCCATGTGCTAGGAAAGCACATAAGGATCTTATCATTGACCTCTGTCAATGAGATATCCTTGTCAAGGGTCCTCAGCTCATTGATGATTGAGCTGAGCCTGGTGTACATTGCTTCAACTGATTCAGCATCAGTCTTCTTGAAGTTCTCGTACTGTGAGATAAGGTTGGACCTCCTGTCCTTCCTTTCATCAGCTGAACTAGCTACAATCTGGTTCAGTGTGTCCCACATGGCCTTTGCTGAAGAGCAATCAGCAACCTTCTGGAACACTTCATCAGACATAGTCTGAGCCAGTATATTCATTGCTTTGGCATCAGCAATTTTGGCCTTCTTGTACTCATCATTATAGTCTGGAGGAGGCACTGCACTCAAATCAGATGATGAGGCAGTGGCAGCAGCAGGTGCTCTTGGGGGACCTGACAAAATAGAAGCAAAAATACTCTCATCAATAGAGTTCATATAAAGTTTGATCCTTGCCTTCCAGATGCCAAACTTTGCTAAGTTGCATGCTGGAGGTCTGGTGCTAGAATAATCCTTAGACTGGGCCATGATAGTGAATTTCTATAAACTCTTGGTATCTATCAGGATCTTATGACTTAGGTGTTAGCCTATACAGTCAGTCAACCTCCCTCTGATACCAATTGAAAGTGAAGGGATAGATACTACTCTAGAGGGGGGGTGAATAGAGTAATCAAATTTTGCACAATACAAAACTTAACTGTCTACCCAACTCCCTTGGAGTGAAGTGCGGAATGAAGAGATTATAGATTTTGGTTTAACCTTAAAGCCTAACACAAGTGTTGTGCAAACACAAGCTAACTGTAATTACAGTTAAAGCCTGGAAAACCTAAGCAGCAACTAGCAACCTAATTATATCTATTCACAGCCACAGTACAAGAAAAATAATAAACAAGCCAGACGACACAAGGAATTTTATAGTGGTTCCCCAAACAACTTGGGTACGTCCACTCTTCTACCCAAACGGTAGGAATCCACTACAGGTTTTTGCTAAGGTGCCCTGCCACCAATGATCTGATTCAGGTAGATCAAACAGACCCTTTAGACTTTTGATCAGGTGTCTAAAAACCAAGCACAGGTTTTTGATCAGGTGCCCTGCCACCAAGGGATACTTTTGAAGGGAGTAATAACCCTGTACAGGAGGGGGAAGAAGGTTAAGATGTCTTCTCTATTTTACAATAGATTAGAGAAGCACAAAAAGCTTGCACTGAGCTAGAATGCTCTAAAGAATCAAGGCTCCCCCTGGCTCAAAGATGTCCAGGTGAAGTCTTGCTTCAGTGCAGAAACTCTTCAGAAAATTCTGAAGGAAGGAGCTACAGGAAGAAAATAAATAACAAAAAGAAATCTCTTCAAGCAGCTATTCTTCTTCTTCTTCTTCAAAGAAACTCTGAGTTGAACTTCCTGTAAGCAGGAGAACTCAGGTGAAGAAGAGATGAAGATCTTAACACTTCTCAGTTAGATGGAGTTTGCTGAGAGCAGGAAGCTTGAGCTTGATGAAGGCTTGAGTGCTTTTGAATATGTGTGTAACACTCTGTTAACTAGAAAAACTAGCTTGAATCCTTCTGCAAAGGGTTCTTTATATATTAGCAGCAAGCAACGGCTCTCTTCCATTTGAATTCTTTGTCTTCTTGTGAGCCTTGAGACCTGGGCTGTAAATATCAAGAAGACAGAAATATCTCTGCAGCAATACATTCCATAAAAAGGAATAAATCTCTTTCTAAGAAGCTGCAGGTTTAAATCAAATAAACAGAGGACTAAATAAAGTCACATCAGAAACTATCTCTTTATAGCAAAAGAAGACTTTTCAGTCCAACGGCTATAAAGGGGTTGACAGCGGATAAAGTAATTTAAATAGACAGCTAATAAGACAAACAACTTTATCTTAAAAGATTTGAACTCAGGCAAATAGAATGAAGTAAATAATGCCTGGAAACTTTATCATACAGCTTAAAATATCGTGCCAGAAAATGTATTAAATAATTAAATATAATAAATAAATACAAAATCCAAAGGCAGACAGAAAACGTCGAACGACCTTCGAAGATCGTCGAACGACGCCAGGAGATCGTCGAACTATCGGACAGATAGTCTAACGATCCAGATAGTCGAGCTATCAAATAGATAGTCGAGCTACCGCAGCAGATAGTCGAACTATCAGGACAGATAGTCGAACTATCAGATAGTCGATCTATCTAGGACAGATAGTCGAACTATCAAGCGCAGAGAGATAGTCGAGCTATCAAGCAGATAGTCGACCTACCTCAGAAGACAGATAGTCGATCTATCAAAAGATAGTCGAACTATCAAAACAAACTAGATAGTCGAACTATCAACAGATAGTCGAACTACCAGCGCAGAACAGATAGTCGAACTATCAACAGATAGTCGAACTATCAGCGCAGAACAGATAGTCGAACTATCAACAGATAGTCGAACTATCAGCGCAGAACAGATAGTCGAACTATCAACAGATAGTCGAACTATCAGCGCAGAACAGATAGTCGAACTATCAACAGATAGTCGAACTATCAGCGCAGACCAAGGCGTCGACCAACTGATAGACGATCGTCGATCAGTCGATAGACGATAGTCGAACGGCGTTCGACTATAGTCGAACGAAAAACTACTTAACCAAATTCTCAATTTGGAAAAGCGAGGACTCTACAGCTAGACTCCTAACCATTGACCATAGATATTTCTTGGGTCAAAGGGGCACAAAGGAGAAGACTAAACTCAAATCAAACTAGGGTACCAACATGTTCGCTGGAGTGCGCGCAAGCTTTCGAAGAGCTGAAAAGTCGGTTGACCTCGGTAACTATTCCATGTTCACCGAGTAAACCGAAGGAGTTTAGGTTTACCGCATTGCATGGGCAGTGGCTTGTATTGTGTTCTGCTCCAGCATGGGAGTGTAATTACTTACTGCTCGCGTTAGTTGGAGGTACGCGAGAGGATTTATCCGGTCCATGAATTGGAGTTAGCGACCGTGATATTCACCCTTAAGCTTTAAAGGCGCTACCTAAACGGTGGGAAGGTTGGTATCTAAATCGATCTCAGGAGCCTGAAGTACTTATTGGATAAAAAAGATTTAAACTTGTGGCAGTAGAGGTGGATGGATTTATTGGGGGACAACACCTTCGACATATATTTTGGCGCAAGTTTTGGAGATATTGGAAATCTCTTGCGTGGAAAAGCAGATCACAGATGATGCTTTTGATAGGTCAAATCCACAATATGGTTTTGAAGACAGACTGTTATGGAAGGATAGTCATCTGTGCGCCCCAAGTATGGAGAGTAAGCGACAGGACTTGATGTACGAGGCTCATTATACCAAGTACTCAATTCACCCGAAGTGCAGAAAATGTTTAGAGGTTTGAAGAAGTTATTCTGATGGCCCGAACTGAAAAAGGATTATTCGGTGGAAAAGTTAGCCAAACTCTACATGGATAACATTGTTCGGTTGTATGGTGCACCCCGCAGTATTGTAAGTGACTGAGATGAACGCTTCACGTCCAACGATACCATGCTGGTGCATAAATTGTTGGGAACTAAGCTAAGATTCAGTACGGTCTTCCGTTCGCAGATGGATGTTCAGACCGAATGGGCCAGCAAACGATGGAGGACATACTTCACATGTGCGTCTTGGATTTTTGAAGACAGTGGAAAGATCACATGTACATAGTGAAGTTTGTGTATAACAACCGCTACCAGGCGAATTAACAAACGGTGTCTGTCGAGACCTTATATGGGAGAAAAAGGTCGCACGCCGTCGTCTTGGTTGGAGACGGGTGAGTCGATGTTGTTCAAACGACAGACAGTGGAAGACGCCACTTCAACGGTACATACAGTTCAGGAATGGTTGCAGATCGATCACTATAGACAGGCGGAATACTATAACGCCAAAGCATAGGAACGTAGAGTTCGCTGTTACCGATTGAGCATAGTTGAAAATCAGGCTGTTCAATGGTGTCTCACGAGCTTGACGCCTGAGGAGGCTGAGTTCGAGGTACCTTGGACCGTTTGAGCTCCTAGAGCGGAGTGGTGAAGCAGGGTATTGACTAAAGTTGTCAGTGAACTTGAGTGGGCTACATGATGTGTTCCACATATCGGGGTTGCGGAAAGCGGTGCTAGAGCCTTCATATATGGTTGCGATCGATCAGGTGCCGGTTGATTGTGGGGTGACGACGAAGGTCAAACTTGTATGTATTGAAAACTTTGAAGTCACACAACGCCGCAATAAGAAGTTTATGAATGGTTTAAAAGTCTGTTGAAATAATTGCTGTTGTGAAGAGCTTTCGTGGGATCGAGAGCAGATTATGTTGGAGGAATACCCTGAGTTATTTCGTTTGGGTAAATCTTAGGTTATGTATCTTTACATAATTTAGTGGACGAAATACTTTAAGGGGGGGGGGGAGAGAATTATAATGCCCTGAAACTTAAAAGCAAAACAGGCAGTGTTCGAACAAAGTCTGGGCCTTGGTAGGGTGAACATGGCGTGTGATACGGGCGTGTCACATGGCCGTGTCGTGCTCGGGTGGTGGAGTTGAGGTCGACGAGTGTCGAGTGCTCGAACACGGCCTATGACACGAGCGTGTCACAGGGCGTGCCAGGCACACAGCATGTGACACGGGCGTGTCACATGGCCGTATACTCTTCGGGAGAGTTTGTCCTGTGTCGACTGGAGGACACGACCCCGAACACGGGCGTGGACTGGTTGACACGGGCGTGTCACGTCTGACACGGGCATGTCACCACCCGTGTCCACCAAGCGACGTGACGGTTGGCGTGTCGGTTATGCATGACACGCCCCTGGTCACGGGCGTGTCGAGGACCCGACATGGGCGTGTCAGGTTGAGACACGGGCGTGTCTCGACCCGTGTCCTACTCTAGATCGACGACTTTGTGTGCAAGCAGGGCACACGGCCAGGCACACGGTCGTGTGCAAAGCTGTGTTCGGCTTATTTTAGTGACTTTTTGGCTGGATCCGAGCCGTTTGTTTTCTTTAAATCAGATCTGACGGCTTAGGATTAATCCTCCTTCCTTACGGCCGGGAGTGGGGGTTAAACTCCTCATTTTCTTTTGGCCTTTATCTTTCTTAAGTCTTAGAGAGAGAGGAGAAAGCAAGGAAGAAGGAGGAGGAGGATCCCAGCAACCGACGGAGCATCGAATCGAAAACTGAGACCGGATCCGCGGTGGCATTCTCGTTGCGAAGCTTTCCATCTGGCTAGTTTCTCATGGCGCCAAAACGGACTTCAAGGGTAACGATTCTCAACTTGGACATGTGAAGTCCTCTTCCTTTCTTCATGGGAAACCCGCTCCCGCGAGTGTGCGGTGAGTGCACGGTGTTCCTTGGGGTAGATATGTGAAGTCTCCCTTGTTTAGAGTCCGGAATCGAAGTACGGGCATATGCATTATGTGTGAAGCCTACCCGGATGTGTTTGTATGGATCGGTGATGTTGCATTGTGCATTGATGTTTGGAGAAGACTCTGTATTGTGTTGTTCTTCGAGTTTTCTATATGGTAGATTGCATCAGGGAGCCTTGGGGATTAACTCTAAGGTGCACCCGGAAAACTGGGCGGAAACGCATTCCTGCCAACTATGTGGCCTGGGGCCAACCTTGTATAATTGGGATTGTATGTGCGAGGCCTGTCTCCAGGAGACATGTAGGGTCTTTCTTTGGAAAACGGTGAGCCCATGGGGTTTAGAATTATTAGGCCAGGGAGCCGAACAGGAAAGGAAAAACCGACCCACGCCCTACAGGTTTGGCCATGAGTACTACGGTATTCGGAGACGGTAGGGAGACTTGAGCAACGGGAAATGGTGGAGCTGTACCTGCGTTATGTGGACTATGACATGAGAGTAGCGGAAATTGGCTCTCGTCGGTGGCATAATGAGAGTCTCAGGCCAGGGGCCGTAAAGACTGAAATGCTCAAAGTAATCCGTCAAGTCAAGGACCTCTGAACAGAGGTGGTATCCGGGAAGTCCAGTACACCGTCAATGTGCCCTGAGTGCACGGGGTGGGCGGCTGTGTGAGCCTCCACTTGTGGTGAACTGTGCTAGGTTGTACTTTCACTAGGATTTTTGGATGGTAGTGAAGCCACGGAATTGACCGGATTAACTGAGAATGTGCCCTGAGTGCACGGGGTGTTGGGACGAGCAAGCCTACACCTGTGGCAAAATAGACTTATGCGCTTAATTGTTTAGCTGGCTAATGAAATGCAGGGAAGGAGCACCGCCGTCCCGATTAAGGGGCGGGGTCGTTATAATTTGGTCAGCTTTAGCTGACGTTGCTTTGTTTGCCACTGTACGGTGGAATGTTGCTTGCAAATGCGGCAGAACCAAGTACCAAATAGCGGGTTGAAGCCCATACTGCTGTGCTTGACCTCGAAGGCCAAAGTGAACTGTTGTTTTATTTCTGTCATGTGTGGCCGGCCTGCGAGCCGATGTCTGTAAAACACTATGTTGTTAAGTGAACATTTGTAAGGCCATAAAACCAAGTACTTTTATGTATTGTGGTATTTCTTTCCTAATGTGACTAGTGGACAATCATGATACATATTTTATGATATTTGGTTCTTTCAACTTTTTAAAAACTTCCGCTAATTGCTCTATGTAGGACGTTTATGTTTGGGAGAATGGTTTCATTCTGTAACCCTTCGGTCTCTCTGTAGTATATGACGTCGGGCCCCGATCGGACCTACTGTTATATACCATGCGACGGATAGGGGTGTTATACGACACAAGTCCTGTGTGTCGACACAGTTTTTCTCTTGTTCTCGATACAGCTTCTTCACAAGCGTCGACACTGACCGAGTGTCTCGACGCTTTTATACTTTGACAAATTCCTGCATTTCTTAGCCTGCACAAATAAACTTAAACAGACATCAAATACAAGATAATGTATGTCATTGATTTAAGGGAGGCTTCTCCAAATCTGGTACAATTACCAATGACCCAAAAATCTCCCCCTATTTGGAGAAGTCATAACCACAAGTCAATGATATACACCATTATAATAACCAGCAAAATTAATGATGTACTAACAAACACAGACAAGGTTAATCATTAAGCAGAAAATATATATGTTACAAAGTTAAGCATATCCATCATAGAAACATGTAACATATAAACTGATAGAATCAAACAGATTTACTCAACTAAGAAATTATCCCATCATTTCAAATTCTATCTGACTTATAAAATTCAAGAATGTCTAGAAAGAACAACATTATTACATAGTTCTAAATTTTAAGACATAAAAGACTCTAAGTCAGTTTGGGTTCCTTTATCACAATTCTTTTGCCAGGTTGAATCCTAGCTTGTACATTAGCTTCTGTGTCATCATCCAGCTTCTTTCCTTTCTGATCCTTCTTCTTAAGCTCTTCAGGCTTGATCTTTTGCCTTTCAAAGTATTGAAAAGGCTTTGGGAAATACTTGCTAGGCTCCATTGAGTTAGCATGTATCTTCCCAGCTTTAAGATCTCTTCTGAACTGAAATATGACATCTTGCCGCTCCTGATATTTACTCCATTCTTGTTCAAAATACCTTTTGCCTCTATCATGTATATTGTCTTTCACAGCTTTCTAAGCAGTCAGAATAATATTTCTAGAGGTTGGACTCCATTGTTCAAAATCATGCTTTAATTCTGCCTGTTCTCTAAACCTTTTCTTAGACAACTGAGCTTCTTTTTCTCTTTGAACTACAGCTGCAAGTGTTGAAACCGAAAAATCGGTCCCTGTGGAGTCCGACCCTTGCGAAAGGGGTGATTGCACACTTACTTCTCTACTCACAAGCCCAAGTGACAAGGGAGAAGGACCGGGAACAGACCCAAGGCTTCAGCACGGAGGTCCCACCACACACCCGAAAGATATTAGAGCGCTTCCCCTCCTTAGCCAAGTGCTGAAGCTAAGGTACCTCAGAAAGCGCTAGAAGACCGGGCACAAGAAAGCGTGTCTTCTGAGGTACCCTTTGGGTCCTATTTATAGGAAAAGATGGTCTGCAAATATCCAGCTGTCACTATTTTCGAGGACTATAGGCAATCCAAAGGGGGTAACATGGTAAAAACACCCCACAACTAAAGGGCGAGCCGGCCCTGAGAAGAGCCCATTGAGCGGGGGCGGCGAGTACGGGCGCGAGAAGGCTCCCCCCTGCGCCGAGGTGAAAAGCGGCGAGTGAACTCGCCTCTCTCAGTGCCGCGGGAGAGGGCGTTGGATGAGCTCGCCTCTCTCAGCGCCGTGGACCTGACTCGCCTGACTCAACGCCACTGGAGAAGGCGTTGAGTGAGCTCGCCTCTCTCAACGCCACTGGAGAAGGCATTGAGTGAGCTCGCCTCTCTCAATGCCACGGTCCAGCTCGCCTCGCCTCAGGCCTGGGAAAGTTGGGCCTGAAGCCCCTGCTCGCAGATGACGGTCGCGTTGGCACTCGCCAACCCCTTGGCTCTAGACGAGCACGTACTCGGCCGGCCCCACGATGAATGGCTTTCTCTCGTCGAGCTCAGCTCCACGATCTTCGAGCTCGACCCGACGATTGCCGAGCTCGTACTCGGCATGCTGGGCTCGGCATACCCGGCTGAACTTGCCTGGGGCTCGGGGGCGGTCTGGGCCGGCCGGATCGGCTCCTGTTAGCTCAATCGCTGGATGCGGGGTTGTACATCAAGCATATCAACTTTTTCAAGAATAACATTTTGTGCCTCCTGTGGAGGGCTATACATTTGGTGAACTGCCTGTTGGATCTCTTCAAAATCAGAAGGAGGATAAATAACTTGAGCTACTTCCTGCTGAACCCCTTCAAAATAAGAAGATTGAATTCCAGATTTAGCAGTGTTGTCATCATCACAAAGGGGTGGATACCCAAGAGTTTCTCTGATGCTATTTGATATCCATTTAGAATGATATGAGCTTGCTTTGACTAATACTCTCTCCCCCTTTATGACTTCTCTTTCAACATGATCTCTCAGATCATCCTTTTGAAACCTTACCTTATCAGCCAGATAATTTGTTACTTCTTTGTAATAGGTACTGGACTTCTTCAGTTGATTAGAAATAGCTGTTTGAGATGCTTGGATTGCTGTTTGGATAGCTGCTAAATCTTCCTTGATTTTCTTGGACACTTCAGTCTTTATAGCAGTGACACTATTCTCAAGCTTTGTTAGAATATAATTACGAGATTCTACCAGATTTTCATTCATTCTTAGTTGATTTTCCAGGACATAACCTTGTTTGACTGCAATGTCTTCTACTGCAGTCTTAATCTCCTGTTGTTGCTGTGCTAAGTAAACTACAACATTACCTCCTTTATGGAAGCAATCTATCATCTCTTTTTTATTCTGATTGACTTCAAATCTGATGGATTTGATATCCTGTGCCAGCTAAAGTTGCAGGTCCTTGTGGGTCTCATCCACATATTTTTCAAGAGTAGTTCTTTGCTCATCCATCTTCACTTGCAGTTTCACCAAAAGTGAACTATAGTCCACTACAGGAGCTGGTGTTGGTGGGGCAGTCTGCAAGGCCTTCTTATAGCCTATGCTTTTCTTCCTTATTTCCATTAGTTTTCTCTTCTTTAGATCTGAGGCTTCTTGTTCAGCTTCTGATTCAGAGGAACTGGCTACATCCACAGCATGAGGCTGGTTATCAGGAAAATGTACTGAGTCAATGTCTGGTACCTCCCCCTCAATCTGTGCATCTTCTTGAAGTATGCCCTGGTTGTCCTTCTGGACATCTGGCAAAGTATCAGATCGAGGAACATTGTCCTCAGTAGCCCCAGTCTTCTCCCCCTGGAAATCAGCTTCTGAAACAAAAGTCTCTTTCTCAACAACTTAAACTAGCTCAGTTTGTGCTTCTGGCTCATCTATCATAGCAGCATCCTTGTTGATATCCTTAAGAACCTCTAGGATAGTGAGATGAGCTGCTTCACTCTCCATGATAGTCTCTGTGAAGTCTCCCCTGGAACTGAGGACACTTGAGGATATGGCACTGAATCATCTTCCCTTTGAGATTGTACTTCATTTACATCCTCATCAGAATTGAAAACCACAACCTCTTCTGAATCACTAGATGATTCCCCAATCTTTGCTACTGATTTCTTTTTCTTTAGTTCTTTTTGATATTGCACAGGAGCTAGAGTCTCCTTGGTCAGTACCCTGTCCCATCTTGACAAGATTCTAGTGTCCATTCTCCTCATATGATTTATTTTAGCTCCCGCAGCTTGATTTAGTATCTCTGGCATTGCTGAGATCAGATACAAACTCAGGATCCTTCCTAGGTTAGGCTTCTTAATCCCTTCCTTGATCCTATCAAAGACTACTGTCGACCAGTCAGTCTTGAGATTGAATATTTATCTTATCATTAGGCTGAACATGAAGGAAGATATCCTATCATGTCCCCCTATCTTGCATAGTATAACCTTTCCAACCACTTCAGAAAGAAATTTCCCTTGGGAATTCATCCCTTTTCAGTTCATATAGGATCCAATCTTCGTGGTTGCATTCAGAACACACCATTGAAGTCCCTCTGCTATCGTTTCAGAAACAACCTCATCTTCTTCTTTGAGCGACGACAGTTGGAGTACCTTGCTCAGACTTTTAGAAGTAAGCTTTATCTTCGTCCCAAGAATTGTTGACCTAATCTTGTTTCCAGTTGAATCCAGCTTTGTGTTGGAGAAGAATTCAATTACTTCTTTCTTCCATATCTTGGTTTGTTCTGAGACCATAAATTCTAGTCCAGCGGCAGTGACTAGGGTGATGACTTTCTGAATTTCTTAAGAAGCATCGTTGAAGGCGTTACGAACCAGTTCGTAACCCTCATTGATGTTTTCTTCCAACTTTGGCGCCATTGAATGCTGAAGGAAGAGATATTGAGGATGGTTGAGTGGAGATCTATCTATCGACACAGAAGTTCAATATCTCGAGAAAGCTAAGTCGCGTGGTCGAATAATTCTCGTTTTAACCAATTTATAGGGCTTTAAATTTGGAAGGTCAAACGACGTGCCCAAATATTGTGTATCGACACCTTGTGTCGTCATAGAAGTTAACATCTCGACACGGATAATAGGGATCCAACACTATTATTTGACGACACCACTCTATAGGAGTCAACATATAAGACTTGACATTGTTGTGTCGACACCTTGATTTAAGATGTTGACAGAAGTATGTCGACACATAGATGTAAGATGTCGACAGCATTGTGTTGACACTAAGCTCTGGTAGTGTCGACACTTTCCTTTTAATGTCAACACCAAGCTCTGGCAGTGTCGACACTAACAACAATTAATGTCGACCAACTTATTGTTGATGTCAACATGAATTCTTAACTTAGCCAATATCTTAGGATTTTTCCTTTAATGAGTTTATAAATTGACTTACTTAATATCTAGCATTCCTAGCTCAATCTTAAAGTTATTGAACTTAGTTTCATCTAGAGGCTTAGTGAATATGTCAGCTATTTGTCTATCTGTAGTGACAAATTCTAAACAGATGTCATTTTTCTCTACATGTTCTCTTATAAAGTGATACCTAATTTCAATATGCTTTGTTCTGCTATGTGAAATAGGATTTCTAGCAATGGAAATAACACTTGTAGAGTCACAATATAAATGTGTTTTACTTAGCTTGATGTCATAATCTTCTAACTGATTCTGCATCCATAATAGTTGTGCACAATAACTTCCTGTAGCAATGTACTCTGACTCAGCTGTAGAAATGGCAACACTTGTTTGCTTTTTGCTGCTCCATAACACAAATCTTCCACCTAGGAATGGACAAGTACCTGTGGTACTTTTCCTATCTTCTTTGCATCCTGCAAAGTCTGCATCTGAAAATCTAGCTAATAGGAAATATCAATTCCTAGGGTACCAAAGATCTAGATCTGGTGTGCCCTTAAGATATCTCAGAATTTTTTTTACAGTAGAATAATGTGAATCTTTAGGGCATGCTTGATATCTAGCACATACACATGTTACATACATGATGTCAGGCCTACTAGCAGTCAAGTAGAGGAGGGAGCCAATTATCCTTCTATATAAAGTCTCATCAACAGGTTATCCTGCTTCATCTTTACATATATGCATGCTTGACCCCATTGGAGTTTTCATGGTGGATGTTGTATCCATATCATATTTCTTTATCAACTCCTTGGGGAACTTAGACTGTGATATGGACAAGCCATCATCAGTCTGCTTTATTTGAAGTCCTAGAAAGAACTTTATCTTACCCATACTACTTATTTCAAATTTCCCTTGCATAAGTTTAGCAAGCTTCCTGCAAAGGTTGTTTTCAGTAGATCCAAAGATTATGTCATCAACATAAATCTGAACTAGTATTATCTTGCCTTTAGATTCCCTAAGGAATAGAGTTTTGTCTATTTTCTCCCTTGAGAATTTATTCTCAATGAGAAAAGTAACAATGTCTCATACCAAGCCCTATGAGCCTGTTTCAACCCATAAAGGGCTTTCTTAAGTCTATAGACATAGTTTGGAAAATGAGAATTAACAAAACCTGATGGCTGTTCTACATATACTTCTTCCTTCAAGTCTCCATTCAGAAATGCTGACTTGACATCCATCTGGTAGACATAGAATCCTTGATAGGCTGCATCGGCAAGGAATAGTCTTATGGCCTCCAACCTTGCTACATGAGCAAAATTTTGGTCAAAGTCTATCCCTTCTTCCTGCTTGTAACCTTTAGCTACCAGCCTTGCCTTATTTTTGATTATGATTCCATTCTCATCCAACTTATTCCTGTAGATCCATTTTGTTCCAATGACATTGTGTCCTTCTAGTATAGGAACAAGTTTCCATACTTTGCATCTATTGAACTGGTTCAGTTCTTCTTGCATGGAACCTATCCAGTGAGAATCCTTAATAGCTACCTCAAACTTCTTAGGTTCCACCTTTGACAGAAAGCTTGAACATAGTGCAGTTTTCATGCTCTTACTCCTTATCATTACATCATGTCTAACATCACCAATGATTTGGTGAGCTGGATGATCTTTTAGATGTCTCATTGCTTGAGGCATCCTTTCTACAACATCTTGTTCTTCAGTGTCTTCAACTTCCATTTGTGGAATATTATCAGCTTGTTGTTCTAGAGCTCCCCCTTGACAGCATCCATCATCTTCTGTATTTTCTTCTGTTGTCTTGACTTATTTAATGGATAGCTTCTCCAATTTATCCTTTAGACCTACAGAACTAGATGAAATGCTAGTCAGCTCATTGTTAATAAGCATGGATTCATCAAAAACTACATGGACAGATTCTTCAACAACTTGTGTAGTCAAGTTATAGACCATATATGTCCTACTATTGTTGTTGTACCCAACAAAGATTACATCTTGGGACTTGGTAGCAAACTAGTCAAGTGAGACTTACCATTATTATGTAAATAACACTTGCTACCAAAGATCCTAAAATAGGATAGGTTTGGTTTTCTACCCTTCAGAATCTCATAGGGAGTCTTCTTATGACTTTTAGTGATAGAGGCCCTATTGAGGACATCACATGCAATGTTTATTGCCTCTGCCCAAAAATATTCTGGAAGAGAAGTGTCACTTAGTAGGGTCCTACCAACCTCTATTAGAGTTCTATTTTTTCCTTTCAGCAATACCATTTTGCTGAGGTGTTCTAAGTGAGGAGAACTCCTGATGAATCCCAATACTTTCACAGAACTTTGTCATGCATTCAGACTGAAATTCAGTCCCATGGTCACTTCTGATTTTGACCACTGTACTGTTAAATTCATTCTGTATCTGCTTAACAAAGGTCTGGAAAACATCAGGTGTTTCAGATTTCTACCTTAGGAAGAACACCCATGCAAACCTAGAAAAGTCATCTACTACTACCAATGTATAGGCTTTCCTACCTAGACTATTAACTGACATATGACCAAACAAATCCATATGCATAAGGTAAAGACACCTCATTGAATCTTTAGTATCAAGGCTTTTAAAAGAGGATCTGGTCTGCTTGCCCTTTTGACATGCTGAACAGATACTCTCCTTGACACACTTGACTTTAAGACCATTCCTGACTAGATCACCACTGAAGAGTTTTTGTATTATCTTGTAGTTTAGATGAGCTAGCATATTGTGCCATTATACACAGTGAGTGGCTTTCTCATCTACAACTAGACAAATAGGAGAATCTCTTCTCATACATTCAAAATCTAGACAGTAAACATTCCTCTCCTAGTGCTAGATAAGATGACCCCTTGGTCATTAGAATTTCTTATTTGACACTTATCTTTGAGGAAAGAAATGTTATAGCCAAGATCACATAATTGGCTTATGCTTATCAGATTATGTTTCAAACCTTTCACATAGGCCACTTGTGTGATAGTGATTAGACCATTTGTAATCTTACCAAAACCTTTTATAATCCCACTTTCTGAACCTCCAAAGATGACTTTGGGTCCATTGTTAGTTGGAGTATAGTCCTTTAACATCCTCTTTGTTCCAGTCATTTGCCTGGAACAACCATTGTCCAAGTACCATATAGGGGTATGACAACTTGGACTCACCTGCATAGAACAAGACTATATACCCTTAGGGCCCCAATTTTTATTGGGTCCTAGGCATTAGACGTTAGACTGAAAATGCTTCTGCCTTCCTGAAGCTTTACTGACAGGTAGACTATCCCTCTTGACACTATCCTTTAACCAGCAGTCAATAGCAAAGTGACCCACCTTGCCACAACACCAACACTCATACTTATTATACCTCCTCTTAAGTACTGGTCTGATAGCTGAAAGTGTAAAGTTGTCAACCTAAATCACCTAGATGGGGGTGAATAGGTGAATCGGGCGTCTATTTGTGGAATAAAATTTTTAACGAACTTGCACAAGTAATCAAGCAATCACAGAAAGAAAAGAAGATTTATAGTGGTTCCCCAATCTTGGGTACATCCACTTTACCTCACCGATCTAGCAAATCACTAGACTCGGCTACTCCACTATCTCGGATTGAAAACAATCCTACGCCTCAGAACCAAGTTCCTACAAACTCGATCCAAATGGATATACACTCGGAAGATAACAACTTCCTACAACTCGGAGAGCAACGCTCCTACAAGATTTACAAAAAGGTTTGAAAAAAAAATACAAATAAATATTTTTCTTCAGATCTGGAAAAATTCGACTTTAGGACTTCTTCTGAAATTGTGGCTTTTTCAGAAATGTTGAAGAAGATCCACTGAAAACTTTGATCTAAGAAATCTGGAGATCTACTCGATCAAGGAGAGGAAGAAGAATCCTTGAGCAGTAAATCTTTCTTGATCGGAAATAGCTTTCTTTTTGATCTGCGAGCAGTGCGGCGATGGCGGCTCTGAGAAAAAGATCTTTATAGAGAGAGGGACGGCCGTCAGAAAAATTGAGAGAGATTAGGGTTTTTTCGCTTCTAGGTATGTTCGGTCTTGTTAACAAGACCTTAAATAGGATTACCCCAACGGTTAGAGTTAGCATTAATGATGACACGTGTACTAAACACGAAATGTCATTTCAAAAAATCTCATCAATCGGACTTCGAAAAATTTCTAAATAGAACATCAGTTCTCGAGAGGTATGAGAAAGTTCTCGAGAACAGGCTGACTTCTCGAGAACTAGCATTCTGGACTTAGGCTAGTACTCGAGACAAAATGGCGTTGAGTCTGTTCAGGAAAAATCAGAAGCATCTCGAGAACTGAAGAAAATAGTACTCGAGAACTAAAGCTTGTTCTCGAGAACTACATAGACTTCTCAAGAACTAGAACTTAACTTCTCGAGAAAAGTAGACTGAGACTTCTCGAGAACTAGAATAAGCTTCTCGAGAACTAACAGATGTTTCTTGAGAACAAGTATGCGCTTTTTGAGAACTAACAGATGTTTTCAAGAACTAGCATGCGCTTCTCGAGAACTAGCAGATGTTCTCGAGAGCTAGTAGCTCAACTTCTCGAGAACTAATAGATGTTCTCGAGAGCTTCTAGCTCTACTTCTCGAGAACTAATCTTAGGTCTCTCGAGAAGTGGACTTATAAAATTTTGAACTTCTTGAAAATCTTATTCTTCAAGCAGCCAACCTTCATCCCATGGTCTAAGTGTTTGAATATGAAGTGTATCCCAATTGAGAGGCTACCCATGAGTCAACACCTTGGATCACACAGTGAGGGATTACACTGTGTGGTCCTGTGTTCATGACTCACAGTAGACTGACATTGGTCTACACTTAGCACTGATAATCTGCAAACACACAACTAAACAAAGATATCAAATAAAACTTAATTCATCTTAGTTCAAGGGTGACTTCATGCAAATCTGGGTTATTGTGGATGCAATGCCCAACAATCTCCCCCTATTTGTAGAAGTAAGAACCCTCTACACTAAGGTGAATTATACCATTAGAGAAAGAACTATAAATGAATACTAGATACAAAAGCAAGAAAATAAATGTAAACACAGAATTATCAAAACTAGAAATTATATATATATTGTTTTAGATTTCCCATCAACATTCATTTCAATCACAATCCCAAAAACAAATGTAAACAGGAATTCATTCTTTGCTCTGAAACTGCTTGTCTAACTTCTCTTTCTGTCTTCTCTAATAGCTAAAAGTCTTAGGGTAGTATTTGAGAGATTTTGGAGGAGCCTTAGGGTTGTTCTTTCCATATTCTCTATCATGTATTCTCCTTTTAGTCATGGATTTTTCATATAGTTCCCACTCAGAGGAGCTGTAGTGGATACTTCTGCTTTCATTGAAATCCATAACTAACTTGAGAGTATCAAGTATTAAATATTTGGAGGCGGGACTCCAGCTTCAACAAACTCTTTTGCTTTCCTTTGCTCTGGATCTGCTTTGGGAATGCTTTTGCTGGCAGAGGGGCCTTCCCCAAACTTTCTCTTCTTAGATGTATTAATCTTAGGTAGGTCTTGGGGAACTATATCATCCCATACTTGATCATAAGAGGAGGGAGGAGGAGGAGGAATATGCTCTGCTAGCCTAGGAGAAAAGACTGGCAACTGAGTTTGCACCTGACTGGATTGTCCTTGAGCAAAAGGGTTGAGGTGCTGAGGAATGACATTGGGATCAAATTGAAATTCAGGAAAAATCTGATTATGCATCCATACTGTGGTATCATTGTTATACAGCTTCACTGATTGAATTTGTTCTAAAACAGACTTGTTGATTTCTGTGATTTTCTTATTCCATAGAGAATCAGCATTTGCAGCATCTTTAGCAACTTGTTCTTTCACTAGTATCTCCCCCTTTCTGAATTCTACACTCAGCTGTTCTATAGTTTCATCCTTAAAAGTACCAACTTCTTCACAGACTTGCATCACATGCTTTTGTGCTAACTTTTCAAGCTCAAAGCTCAGCTTGTTATAGAATGGTCCAGAGCTTTACCACCTATGTTGAAGAGATGTTTCAGTTGATCTGTATTGTTTTGAATTTCAGCAAATCCTCTTTGCATTTCGTTTTCTAAATCAGAGACTTTGTCTGTTACTGATTTTAAGGATTCATCAAAATACTTTCTCTGGTCAGCTAACATCATTTCAATCTTGTTGAGAATATCTGAACTGGAGGGGGTAGTAGTAGTAGCAGCAGCAGTAACAACAGCAGCAGGAACAGAAGAGACAGAGGCATTGGGAGGTGCAGTCCATGGAGGAATTTCTGCAAGAACAACTGAGCTTTGAGCTCTTTTTGTCTGGACAAAAATAGGTTCAGACTCATCAGTAAAGAGGGGAATAGAGAAATCTAGGTTCCTCAGAGGAACATCATCGGGTTTTGGAGATAATCTATCTTCATCTGAAAGAAGAATGGTATCTTGAATATTTTGCTTAGTAGCTGGGGATGGAGAATGTACTGGAGAAGCATGTGGAGTTCTGAATGGACTTAGGACAGTTGATGCAGCTGGAGTTTTGATAGGACTGTTGACTGGAGAAGGAGATCTGACTGGAGTAGGAGAGGGATTCTATCAACTGGGATAGAGGAAGCAAGCTCCCCCTCAGCTGCTGCACCAGATGGCTCAACAATACCATGAGAGGAGGGAGATGTGGTCCTGTCCTCTGAAGTAAGATGAGCTTGCTCTTTAGCAATCTGTTTAGGGTTCTGCAGTTTTAATTCCCATCTCTGAATAGAAGATAGGGAGATCTTTTTCAAGTGATGAAGGGGTGTACCTCTGGAAGTTTTGAATACGACTGGATCAATCTCATGCAAAATCAAGGAGATTATCCTGGCAAATTTAGGTTCTTTAAGGCTGTCCTTATCATATCAAAGATCATCATCCCATAGGGAAATATCTTTCTGCAGACAATGACAGTTATTACACCAAACAGATCATTTGTAATGAATCCAATAGATCCTGTTCTGCTTCATAGAATTTTTCCAATAATATCTACCAGGAGCTTACCAACATCATTCATGGCAGTCCTCCTTAGAGAAGTAGTGTCAGCTGAGACTCCACAGAAGCGATAGGTTCTGTCAGCATCTGCCCTAGAAATTTCATCCTCATCATCTCCAACTGGCAGCCGGAGGAGATTTGTGACCCTGGTTGGACTTAACTGAATTTTTACTCCCTTAACCTTGGATTTCAGAACAGTGTTGTACTTCCTAACTTTAGCATTCTGGTAAAACTCATCTACCTCTGGGAAGAGGATTTTACAGGGTTCTTGAAGAACAAAACTGAGACCTGCACTGTCCAGAAGAAGAAGAAGATTCTTGAAATCGTCGGAGAGGTCTGCAATCCCGGCCACGACAAGCTCACTATCAACTCCTATCCTTGAATGTTGCGTCATTGATTCGGAAACGTCGTCGAACTGAGCGCGAGAGAACGGCAGCGACGAAGCTCTGAGTCGGGGAAGATGAAGAGTTCTCGAGAGGAGTGAATTTGAAATGTCGGTTGATTAGGGATTTCTAAGGATTTATATATATATACATAACCCTAGGTTAGATAATTAAGTGTCTAATCAACTAATATTAGTCTTTTTAATAAAGCTGGAATAAATTGGTTTGTGAAAAGAAATGGACAAAATTCGAAACGGCGTGGCATTTCTCGAGTGGGAGAGATTTGTTCTCGAGAGATAGAGTAATGGTTCTCGAGAGGTAAGTTAGTTCTCTAGAGGTAAGTTAGTTCTAGAGAAGTGAACTGACTTATTATCTAGAAGTAGACTTAGTTCTCAAGAGCTTTTCATACTTCTCGAGAGGTTTACTTCATTTCTCGAGACTTTTCTTCCACTAGAGAAATTTCTGACCTTTTTGAAGTGTCCTAGATCCTTGAGCTTTGAAATGATCCACTTTGGTATATCCTTCTCTGTTCAGCAACCCAAGTTCAGTTTTGAAGAAGTTGAACTTGGTCTCGTCCAGCGGCTTTGTGAAAATATCTGCAACTTGCCGATCTGCTGGCACGTACCTCAGATTCACATCCCCTTGCTCCACATGCTACCGGATGAAGTGATATCTGAGCTCGATGTGCTTTGTCCGGCTGTGTGAGACTGGGTTGTTTGCGATTGCGATTGCGCTGGAGGAGTCGCAGAATAATAGAATGTCTTTGATCTTCATATTGTAATCTTCTAGCTGGTTCTTTAACCAAAGCAACTGTGCACAACAACTGCCGGCAGAAATGTATTCTGACTCGGCCTTTGAAATTGCGACACAATTTTACTTTTTGCTGCTCCATAAGACAAGCCTTCTTCCAAGGAACTGACACATCCTGGAAGTGCTTTTCCTGTCATCTTTGCTACCTACAAAGTCTGCATCTGAAAAACCAATTAGTTCGCTATCATTACTTCTTGGGTACCATAAGCCAAGATTCGGTGTACCTTTAAGGTATCTCAAAATCCGCTTTGCAACAACATCGTGAGATTCCTTACAGTTCACCTTGAATCTAGCACAGACACATGTAGAGAATATTATGTATGGTCTACTGGCAGTAAGGTAGATCAAGGATCCAACTATGCTTCTGTACTTTGTTTCATCAAATAGTTTCCCTTTCTCATCCTTGTCCAGAGACATAGCTGAGGCCATTGGAGTCCTCATAGAGGTTGCACTCTCCATTCCGAATTTCTTAATCAACTCCTTGGTGAACTTTGTCTGAGAGATGAAAATTCCATCTTCAGATTGTTTCACCTGAAGTCCTAAGAAATACTTCAGCTCTCCCATACTACTCATTTCAAACTTCCCTTGCATAAGTTTAGAAAACTTTTTGCAGAGGTTGTTGTCTGTAGAACCAAATATAATGTCATCGACATAGATTTATACTAGCAAAACCTTGCCTTTAATTTCCCTAAGAAATAACGTCTTGTCTATCTTTCCCCTTGTGAACTTGTTCCCGAGGAGAAAGCTAGACATCGTTTCGTACCAAGCTCGAGGAGCTTGTTTCAAACCGTACAACGCTTTCGATAATAAATAAACATGCTCAGGAAAGTTAGGATCAACAAAAACTGGGGGCTATTCCACATACACTTCTTCCTTTATGTCACCATTAAGGAAGGCGGATTTCACGTCCATTTGGTAGACTGTGAAGCCCTTCAGTGCCGCATAAGCTAGGAACAGTCTGATAGCCTCTAGCCTTGCTACTGGAGTGTGTGTCTGGTTGAAGTTGATCCCTTCTTCTTGACGATATCCTTTGGCGACGAGTCTAGCCTTGTTCTCTATGATTGTGCCATCCTCGTCCATCTTGTTCCTATAGAACCACTTTGTTCCGATGACATTTTTACCTTTGGGTCTAGGAACTAGTGACCAAACTTTGCATCGCTTGAACTGATGCAGTTCTTCTTCCATGGCCAAGATCCATGAAGCGTCTGAGTTTGCTTCCTCAAACTTCTTTGGCTCAACCTGTGAGAGAAAACTTAAGTAGAGATTCTCGTTAGTTGTACCTCGACGACTTCTGACACCATCCTGGGGATATCCTATGATTTGGTCCTTTGGGTGATCCTTCAGATGTCTAAGCTCTAGATTCCTCGCATTTGGGACTTCTTCAGCCACTGGATTTACTCCATCAATCTGGACAATATTTTCATCTTGATCCTCTACCTCTCCAACAGGGGTTGGAGAGGTGATCTTGATGAAATTTTCATCTTTACCTTCGATCGGTTCATCCAAGCTGACCTCTTTAAGCCTTGTACCTGCATCTTCAACAAGCACACTAGAAGATTTGCTTTGCAACAAGCTCGTCTCATCAAATACAACATGTATTGATTCTTCTATGACCAGAGTTTTTCTATTGAAAATCCTGTATGCCTTACTATGGCTACTATATCCTACAAAAATACCTTCAAAGCTTTTCTCACTAAACTTGGTAGTATGATACTTACCATTGTTAAGTACCAATCCTTTACAGCCAAAAATTCTAAAATATGAAACTGTTGGTTTCCTGCCTTTTAGAAGTTCATAAGGTGTCTTATCATGATTCTTGTTTATGAGGGCTCGATTTTGCACGTGACATACAGTGTTGACGGCTTCAGCCTAGAAGTATTCTGGTAGTGAAGCATCACTCAACATGGTCTTGCATGCCTCTATGAGTGTTCTATTCCTTCTCTCAGCTACTCCATTTTGCTGTGGAGTACGAGGAGAGGAAAACTCATGAAAGATACCTAGGCTTTCACAAAATTCTGTCATGGCCCCAGATTTGAACTCCGTTTCATTGTCACTTCTGATTTTGACTACATAACAGTTGTATTCATTCTGGACCTACCTGACAAAATTTGTAAAGATATCAAAGGTTTGTTACTTGTGTTTCAGAAAGAACATCCATGCAAAACACGAGTAGTCATCAACAATTACTAACGTATAATCCTTACCTCCTAAGCTTCTAATTTGCAGTGGACCGAACAAGTCCATATGAAGTAGGTGTAAACACCTATTAGAGTTTTTGCCTATGATGCTTTTAAAAGTAGCTCTTATTTGCTTGCCTTTTACGCATGTATGACAAGGTCTCTCTTTGACGTGCTTGACATTTGGGGCATCACGTACTAAGTTCTGGGAGAATAATTTATTAATAGTTTTAAAATTAATATGTGCTAGCCTCTTGTGCGATTGGTCACCAAGAGACACACTATCTTTTGCTAAAAGACACACTGGTGTAGAAGAGTCTATACAAATGAAATTTAAGCAAAATATGTTCCTGCTTCGAGTGCTTGATAGAATTGTTTCCATATTGTCAACAGACTTTATCAAGCACCTGTCAGCGTGGAACTCAACTATGTATCCTTTGTCGCATAGTTGGCTTATGCTTATAAGATTGTGTTCCAATCCCTCCACATAAGCTACATCTGAAAAGGATACACTACCGTTAGTGATCATACCGTAGCCTTTAGTTATCCCTCGGTCTGAACCTCCAAAGATGACCTTTGGTCCGTTGCAGACTAAAGTGAAATTATGGAGTAGGCTTCTTGTCTCGGTCATGTGCCGAGAGCATCCACTGTCCAAGACCATATTGGCATTTTGGTGGCCTTTGGACATACCTGCATTAATGATCACTTTGCCTTAGGAACCCAAACATGTTTGGGTCCTTGGTCTCGGGTTAGAAAACTCCCCCTATAAAGATTAGCATCCTGAGTGGTCAATCTCATGTTGCCAACTTGAGGAGTAGCGACCTTCCTGGTATTAAACCAACAATCGATGGCAAAAAGGCCAATTTTGCCACAACACCAACAGTCAAACCTGTTGTATCTTTGACTTATGTCCTCCTGCTTGACCTTTTGAGATGGTGGTCTAGCAGGGGTAGCATTCTTGGAGGAGGAAGCTTCATGGTGATGGCAGTCACATGATTTCTTCTCCTTCGGAGGCCTTTCCCTAACGGGCTTTACTTTAGGTGCTTTCTTGAAGTTATGGCCATGATTATAAGGACCATAGCCCTGAAGAATCACTTCTTCATAAGGTGCCTTGAAGACACTCTCACCAAAGTTCTGAGGGAGAGTCCATCCTTGGTACCGAGACTTTTGCTCTACATAAGTAGGCCTGGTCAAGTGACCATAGGACGAGTCCAGATCAAACTCATTTGTTGGAAAGATAACTTTCTTAAAGACAGTCTGATCCAGAGGGCCTTTCCCTTTTTTTGGCCAAGGCCTTCTTGGCGGCCTTATTCTTTCGTCGAGCCTTGTTTCTCCTAGAAGATTTACTAGGAGCACCCTCATGGCCTAGTCCAGCACCCTTGGCCTTAGTTAAGAATTCAGAAATGAGTGGAAGAACATTCTTGGGCTTGGAGAAACTTTCAACAAGTTTCTTTTCAGCTTCGAGTTTTTCTTCCAACTCTTTGACGATTTTCTCTTTAAGGTCGAGGTGCTCCAGAGCTTGATTGTATTCCTCAATGGCAAGATTGAAGTTCTCTTGAAGAGATTCAGTCTTAGCGATTTCTTCTCTCAAGCTACTCTCTATGGCCTTTAGAGACTTAATCTCTTTAGCCTGAGTTTTCACGACTCGGTGACATTTGTCGTAATTCATGATCAGCTCCTTGTACTGGGCCATAAGTTCCGACTCATCGTCAGAAGAGTTGTCTTCATGATCATGCTCAGAACTTTCAGATTCAGAGAGAGGAGTGTGAGATTTTACCTCCCCAGTGAACTGGGGCTCTTATTCATCATCTGATTGAGCCATAAGCCCAAAGTAGGCTTCCTCTTCTTCACTATGCTCAGATGAGTTGGAGTCGCTGAGAGTCTTGCCCTTTTTGGCCAACAGGCTCTTCTCTGTCCTCTTCTTATGGTAAGAGGACTTCTTTTCCTCTCTTCTGCCACCCTCCTTCTTCTTGTGGGGGCAGTCAGCTATGACGTGACCTGGTTTGTTACAGCAGTAGCAAACAATGTCAGTAGAAATCTGTTTGTTCTGTTTAGAGGTATACCTGTCATGGCTATTTGAGCCTTTCTTTCACTGATCACCGTCATGTCGTGAACTTCTGTATGAGGCATCCTTGCCTCTCCACTGCTTCTTCTTGTTCAAAAATTTCTTGAACTGCCGTGAGAGCAACGAGAACTCTCCTTTAGATAGTTCTGAGCCCGAGGTGCTTGGCTCAGAGTCTTCTTCTTCACTCACTTCTTGAGCAGGTGCTGGTGAGGCAGCTTTGCCCTTCCTTGAACTGTCAGCCTTTAATGCAACCAACTTCTCTTTTAAGGAGAAGCGACTTTTCTCTTCTTCAGCTTTTTTGGAATTGATCTGCAGTTCATAGGACATCAGCTTACCAAATAGATTCTGTGGGTCTATCTCAGCTAGTTTGCCAAACTCCCGGATGGCATAGACTTTGTTGTCCCATTCCTTTGTGAGAGACCTCAGAAACTTATCATTCAGCTCCCCATTTGTGAAGACTCGGCCATACACTCTTAGGCCATTTACTATCTTGAAGAAATTCTCAAAAGTATCTGCAATGGTCTCCTTTGACCCTTGCCTGAAGGCTTCATATTTCTGGTTTAGTAGGGATCTTCTATCATCCCTCACTTCTTCAGTACCTTCCATTAGAGTTACTAGAGACTGCCACATCTCCTTAGCCGATTGGTAGTGAATCAGATTCTGCAGCATCGAGTCATCGACTGCACTTGCTATAATATTTTTAGCTTTCTTGTCCAAAGAGACAAGTGCAATCTCGTCCTTGTCTAGGTCCATCAATTTCTTAGGAACCTTCTTGGTTGGATCTATAGTGGAGGTAGTCATGGGGACGTAAGGACCTTCTTCAACAATCATGAAGATCCGGGGGTCCACAGCTTCCATGAAAAATTTGATTCTCTTTTTCCACATGGGAAAGTTATTCTTCGTGCACATGGGAAGCTTGGCAAAATCTTTGGCCTTGTCCATTGCTTGAATATCCAAGAGATAACTTTCGAGAGGAAATTGATCAAGGTGTTAACCTTTTAACGATCAACCTCCCTCTGAAACCAATTGAAAGTGTAAAGTTGTCAACCTAAATCACCTAGAGGGGGGTGAATAGGTGAATCATGCGTCTATTTACGGAATATAAATTTTAACAAACTTGTACAAGTAATCAAACAATCACAGAAAGACAAGAAGATTTATAGTGGTTCCCCAATCTTGGGTACGTCCACTTTACCTCACCGATCTAGCAAATCACTAGACTCGGCTACTCCACTATCTCGGATTGAAAACAATCCTATGCCTCGGAACCAAGATCCTACAAACTTGATCTAAATGGATCTTCACTCGGAAGATAACAACTTCCTACAACTCGGAGAGCAACGCTCCTACAAGATTTACAAAAAGGTTTGAAAAAAAAATACAAACAAATATTTTTCTTCAGATCTAGAAAAATTCGACTTTAGGTCTTCTTCTGAAATTGCGGCTTTTCAGAAATGTTGAAGAAGATCCACTGAAAACTTTGATCTGAGAAATATGGAGATCTACTCGATCAAGGAGAGGAAGAAAAATCCTTGAGCAGTAAATCTTTCTTGATCGGAAATAGCTTTCTTTTCGATCTGCGAGCAGTGCGGCGACGACGGCTCTGAGAAAAAGATCTTGAGAGAGAGAGAGAGAGACGACCGTCAGAAAAATTGAGAGAGATTAGGGTTTTTCCGCTTCTTGGTATATTCGGTCTTGTTGACAAGACCTTAAATAGGATTACCCCAATGATTAGAGTTAGCATTAATGATGACACGTGTACTAAACACGAAATGTCATTTCAAAAAATCTCGTCAATCGGACTTAGAAAAATTTTCTGAATAGAACATCAGTTCTCGATAGGTATGAGAAAATTCTCGAGAATAGGCTGACTTCTCGAGAACTAGCATTCTGGACTTAGGCTAGTACTCGAGACAAAATGGCGTTGAGTCTGTTCAGGAAAAATCAGAAGCATCTCGAGAACTGAAGAAAATAGTACTCGAGAACTAAAGCTTGTTCTCGAGAACTACATAGACTTCTCGAGAACTAGAAGTTAACTTCTTGAGAAAAGTAGACTGAGACTTCTCGAGAACTAGAATGAGCTTCTAGAGAACTAACAGATGTTTCTCGAGAACAAGTATGCGCTTCTTGAGAACTAACAGATGTTTTCAAGAACTAGTATGCGCTTCTCGAGAACTAGCAGATGTTCTCGAGAACTAGTAGCTCAACTTATCGAGAACTAACAGATGTTCTCGAGAGCTTCTAGCTCTACTTCTCGAGAACTAATCTTAGGCCTCTCGAGAAGTGGACTTAGAAAATTTTGAACTTCTGGAAATCTTATTCTTCAAGCAGCCAACCTTCAGCCCATGGTCCAAGTATTTGAATATGAAGTGTATCCCAATTGAGAGGCTACCCATGAGTCAACACCTTGGATCACACAGTGAGGGATTACACTGTGTGGTCCTGTGTTCATGACTCACAGTAGACTGGCATTGGTCTACACTTAGCACTGATAATCTGCAAACACACAATTAAACAAAGATATCAAATACAACTTAATTCATCTTAGTTCAAGGGTGACTTCATACAAATCTGGGTTATTGTGGATGCAATGCCCAACAACAACATTGCTGTCTTTAGTTCTTAAATATGATGGTATAACAGTTCATTTTCCTAGTCTATTAGTCAAAGCCTTCTTTGGAATTGGTCTAGCAGCAGATGTACTTGGGATATCCTGATTCTTAACAGCAACATTATTCTTTTCAGAGTAAATGCTCCTGATTGCTTCAGTGATACCCATATTAGTCCTGCTATCAGACTTCCCCTTTGTCTGGTTCTGGTCTGTAAGACCTTGAAAGTGACCTGCTTGTTTTTGTTTGAGTGATGGGGCTGGGACAGCAAACACAAATTATCCAGAATGGGCAAGTTGAGTTTTCTAGTGAGCTGCCATATAGTCACTTGCACCCTTGCCACTCTCAATCTCATTGTGACCATAAATGCATTCATGGTCATACCTGTTTGATGGCTGATCAATCTTCTTAAAAGATATAGGGGGCATTGAGGCTAGTGGCTGTACTGAAGCTTTGCCTTTACTTTTAGATTTGGCAACTCTAGTTCTACCATTATAACCTAGTCCCTTCTTACCCTTTTGGATGGAGAAGGAATCTATTAAAGGTAAAACTATACTAGGTTTAGAAAATTTAGCCACTAATTCCCTCTCCTTTTGAAGTCTGCTTTCAAGATTCCTGATATGATTATTCTTGAAAATAATAGTACCCATCTGAATAAAAGTTATGTTCTTCAGTTTACTAACTTCTTTTATCTTCAGATCCAACACTTTTGCTGAGTCTGAAGTAGCCAATCTCAGAGAGGCATTCTTTTTTGCCAGCTTTTTGGCTAGGATCCTACTTTCCTTAAATGCCTTCAGGATCTCACCATAATCATCAACCAGTTGATTGATGTCTCCCTCAGATTCAGAACCATCATCACCTTTTTTTAGTTGATGCTTCTGATTCTGTACTAGTTATATATACAGATAAAGATGGTGAGGAATGTACCTTACTAGGACCAGGCTGATCCTGACTGTCTCCTTCCTCATTAACTCCCAATAGACCAAAGCAAAGACTGACTTCCGTCCTTGAATTGATGTCATCCAGCATATGCAGGAATTCAGTCTCCACAGAATCTACTTCTGCTGAATATAGCCCAATATAGACCTCAACATCATTTTCTCTTTCTTATTTTGATGAAGATAAATCAATCCAACTTTTTTCTTTGTGGGCAACAAAGGAATTTTCCTTCTTGACCTTCTGGTGCTTCTTCTTGTCTCCTGATTCCTTTCTTTTCACAGGACAGTCAGCTATGACATGTCCTGGTTTGCTGCAGCAATAACAAACTATTTTAGAAGAAGTTTGTTTACTAGTTTTTGAGCCATACCTGTCCTCTTTAGAGGATTTCTTCTTTCATTTGTAGTAATCATCCATGGGGTAAGAAGATGTGGATGGCCTGCTTCTCCAGCTCTTTTTCTTTACAAATCTCTGGAACTGTCTGGTAAAAGCAGCAAATTCTTCATCAGAATTATGACCATCTGATGTGTCGGTGTCTGAGCTTTCAGTTTCTATCTCAACAACCTTCCTGGGAGGAGAAGGAGACTTTCTCCCACCCTTTCTTGTGGCCTCAACTTTGAAAGCCACAGACTTATCCTTAATTGAAGACTTGTTGCATTTCTCCTCCTCTTTCCTTGCTATCAACTTCATTTCATAGGACTGCAGTTTACCAAACAGTGTTGGTGGAGGTGTATCAGCTAATCTGACCACTTTTCTTATGACACAAATCTTAGTATCCCAATCTTTGGTTAATGACCTGAGGAATTGGTCATTTAGCTCATATGTACTGAATACCCTTCCATAAGTCATTAGTTCATTCACTATCCTAAAGAATTCCTTATAACATTCTGCAATGCTATCAGTCTTGGCCTGTCTAAAACTCTCATACTCCTGATTGAGCATAAACTTTCTGTCATCTCTAACCTCTTCAGATCCTTCCATGTAGACAACCAGTGTGTCCCACATTTCTTTTGATGTTTTTCAATGGACCAGATTCTGAAAAGTTGAATCATCTATGTCACTAACTATTATGTTCTGTGCCCTTTTGTCCATAGTAGCCAAGATGATCTCATCCTTAGTCATCTCATCATAGCTCTTAGGAGTGGATTTATTGGCATCAAGAACAGATGTTTTCATAGGTATAAAGGGATCTTCTTGAACTGTAATATAAATTCTTGGATCAGATGCCTCCATGAACAATCTGACACTTTCTTTCCAGATACCAAAATTTTCTTTCCTGTATATGGGAAGTTTCATTGAACCAAGCTCTTTCTGATTCTCACTTGATCCCATTTTGAATATCTGTAATTGCCTTGGAGATAAGCTCTGACTGTTAAGTAAAATTTTGAGCAACCTCTGTCTGATACCAATTGAAAGAATTCAATAATGAACAACTAATCACCTAGAGGGGGGGGGGGGTGAATAGGTTCATTTTTTTATAATATGCAGTTTTAGGATTTCTAACTAGCAAATCTAGTTATCCAACCATACAAGCATTACAAACATTCAGAGTAAGCAAACATAACATATAGACTCACAAATTTATAATGGTTCCCCAATATTTGGGTACATCCACTTTCCCCCTTCGCCTATCTAGCAATGAACTAGATTCGACCCAACTTCCACTTTTCTCAGATCTACATATCTTACCACTCAGAAACCTTCCAGGTTCCTACATCTCAGACTTCTTCAAGTCCTATAGCTTAGATCCTTCCAGATCATACAACTCAGATTCTTCCCAAGAACCCTACCTCAGGCAAACTGCCCTACCTCAGCCCTTATCACCAAGCCTATAGCTCAGATCACAAAGATCCTACCTCAGGCACTCAGCCATACCTCAGCCTTTATAAATTTAGGCTTATAACTCAGAAAGATAGACTTTCCTACACTCAGATATATATAGATCCTACAGTTGTGATTACAATGTTTTAAGAATTTCTTTACCCAGAGAGAGAGAGAGAGAATAGGGTAAAGTGTTCTTGACTAAATCTTGAGAGATTGGTCTTATTCTAATCCTTGCAGCTTTGGATCTGATTTAACCTTACTTAGATTCTTCAAAGCTTCTTGAAAATAGAGAACTAGGTTGAATCTCTCTTGAGCAGATGGAGGTGATCTTGAATCAGCTTCCTTCTTCTCCTTCTTCTTATTACAGAAATGATTCTGTAATCCTTACTGATCTCCCAAGATTTTTCTTCGTCTCTGTATTTTTGTGTTGTATATTTTCTGTGTGTTATTGTCTTCTTTGATAGCACTATTCTATTTATAGAAACACAATAGAGGTAACCGACTGAACCGGTAGCTGACTGGCATCTGACAGTTCTGACATCTGACAACTTTGACAGTTATGCCAGCCATCACTTCTTAGATCTGGAAATCTACAACTTAGTCTTCAAAACAGCAGACAGCGTTGAGACAGATCTTCTTCACAATGTGTTGACACTGATTTCAAAATGTGTCGACCCAGATTATGAATGTGTCGACACAGCTATCAGGATGTCAACACATTGCCTTGATGTAGTCGATAGACTTCAATCTCTGTCGACACAGCTTTTCTTCATAGTCTCGACACAGATAATATAGAATGTGTCAACACAACTTCCTTAGTGTCGACACAGCTTTTCTTCAAAATAGTTGTCAACCCAAGTCCTGGGTGTTGACATATCAGCTTTAGCTTACTGTCAGCACTACTAGTCATACTGTGTCGACACTAGTCCTGAGTATCGACACAGTTGATCTTCAACTCAGCATTCAGGATGTCGACTGAGATCATTTAAGTCGATACAGCTTGTGTTTTTCGATAATTGTGTGTCGACACAAGTCCTGTGTGTCGACACAGCAGGTGTAGACTGAACTTCTGTGTGTCGACACAAGTCCTGTGTGTCGACACAGTTTTGCTCTTGTTCTCAACACAGCTTTTTCACAAGCGTCGACACTAGCCGAGTGTATCGACGCTTTTATACTTAGACAAATTCCTGCATTACTTAGCCTGCATAAATACACTTAAACAGACATCAAATACAAAATGATGTATGTCATTGATTTAAGTGAGGCTTCTCAAAATCTGGTACAATTACCAATGTACCCAACAATCATATACAATGGATGGCCTCGTAATCGTCAAATAGATAAGGCTCCCCACCAGAGCACGAAACACTAGAGGATCTGTAAGTATTCTACCGTCATCTCGTCGAAGCTTGATGCCAACCTCAAGAGAAGTAGAGCAACTCTTCCCTTCTCGCATGCCGAATCGCTGAACGATCTGATCCGCATATACCTTTTGGGAAACAAGTATGCCTTTCTTTTTCCTCTCCACCTTGAGTCCAAGGAAGTGGTGGAGCTCACCCAAGTCCTTCATGTCGAATCGAATGGCTAGCTCTACCCTGAGCTTAGACACCTCCTCCTCGGAGTTACCTGTGACGATCATATTCTCCACATACAACAACACCAAAACCTTAAGCTCCCCCTTCTTCTCGACGAACAAGCTCGAATCCGATCCAGAGGCAAAATAACCTCAGAATTGCAGATATTATGCGATCTTCCCATACCATGCCCGCGGAGCTTGCTTCAAGCCGTAAAGAGCCTTTCTGAGCTTGCAGACGTATCCTGGCTGATCATCAGACACATATCTAGGCGCCTGAACCATGAAGATGTCTTTATCGATCTTCCCATAAAGAAAAGCATTCTTTACGTCTAACTGCCACATCTTCTAGCCCTAATAAGTCGCCAAAGCCATCACCACCCGAACTGAAGTCATCTTCGCTATAGGACTGAACGTATCTTCATAATCTTATCCATACTACTGAGAAAAACCTCGAGCTACAAGGCAAGCCTTGTATTGCTCGATGCTCCCATCCGTCTTCTTTTTCAACTTGTAGACCCACTTGCATGTCACAGGAGTAATGCCATTGACCTTGGGCATAATGTCCCAAGTCTCATTCTTCCTAAGGACAACCATCTCCTCATCCATGATATCTTCCCACTCCTTGACCCCAGCATCGTCTTCAAATCTAGAAGGCTCTCGCTCATCCAGAAGGCATGCGAAGAAACAAGAGACCAAGCTCACCGCGTTTCCTTCGCTATACCAAAATGGTAGTTTGATGGTACTCTTCGATATCCGAA